>OY728150.1:1360235332-1361478665 GCA_963277665.1 Viscum album
TTCTGGTCTCATAAAAATTCTAAGCCTAACTTCCATAAAAAGGATCTCAGGAGGAGAATTCAAGAGGTAATTCCTCTATCTCTATCTCTTTCTTTTAAATACTTTTCTATTTCAAGTTCATTTCTTAATCTATCCCCCACCTATCGTCATCCAAATGGTATGATAACTCCATTATCATACATGTAATTTAATTTTATTATACTAATGGGATAATATATCACCAACCCCCTTCTCCTCATCTTTTTATTTTATAAAAGAGAACATTGTTCACGAGGTGTAAATTTATCACCTTCAAGACTGACATGATTTTGATTTTCTTTATAGCATTAAGTTATAGTCATGAAACCATTAATATGTTTGATCCATATTATATTTTATGTATTATATCTTATTTCATGTTATGAAACTAACTTAGGTACATATTATTAAATTATTAATCAAAACAATTTCATTGTGGTAAAAACCCACCCAAATTAACCCTACCAATCATCATTTAATTCTTATCTAATGATTCATCCACTTGGAATATAATGTAATTAATAATAAGATAATTTAAAATTCTATAACATAATTAATAACTTGAAATATCACTTCTTTAGGTTTTCCCATGTTGTAAATGAACTTATATTTATGAATACATGTGAACTGCTCAAGAAAACAATAAAAATCAACATTCAGAAACAATGTTTTTTTAAACTCTATAACTCATCCAAAGGCCTATAAAATAACTTAAAGAAACCATAATGAACCATATTTCGTTAAAAAAGTTTCAGGAATTTTCATTTAATGAATATAATGTGGTTATACCGTACATTAATGTGAATAAAGCATTCAGATACAATGTAAGGGGAAATTAACGAACCTGGCTTTCATTCTTCGGGTTCTCCCTCTTTCACTAAATTTTTGGTATGGTCACTCCTTAAAAATATTTTTTTCATCTTTATCTTAACTTTTAGGGGATATACATGTTTTCCACTATATTTTATGTCAAAAAAGGTTTTGTAAAATAACTCCTCTTTCAAAAACACACCTTTTAATTCTCACTCAATTTTGATGGTTATTGTATTAAATATGTTATTCCCACATTATTTTAGGAACCCAATGGTTAGGAATTTGTTCATATTAGTTGAAACCTATTCCTTTAAATGGGTTATTTATGTTCATTTTTGATATATTTTCTATGTGGTGTGCATGATAATGATGATGTTATCATGTGACGGGTGTGCCAAAAATTATATAGCAGAATATGAATGTTTGAATACGACAGGTGCGCCCGAAATTTTACAGAGCTCCAGTGCATTTGGTAAAGTGATTAATCTCATTAGTTAAAGTGAAATTATGTGTGAAAAGGATTATATCTTTTTTCACAAGTTTGTGAGGTAGTTAACCACTAAGACATGATGTTGATTTTTTACACATTGCCACATTTCAAGTCTTTTATTAATGCTTTATCTCATGTTCATGAACCTGTACCTATGTTTTGATTTTGCTCACCCATTATTATATTTTTCATATCTATCCTCTTATTGTGATTTAATATCATCAATTTTATGTAAATAGGCAAGTTATTATGTGTACTAAATAGTTTTCTAGGAAAAATAAAATACTAGAGAAGAATGAAATTAAATAAATATTCATGTTTTATGTTGTTAAAGTTATGTATGGTTTGTCTAATCTTTGAGAACATTGGGCAGAAAAGGTCTTAAAATGTATAATATAATTTGTATTTTTGGTTTATCATTTATATAAAATAGAAATCATGTTTTATTAATGAATTAAGAAGTGTTGGTTTAGGGATTTACAAAACCTGTCGAACATTTATTTGAATTTGTATAGAAGAAATTTAATACCTAGTTTATTTTGTGTTAGTTTATCAACAATAAATTTATTATTTTCCAACATAACTGATAGAGGTGCACCATTACGCTGGATATTTTTAAGACAATCAGTAATATCTACTATGACAGAGTTGGTTTCTTGAAATCATCAAATCAGATCTAGACTGGTGGTAGGAGCATAGGTAGATGTACTGGTCTGACCAACACTACTCTTGATTAATTCAAACTGACAGACCAAATTCCACATATGATCATTAATTTCTAACTTAGGAACAAGTTTTGATATTAAATTTCTAACTTCATCCAACACCTCTCTATTGAAATCATCAATATCATTCTTGGAAATATTATTTTATTTATGATCCAGTAACTTTTTCCTTGAAGCTTCCTAATCATGATGAAGATTGGAATTCTATTTTAGATAAATATTCATTGTAATTACAAGATATTCAACCTAATTAGTCATGGAATAATATTTCCCTTTATCTAGATGTTTTGACAGACCAACTACGACAATTGCTAAAAATCTTAAAGGATAATTTTACACAAACTTCTCCACTAGCGTGTCAATTTTTTTTCACTTGAACAAGTTATACTGTTAAGAACTTCTGTTTTTTCCTCAGTTACAAATTGATATCATTAATCCACACGATCAAAAATAGAGAAAACTATATTTTCAACAATTTAAGTATCCATATTTTCAGATATGATTAACAATTTATCTTCTTGAATATCTATATCTTCTTCATGAATACATAGTAAAACAAAAATATATAGATATATTAGTTGGGATTCAACCTATTTATTTTCCTCGAGAAAAGTTTATTTAAAATTTACTGACCTGGTAGCATCACGTGAACCCAACACTAGTTCTTTAGTAGTTGGATATACTCATTTCCATTGTTTTGTAACCAATTATTCATTCGAAACCTCTTTTTCCTATTCTTCTTCTTCAAAAATCTCAATTTTCTTTTGGTTGTTTTGGATGGTCTCTCACCTCAGGTTTCACCCATTCCTTCATTTCCAATTTCACTTTTCTCAACCCGTGCAAAATATCCAGAACTTTTTTGGTCATCTGCACCAACTGACAAGAGTTTTACTTTTACTATACTCCATTGAAAATGTATCTTCTTCAATGTTATTTCATTGATCACATTTATGTGATGCAATTTTATTTGAGAATCTGTTAGAAGAATCATTACTTTCATAAAAAGAAATTCAAGATATTATCCTTCCAGAAGGATAAAAATTCGTCTTATCTTCTGGTTGACAGCAGTAACACAAATATATGAGCATATACCTTATAAAATTCATCTTTATTTCACTCAAAATTAGAAACATGATATACATGTTTAGACATATAATCTTCTCAATCTCATCCATTCTTGGAGAAATTCAAACTTGAATAAACATAACCCATATTTTATAGCCTCTCTCAAGATCATAGAAAAATAGCTTCTTAATGTTTGTTGAACCAAATAGAAAATACATAATTTCATCAAACAAATGGTCCTTATCTAAGATAGATCGTATATATAAATGAAAGAACCACGCATGAGGTTAGTTCAAAATTTGATAAATTTCAATTAAAGAATAAAAAATTCCTTATTTTGTATTCTTGTGAAAACCATATCTTCAAAAATTTTCCAAAACTAAATTGATCATAGTTATAGAAAAATTTCAGTTCTACCTCATAAAGGGACTCTGAGTTTTCCACATTGAAAATAGACTCCAATCCTTGAAAATCTAGTGCTTTCATCAAAAGTAGAATTTTCTAATAGATCCATTCGAATCAACTTATTTTCCTTGTAGGATATTTCTATCAAAAAAATCTCAACAACATTGGATTATTGGATTCACATTCTTCAATTCTCTTCATTTTCATCATTTCTGAGAAATGAAATCTTTGTGGTTTTTGAGTTCTTGGGTTGAAAAATAAAGTAGAGTTAAACAAAGGAAGATTAAATTAAATTAATGTTTCATTATATGAAAAGGGTTTTAGAGACGAAAAGGTTATGTACTCTAAATGTTTCTGATAATTCCTTGTTTCTCATGACCTTATGTAAAATAACAATGAAATTTTTTAAAACACATAGATTGAATAAATTTATGATAATATAAATTAACTAAAATATATTGTGAGAATAAAAACAAAATGGATATAAAGTAATTAGTAAATAATTTTAATATAAATACACTCGAATATTTAAATAAATAAAACATATAAAATAAAAATTTAAAATTTAAATGATTAAAAAGATTAAAATTTATTTAAAAATTAAAGAAACCTAAATCCCCCTTAATAAATAAAAACATTCAGTAAAAATATCAGTTAGTTGATATTCATTTTTTATAAATTCAAAAGATATATCTTTTTTAAGAACATGGTCATTTAGAAAATGATGTATAATATCAATATGCTTATTTATTGAATGATTTATTGTATTTTTTTGATATATTTATTGAATTTATGTTATCACATAAATTAGGTGTGCTATTAAAATTTAATCCAAAGTCCATTAGTTTTTTTCATCCACAAATCTTTTGCATAACAACTTCCTGTAGTTACAAATTCGACCTTGGCTATTGAAAGGAAAACTAAGTGTTGTTTCTTAATTGACCATGATACTAAATATTTTCCTGAAAAGTGATATGTTCTTGAGTTAAATTTTCAATATAATCTATAACCAAAAAAATCAACATCGTAATATGATATTAAATTAAAATTAGATGTTTTCAGATAAAGAGTATATTGTAAAACAGCTCCCTATAAATATCCTAAAATTATTTTGATTGAAATAATAGGATATTCTTTAGGATTTTTTTGAAATATAGAACATAAACATATAGAAAACATAATATCTATTCTTATAACAATAAAATATAATAAACTACCAATCATACCTCTATATAAATTGTTATCCAATGGTTTTACAGCTTCATCCAAATCTTGTTTTATGTTGGTACATATGGGAGTTATATATGTCCTTTTGTTATCATGACCAAAATTTTACAATAAATCTATAAAATATTTACTTTGGTATAAAATATTTCCAAAATCTTGTTGAAAAATTTTATGTCCTAAAAAAAGATCAATTCTCCCATCATACACATTTCAAATTCATTTTTCATATGTTATGAAAAATCATTACATAGTTTTTTTATTGGTTGAACAAAAAATTACAACATCAACACAGATTTGAACTAATAATATATTTGAACAAATTGTTTTCTTGAAAATACATGGATCATTCAATACAATAGTAAATACATTTTTCAAAAAAAAAAGAACATAATATTTCATACAAGGCTCTAGGTTTTGTTTAAGGCCATAAATAGGTATTGTATGTTTAAAAAAGAATCATGTTTTTAGAGTTTTCAGACGTTGTTCAACATAAACATCCTCCATTAAATAACCATTTAAAAATGTTGATTTAAAATCAATATGATATAATTTAATGCTTATATGAGATATATAAGTTAAAATATTTATAATTAAATATTATCCAGCTATAGGGGAAAAGGGTTCATCATAATCTATAACTTCTTCATCATTATATCCTTTAGATAAAAATCAATATTTTTTATAGTTAAAATACCTTGATAATCTTTTTTATTTCTAAATACCCACTTAGTTCCTATAACAAGATAAATTTATGGCCTTTAAACTAATTCTCAAACTTTATTCCTTTTCAATTGGTTTAACTCATCTTGTATTTCTAACATCCAACTCTCTTCTTCTATGGATTCTTTAAAAAAATTAAGTTGTAGTTGAGATAGAAAGGATGAGAATTCAACTATAATTTTTGTATTTATTCTTGTTTTTATTCATATTTCTTGGTCTCCTATAGCAGTTTATAAATTCTTACTATATATGGTTCTAGAATGTGTATGTAAAAGAATTTTAGGTTCATCAGTATCCTTTTCTTCTGAACTAGAGTATTTTTTATTTACATTATTTTAAAATAATTTATCATGTTTTCAAGTCTCCTTTTTTAGAAGTATCAGTGATTTCATCAGTTAAAAATTTTTCATTAATAAAATGGTCAGTTTCATCAAACATATCATGAACTGATTATTTAACAATTGTTAACTTTTTATTAAACTCCCTATTGTCTTTAAGGTAGCAGAATAAGCTTAAAATATTTTTTTATCATCTTTTGGATCGAACTTACCATGATTATCCTAGGTGTTTAGGATGTACACCTTACAACCAAAAACTTTATATTATTTTACCATTGTTTTTCTGTCATTCTAATGTTCATAAGCTGTATTTTTTAAAATAGGCCGAATTAAAACTCTATTAATTGTGTATCATGATGTGATTATTGATTATACCCATAAGTATGTAGGTGGACTATATTCACCTAGTATAGTCTTTGGCATTTCATAAAGAGTTCTATATATTCATTCAACAATTTCGTTTTGTAGAGGAGTTCTTGTTATAGAAAAGTTGTGTTTAATACAAATATTTAAACAAAATGAATTGAATTCCAGATTTTGAAATTCTCATCCATGATCAAATCCTAAATAAAATATCATAAAACCTTTTTCATTTTGAAACATTTTACAGAAACGTTCAAAAAATAGTAAAAGATTCACAATTGTGTTTTAGAAAATAAATCCAAGTAAATCTAGTATAATCATCAAATAAAACATATACCAACAGTTTTCTAGGAAAAATTTCTAAAAATGATGATCCAAAAAAATCCATGTGGATATGTTCTAGAGTTTTTAATGTAGCGTTTTTTTAATGGATTTTATGGAATAATTTTTTTCGTACCAATTTGGCATACATCACAAAATCTTTTACTATCAAACCTAAGACCAGTTAAATCAAAAACTAACTGTTTCATAGATAAATTATGTAAATCATAAATATTATAATGAGAAATCCTCATATTCCATATCCAAGACTCATTTATTTTAGTAGTTAAACAATTTATTTTATGTTTGCACAAGGATTTGAATAGAAATTTTAATCATTATAATTTATAGGTGATCTAAACTTAGGTAGTTTAACTTTAAATACAATGCATGAATTATTATAAAAATTAAAATAATATCCAAAATCACAGAGTTGAGAGATAAATAAAGATTATGCTTCATCCAATTTACGTATAGTACTTTATTGATTGAGACTATTTTTGGATCACCAACATTTCCAAGTCCAATTATCTTTTCTTTGGAATTTTCACCAAAGGTGACTAGGAATCAATCTATTTGAGTGTTTTTTTGAAGATTGATGCGTTTACACTCATATTCTTGGAGCATTCAGGTTTTATATACCTTATATCTTTTCTTTTGCAATTACTTATTTCCTACAAAGGCAATTTAAACAAGAGTTTGTTTTAGAATCCATATTCTCTTGGTTCCATCTATGTTAGCTAGAAGAGATCTGGGAATCCATATTTTATTTGATTTTTCACAATCCATAACATTTTATTTAGATGAGCTATTTGAAAAAAAGCCTTTTTAATTCAAATTATTTGAGGAATTCTTGAATAGTAGTTTTTTGTTATATGTCCTTCTGTTCAACAAAAATGACAAATAACAGTTATAGGGTTAGGCATAAAATAATTCTTATATAGTTTATATTTTTCACTCTTACATCCTACATAAAATATTTTATTAATAATTATATTTTTTCCAAGAGATTTATTCAGAATATTTTCCCCTTTTATAAAGAAGAGAGAAGCACTTTTATAAGATTCTAGATCATCTTGTAATGATTTTGTAATATTTTCAAGGTTAACATAGTTTTTTGAATATGAGTTATATTTCTCAATTAAAAAATTGATTTTTTTAATGTAAATAATCTCTTTTCCCTAATATATAACTGTTAATATTTTTTAAAGATTTATATTTCTTAAATAAGGAGTCATATTTTCATTCAAAAATTATGTAGTGGGCGGCCAGTATATTATTTGAATAATTTAAACAAAAATTAGAATTAGAATTAGATTAATAATAGGTTTGTACATTATCTTCCTCTTCCATGAAGCATATATTTGATTCTAGATCTGATTAATCATTTTCAGAATTAGGTATTTATGATCTGCTAGAGACTTCAGAAAAAATCCACGTAGCCTTCACTTCTCTTATGCCTTTATATTCATAATAATTTTTTATATATATTTTCTATCTTTATCTTTTCACTTTTTAGCTAAGGACAATCAATTCTTGTATCACCTAATTTCTTGAATTCAGAGCATCTTACTTCCCTTTTAGTATTTCTCATCCCTCTTTGTCGGGTTTTCTAAATCATGTCTTATTCTAATAAACCTTTTTAAACATTCTATTTATTTGAGACAATTCCATTTCAGAATCCGATGTATCTGAATTCTATTCTTATTTGACTTCTTGCTTTATTATTTTTCTTTTATTCTGAGATGTTAAATTTAGAGTAATATTATCCTTTATTACTAAGACTTTAGGATCTTCAGCTTCATATTTCATTTCAACTTCATATATCATCAGTGTTTCAATTAATTCTCTCATTGTCAGAATTTTTTTAGGTGATGATTTCCAAATTGTAGCTTATATACCATTACATTTAGTAGGAAGTACTCTAAGTACATTCAAAGCATGATATGATTGTTTGATATGATCACATAAGGATATAACATTATTAATAATCTTTGTAAGCCTTCCATTTATCTGTGTGATTATTTCTCCATCAAACATTCTGAATGTATCAAATTTTTGTTTTGTTGTAGCATACCACATTTGTCTTAAATTTTATTTTCCTTCATTGGAAACATCAATGGTTTTTCACAGTTCATAAGTAGTATGACATTGGGAGACACGATTGAATTCATCTAGTCTAAGGCCACAAATAATAACATTCACAGTTTTTGAATCTGTGTCATACTCAGCCTCTATCATAGTAGACCATATTGCAGGATTTTATGGAATTATATAAGGATTTATGTTCATATAGTATAATTTAAATCCAAGATTCTTCAAATATATCATCATCCATTATTTCTATTATCAGTAGTTTACACCATTGAAATAATGAGCACAATCATCTTTGATCTATCATTTCCATATTTTTATAGACCTTTATAATTTAATCTTGTTATATCTCTTTCCAAAATTTATCATTTGATAACAATTGTTAGGTAAAAATATAAAAATATACACAAAAGGGGGGGGGGTGAATTATGTCTTTTAAACGATTTCCAAATCATTCACAATTCTTCTTTTTGAAGTCGACTACTGATTATACAGGTAGGAAATTTTTATATTCTTTAATAAAATATGAATAGTTTATAAAACTAAAATACAGAACATGATTATTTATAGTGGTGTGGGGATAAAATACACCCTAGTCTACTTCACCAATTACTATCTCTTTGAGTTTGGTAAATTTAATTAATCAAGTCCTCCTATCATAAGACAAATCGATAATTGAGTGCAGCCAGTTGACACCATTACAAATAAGGCTAAAGACAAAGCTTTCTGGTTCATTAATAGAGAAATAAAAAACCTCTTTATAGATTACGAAGATGATACACCACCACAACTAAGTACGAGAAGTTGAAACTCTCAATAAAAAAGATATTGATTAAAAATTTTATGGTTGAACATCACAGTTTAAACAACAATTGATGGTTGATGGATCCTCTTCTTCATAAAATAGTTTCTTCAACAAAGAGTAATTCCGAAGAGAATTAGTTACAATAGTTATTTAATTAAAAATAGCAACAAATTGGAGGACCAAACATACATCAAATACAAGATTCAGAAAAACTATATCTCTAATATGACATATTCGAAATAAATAAATTTCTAACCGATTATTGCAGTAGATCTGTTAATCATCTTTAAAAGAATGCTTTTTCAATCACAAAAATATGTCTCATAATATATGGCTCAATATTTTTTTGAATCATACAATCATATATATAACAAATATACTAATAGAATAAATAATGTAGAGAGCCTTATTTTAAATTCCATATCAAGGAAAATCACCTGATAAATTGTAAGAATTAAAATTCTTGAGATAACATAGAGTAGTCATAACATCCCTTAATAATAGCAGAGAATTTTTCAACATAATAAAAATAATTGAAATAATCCTAATGAGATTTGAATCTTTCAAAAAAGAGCTCTAAATAGGCATGATATTTCGCAAAGACCATTACACAAAACTCTGATAAAATCATCAATTCAAATATTTAGTGATGAAAATTTGAACATAAGGATCCTTCAAAAAATAACAAAATAAAAAATGCAGGGTTCAACTACAAAGCATTATTTCTCTGAACATAAGGTTGGTAATTAAAGGTTGATCATAAAATTAAGGTTGATGATACATATGTTTGCTTCTCATAAGTAATGTTTCATACTAACATAGGGTTCCTTAACAATACATTTTATGTTTGTCTAATGTAAGGTTTAATCCGAAGGTAAGGTTCATTATCTATAAATTTCTTCTAATATAAGGTTCATTGACCATACATGTTGATCTTTCAACATAAGGTATAATACAAACGTATGGTTTGATCCTTACATTACGTTCTTCAAAGTATGGTTTGAATAATGCTTCCAGAACATGCTTCAGAGTGTTTCAAACACATTGATGAATGTTCTATGTGAATAATAATCTTGAATATACTTCAAAAATAAGGAATAAAAATAATAATAATATCTTGAAATACACTTAAATTAATATAATTAGTAAAACATGAAAGGGTATTTGTGAGCATCAAGATCAATAAGATTTATAGATTATTGTGGAGAAAATATGTACCCACCACTTATTAGACAAAAAATATTGTTCTAATTACAACCATATTTGTATAATTTTTAAAATTAATCTCCCAGATATGGGATAATTAATATTTATTCTAATCATGCATACATGGAAAGAAAGCATGTTTTTAAATTAGAAACTTTCAAAAGTTCAATAAGTTTTTATGTCTAATTTCAATATAATAGCAATTCCAATTACCTACATTGGACTAATATATGAATATTTCATCTATTTTGACTTTAAAACCCAATTTAAATTATAAATATTAACTAATAATTATTTTAATCAAACCGTTGTTTTTACTAAATTTCAGTAATTTTCACTATTTATCAAAAAATACTGTTCTTAGAAAAATCCCAAAACACCACCCTAAGATAATTTTGAAATTTTAAATTAAAAAATTATGTTAGTTTTTTAAAATTTAATTTTTTAAGTTTCTGTTTTTTTCAAATAGTTTTTCCATTAAAAGGCTATTAAATTCGGTCTTTCATACCAGATAATCTCATGTTCTATATAGCATATTCTTGACATAATGTTTTTATAAATATAGATAAAAGAAAATATATTTTATTGTAAAATTAAAATATATTATTTTTCTTGGTGTGTTAAATTCAATCCTCATTATTTAAATGGTGTCTTCGTAATTAAAACATGATTTCAGTAATCAATGAATTGATATTTGAAAATAATCTATTGTCGAAAAACCCACATCATGAAAGGGTAAATATAAAAAAAATCATAATAAAATAGAATGTAATGTACAATTACCATGTGACTGAGTTCTATTGTAGGATAACATAGGTGGGAAATGGAAACATGGTTATATTGGAAAAATATAACAATTATGTTATAATAGTGAGTTCTAGAGAATATAGTTAGGAGAATGTTAAAAATGAAAAAGCACAAAATTCATAATTAAATAAGGGAAGTTTGATTAATAAAAAATGGAGGTCTTAAAAAAATGTAGTTGGTTTCAAGATCATTTTTTCATGAGTTGAGTAAGTCTTTCACTATCTATGAATATTAGTAAATATACGTAGTATGTTTCTATAAGAACAATCATATCCTTTAGTCTTGCCTTGAACTATTTCTACATCATCTCTTATAACAATATTCATCATATGGAGATGAAATATATCAATCTATAAAACCAAATCCAAATATAAACATAAAACATTACAAAAATGGTAAACTTTTCCAAAATATTATGATCCAAAACAATGTAAATTTGGACCCTGAATTCACAAAATGAACATATCATTATCCATTAATCAACATGAAACAGAACTAAATTTTCACATTCTAAACATGAGAATAACATCATCAGTTATACTCTTGAAATATAATAATAATTAAATTACCACAAAATCTTATTGGAAACATGATTTCATCTTTATTCATTATGTAAGACACATCTTATTGGAAATATTCCGTATATATAAAACGATTGTAACATGTATCAATGGTAGCATAGACCACTTTTGACCAATCATTAATAAATTCAAATATAGAAAACACTTATCAAAATTAACCATTGCATCATACTTGTCTCATTATCTAGAACATATTAAGGGATTTATTTCCCACAATCTAGTGTTTTTGGAAAAATTTTACTTTCTACCTAATCAATTTTCTTTGTAACATTCCACATAAGATCTCGAATACTTAATGGAAAAGTAATACTATACAATCCTCATATATTCAATAATTCTTATTACCAGTAAATTACTGATCAAATATAGAAATTAAATAATGCTTTAATAGGCCTTTAAATTGTTACCAATCATTTGTGGTAGTAGAATATCTTGATCATACTCCAATAGTATAATTTAGGGTATATTCCTTAGATGCTTGGGATATTGATTCCCTTGCTGTCGCATCTACTTCAGTTGAAACATTGTATATTGGAAACCTTTTTCTTACCCCTTAAATAAAGAACTAAGTATATTTTTTCTCTACACTTTTGAAAAACTAACATTCCCTTCATGAAAGTACCAGAGTGTTTCTTTCTACCATTCTTACATGTTAGAAAATATCTAATTTCCCTTTATCTACATTGACTCATTCTTTTTTTCATGGTTTTTACGTGACCTCTTCTTTTATTTGTTTCCATCGGAGACATGGGACATAGATAATTGTTTACATGTCTCGTTATAACATGATATTATTTCCTAATATGATAAGCATACATATGAGACTGTTTCCCTTGAAAATGTTTTCTTAATACAATGAATAATATGATCTTTCATACTCTTTGGATCATGTGCATTAACAGAGTTTAAATTCCTTCTCCTGGAACCATTTCTAATCAATATAATAAACTAAATTAAATTATAAAATAATGTACCACCCAAAACTAGAGGAATAATTAACATAAATTGAAAAATATGTGCATAGAAAATATAATAAATGTGAACATTGATTATTTGTAGATATCTTTACATCCATGTCCTTCATAATCATTTGAAAAGAAAATTAGAATTATCCCAAGGATATCCCCCATGACTATCAAACCAGGTGTGCAATAAGGCTTGTTTTCATGTACCAGGTTACCCCAAGTCAGGCCCAAAACACGTTGTCGGAATTATTACTCATTGGTACATTTGTGTCAGAACCACATCAACTAGTGGAATCCTTATAGGGATATATTTATAAGAAGACACACATGATTTATTCCTTACCATAATTCTAGTACGTTATTCTAAAATTATCATAAATACATATCTACGATCATGATACATAATCTAGGTTTTTTAAATCTAGTTTCCATGTTGGTTTCTTAACTTCATATGCTGCCAAGTGTACCCCCAATCCCAAATAGCTCAGATCTGGTGTATTATTTTATTACTTTGGGATATTTACAAGGAAACAAATCTCGAAGGACCTTTCAGCATAACATTCTTGTAACGACATATTACATACACAGTACCCATAATATATTTATTATTTGGATTTATAAACATGATACATAATAAAATAAAATAAACTAAATTCTTGAACTCCTATTCAAATATTTATTCCTCATAATCTGGGGAATGAAAAATAATAAGGGTGACTTCAAATTATTAGTAAGAGTAAATAATGTGGAAGCAATTATAATGACCCGACCTTATACATTACATAATATTGAATTAAATAAATAATTAATATGGTGGATCTTTTCAGGTTTAGAGTTTAAATAATTAGTCCATAACTATTGGATTTCATCTCAAATTTTATAAGGAAGACAATTCTACTCAGTTTCCATTTTTTCTATAAATAAAAACTCTTGAAAAAAAGATTCATATCTAGTAACATGTTTTAGACAACATGAATTTTCCTTGATCCCATCCTTGACCCTATTCATTTGAAGTCATGTGCAAAACATTTCAAGGGTTATAAAAAAATAAAGAAAACATTAGTTCATCATTTAATATATACCATTATATCTTTAATAAACCTAATTAAATCATAAGATTTATGAATAGCACATAGAAAACATAAATATTAAAGGTAACTTTTGGCATCCATAACATACTTACAGTGTAGATATCACAGCTACATAGGGATTTACATTTGGAATACTCATAATAGTATATTACCTAAATATCTATGGAGAAACATTCATATTTACCTCCATCATGTTACCCAATGCATTGCAAAGCTACCTCAGGCTCATCTTCCCCAGGTTTATAATGGAACCACCCATATGTGTACAATGCCCAGGAAACATAACATATTCATAACATATAAAACAAAGATATATGAAAGATAAAATTTCAACATTTAAATCACAATATATCATTTAAATATATTAACATAACAAATAAATTATAAAAACCATTTTCAATAGAAAAATACATAAAAGGGTACTTTTTATTTACATTCATTTTAAAACCATTTTGGCTTATTAAGGAATCCAAAGATCAAATAATACTTGCGGTGGTGGAAAGGTCCTTTTCACCGCTTACGTTAAAAAGAAATATTATTTTTTTTCATTTAGTAAAACACTTCATAGAGAATTATTCCCTTTGAATGAAATAAAAAATCAAAGGTGTTTATATAGTGTGTAAAATAAAGTTGTGTATTAGAACAAAATATGCCTCTATGAAATGAGATTGAGATGAAGTCCATTACCTCATGTCCGACATGAACCGTTCATTATTTAATCTCCAAAATTATAAACTAATGTTAATTTATACTTTCTTAACATCCTTTTCATGTTTATTATTCATTTTATATCACTTATTACCATGTTCAAAACATTATTTTATCATTTATGTTAATAATGGTCCTTTTGTTGATATTTGGTTCTTGAGTCAAAAATAGACTTCTTATAATTTCAAGTTGTTAACATGGTCAAAAGATATTATATCTAAAATTATATTTATGATTTAGATATCATATATATCATATATATCCAGAATATAAATGTATTAATAATAGTACATAACATTTGTAGGTAAGAAATTAAATGCACCGTTCATGGAGACGGTAAGTCGTATGTATGCATGAACACTAATTTCATTTCTATTTCTAATTTTAATGGAATAAAAACATAATGATACATAGGTATATTATAATTCTAGTAAAATATCATATATAATATCTTTAACTCAATCCTTTATACATCCCATATATGGCATTAATGCGTTATATCACTTTGAGGAGGCGGTAGTCTGCACTTCCTCAAATGAAATTATCATGTTTACCCATAATGAAATCCATAAAGGTATGCTATAAATAAGAAATAAAGAAACATAAAAAACATAAACATTATTTATATTATATATAAATAAAGTTCCATCTTAATGGAATACATGAGAGGTAGTAGGATATAATTAAACAATCATTATGTCGTGAGGCGTTAGTTTTCCATCCATAGAAACAGTATATTCTTTAACCATTAGATGGAGGTGTGTGAAAGTGTAGGTCGAATCCTTCTCCTATAAAATATTAGTATATTGAGGATACTAGTTTTGTTATTAAATAAATGAATAAAAAGAGTTTTGGGGTTCGAGAGTTAAAATAAATGAAAAGAATTTAAGAGAAATTGTTACCTTTAATTTTGGTTTCTCCCATTGGTTTGAACCAAAAGGACTTCTTGAAGTGCCTTATGCCTAAGTTAAGGATACTATTTTTAATAGAGGGATCTTTAGAAATTATTTGTGATGGGGTTGGATGATACATGGGGATTGAGAGGTGTGAGGAATGGGATAGAGGTGGGGGCTTTTATAAGGGGGAGGAGGGGCTCTTTAGGAATGTGTGAAAATATTATTTTATTATATAATAATTTTTAGTTTCTAAAGGTACAATACTTATTAAAGTAAAAGATAGTATGGATCATGGTCTAAATAAAATCATCCAATAATAATTGGACAATTTGTGTATATTATATTAATCTTTATAATATTATTTATTTAAATCATTTATTAAGGAGAAGAACACTGCATCATTATTGTGTCATAAATAATTTTATTTATGTGATGTCTAAAAATTATAAAAAAATAAAATGATGTATGAAATATTTTTATATTTAAAATTAATATTTATAGTCGAAAAGATAACTTATATAACCCCTAGTAAAAATTAATTCACTAAAAGATATTTGTTTCTGTCATTTTAGTCTTTAATTTAAATTAATTAATACAAAGTGCCATTATCACTCATTAGTGGCTCCATTTAGTCCCAAATTTTACCTAAGGATTCCCATGGTCTGTTATGTATCAACCAATATGATTGGGACACATGTTAGTGTGACTTTATATTATTATAATAATATTTGTGAAGCCTTATTTACCAGATTTACCCTTTAACAATAGTATATAAATTTTTTACTATTGTAAATATTTTAAATATCTAAAAATAAAAGTTACCTATTTACACAATTTGGACATAATGATTCCAAATTTGAAATAAATTTTTCAATAATAAAAACACCGAATTGGCATAAATTAATTTAAGATTAATTCCCGTTGTCAAAATCAAACGCGTGTTTTTTAAAAAATAATAACTATCAAAAGATCGACACTTGTTTATGTATAATTTTAATGTGAAATTACATTCAATGACAAAAATTGGATTAAATGGTAAAAATATAATCTAATTACACTTTAAAACCAATTAAAATATAATCTAAACATATAAATAAATTAGATTAAAATGCAGTTTTGAATTAAAATACTGTATTTTCCACTATTCATCAAAAATAGAATTTTTTCTGAAAAATACCAAAATTTTACCCAAAGTGAATATTGATATCCCAATTCTGAAGAAGAATTTTATTTTGTAAAAAATAACATATAAAAGTGATCAAAACTAGATTTATGTAGTGTTTTCCTCGAAAAGGCGGTAAATCAACCTTTTAAAGTAAATTATGCTTAAAATTAGATTCCATCACATTTTAAGCCTCAAAAGTTTATTGGATAAATGTAATAACATTCAATAAACATGAATAATCATATTTTAGTTATTTCTATTCGTTATTTCCAATAAAATAGCAAGAAATTAACAACAGTTCAAAATAATAATATTATATTATTATTGTGTGATGTAAGATTTCAATGAAACTCATTGTTCGATATCGGTTCTTCCATCAAACATAGCGTCCCTTTTAAAGTAAAATTAATATTTAATTCAAAAAATTTAATAAATATGGAAAAGTATTATTCTTTATTTACCTATGATGTTACATCCTTCAACCTTTTGTAAATTGCGTCCTCACAGTTTTAATCACTTATCAAATAAATGGGGGTTTTTGTCCCTCATAGAATTTTTAGATTCCCACGTTGCATCTTGAACCATATGGTTTTTCCAAAAAACCTTTACCTGGACAATCACCTTATTCCCCAACACTTGCTCTCTTTAGTCAAGAATATGGACTAGTTGTTCCTCAAAAGAGAGATTCTCTTCCAACTAAACTACCTCTAGACTTGAAATTAGAGATTGATCTAGGATATTCTTTCTCAACATTAAAACATGGAAACATTGTGTACTTGGGATAAACATGGAGATAAAGCCACTCTGTAAGCAATCGATCCAACTTTCTCCATGATTTCATCGAAACTAATAAACCTTGAAATCACCTTTCCCATCATACCAAAACGCATCACACTTTTCGATAGAGAAACTTTGGAAAACACATGATCACCTACCTCAAAAAAAATATCCTTCCTTCAGTTACCTGCACAACATTTATGCCTACTCTGTGTTGTTATCATGCGTTTTTGAATCAACTGAACCTTTTATGCCATCTCTTCAACAAATTCTGGTCCCATCATCTTCCTTTCACCCACTTCATCCCAAAAATCTGGAGTTCGACACTGATTTCCATATAATGCCTCTAATGGAGCCCTATGTATACTGGAATTAAATTGTTACCATAAGAAGATTCAACCAAAGAAATATGTTGGGCCAAACATCCCTGGTAATCCTGTGAACAAGCTTGCATTATATCCTCAAAGTTCTAAATTGTTTGCTCTGACTTCCCATCTCATTACATATGAAAAGTTGAACTAAAATTTAATTCTGTACACAATGACTTTTGAAGGCCTTTCTAAAAGTTGAAATAAATCTTCGGATCACGATCAGATACAATGGAGAGGGGAAATCCATGAAACCTGAATTTCCCTTTAACATAAAACCGAAAAAACTGATCTAGAGACATGGTATCTCAAATAGAAAGGAAATGAGTAGATTTAGTCAACTGATCAACAATAACCTAGATTGCATTATTACCTCAATATGTCTTCGGTAATCCCACAATAAAGTCCATGGATATATTTTTCCATTTCCACTATGGCACCAGTATGGTCTGAAGCATCCCATTCTGAAATTTCTGCTCTTCTTTAACTTGATGACAAGTCAAATACTTCACAATAAAATCAGCAATATCTCTTTTCATGCGATCCCATCAGTAACACTCCCGATGATCTCAGTACATCTTAGTACTGCTAGGATGAACTGAAAATGGAGAACTATGAGATTCACATATGAAATCTTTCTTGAAATGTGAATCACAAGGCACACATAATCTCTTTCCAAACCTCAAAACACAATCATTATCAACATTAAATTCTAGAAAGTTACCCTACTAAACCAACTCTACCGTTTTCTACAACTCATTGTCTTCCTTCTGTTCTTGCATTATTTTGACTTATAGAGATGATTTCACTGACACTTGAAAAACATATAATAATTTCATGTACCAAAAACCTTAATGACAATGTTCATCAAAACAAAAACCAAAGGATCTCGTTCCGAATGTAGAATTGTTAATGAAGCATTACTTTTTTGACTCAAAACATAGACCACTTTATTTGATTTTCCTAGATGGTAAAGGATTATGAAATTATAATCCTTGATTAATTCCAACCATCTCCTCTATCTCATGTTCAATTCTTTCTGAGTTAATATATTCTTTAAAATTTTTTGGTCAGTATATATTTCATATTTTACTCCATACAAATGATTCCTCCAGATTTTTTAAATAAAAAACAATAGAAACTAATTCCAAATCATGTGTAGGGTAATTTAACTCATGAGGTTTTAAATAACAGGAAGCATAATCAATTACCTTATCATTATGCATAAGTACACAACCATGTCCTTTTGATGAAGCATTACTATAGATAACAAACTCACAATATCTAGAAAGTAGTGGAAAAATTGGAGTATTCACCAATCTTCATTTCAATTCCTGAAAACAATCATCACGTTATTTTTTAAAAATGAACTTAACACCATTACAAGTAAACTTAGTCATTGGACTAGATAACCGTGAAAAATTCCTAGAAAACCTCCTGTAATAACCTGATACTACTTCATTTGATAACCCAACATCTGCTAAAGTAGTTGTAAAGGACTTCACCACATTTTTCTGCTTGTAGTCTGGTTTCTTTCCCTCAGTTTAGTTCTTCATTGGACACTCATTTTTATAATAAACCATTTCATTTCACTTAAAACATTTTACTGATTGAAAATCATATTTTTTTCATACCATTACGCTTATCTTTTTCAGTGCAATTATGATATTTGTGTCCCATTTTACAACATCGGTAGCACTTACCAGAATTTAAAGGACATTCCCCAGCATGATTTTTACCACAATTTTGGCAAACTGTAAACTTATGTTTCTTACCATAAAACTTTTTTAAAGAGTTATTCCCTTTCACCTACCACCTTGACCTCTTATTCTATTGTTTTTCAAAGAACATTTTATCATTGACATCATCTATTTCCACCTTCCCTACACATCGAACATGTTTTTCATAACTTTTGAACTTATGAGAATCTAATTCCTTTTGATACATTGGATTTAATCCTCAGTAAAAATGTTTGATTTTAATAACAAGATCTCATATGAAATTTGGATCACACCTTGCCAGTTGAGTGAATTTTTATTGAAAAGAGGCCACTGAGTCATCCTCCAGCCTCAATTCCAGGAATTGGTTTTCCATCCTATGATTAACCACCTGAGGAAAATATTTCTCAAGAAACATACCATTGAATTCATCCCAATAAATAGTATCAATATCCTCACAATCCTTGATATTTTTAACCATCTACTACCACTGGTCAGCTTCCACTTTAAAACTGTAAATACAAAGTATATCCTTTTGATAGTATGAACACCCCATGACATCGAAAATTTTATCTAGTGCTTTAATCAATCATTCAGCTTGCATAGGGTCAGATGACCCTCTAAATGATGGGGGATGTTGCCTCAGGAAATGTTTTACTAATAACATGTTCCTCTATGGTTGATCTGGCTGATCTCATGTATGGTTACCACCACCATTTATAGCCTGAGTCAATTGTGCCATCAGTGTAACAGACTGTTCAGTTCCGATTCTGTCCATATTAGGTTGCTGATTTGGATGGTTGTCATCCTCCTGATGTCATCCCAACATAGCTTCCCAGTTTCCTCTATAGAAAACCATTACGAACACTGAAATATCTTAGACAATGCAACATGTTTATTATGCAAATTCTATATCATTTCAATATTAAGACAATGTAATTTATGGATATTAATTTAAAAATACTATGACTTCTAAAGTTATCTAAACTGACCACTGATACCAACTATAAGAACTCAGCCTTATACATTACATAATCATAAATTAAATGAACAATTCACATTGAGGATATTTTCAGTTTTAGAGTTATAGAGAATTAGTCCATAACTATTACATTTCATCTTAAAAAATACAAGGTAGACACTTCTACTCAGTTTCCATTTTTTTCATAAAATAAAAACTCTTTAAAAAAGACTCAAGTCTGGCCCCATGTTTTAGATAGCATGATTTCTACATGATCCATCCTTGACAATATTCATCTTTTGGTCATGTGAAAAACTTTTCAAATCTTGGTATGAGCATAAAAATCCCATTAAGGGTTATAAAACAAAGAAAGAAAACATTAGGTCATCATTTCATACATAACATAAGGTCTTTAACCTACCTCATGATATCATATGATTTATGAATAACACATAGAAAACATAAATCATAAAGGTAAATTATGGCATCCATATCATACTTACATTATAGCTATCACATCTATGTAGGGATTTACATTTAGAATACCCATCACAATATATCCCCTAAATATTTTAGGAGAAACATTAATGTTTACCTCAATCACATTACCCAATGAATTTGAGATCTATTTAAAGATCACTCTCCATAGGATTATATCGTAACCACCTGTATACGTAACAATTCCCAAGAACCATAACATATTCATAACACATATAATAAACGTAAAGGAAAGATAACATTTACACATTTCAATCACAATATATCATTTAAATATATTGACATAATAGAACCATTATATAAACTATTTTCAATAATAAAATAGGTAAAAGAGTAAATGGTATTTACTTTAATTTTAAAAACATTACAGCTTGTTTTGGAATCCATAGATCAAATTATGCTCGTGGAGGCGGAAAAGCCATTGTCACCGCTTTCGTTAAAGAGAAAAATTATTTTTGTCATTTAGTAAAATGATTCATAGAGAAATATTCCATTTTAATGAAAGGAATAGTCAAAGGTGTTAATACAAAATATAAAATAATGTCTTGAATTAAAACAAAATATGCCTCAATGAAAAGATATTGAGACGAAGCCCTTTACCTTGTGTTCGACTTGACCCGTTCATTATTTAATCTTTTGAATAATAAACTAAAGTTAATTTATACTTGCTTAAGAACCTTTTTCAAGTTTATTATTTCTTTTATATCACTTATTACCATGTTATAGACATTATGTAATCATTTAACTTAATAATGGTCGTTTTGTCGATATTGGTACTTGAGTCAAAAATGGACTTCTTATAATTACAAGTTGTTCACGTTGTCAAAAATTATTATATGAATAATGATATTCATCATTTAGATATCATATATATCATATATATCCAGTATATACATGTATTTATAATAGTACATAACATTTAAATGTACAAAATGAAATGCACTGTTCATGGAGACGGTAAGACATACATACGCATGAATGCTACTTTTATTTCTATTTATTATTTTAATTGAATTAAAAAATAATGATATAAAGGTATATTATAATTCCAGTATAATATATTATATAATAACATTAAATCTATCATTTATATTTCCCACATATGACATTAACGAGTAATATCACTTTGTGATGTGCCACTAGTCTGCACTTCCTCAAACGAAATTATCGTGTTTACCCATAATGGAAACCAAAAAGGAATGCTATAAATAAAAAATAACGAAGCATAATGTATAAATAAAAATAATATATATAATATATAAATACATTTCTATCTTATTGGCCACCATGAAAGGCGGTACAAGATAATTGAACAATCATCATTTTGTGAGGCGTTAGATTGTCATCCACGGAAACAGTATGTTCTTTACCCATTAGATGGATGTGTGTGAATGTGTTGTTCGAAAAATTATCATAAAAACATCCTAGTATATTATTTATACTGATTTTTTTATAAAAGAAATTAATAAAAAGTGTTTAGGGCTGGAAAAGTAAAATAAATGAAAATAAATTAAGAGAAACTGTTACCTTTAATTCGGGTAACTCTCATTGATTTGAACCCGGGACTTCTTGAAGTGACTTCTGCCTAATTTAATGCTTCTAGGTTGAAGATAGGGATATTGAGAGCTTATTTGGGCATGGGTTGGATGAGAAATGGGGTTTAGAGGTGTGAGGAATGGGTTAGAAGTGGTGTCCTTTTATAAGGGAGAGGAGGGGCTCTTTAGGAAAGTTTGAAAATGTTATTTTATTATAAGATTATCTTCTGTTTCAAAACATCCAAAACTCATTAAAGTCAATGATAATCTAACTCATGGTAGAAATAAAATCATAAAATATTAATTTGATATGTTTTGGATATTATTTTAATCTTTATAATATTATTTATTTAAATCCTTTATTAATGAAGTAAACACTATATCATGATTATGTCATATAAAATTTTATTTATGTGATGTCAAGACATTATTAATAAATACCATGATATATGAAATCATTTTAGATTTCCAATGAATATTTATAGTCGAAAATATAACTTATATAACACCTTATAAATATTATTTTACTAAAAGATATTTGTTATTTCATTTTTGCCTTTACTTTAAATTATTTAATATAATGTGTCATTACCACTCTTAAGTGGCTCCATGGGGTCCCAAATTTGACTAATGGATTCCCATGGTCAGATATGTATCAACCAATAGGATTAGGAGTCATGTTATGAACACCCTGAGCTTCCATAGTACGTTTCTCTTTAAATAATACAATAGGGTGCGATGTACACAAAACTGAGTTCAAGCGCACTAGGACCTATCAAACTAGGTTTTTTTAAAAGAATGCAGTTTTACCGCCTTTTAATGAAGAACTTTTTTTAAATCCAATATTTGGAACTTATATATATTAAATTTGACAAAATAAATTTCTTATTTATAATCTTGGAATAAAAATTTAGTTTTGATAAATTTTTGGTGTTTTTATTTTAACTTTCATTTTTGGGAGAATAGTGAAAAATAATAAATATTAGTTGAAAACAATTGTTTTAATCAAAATAATTTATAGTGATCAATTATAAATTTGAATTTTTTGGAAGTATAATTATATTATATTTTTACCATTTAATCCAATTTTGGTTATTGTAATTTAATTCACTTTGAAATTATACATAAACAAATGTCAATCTTTTGATAGTTATTGTTTCTTAAAAACATGCTATTTGTTTTGACAACGCGAATTAATTTTAAATTAATTAATTCAAATTATATGTTTTGAATTTGATAAAATTGACATCACTTTTGAATTCAGAATATTAAATATATCTTAGGCTTATTTTTTGGAATTTTTCTGAAAACCGTCAATTATTGATGAATAGTAAAACCACTTAGTAGGAGTTAAAAAATAAAAATTTTAATTTAAATGGAATTTTACCGCTTTTGTGAATTGAATTTAGAAAATAAAACATACATGGTTGTTATTACTAAGTACAATGCGGTTCAATAAGATGAAAATAATTATTGGTGCATAGTAACTTTTTACTTTTATTTACCACGGTTAAAGGATAATAGGGTAATTCAAAGTAAAAAGAATATTATAATATTAAAAAATTACCTTAAAACATTTCATAACTTTATTGGATGAGTCATGTCTGACCATGGGCATCCTTGGGTACATTTTGGGACCTCATTGAGCCACTTAAGAGTGATAATGACACATTACATTAATTAACTTAAAGTAATGACAAAAATGACATTAACAAATATCTTTTAGTATATAAATTTTTTACATTGGGTTATATAAGTCATCATTTAAACTATGAAAATTTATTGGAAAGATAAAAATATTTCCTACATTATTGAATTTTTTTATAATTTTTAGACATCAAATAAATTAAATTATTTATGACACAATAATGATGCAGTATTCACCTCATTAATAAAATATTTAAATAAATAAGATTATTATTATTAAAACATTATTGAAAACCTATCCAATTCATATTTGATGATATTATTTATAACATGAGTCATATTATAGCTACTTTAATGTATTTTTACCTTTTTAAACCGTAGATAAGTTTATAATAAAATAACATTTTCAAACATTCTTAAAGACCCCCTCCTCTCCCTTATAAAAAGACACCAATTCTAACCCACTCCTCACACCTCTCAAGCCCCTTTGTTCATCCAAAAACTGCTCAAATAATCTATACTGATCCCTCTCTTCCTCTTATAAGCCTTACCTTATGCAGAAGTAATTTCAAGAATTCCATTTGGTTCAAATCAAAGGGAGTTACGCAAATTAAAGGTAATGGTTTCTCTTAACTTCTTTTATTTCATTTTATTTCTCCAACCCGTAAACTCTTTTTATTCATTTATTTTATAACAACAACATTATCCTAAATATACTAGGATGTTGTTTTGAGAATGATTAAACAAAACTTACACACATCTCCATCTAATGGGTAAAGAACACATTGTTTCTATGGATGGAAAACTAACGCCTCACAAAACAATGATTGTTCAATTATCTCCTACCACCTCTCATGGTGGCCATTAAGACGGAACTGTATTTATATTTGATATATATTATGTTTATGTTTTCTTTATGATTCTTTATTTTCCAATTATATCATACCATTGTGGTTCCCATTATAGGTAAAAGTGATAATTTCATTTGAGGAAGTGCAGACTACCGCCCCTCAAAGTGATATGACTCATTAATGCCTTATATGTGACATATAAAAGATGGAGTTAATTATATTATATTTGATATTATACTGGAATTATAATATACCTATGTATCATTATGTTTTTATTCAATCAAAATACAAAATAGAAATGAAAGAAGCGTTCATGCTTACGTACAACTTACCGTCTCCATGAACGATGCATTTCATTTCTTATCTCCAAATTTCTTGTATTATTATAAATACATATATATACTCAATATATAAGATATATATGATATCTAAATCATGAATATCATTCTGGATATAAATGTCTTTTACCACTTGGACTAGATTTAATTATAAGTATTTACTTTCCACTCAAGTACCAAATATCAACAAAACGTCCGTTATTAACTTAAATGATTTCGTAATGTTTATAACGTACTAATAAGTGATATAAAAGGAATAATAAATTTCAAAATGGTTATAAAAAAAGTATAAATTAAATTTCTTTTATTATTCAGTATATTAATGAATGAACATGTCAAGTCAGACAAAGGTAATGGTTAATTTCACAATCTCTTTATTATTCGAGGTTTTTTTACATATGTGTATACTGGGAATTCTTTATTATCCACTTACATGTTACTTAAAAGTGTTTTTCAAAACATTTTTACTATTTACTATAATATGTGTTAAAGGCATTTATACCTTTTTTTGACTTTTTATAAAATATTTTGAAAGGAATATTTCCACAATTTTCCAAACAAGGTACTTTATGACCTTTTCAAAAAAATTAAGGTAAGAATGTTTTTTTAACTTATAAAATGACTTAGGCAATTTTTGGACGTTATTACATCGTTGAAGCTTCCCTTAAAATATTATAATAACATTTTCAAAATAAATGATTTCTTCTATAATTATGTTACTTCTAAATTATTTCAAAATAAAAGAGATATTTCTCTCCAGTAGTTTTGATTTCATAAATGGCAATATCCTTTGATAGATTTTACACTTGTTTTAAAGTTGTTTTATTTTAATACAATCTTCCATATTTTATTGAATGAGTGATGATATGTTTTACTATAGATGTGTTATTTTTATATCATTCGTGGTTTATGGTTAATGTATTGAAATTTCTTATGATAGTTTTAATACGAATGTTTATGTTATGTTTCAACCATTTCATATGAGGAAAGTATTGGACTTAGTAAGTGACAGGTCGAGCCTGTTATAGCTCCTTGATGCATCGGTAGGTCTCATGACACAATTAGACTTTGAATTTGTTGAGGCCTTTCCCAATTTGATATATGGTTTGGTCGAGGCCTAAATAATTTTTAGATGTCTTGGTTGAGGCCTTGACAAGATGTTTCAAAATATCTAGAATTATACATTCCCTCATTATGAAAATAATATTGATGGTTCATGTGGTTATTATATAAGTAGAAAAACCATGATTATGTTTTATTATGGTATTATTTACTCAGCTTGTATTTCTGCCATAAATTGTTAATGTTTATTTTTTGTAAAGGCATGTGTTTTCAATTATTCACCATGAAAAACGTTTATGTTATCTTCAACTGTATTTCGTACCCTTAATGATCATTTGAAAACACCCATTTATTATGTTTCGCTTTCCTAGGATATGAATTTGTTATTTACACTACTGGAAATCCAGCATTTCCCAACGGTTTAGAACCGTTGGGAAAGGCTGCAGAACCGTTGGTATATGTTATACCAACGGTTCTGCAAACCGTGGGGAAGTAAGCCATTGGGAAAGGCTTTTCCCAATGGTTTACAGAGAACTGTTGGGATAGGTTAGAAAAAATCAACCTATCCCAACGGTTTGGCCCGTTGGGAAATCAACAGAGAATTTTCTTTCCCAACGGTTTACAAACCGTTGGGAAAGGTTTTTACCAACGGTTCTATGAACCGTTGGTAAAAACAACCATTCAACAGGATATCCCAACGGTTTAAAACCGTTGGGATAGGGTGTTTTTACCAACGGTTCCTTGAACCATTGGTAAAAACTGCTACATAGAGCCTATGCCAACGGTTTTCAAACCGTTGGCATAGGCTTTGCTGTGCCAATTGCACAACAGCCTGCAATTTGCACAGCAGGTCTGGTTTTTGGGCATTGACCCTCGGTTTCAATTCAATTTTCAATCCAATTGTGCCCTCGTTATCAATTCATTTTTCAATCCAATTATTGTACCTATAACACATATAATGCATACATATAGAGAACAAACCAGCACATACAAATAATGAAAACCAACCATCCAACACATATAATGCATCCTGAAAATATACACATCCATAATTAAAGTAGAATTCATAACATAATTATAAACATACATAATTCATTTAGAATTCATTTTAAAATTTAGATGACAATCATATGTGGAATCCGGAATTCAATTCATAATTTGATTGTTTTTTCATATACCATATATTTTTAATAGAAATGATATCCATTTTAAACAAAATACATACATCTAGAATGATACCATTCACATCGTGCCTTGGATTGAGGCGAGGTTAATTCGTACATGTCACAAATGACTCATTGATCGTTGTCCTAAAGTATCAACATATTCCGAAATCGTTTGGTCAGTTTTCCGTATGTCAGTTGTTGTTTTCACTTAAAATGAAGTGTTTTTTAAATAAAAGAGAGACACTTTGAATGGTGTCGGCCACACCGCGCCTCGTATTGAGGCAGGGTTAACTCGTACACATCACAAATGACCCATGGATTGTTGTGCTAAAATATAAACACAATCAGAATGTGTTTGGTTGGTTTTCCATATGAATTTAAAATATAGTCCATTTTAAAGAAAAGGGATACACTTAGAGTGGTCTCGGCCAAACCGCGACTCGGATTGAGGCGTGGTTGACTCTTACACGTAACATATGACCCATGAATCGTTGTCCTAAATTTTCATCAGATTCCGAATGCGTTTGGTCAGTTTTTCATATGTCAGTTGTTTATTTCACTTATAATCTTGTCTATTTTAAACAAAAGAGACACAGTCAGAGTGGTACCGGCCACACCGCGTCTCGGATTTAGACGGGGTTGACTCTTACACGTCTCAAATGACACATGGATCATTTTCCTAAAGTATCAACACAATCCGAATGCGTTTGGCCGGTTTTCCGTATGTTAGTTGATGTTTTTCACTTAAAATGATGTCCTTTTGAAACAAAAGACATACACTTTGAGTTGTGCCGGCTACACCACGCCTCAGATTGAGGTGGTGTTGACTCGTACACATCACATATAACCCATGGATCATTCTCCTAAAGTTTCAATGGAAAACGAATGCGTTTGGTCAGTTTTCCGTATGTACTTAAAATGTTGTCCATTTTAAACAACAGAAAGTCACTTAGAGTGGTCCCGACCACACTTAGATGAAAATTAAATTAGAATTCATAACGTAATTATAAACATATATAATTCATATAGAATTCAATTTAAAATTTAGATGATAATTATATGTGGAATCCGAAATTCAATTCATAATTTGATCGGGTTTTTCTATACCATATATTTTTACCTCAAATGATGTCCATTTTAAACAAAATACATACACCTGAAGTGATACCGGCCACACCGCACCTCAGATTGAGGCGGGGATGACTCGTACATGTCACATTTGACCCATGGATCGTTGTGCTAACGTATCGACACAATCTGAATGCGTTTGGTCGGTTTTCTGTATGCCAGTTGATGTTTTTCACTTAAAATGACGTCCTTTTGAAACAAAAGACGGACACTATGAGTGGTGCCGACCACACCGCGTAACCAATTGAGACGGGGTTGATTCGTACACGTCACATATGACCCATGGACCGTTCTCCTAAAGTTTAAATGGAAACCGAATGCGTTTGGTCGGTTTTCCGTATGTACTTAAAATGTTGTCCATTTTAAACAAAAGAGTGACACTTAGACTAATCCTGACCACACCGCGACTCAGATTCATCCCGGGTTGGTTCTTACATGTCACATATGACCCATGGATTGTTTTGATAAATTATCAAAAGATTACGAATGCGTTTGGTAAGTTTTGCGTATGCCAGTTGTTCTTTTCATTTATAATCATGTCCATTTTAAACAAAAGAGACAGAGTTAGAGTGGTGTCGGCCACACTGCATCTCGGATTAAGACAGGGTTGACTTGTACACATCACATATGAATCATGCATCGTTGTTCTAAATTATCGATAGAATCCGAATGCATTTGGTCATTCTTCCGTATGTCAGTTGATGCCTTTCACTTAAAATGACGTCCTTTCGAAACAAAAGATGGACACTTTGAGTGGTGTCAGCCGCACTGCATGTCGGATTGAGGCGGGGATGATTCATACACGTCACATATGACCCATGGATCGTTCTCCTAAAGTTTCAACGGAAACCGAATCCGTTTGGTCGTTTTTCCGTATGTACTTAAAATGGTGTCCATTTTAAACAAAAGAGAGTCACATAGACTTATCATGGCCACACCGCAACTCAGATTCATCCCGGGTTGGATCGTAAACGTCACATATGACCCATGGATTGTTGGGATAAATTATCAATAGATTCAGAATGCGTTTGGTCGGTTTTCCGTATGTCAGTTGATGCTTTTCACTTAAAATGACATCCTTTTGAAACAAAAGACGGACACTTTGAGTGGTTCCGGCCACACCACGTCTCCGGATTGAGCTGAAAGCACCGTGCAACATTCTAATTATTATTCGTGACGTGTACGTGCAGACGGAACGTCAATCAGACGTGCGGTTTGCGCGGTACGACTCAATATTCGTGTTTTAAGTGATGTGCGCGCTTCGTAAACGCGCGTGAGGGGGGTCCAAACGGGCCGAACGAAGTCAGAATGGCCTGAAATCAGACGAAAAATACATGAGAGTGATTTATGAAGTGGTCGAGCAGACGGTACGTCAATCGGACGTGCCGTGTGCCCGCGGTGACCGACAACACAGTTCTGGTGTCACAAACGGCCAAAACGGGCGTCAAACGGTCAAATTCATTGCGGAAGACCTCAGATTGAGCTGAAACCACCGTGAAACATTCTAATTATTATTCTTGACGTGTACGCACAGACGGCATGTCAATCGGACGTGCGGTTTGCGCGGTACGGCTCAATATTCGTATTTTAAGTGATGCGCGCGCTTCGTAAACGAGCGTGAGGGGGGTCCAAACGGGCCGAACGAAGTCGGAATGGCCTGAAATCAGACGAAAAATACGGGTGAGTGATTTCGGAAGTGGTCGAGCAAACGGCACGTCAATTGGACGTGCCATGTACCCGCGGTGACCAACAACGCAGTTCTGGTGTCATAAACGGCCAAAACGGGCGTCAAACGGTCAAATTCATAGCGGATGACCTCGGATTGAGCTGAAACCACCGTGAAACATTCTAATTATTATTTTTGACGTGTACGCGGAGACGGCACATCAATCGGACGTGCGGTTTTCACGGTACGGCTCAATATTCGTGTTTTAAGTGATGTGCGCGCTTCGTAAACGCGCGTGAGGGTGGTCCAAACGGGCCGAACGATTTCGGAATGGCCTGAAATCAGATGAAAAATACAAATGAGTGATTTATGAAGTGGTCGAGCAGACGGCATGTCAATCGAAAGTGCCGTGTGCCCGCGGTGACCGACAATGCAGTTTGTCATAAACGGCCAAAACGGGCGTCCAACGGTCTAATTCATAGCGGACGACCACGGATTGACCTGAAACCACCGTGTAACATTCTAATTATTATTCGTGACATTTACGCGCAGACGGCACGTCAATCGGACGTGCGGTTTGCGCGGTACGACTCAATATTCGTGTTTTAAGTGATGCGCGCGCTTCGTAAACGCGCGTGAGGGGGGTCCAAACGGGCCGAACGAAGTCGGAATGTCCTGAAATCAGACCAAAAATACGAGAGAATGATTTATGAAGTGGTCGAGAAGACGGCACGTCAATCGGACATCCCGTGTGCCCGCGGTGACCGACAACGCAATTCTGGTGTCATAAACGGCCAAAACGGGCATCCAACGGTCAAATTCATAGCGGATGACCTCAGATTGACCTGAGACCACCGTGAAACATTCTAATTATTATTCGTGACGTGTACGCACATATGGGACGTCAATTGGACGTGCAGTTTGCACGGTACGGCTCAATATTCGTATTTTAAGGGATGCGCGCGCTTCGTAAACGCGCGTGAGGGGGGTCCAAACGGGTCGAACGAAGTCGGAATGGCCTGAAATCAGACGAAAAATACGGGTGAGTGATTTCTGAAGTGGTCGAGCAGACGGCGCGTCAATTGGATGTGCCATGTGCCCGCGGTGACCGACAACGCAGTTCTGGTGTCATAAACGGCCAAAACGGGCATCAAACGGTCAAATTCATAGCGGACGACCTCGGATTGAGCTGAAACCACCGTGAAACATTCTAATTATTATTCGTGATGTGTACGCGTAGACGGAACGTCAATCGGACGTGCGGTTTGCGCGGTACGGCTCAATATTCGTGTTTTAAGTGATGCGCGCGCTTCGTAAACGCGCGTGAGGGTGGTCCAAACGGGCCGAACGATTTCGGAATGGCCTGAAATCAGACGACAAGTACAGGTGAGTGATTTATGAAGTGGTCGAGCAGACGGCACGTCAATCGGACGTGCCGTGTGCCCGCAGTGACTGACAACGCAGTTCTGGTGTCATAAACGGCCAAAACGGGCGTCAAACGGTCAAATTCATAGAGAACGACCTCGGATTGACCTGAAACCACCGTTCAATATTCTAATTATTATTCATGACGTGTACGCGCAGACAGCACGCCAATCGGATGTGCAGTTTGCGCGGTATGACTCAATAATCGTGTTTTAAGTGATGTGCGCGCTTCGTAAACACGCGTGAGGGGGGTCCAAACGGGACGAACGAAGTCGGAATGGCCTGAAATCAGATGACAAATACGGGACAGTGATTTCTGAAGTGGTCGATTAGACGGAACGTCAATCGGACGTGCCGTGTTCCCGCGGTGACCGACAACGCAGTTCTGGTGTCATAAACGGCCAAAACGGGCGTCCAACGGTCAAATTCATAGCGGACGACCTCGGATTGACCTGAAACCACCGTGAAACATTCTAATTATTATTCGGGACGTGTACACGCAGACAGCACGTCAATCGGATGTGCGGTTTGCGCGGTACGACTCAATATTCGTATTTTAAGTGATGCGCGCGCTTCGTAAACGCGCGTGAGGGGGGTCCAAACGGGCCGAACGAAGTCGGAATGGCCTGAAATCAGACGAAAAATACGGGTGAGTGATTTCTGAAGTGTTCGAGCAGACAACACGTCAATTGGATGTGCCATGTGCCCGCGGTGACCGACAACGCAGTTCTGGTGTCATAAACGGCCAAAACGGTCGTCAAACGGTCAAATTCATAGCGTACGACCTCGGATTGAGCTGAAGCCACCGTGAAACATTCTAATTATTATTCGTGACGTGTACGCGCAGACATAACATCAATCGGACGTGCGGTTTGTGCGGTATGGCTCAATATTCGTGTTTTAAGTGATGCGTGCGCTTCAAAAACGCGCGTGAGGGTGGTCCAAACGGGCCGAACAATTTCGGAATGGCCTGAAATCAGACGAAAAATACAGGTGAGTGATTTATGAAGTGTTCTAGTAAAGGGCACGTCAATCGGACGTGCCGTGTGCCCGCGGTGACGGACAACGCAGTTCTGGTGTCATAAACGGCCAAAATGGGCGTCAAACGGTCAAATTCATAGAGGACGACCTCAGATTAACCTGAAACCACCGTTCAACATTCTAATTATTATTCGTGACGTGTACACATAGACGGAACGCCAATCGGACGTGCGGTTTGCGCGGTACGACTCAATATTTGTGTTTTAAGTGATGCGCGCGCTTCGTAAACGCGTGTGAGGGGGGTCCAAACGGGCCGAACGAAGTCGGAATGGCCTGAAATCAGACGAAAAATACGGGACAGTGATTTCTGAAGTGGTCGAGCAGATGGCACGTCAATCGGACGTGTCGTGTGCCCGCGGTGACCGACAACGCAGTTCTGGTGTCATAAACGGCCAAAACGGGCGTCCAACGGTCAAATTCATAGCGGACGACCTCGGATTGAGCTGAAACCACCGTGAAACATTCTAATTATTATTCGTGATGTGTATTCGTAGACGGCACTTCAATCGGACGTGCGGTTTGCGCCGTACGGCTCAATATTCGTATTTTAAGTGATGCACGCGCTTCGTAAACGCACGTGAGGGGGGTCAAAACGGGCCGAACGAAGTTGGAATGGCCTGAAATCAGACGACAAATACGGGTGAGTGATTTATGAAGTGGTCGAGTAGACGGAACGTCAATTGGACGTGCCATGTGCCCGCGGTGACCGACAACGCAGTTCTGGTGTCATAAACGGCCAAAACGGGCGTCCAACGGTCAAATTCATAGCGGACGACCTCAGATTGAGCTGAAACCACCGTGAAACATTCTAATTATTATTCGTGACATGTACGTGTAGACGGCACGTCAATCGGACGTGCGGTTTGCACGGTACGGCTCGATATTCGTATTTTAAGTGATGCACGCACTTCGTAAACGCACGTGAGGGGGGTCCAAACGTGCCGAACAAAGTCGGAATGACCTGAAATCAGACGACAAATATGGGTGAGTGATTTATGAAGTGGTCGAGCAGACGGCACGTCAATTGGACGTGCCGTGTGCCCGTGGTGACCGACAACGCAGTTCTGGTGTCATAAACGGCCAAAACGGGCATCCAATGGTCAAATTCATAGCGGACGACTTTAGATTGAGCTGAAACCACCGTGAAACATTCTAATTATTATTCGTGACATGTACGCGCAGACGGCACGTCAATCGGACGTGCGGTTTGCACGGTACGACTCAATATTCGTATTTTAAGTGATGCACGCGCTTCGTAAACGCGCGTGAGGGGGGTCCAAATGGGCCGAACGAAGTCGGAATGACCTGAAATCAGACGAAAAATACGGGTGAGTGATTTCTGAAGTGGTTGAGTACACGTCACGTCAATCAGACGTGCCGTGTGCCCGAGGTGACCGACAACGCAGTTCTGGTGTCATAAAAGGCCAAAACGGGCGTCCAACGGTCAAATTCATAGCGGACGACCTCAGATTGAGCTGAAACCACCGTGCGGCATTCTAATTATTATTCGTGACGTGTACGCGCAGACGGCACGTCAATCGGACGCGCCATCTGCCCGCGGTGACCGACAACGCAGTTCTGGTGTCATAAACGGCAAAAATACGGTCCATTTTAAACAAAATAGAGACACTTTGAGTGGTGTCGGCCACACCGCGCCTCAAATTAAGGTGGCGTTGACTCGTATACGTCACATATGACCCATGGATCGTTCTCCTAAAGTTTCAACAGAAACCGAATGCGTTTGGTCAGTTTTCCGTATGTCATTTTTTGTTTTCACTAAAAAGGATGTCCATTTTAAACAAAATAGAGACACTTTGAGTGGTGTCGGCCACACCGCGCCTCAGATTGAGGTGGCGTTGACTCGTACACATCACATATGACCCATGGATCGTTCTCCTAAAGTTTCAACAGAAACCAAATGGGTTTGGTCGGTTTTCTGTATGTAGTTAAAATACTGTCCATTTTAAACAAAAGAAAGTCACTTAGAGTGGTCCCGATCACATCGCATCTCTGATTTAGGCGGGGTTGACTCGTACACGTCTCAAATGACCCATGGATCGTTGTCTTAAAGTATAAACACAATCCGAATGCGTTTGTCGGGTTTTCCGTATGCCAGTTGATGTTTTTCACTTAAAATGATGTCCTTTTGAAACAAAAGACATACACTTTGAGTTGTTCCGACCACATCGCGCCTCAGATTCAGAAGGAGTTGATTCGTACACGTCACATATGACCCATGGATCGTTTTCCTAAAGCATCAACACATTTTGAATGTGTTTCATCAGTTTTTCGTATGTCACTTTTTGTTTTCACTTAAAATATTATGGAAATTCATATAGAATATTTTTATATCATATTTAGTATGGAATAGATTTTAGTTGATCGTGCTATGAAACATTTCAGAGCTAATGAAATTAAGGAAGGTGGAGGGGCTGTCCGGGGGGGGGGCTGTCCGGTGGGTGTCCGGGGGGCTGTCCGGGGACCAAGGAGGAGGGTGGGGGGGCTGTGCGGGGTCTGTCCGGGGGGTGTTTGGGGGTTGTTCAGGGGGTTGTTCGGGGTTGTTCAGGGGGCTGTCCGGGGGTTGTTCAAGGGGTTGTTCAGGGGTTGTTCAGGGGTTGTCCGGGGGGTTGTCCGGGGTTGTTCAGGGGGCTGTCCGGGGGGTGTTTGGGGGGTTGTCTGGGGTCCAAGGGGGAGGGTGGGGGGGGGTTGTCCGGGGGGCTGTCCGGGGGGCTATCCAGGGTCCAGGGTGGAGGGTTGGGGGCTGTACGGGGGGCTATCCAGGGGGCTGTCCACGGGGCTGTCCGGGGGTTGTTCGGGGTACAAGGGGGAGGGGGGTTGTCCAGGGTCCAAGAATGAGGGGGGTTGTCCAGGGAGTTCTCAAACACAAAACCACTAAAAGACAACAACATCCATAAAAACAGACAATATATAAAAATAACTCAACTCCAATACTATACTACGAGTCTAGATAAAACCAACAACTAGAATAGATTAAACGTCAAATCTCAGTAATTTAAGTCAAAAATGTAACGGATCAATATGTCCCACATCAGCATCACCACCACCATCATCATCATCATCATCACCCTTGTCATCGTCCTCCTCATCGTCCTGACCCTCCACAGTGCCTTCCTCCTCGCCTTCGCCCTTCTCCTCTCCCTCCTCATCTCCATCCTCTTCCGCATCAGACTCCTCGCCATCATCACCTTCAAGCTGGAAATCGGCCTAACCACCACTGGAACTGCCACCTGGTGCACCATATATAGAATGTATCGACGACATGTATTCATCAATCGCTGGGCTGGCCTCTGTTGAAAGTGTTGGACGTAGAACTTCAATAAATTTCATAAATGCACTGTTTGCCCAAGCAGACTGTTCTGCCATCTCTGTAGCCCTTTTCTCAGCCTTTTTCCCTGTTCCCTAACTTGCTGCAGCTCGGTGGCACTACAACTCGAACCTGAGGTAGGCCAATACCTCGTCGGGGCTATCCTAGGTCGGCAGCGTACTCTGCCAGAATGATCCTCTCCCAACACCTGATGTAAGTGATCAGATGACCCAAAATTGTCTGCTTCTTGGGCATCGAGGGCCTCTAAAGCATCCTGTTACAAATATAAATATATTATTAAGTTACTAAATAGATATTAAAATATAAAATCAATAGATTAAAACTTACAATCTGCTGCTAAGTCGCTTCGTTGACATCACTTCCATCCTTTTTTCGTCTACTCGAGCAAAACAGTTTTTCTCGAGGCACACGTCCTTCAATATTTTGTACTTGCCTCTAAAATGACATTGAAAACAAAAGTAATATAAAAACTTTAGCAAATTATTAAATAATTGAGGAAAAAAAGAAAATATAAGTCGTAAAGAAAACTTATAAACAATTATCATACCTGCTACCACTCATGATCCGGCATCGTCGTGCGTCCTAGTGTATGGAGGTATTTTTTTGCATCAATGTTTTTTTTATTTTTTCCAGATGATTCCTAAATAAAATTCGATAATGAAAAGGATAATATTAATGCAAAACTTGAAAGTTATTATTTAAATACCTCAAATGTAATTCATACCTTAAACTGGGTACTCGTCCAATGAGTAATCATCTGACCATACTGCTCTATAGGACAATCATCCACGACTGGTACTGCCTCTAACTCAGTGCCAACTCTAGCACGCCAGCCAATATACAGCTGATGCTTGTAGGCTCTCCAAAGCTCGACTAAATCCTTTAGACATTCCAGTCATGCACCCTCACCATCAGGAAAATTCAATCGAAGCTGAAATCAAAATATTAATTCATATAAATACAAAAATAATTCATGGCATTAAATACAACTGTTTTTTTACCCATATCTCTACCCAAGCTCCATCTTTAACCTCATGTGGAAAATGTCTCCATGACAGCGGGCTGACGGGAATGATGTCGGAGTATTTGGCAAGCGTCGCAAGAAAACTCCGACATTGCTGCCATGTTTTCTCAACCATCTGATTGTCTTCACTATATTCCACCATAACCTGTGTGCGACGGTTCCACACCGAACGCATGCGTGTACGACCCCGCCCCCGCCTCCTGTCAGTAGATGTATCTGTCATGAAAGAAAAACAAATATTTTATCAAAACATGTTATAATGAAAATAAATATTGCTATAAAAATTTGTTAGGGTTTTATAAATATACCTGCGCAAGTCTGATCAATGAGTGGCGCCAGATCCACAGTACCTGATGGAACACCCTCTGGTGGAACAGGAGTCGAAGACGATGGAATATAAAAGCTCAGAGAGATAGAAGTAGAAGGAAAAGAAGATGGAACAGCTGTATGACCTGATGCTGACTGGGGAGTGGGAATCATCATGGGATGTGAAAATGATGGGGCAGAAGATGCAGAAGGTATCGAAAACATGGGAGGCCTAAATACCCCGTGTGTCCCTAACGACACACCGGGATCAGAATGTGGGAAGGCTGAAATGTCAGTGGGAGGGGCAGGGTCTAGTCGGGCACGCGCAGCTCTATGTCCACCTCTGGTACGAACCCTCCTCGTACCACCGGCCTGAGTACTAGGACCAGTACTAGGCTCCTCGTCGAATAACTGTCGACGTAATGGTGGATCCTACAAAAACGTTTACATAAAAAATTAATCACATTACATTATATATTCTGTAAATATATATATATATATATATGTATATATATATATATATATATATATATATTTTAAATAAAGTACTCACTGAAGGCACTAATGGTGGAATTCCCATCTCCTCCATCCGACGATTGTTCTCCGCCATTTTTTTTCTTCGTCTCTCTTCAATTGGCTGCATTTCCTGCATTTGAAAACAAATATATAATTAATTAGAAAAAGAAAATTAATGTGTAAACCAAAAAACTAAATATATGAGGGAATGAGGGGATTCATTGGTAATTTAGCTATCAATTGTTTTAGAAGAGCTTGAATGAATTTAATAAAACATACAAGTTGTAATGTTCACCAAGTTAGAAATATTGTTTGATTTGGTTTGAATACTGTTCAATTCCAAATTAGAAAATGCAATTCAAATAAAATAGCAACCAATAAACATTGAAAATTCATATAACAGTCAAGTCAGCTAAAACATATTTTTGATCAATACTAAATAAATATGAATATTACCAACCTTAACAACCCAACTCGAGGTAAACCAAAAGAATTGAAAACATGGATGAATGATTCTATATATTTCTGACCACAACTTCAGGTTCACAATCAACTCTGACAATTGAGCTATTGGAGTCATCAAAAGAAATAAATGGATTGGTTCCAATGGCAATAGGGACAGTGTCAAAAATATGTCTTGTAATTATCCATTGATGCCAACACATATGGTTCTTCGGTAGCAAGAGTGCGGGTCATATTAATTACTAGAAATCCACAATCATCAATAAATGTGCCATGTCTCGTCATCGAATCAAACCAATGGAATTTCATCATTGTGACTCATCCATGAGAGTAATAATCCAATATTATTATTTTCTCAACTACTCCATAATAACCCACATTTTCAAGTCGCGGTCTACTATCTGATGCACTGGCATAACAATCTGTTGTGGCAGTAACCATAATACCATCATGTTGTGTTCTCATGTGTTTGGCTCGTTCAGTGACAATAAATATGTACCCATTGATAACAATTGATTTACAGTCACGAACCACGGTATTAGGACCAAAATCCAAAGCTCTTATTTCCTCAGAGACAGAGTCAGCAGACAAACTCAATACCTGCAATATAAATGGCAGTTAAACTTAAGTAAATATTGAAATAATTAATTTAAACAGTAATATTTTACCTTCAATTTTAACCAAGCAGAAAACTCTTTTCTATGAAAAGTCTCTCTCCTTCTCAAAGATAAAGAACGATGCTTCCTATTTATCATTGTTTTATGTTCCCTGTAGATAAAAAAATATGAATAGTTTAACAGATATATATGTAAGATATACATATTAAATTTTGTTACCTGATATAGTCATCGAACAAGTCACATTTGAACAAAACTGTGCGATGTGCCATCTCCCGCTCTTCATGGCTTAATGTCTTCAATGTATATGATCCATGAATTCCTCCTGTTTGAGGAAGTGATGGAAAACTGGGTTCAATTTGCTCATATTGTTCTTCTTCATTTCTCATTGGTCTGTTCATTCTTGTAGTAAGATTAGAAAAATACATTGAACAGAAATCCATACATTCTTGTGCTAAGTAACCGTTCACAATAGAACCTTCGAGATGATTCTTGTTTCAAACATAAGACTTTAATGTGAACATATTTCTTTCAATTGGATACATCCAACGAAAAGAAACAGGTCCTCCGATAAGTATTTCAGTTGGAATATGGACAGTCAGATGCAGCATGCATGCGAAAAATGATGGGGGAAATATTTTCTCCAACTCACACAAAATTAATGGGGCATCTGTCCACATTTTTTGCAAGAAAGACTTGGACAACTTCTTAGCACAAAGATCTTTAAACAAATGGAACAACCGAATAACACCCACCCTTAAATTATTGGACAAAATATGACGGATTGCTATTGGAAGCAACTCATGCAATAGAATGTGATAATCATGAGTCTTCAAAGATTTTAGCTTCAACTCTCTTCTGTTGACTCGTTTAGATATGTTGCTTGAATAGCAATCAGGAACTCTAATAGTCTCTAATACTTCCAAAAGTTGTTTTTTTTCAGTAGGTGTCATCACATAAGAAGCACATGGAAGTTGCCATTTATTTTCACTGATACGCACATGATGCAATTCTGGTCTGATGCCCCAATCCACCAAGTCACGTCGAGATTGTAAATCATCTTTTGTCTTCCCCTTGACATTTAGAAGAACTGAAGGAAACATTTCACATATATTCTTTTCAATATGCATTACGTCTAAGAAATGACGTAGAAAATTGGTTGACCAATAAGGCAAATCAAAAAAGATACTCCTCTTCCTCCAATTGTAACAGGTTTCTGTGGAAACATTCTTTCTCTTTCCAGATTTCATTTGACCCTTTTCGAAAGAAAAACTGAAATCTTTCAATTCATTAAGCACATTAGTTCCAGACATACGCTGAGGTGGATCATCGGTCTCTATAGTATTATCAAATCTTCGACGATTCATTCTATATGGATGATCCTTTGGAAAAAATCGTCGATGTCCCATAAAACTGAAACTACAACGATGTTTTAGTCTTCTGGATCGTGTATTCTTCATAGAAACTGGACATGACAGATTTCCCTTCGTGCTCCATCCAGACATCATTGCATAAGCTGGAAAATCATTGATCGTCCACATAAGCGCAGCACGCATCTGAAATATGTCTTTTGAACATGCATCGTATGTGCGCACACCCACATCCCACAGAAGTTTCAACTCTTTTATTAAAGGTTGCATGTATAAATCAATATCAATGCCGGGATCAGAAATACCAGATATGAGTATACTCATGAAAGTGAAATATTTTTTCATACAAAACCATGGGGGAAGATTATAAATGTGTATAAATACTGGCCATGTGCTGTGCGAAGTAAGAATATGCCCAAACGGATTAAAACCGTCGCATGAAAGACCCAGCCTCACATTACGCACGTCAGCTGCAAAATCAGGATGTCGAGCATAAAAAATCTTCCATGCAAATCCATCTGCAGGATGAACCAACTCATCATTAGTCTTCTTTCTCTCAGTATCATTCCATCTCATTTTTATTGATATGTCATCAGACATAAAAAGATTCTGGAGTCTGGGGATCAATGGAAAGTGCCACATTACTTTCTGTGGAACGTGGGATGGTGTTCCAACAGATTTTGACTTCCAGCGGGATGTGCCACATTTTATATATTCATTTGGTTCAGCGGTTTCTTCCCAGAATAAACTGCAATCTTTCGGGCAAGCATGAATTTTGTTTCTGGAAAATACAAGTTCTTCAACTAACTTCCATGCCATATAGTGGTTTGAGGGAATATCTGCATCATCTGGAAGTAAATCCTTCAAGAGGGTAAGAATGTAATCGATTGCTGTATTATAAATCCCATACATAGTTTTTCCATGAAACAATTGGATTACAAATTCCAGCTTTTTCATTTTATCGCATTGTCGATATACTGGAGTCGTGGCAGCATCATTCAATTTTTTCACCCTATCAATATCATCATTTTCACTAGATGCATCAGTTTTCCTCATATCAACGTCTTCTTGAGTCGAAATACTTTCTTTTTCATGATGACGAATAAATGGAAACCAATCATCTAACAAATTCTCCATTCCAGTCCTTTCATTTAGATCATCACCAATTTGAGATTTCATTTTCTCCCCATTGTGATTCCACACAAAGTAGTTTGCTTGAAAACCATTTTTGGTTATGTGGTAGCTGACTTCTTCACGACTCAACCAAGGTCTACCAACAAAATTGGAACATGGGCAGTGTATGCGACCACTATCTGAAGCATTGTGAAATGCAAAATCTATAAAGCTCTCCAAATTGTTTTGAAAATCGCTTGAGATACGATCGGTTTCATACATCCAACTTCTATCCATTCTATAAAAATAATTCATATAAGTCATTTTGTCATAAACAATTCAATAGGATTGAACTTTAATAGAAAATACATTTAAGTAAATGATAAAGGAAGAAAATAATCATGGTATCAACTACACATGTGAAAAAAACATACTAATGTGTTATTGAAAAAATGTAAAACCAACAAGAACTTAATGTGTTATCACATCAGAGCATGCCTCATCCCATAACCATATTAGTAGGGTATCCACATATGCGATTTACGTTTTTGAATTAATATGCACTTCCTCACTAGGTACCTGAGTAGATTTCATAGATATAATCATCTCACATCCTGTAAGGCTTCCATTATGTATGATCTGCAGAATAATTTGAGTGATCATGAATCATGAATGGGATCTTCCCATGATCACTATAGATTATGAGAAGGAATTATGATAGGTCACGTGAAGAATATCAAACACATATTTTAGATAATTTGAGACATAATATAATAAAATAATGTATAAATCTATGGAATTTTGGATAAAAGGATGGATGAAATACTAAAATATGGGAGACTAAGGTGAAGGAAATATATGTTGACCCTAATGTTCATAACATGCATCACCTATGAAATTTTATTGCACTAGGAAATTTCATCATGTTCACAATACATTCCATTGGAAACCTATTTTGATCATTTGATGTCCCCTTGACTTGTCAAATAAAATCAGATGGCACCCATGAATATGCCACCCTTGTAATGAAAAGCCTTTAATTCTCACCATACAGACTACATGTTTTCCAATAGATATTTATCACTTTCTATATAGGGGAATCAATAAATATTATCTCAGTCTCATATTAAATGTCAGGAATGTTAGATGGCTCCCTTAACACCCTCCAGGCACACCAACTAGGTCATGTGATGTCCTCAAATCATGTCACTATGGACATAAATCACCCTTCAAGACATGTCACACTGACTCTAGAGCTTCCCTCCCAGTGTGTCAAACATGTCTTTTGATAAAAATGGAGAAGATCACCAAAATCAATAGATTCCCTATAGGCATTACATCCATGATCATGAAATTGATTCTAGGATCAACCAGTCAGGACTTGTGATGTCCTCCAAACATTCTGTCCTTGATCATTAGAGAAACATCAGACAATCCACCGTACCCCCTGGACACCCCGTACCCCCCGGGATAGCCCCGCACACCCTCCTAAACAGCCTACACCCCATCCCCTGCAACCCCACCACCACCACCTAGACATACCACCCCCTGGACACCCCACACACCCCTCCCCCACCAGGACACCCCACCCAGACCCCCAGGACAGCCCACACCCCCTGGACAGCCCCACCCACCCCCGTGGACAGCCTTTCCCACCCCAGTGGACAGCCCTGCCCACCCCTGTGGACAACCCACCCACCCCCGTGGACACCCCCTACCCCCTAGACAGCCCAACCACCCCCGTGGATAGCCCACCCACCCCCCTCGACACCCCTTATCCCTATGGACAGCCCCCACCCCCTTGGATAGCCCACCCACCCCCTGGAGACCCCTACCCCCCGTGGCCAGCGCACCCACCCCCCCTGGACAGCCCGCCCACCCCTCCTTTACAGCCCGACCACCCCCGTGGACAGCCCGTCCACCCTTGTGGATAGCCCCCCCACCCCCGTACCCCCCTGGACACCCCGTACCCCCCTGGATAGCCCCGCACACCCTCCCAAACAGCCCACACCCCCTCCCCTACAACCCCACCACCACCACCTAGACATACCACCCCCCTGGAATGTGTAGAAATAACATAGAAATACATGATATATAGATAGCACAAAATACTCAACCTATGGGTTCACATTAACTACATAATCACACACTTCACTACTACCATAAAACACATAAACCACCCCACCACCACACAAGACGCATAGCATTTCTCACATTCATTTATAAGCCACTTCATTCACACTTACACTGTCCATTCATTTAATGTTAAATTAATTAAATCCATTTACCATACATCCATTTCTATTCCATATCATTTATTTAATATATTGTTTTTTTGTTTTAACAGCATAATTTATTCCATAGATAACCAGGAAACTAATAAAACCACCACACAATAACTCACCATCTCACAATAACCATCGACACCATGTTACATCGACCAACCATCTCACCAAAACAACCACATATCACAATAAAAATTTTGCACATCACAAACCACCGCACAACCAAAACCACCTCACCACATTATACACCACAACTTCATCACACAACACCTCCACACGACACAACACCACCACACATCATCACTATCATACAACTTCACATGACACATCCATGCCCACTAACCATCACATTACAACCCCACATATCACAAACCCAAATGGTCACCTCAATCCCCATAAAACAACCTAAAACATACAATGAAACACAACAAAAAACCTCACATAGAGGCAACATACCCCAACTTCCACAATTTATTTATTCAAGGTCTTTTATTACATTACCCTTTTATTTAGCATGGACATTATAACACAACTGATATTCCAGGGGAAACTAATTAATTAACAAAATATTTATTCATTTCCCTATTTTACACGGTGAAATCAAATCAAAATCCAAACTTAAAACTAAAATATTAGATCAATAACAATAAAAACAAGGTACCATATGTGTATAAAGAAAAAATTACCTGATTTGAGACGATTCAGATGGGTTTTCACTTATTCCTATGGGGGAGTTCGAGAGTAGCAGAGAGCTGCAGCTGGATTGATAACATAAAACTAAAATACTAGAGAAATAACAATAAAAATAATAAATACAAGGGACCATATGTGTATAAACAAAAAATTACTTGATTTGAGATGATTCAAATGGGTTTTCACCTATTCGGATGGGGGATTTGGAGAGTAGCAGAGAGCTGGAGGTGGATTGATAACATAAAACTAAAATACTAAAGAAATAACAATAAAAATAAAGAAGTATATGTGTATAAATGAAAAGATACCTGATTTCAGATGGTTTTCACCTCTTCGGATAGGGGATTTCGCGAGAGGAGAGCGGTGGAGCGGATGAAATTAGGTTTCTGTGCGAATGGGGGAGAGCAGCCCCGCGGCTGGATTTGGGGGAAATAATTCCCAACAGTTTTTAAGAACCGTTGGGGAAGAGATGCTAAGGACCCCTTTACCAACGATTTGAGGAAACCGTTGGCAAAGGGGTGACCCTTTCCCAACGGTTCAACAGAACCGTTGGCAAAAGGGTGATTAACACACCCCTGTACCAACAGTTTGAAGAAACCGTTGGCAAAGGGGTGGCTTTTCCCAACGGTTTCAGTGAACCGTTGGGAAAGTATTTCTTAATCCTTCAAGCCCAACGGTTCTGGAAAACCATTGGTAAACACCCGTTGGGAAAAATAGCATTTCCAATAGTGTTATGAGTGACTTGTAGGCATAATCAAGGAGGCTTGGATGTTTCTAATGGAATAAATTAGTGTTGTATTTCTTTTCAAGTTAGAATGTTGAACTTCTTGTATGTATCTTATTTCCAAGGATACTAAACTGATCGGTCTTTAGTTATTTGATCCATTGTGATCATACCAATGTTATGTAATAATGTATCGACTCTGGGTAATTGGGGTCAGGGCCATACAGTTGGTATCAAAGGAATTTTGGTACAAAACTGGGAAACTAGATTTAGATAAACACTAATTAGAGCATATTACCCTAAGATAGGATTAGTATAGAATAAATTGCCAAAATTTTGGTAATTTAGAGATTTTCTGTATTTTCGGAGCTGTACATCCCTGTATAGATACGAGTAGGTAGAGGAGGCTCTGGAACAGAGGTACCTAGGAGTGAGAACTCTGACATGGAGTTTCGAGCATGACCTGAGGTATCCTGGTACAAGAAAAAGAGCCTTGCTTCACTCTTGGTTACGACACTCCCATGGGATATGCTTAAGATAATTCACATTTTCATTACAAACCATTTTGAAGGATTTATGTGTATATACCTCCTCAAAGAAATTTTTTATGATTAGTGATTATATCCATAAACTGTTCAATTTAAGTTAAGTGGTTTACATGTTTGGAATTATGTATTTCGATTCATAAACTAATCTACTATTTTCCTTTGTTTGTAAATGGATCCTAGTGGAATGAATGTGAACCGTATCAATTCACATAATGCATGTAGGGATTCCCTCCTACTGAAGATCATTATAGTGGAGATGGTGATGTAACTATTGCTGATAATCTTGTCACCATATTAGGACAACTCACTCAGGTTATGAATAATAACCTTACCCATAATGAGCACCCTGGTCCACAATGTAGAGGATCAATGTTAGACCGATTCATGAGGAAACCACCAAAAAGATTTAATGGGAATAAAAATCTACTTGTAGTTGAGAAATGGAAAAGTTCCTTAGAGATAATATTTCATTATTTGGGGAGTAATGAGAGGGGAAAAGTTGTCATGGAAGTTTATCACCTCATGGGAGATGTAGATCAACAGTGGACATTAGTTAAAAACACAAAGGAAGATTAAGAAGTATCAACAATTGATTGGAGGGTGTTTAAAGAAATTTCCTTAGAAAAATAAATTACTTGTGGAAATCGAGTGGATACGGAAAGGAAATTTCTGAATCTGAGGAAAAAAGAGGTTGAGAATGTCACAAAGTATGAAGACAACATTACAAGGGTAGACATGCATGACGCAGATTGTATAGATATCCCAAGGAGTAAGATTGACCAATTCATTGATTGGTTAAAACCATTTCTCATTCAATCAGTAGTATCATAATTTTTATCATCATATCAAGATATTGTTTCATGTGAAATCATGACAAAAAAGTATTTTTTATGTTTTATGAATTTAATGAAAAGGAAGAGAAGGGGAGATCTTCTGAACACTATGGGAAAGGAAATAATGAAATATGGAAGAATAGAAGAGTTGAGTTTCCACCCTATGATAATTATGGAAGGAAGCACACTGGAGCCTGTCTATAAGGAAAACAAGTATGCTACAAATGTGGAAAAAATGCCATCTTGCTGGAGAATATAAGGGAAAGATAAAGGCTTTCAATATTTAATGCTTCAATTGTATAGAAATGGGTCATTGTGAAAATTAATTTCCTAAGTGCCAAGGAAAATTACCATAAAAAAGTCCAAGGGAGCAAGGACAATCTTATGTTGTTACTACAGTTGAAGTGGAGTAATTAATGTATTTTTGGTTCTAGATTCAAGAATTATTATCTAGTTATATTAAGAATGTGATATATATAAAGATTGTACATTAGTAAGTTTTGTTTTCATTAAGGTTTTAATATGATGAAGGTCATCATATTTTAAGTGTGTTATAATAAGTGAAACATTACATTGTTTGGGGACTCTGATGTTACAATTGATTTTTGAATTTAGAGACCTTTTAGGGGGAATTTGGACATAAGTATTTTGGATAGATATAAAGGATGGAATTGATTAAGTTGAACTTTTAAATTATTTATTAAGATTATTGTTGGAATATTATAATACTATAGTTTTAGAAAAAAGAAAACATGTGGGTCGGGCGATAACCCATCGCGTCGGACAAAGCTACAGGAATAAAACCCACAACCAAAGTGCTACAAGGCTTTATGACCTACCACTAGCATAAATGAAAGTCCATGGTTATTATAAATTATTTTTCTTCATGGTATATGTTTGGAACCTTATACTATTAGGATGAATATAATATTTTGAGTTCTATTATCTTTTAGAGAGAAAGAGAAGTTTGTGGTAGAAATTATTAAAATGATGTAACTCTACTTGATTTTTCTTTCCCTCTATTATTCTATGATGAAATTAATTCTTAAACATTAAGGAAGGGATCTTAAAACCAAAAATGTGTTATCCTTATACCTTATGTTTTATTAAACTGATGATATTTTATATCATCATTGATTTATGGATTTGAGGCCCTCAATTTTACACTAGTTTGTGATTGTTGACCTCAATCAATCCATTTAAATATTTACGTTTTTACTCCAATTATGTGTCTCTAATTTCCACCAATTTGCTCTTAATTAAGATCATAATTTGGTGGTGAATTTTTCATTTCTCTTTCCCTTTTAGTAAGACTAAATAATTTTAACCCTATTTTCAATGTGGGTTTTCCAAAAACGTATTTCATATTTATAACCATGAATTTTTGAATTAAAATTTCAATCTTTGAGGACACAATTTATTGAAGGAGGGAATAATTTAACACCTCAAGTATCCACAGTAAGTTTCTCTTTAAATAATACAATAGGTTGTGATGTATGTACCACTGAGTTCAAGAGCACCATGACCTATCAAACTAGTCATTTAAAAAGTGGTTATGAATATTAATAACCAAATTTTGAATTTTATATATATCCCATATAATTTTATCAATCATATTTTTAGTTTCTTAGGAATAATATATTTGCAAATTAATTTTTTAGATAAAAGTTGTATTAAAAAAAATGCATTTTTACCGCCTTTTAATGGAGAACCCTTTTTAAATCCAATATTTTGCACTTTTATATATTCAATTTTGAAAAATAAACTTCTTATTTAGAATAAAGACATAAAAATTTAGTTTCTCTAAGTTTTTTGTGTTTTTCTGATAACTTTCATATTTGGCTGAATAGTGAAAAATACTAAATATTAACTGAAAATAACTTTTTTAACCAAAATAATTAATAGTGTTCAATTATACATTTGAATGGTTAGGAAGTATATTTAGATTATATTATTACCATTTAATACAATGTTGGTCACTGTAATTAATTTCACTTTGAAATTATACATATACAAGTGTCAATCTGTCGATAATTATTGTTTTTAAAAACACACTATATGTTTTGACAATGGTAATTAATATTAAATTAATTAATGCAACGTCTATGTTTTGAATTTTGTAAAAAAGAAATCATTTTTGAATTTAGAATATCAAATATAGATTATGCTGAATTTTTGTTATATTTCTGAAAACATCAATTTTTACTGAATAGTAAAACCACTTAGTAGTAGTTAAAAAACGGACTTTTACATTTAAATAAAATTTTACCGCTTTTGTGAATTGAATTTAGAAAATTCAAAATAAATGGTTGTTATTAGTAAGTAAAATATGGTTCAATAAGAGGAAATTAATTTTAGCGGAACGGTAACTTTGGACTTTTATTTAGCACAATTAAAGGTAAATACGGTAATTCAAGGTACGAAGAATATTATAATAACACAAAATTATTGTAAAATTTTTCCTCAACTTATTTTATGAGTCATGGACTACCATGGGAATCTTTGGGTTTATTTGGGGACCTAATGGAACCACTTAAGAGTGATAATGACACTTTATCTTAATTAACATAAAGTGAAGACAAAAATGACATTTACAAATATTTTTAGTATATAAATTTTTAAATAGGGTTATATAAGTCATCTTCTAGACTAGAAATATCAATTTGAAATATAAATATATTTCCTACATTATTGTATATTTTTATAATTTTTAGACATGAAATAAATAAAATTATTTATTACACAATATGACGTTGTATTCACCTTATGAATAAATGAATTAAATAAATAAGATTATTAGTATCAAAACAATATAAAAAACCTGTACAATTCTTATTGGATGATTTAATTTCTAACATGATTCATCTTATATTCAACTTTAATGAGTTTTGGACATTTTGAAACCGAAGATAAGTTTATAATAAAATAACATTTTCAAACTTTCTTAACGAGCCCCTCCTCTCTCTTATAAAAAGGCACCAGTTCTAACCCATTCCTCGCACCACTCAATCCCCTTGTCTTGTCCAAATCCTCCCCAAATAATCTCTCATGATCCCTATCTTCCACCTAGAAGCCTTACCTCAGTTATATAACACTTCAAAAATTCCTTTCTATTCAAACCAAAGGGAGTTACCCAAATTAAAGGTAATGGTTTCTCTTAACTTCTTTTCTTTTATTTTACATCTCTGACCCCCAAACTCTTTTTATTCATTTATTTTATAACTACACCAGTATCCTAAATATACTAGGTTGTTGTTTTGAAAATTATTCAAACTAAAATTTCACGCACCACCAACTAATGGGTAAAGAACACACTATTTCTGTGGTTGGAAAAATAAACGCCTCACGAAACAATGATTGTTCAATTATCTCTGACTACCTCTCATGTTGGCCATTAAGGTGGAATTGTATTTATATATTATATATATTATGTTTATTTATTCTTTATTATTCAGTATTTTCCATTTATAGCATTCTTTTATGGTTTCCATTACGGGTAAACGCGATAATTTCATTTGAGGAAGTGCGGACAACCGCCCCCTTAAAGTGATATGACCTGTAAATGAATTATGTGGGATGTATAAAGGATGGATTTAATTATATTATATATGATATTATATAGGAATTATAATATACCTATGTATAATTATGTTTTAATTCCATTAAAATACAAAATAGAAATGAATGTAGCATTCATGAGTACGTACGACTTACCATCTCCATGAACGGTGCATTACATTTCTTATCTCCAAATGTTAAGTATTGTTATAAATACATATATATACTAGATATATAAGATATATATGATATCTAAATCTTGAATATCATTCTAGATATAAATTACTATTGACAACATGGGAAACTTGTAATTATAAAAATTTTACATTTGACTCAAGAACCCAATATCAACAAAATGACAGTAATTAACGTAAAATGATTTCGTAATATTAATAACTTACTAATAAGTGATATAAAAGGAATAATAAATTTGAAAAATGTTCTGAAACAACTATAAATTTACTTTATTTTGTTATTCATGAGATTAAAGAATGAACGGGTCAAGTCAGACACGAGGTAAGGGTTAATTTCACAATCTCTTTATTATCTAAGGTTGTTTTTACATAAGTATCTACTGGGACCTCTTTATCATCCTCATCCATGTTTCTTAAAAGTGTATTTCAAAACATTTTTACTATTGACTATAATATGGGTTATTTTTAGTTATAATCTTGTTTGACTTTTTATAAAATAGAATGAAAGGAATATTTCTGTCGTTTTCCTAAAAAAGGTACTTTATGGCCTTTTCAACAAAATTAACATAATAATGTTTACTTTAACTTCTACAGTGAGTGGGGATATTTTACACCGTTATAACATCATCAACCATTCCCTTAAAATATTATTATAATGTTTTCAAAATTAATGATTTCTTCTATAATTATGTTACTTATGTATTATTTCAAAATAGAATTAGATAGTTCTCTCAAGTAGTTTTGATTTCATCTATGTCAACATTCATTAATCGATTTTACAATTTTTTGAAAGTTGATTAGTTATAATACAATCTTCCATATTGTATGGAATGATTTATGATATGTTTGACTGTGGATTTGTTATTTTTATACCATTCATAGTTTATGGTTAATTTATTGACATTTCGTATGCATGTTTTAATACGAATGTTTATGTTATGTTTCAAACTTTTCATTTGAGGAATGTATTAGACTTATCTAGTGATGGGTGGAGCCCTATATAGCTCTTAGATGCATTTGAAGGTCTCATGAGACCATTAGATGTGGAATTGGCTGAGGCCTTTTCCAATTTGATATTCAATTTTGGCCGATGCCTAAATCATTTTTAGACGTGTTGGACGAGGCATTGACAAGATGTTTCAGAATGTCTGGCATTATACATTCCCATGTTATGAAAATAATATTGATGGTTCATGGGGTTATTAGACTAGTATAAAACCCATGACTATGTTTTTTTATGGCATTATTTACTCTTCTAATATTTCTTCCAAAAAGTGTTCATGTTTATTATTTGTAAAGGCATTTGTTTTCTATTATTCACCATGCCTAATGTTTATGTTATCTTCCACTGTATTGCATACCCTTACAGAGTGTTTGAGCTCACCACTTTCTTATGCTTCATATTCTTAGGATATATAGAAGTTAGTTATGAGTGACTTGAAGGAATAATCTAGGAGGCTTGGATGTTTCTCATGAAATAAATTAGTGTTGTATTTCTTTTCAAGTTGTAATGTTGAACTTATGTATGTATCTTGTTTCAAACGCTACTAAATTGATCGGTCATTCAGTAATTGATCCCTTGTGATCATGCAAATGTTATGTAATAAATCACCATCTCGGGGTAACTGGGGTTGGGGAGTTACTTTTTAGGTTAATTTTAAATTATTATAATAATATTTGTTTACCTTTATTTACCAGATTTACCATTTAACCATGGTAAATAAAATTTTTACTATAGTAAATATTTAAAATTTCTAAAAATAAAAATTACCTATTTGCACAATTTGGACCTAGTGATTCCAAATTTGGAATCCATTTTTCTAAATTCAAAACAAAGTAGTGGGAAAATTTAATTTAAGATTAATTCTCATTTTCAAAACAAAAAAGTGTGTTTTTTATGAAATAATAACTACCAAAAGATCAACACTTGTATATGCCCAATTTTAAACTAAAATTACATCCAATGAACAACATTGAATTAAATGGTAAAAATTAAATCTAATTACACTTTTAATCCAATTAAAAGATAATCTCAACATATAAATAAATAATATTAAAAGGTAGTTTTGAATTAAAATACATTATCTTCCACTATTCATCAAAAATTGAATTTTATCAGAAAAATACCAAAATTTTTCCCAAAGTGAATTTTTATATCCTGATTCTGAAGAAGAATTTCATTATGTCAAAAAAAACATATAAAAGTGAAAATATATTTAAAGAGGGTTCACCACCAAAAGGTGGTAAATCCACCTTTAAATGTAAATTATGCTTAAAATTTGATTCATTCACATATTAAACCTCTAACTTTTAATAGATAAATGTAATAACATTTAACAAACATGTATAATCATATTTTTTTAGTTCGGTTCATTCCTGCCAATACAACAGCTTGGCATTAACAATAATTCAAAATAATAATATTATGTTATTATCGTGAGATGTAAGATTTCAATGTAATACATTGTTGCATATCAGGTACGCCATCAAACATGGTGTCCCCTTTAAATTATAATTAATATTTTATTCACAGATATTAATAAATATGGATAATTTCTTATTATTTATTTACCTGGGCTGTTACATCAATAATGAATTAATGAGAATTAATTAACATGGAATAATAATAACTATAAACAAATTGCATTAAAATAACTAGATAAGGAAAAATCAATATGTCACGGTTATAAATAGAAACACATTCCTTCTAATAACTAAACTAAAATAAAATCTATCCAAAGATATATCGAAGAACAATTTAATGGATGAATAATAAATAAAACTAATTGAGGGAAATGATTAATTATTAGAGTTCATGTTCTCTATAATCATGATACCTTTACTACAAAGATTATATTTATACTATTTGGCTAAAATATTCACGTCATGAGACTATCGATGCATCAAGGGGCTCGCATTAACTGGTCCCCAACCCGTAGGACTTTCATTAAATGGTCTCTAACATGTGTATAACATGTGAAAATAATTCATCATATATTTAAAAAAAAATCCTCCATATCAAATATCCATATTTAATAAGGAATATGGATTTATCAATAATACCTCATAAGGGGTAAGTAACAAAAAGGGGTTTTGACATTAAAACAATCTAGAAGAAAAATAATATTAATACATTCCAATGTGTCCCATACCACATTGAATCGTTTAAATAATAATTCACCATAAATTAAATGAAAATTATAATATAATTTGAATTTGTATATTCATTATATAAAATGTCATAGTGTAGTATATACACCAAATAAAATTGAATTGGTGTATAAAAAAAATAAGTCATAATCAAAGGTAAATTTGGATAAAACCCCTTACCTTAACCTTCATTTTTTGTGTTGTATTTGTCTTCTGGTATAGTGGATTAAAAAATGTTACTAAATTATATTAGAACCATAATATGGTTTATAATATTATATATTAACTTATTATAATATCTCATTATCTATTTGTTAACGAACTTTTATTAATTTCATGATTTTGGGTGTTAATTGTAGAGTTTTATCAAGTATGTTTTAAATGGTTAATTTTTATCTCATTAATTTGATCATGTTATCATCATATAAATAATTTAAACAATGAATTTATTATCTTATATAATAAATATATATTTTTTAGAACTGACTATAATTTTTGGAGATATGAAACAAAACAAATCATCCATGGAGATGGTAGTCCTAATGTATGCATGAACGCAACCTTCATTTCTATATCATATTAAAATAATGAAATATAAATGATACATATGTATATTATAATATCAGGATCATATCTATGTAATGTATGTTACACTGTTTTATTAAAATCATCCTTTATATTTTCAATGAATAGCGTGACCGAATCCCATCGCATCGAGGGTGTGATAGTCCTGACATCCTCAAATGATATTATCGTAATAATATAAGATGGGACGTATTAAAGGTATCTGTTTTATGATTAATAATTAAGTATAAAGGCATAATAAATATCCTATGTATCACATATAAATAGACTTTCCCTCATAATGGCCACTATGGGCGGTGGAAAATGAAGAAATTAACAATAATTGTTTTGTGAGGAACTAGTTCACCATACAGAGAAACAATATATTAATTAACCATTAGAAGGACTCGTGTGTACTTTTTCATCTACAATTTATAATAAAAACATCTGGGAATATTTATGACACTGGTGTTTCTATAGAAGAATCATACAAATTATATTTTAGGTATTGGAGAATTTAAGTAAAACTAAAAAACTAATAGAAGTCGGTTACCTATAAATCAGGTAACTCCATTTGGTTTGTACCAAAAGGAATACATGGATGAATTTATGCAAAAATGGAGGATTATAGGTAGAGGGTAGGGATTTTTTATACTATTTGGGTTGAGATTGGATGGGACCATGTGGTAGGTGATGTGTTAAGACGTGCTAGAGTACTGCCCTTTTTATAGTGGAGGGAGAGTTGCACTCCATTAAATACAAAAATGCATTAATTAATGGGAGTTATACCACACCTAAAGTAACTAAAAAATGAAAAAAATAACAGTTTAAATTGGTAAAAGTTTCTATTACAATCTCTACCAAACAAAAATATATGAATTTTAATAATTTGGTTCCGTAAGTTGTACGATTCCCAAATTTTATCATTTTGGTTTTTGTTAAAGAATCTAGTGTTCTAACCTAATTAACATTACCATTAATAGTAAAATAAAGTTAGATTTATTATAAAATATAGATCCACTTAATTATTAAAATGATACATGATTTATAAAATAAAAATACTTTGTGTTTTGGAAAATTATTTTAAAACAAGCTCATGTGACACGCTAAAACACTACTTAAACCTGGGACACATTAACAATGTTTTTACAGTATATGGGTCAATATGTTAGTTATAAAAGTTAAATTAATTAATTAATAGAACATATTTAATATTTTTTAAAACATAAAATTAAGTTTTTTAATATATTATTTTTATTAGTTTTAAATAATTTTATAAAATATCAGTTATTATAAAATAACAATAATATAAATTTTGACATTATTTATTTAAATATGATATTAAAATATCAAAAGATATTTAATTTAATATATATTAATATTACATGTGTTTAAAACGATATATTCATCTAAATAAATAATTAAATAAAATAATTAAATCAATTCCCCTCACATTTAATTTTTACAGTATTATTTTTTGTAGTTGGTTATTAACCAAATAGTCATTACATATGAATTTCTTAATCATTTTAAATAACTAAATCATATCATAAAATTATTGATAAATTATTATGATATCAATAACCAATTTATCATTCAAAGATATAAATATAACAACAAAATATATTATTTTTTTACATGTCCCAATGTTTTATGAATTTTAAATGAATGGAAATTCTCATTTTTGTTTTTTTCCTTACTTAAAATTTTATAAAGAGAAATTCAATTTCATAATATCCCAGTAACCAATAAAATTAGAAACAATTGAATATATGGTCATCTTATTGGAATCTATTTAATTTTGGTCAATTTTCTATGTCATTTTGATATTTAAGATTATGGTTTAGTTCCTTATTAATCTTAATCTTACCTTAATCAATGTAATTAATTATAATCACATTCAGTAATATTTTTTTTGTAAAACAATTATGTATAAATTATTAAAAAATAAATATTTTACATACAACAACATTGTATTTATGTTTTTTAGAATTCAAATCATATGAGTGGGAAAATTTATATTAACGCTAATCCTGCAGACATGGTGAGAAAGTGAGGTTTTAAAGTAAAAAATTACAACTTTTCAACTTGTTTTTATATCTAATTTCAATATAAGAATGATTACAATGAACATAATTGTATTAATATGTTCATAGTTGTTATATTGTGTCTTTAAAATGTAACATAAATTTTAATTTGACACTAATAATTATTTAAATGAAAATTTTTTTATTTAACTAAATTACACTAATTGTCACTATTTATAAAAAAATTATATTTCTCAGAAGAATCCCAAAAAATAACTTGAAGATAATTTTGACATTCTCAAATAAAAAATGATATATTTTTTTATATTAAAATTCATTTATGTGTCAAATTTTAAATTTAAAATTGGTTCTACATTAAAAGGAGGTTAAACTCGGTTTTCCATACAAGCTAATCCTACATTTTATATAGCATAATATTAACATGGTGATGTGTATAAATATAGATAACATAAAAATTAGTTTTATTCTAAAATAAAAATAACTTAATTTCTTGGTGTGTTACACTATGTACTAAATTTAATATAAGTATGAATAAATATTTAGAGAGTCCATTATATAAGTTGTTGGTCCCCCAAGTATAAATGATATTTTCATGATTGAATGGCTGGGAGGAACAAATGTGATTACATACATGAGGTACGTTTTCATAATATTTTACTTGAAAATATTATTTATTATTCTTACTACATTTAATAACTACTAATATTTTCAAAAGTTATTTATATTAATATTATTTAAATGGAAAACCCTATAAACAAGGATTATGAATCATTAATCCCTTTATCATTTCTATTGAAACAATATTATTTAGAAATTAATGAAATCTAAATGAAAAATTATGTAATAAGTACGATGATTGAAAAAAAACTAACAATTGACAAAAACCATGTGATTCCTACAATTCAACGGTAAAACATAAAATCTAATAATATAAAATATTTTTTTCTTCATTTAATTACTTATTTAATTTTTTATAATGTAATGGATGTCAATTGAAATCAATTTGGATAGTAATCTCAGACAATTTGGATACCATAAATATTTATTTTTTGGATATAAAGAATTTATTTCCAATAAATTGACCAGACATGATGTACTTTATTAATGTTTAATTCACTTCAATAAAAACATTACAAATAAATATCAAATTTTAGGCTTCAATTTTTTGTTTTGACAATAAATTTGGTTATGATAGGGAGATTATAAATATTTGCTAAATTATGGTATAAATTTGGTTACTAGACACAAGAATCCTAAGGACTTATGTAAATAGAAACATATTATGGTATAAATAGTAATATTTAAGAATTAAATCATATTTTTGATCCATTTATATATTTTGGTAATTGTTTATGTAGTGTCTAAATCAAATTTACCATAACGATTGTGGATATTATGTTTGGAAACTTATAAAGGATGTTATATTCCATTAGAAAACTAGCATCCATAAATAGGTAACTTCTAAATGTAAATTCAATTTTATTTAAAATGTTTGATAATTTTTTCATTTTCTATATTTTCCTAGTACTACAAAGAATAAAATCATATATGTAGTGAAAATAAGAAATAATTTATTTTAAGGATGAGTTGGATGGGTATATAGTTTCAGAATGTTTGCTGGCATCATGTTGTGGAGATAAAAAGTTATTTTTTTGTTCTAGTTATGATTATAACCACATAGAAAAATTTGGAATATTAATAACTAGTATTGTAATAATTAGATATAATTTTTCCTAAAATAAAATTCATGTTGGGTTGAAAATATGTTAGTTATATTTTTATTCTAATAATATATTTGGAATTTCAATAAAAATATTTTTTTAGATTTACCCTCCCATCATTCTAAAGGAATTTGAAACCACCATATATTTTTATCCCCACATGAGTGATTTTATTGAGCTAATGATCCTCTCCCACCTGTGGTACTATAATAAAACTAAAAAAATGAAACTTTTGAGTGAGGGTGTTGCATCTCGAAGGAGTAGTAAAATCATCTCAATAACAAGCCACAATATGATTGGAAATCATTTTAGATACAATAGAACCAACCTCCTATATGGATGTAGTCTATATTCAATTAAACCTTTAAGATAAATTTACTAAATCTTCATCTCATGTGAGTAATTAAATCTTACTATAATTACTATAGTTATTAAATTCTCTTAACAGATATATTCTCATTCAACAATTTACAATGAATTTCTTTTCAACTTTTCACTAATTTCATTCCTCTAGGGGTGGGGATGATATGGTAGAAACAGTAAAACACTTTGTTTGTGATCTTATAATGAAAGAATTATTTGAGATATTTATGAAGAAGAAATTTCCCTAAGGGTTACACTCTATGGACTCTTGATGAGCTAGTAACGTTTCTAAATCTTCTCATTCCCATGACAAATTGGACATTATGGTTGTAGATAATATAATTGTGAGATGGAAATGGGATAATGATCATTACACACTCAAATTAAAGACATATTACCAACTATTGGGGAAGGTAAATTCATAGTTATAGCCTCATCATTGTCATTATAAGTCTTATTATCTTTTTATGAGATTCTAATGATAGTTTGGTCCTCGTTACAAAAAATTTCACTTCCATGAATAAATAACCATGCTGAATTCCATTATTTTCCACATTTGATTCAACCAAAGTCATGAAAATGTATGATAATGTATATAATAATCAAGATGACTTGCCCATATCCAAATTTAATTCTCAAATTATAAATCCAGAGATAACTATGAAGGACGTTGAAATAGTGTTTGATGTTAAAAATATTGAGAAGTCAATTAACTCTAAAAGGTAATTTAGTTCAAAACACATTTCTCATTGTCAAAATTATAAAAACAACCCTTGGGTTATTTTAAAAATTTGGGAAAATGTTCCATAATAAATTTTGATGTGTAGAAATTGAACATATATCAATATAACATATGATGTCTCTAGCATGACTCCCTGTGCATATTTTCAATATAAAAGTGTCATTTTCGTTTAAAACACATATTACGTTGTAAAAAATGAGTACTTCTGGACATATTGTTTTCAATTATTTTTAAAATTATCTATAATTAATTTTTAATGTGTATTTATTGACCACACATAGATCTGATAAATAATGAGGCTGATATGATTCAAAGTGTGTTTTTACTTTAAAAGTGTTATTTTAGTTTAAAAACATTTCATATCACCCAAACACAGAAAAGAGACTTTTTATCTTCATAATTTAGTATAATTATATATAATTTTTTTTATGCATATCGGAAATTTCCAAATGTCATTCTAAAACATGATGTGTCTTTTATGACTCCAAGTACACATTTTCATATTAGAAGTGTAATTTTAGTTTGAAACATATATCACAAATAAAAAACCATGAAAATGATCCTAGATTATTTTTAAACATTAATAAATTGATCCATAATTAATTTTTTATTTTTAGAAATTGAAATCATGTAAATATTACACATGACTTGATCAGCGTGACTCAAAGTGAATGTTTTCAATCAAAAGGGTAGTTTTAGATTAACATTTTCATCACATTATCAAAACATACCAAACAGGCTCAGATTTTTTTAATTTTTTTTAAAATAATCACTAATTTATATGTAATATGTAGGAATAAACTGCACATCAATATGATATATTATGTGGCTAGTATGGCTCAATGTGTATGTTTTCATATTAAATGTATCATTTTACTCCAAAACACACACCTCATAGATAAAACCACGTAAATGGTATTTGAATGTCTTGAAACATTAAGGAAAAAGCCATAATTCATTTTTACATGTAGGAATCAACCACATGTCAATCAGGAACATAATGTGAATATAATGTGGTTAACTAGAAGATTAATTAAGTAAGTGAATTATAGCAAGAAAATTTCTTTAGTTACTGAGGGGTAAATCATAAAATTATTAAGATAGTGAAGGGTAACTTGGAGATTAATTATATTACTAAAGAGTAACCTAAAATTTTCTTATATTTTTAGGTTAACATAATGATTTATTAATTTAATGAAGTATAACTTGAAATTTTCTTTACTTACTATCGGGTGAATTATAGATTTTATCAATTATTGAAGACTAATTTGATAATTTCGTATGTTACTGAAGGGTAACATAAATATTCCTTAAGTTAATGAATGATAAATTGAATATTTATTAAATTAATAAAGGTTACCTCAAGATTTTCTTATGTTACTAAATGGAATCATTATAATTTCAAATGTCACTAAAGGAAAAATCAAATATTTTTATGTTACTAAAGGGTAGCTAATAAGATTATTAAGATACTAAAGCATAATTCAAAATTTTCATATTTTACTAAAGGGACAATTAATGATTTCTTATATTGTTTAAGGGTAACATATAGGCCATCAGGGAAGATAAATCAAAGATAAATATTAAAAAATTATAAATAAACTTTTATAAATAAATAGAATACTAACTTCAAAAAATATTTTACTCAAGTTCATATTTTCAATATAAAAGTGTGTTTTGGTTTAGAAATTGATTTACATATTCATAGATATGTATACGAGCTTATATTATTATAAAACATTATGAAAATGATCTGCAGTTCATTTGTGAGGTGTAGGAATTGACCAAACATAAATCAAACACATGATGTAGTCGATGTGACTCAAATTGTGTGGTATCATATATATAAAGTTTCATTTTAGTTTAAAAATAAAATAAAAAACATAACACTAAAAAAATATAATTTTATAGATAATTTAGGATGAAAATATTTAATTCTTTTGTTGTGTGTAGTAATTGACCACAAATCAATCTAACACATGATGTGACCTTCATGACTCAAAGTGTGCATTTTTACACTAAAAGTGAAATTTTAGTTTTCAAAACAAGGCCCAAATACCAAACAAACAAAATTAGCTTGTATTTACTTGATAAATTAGTAAAGAAATATATAATCAATGTGTGACATGTATAAATCGACCACACATCAATCTGACACATGTTGTAGTCGGTATGACATAAAGTGTGTGATTTCAATATAAAGGTTTTATTTTAGTATAAAATGTGTGTCACATAGCCAAAACAACTATTTAAAAAAATACCATAATTCATTTCTAATGTGTAGGATGCAACTAAAACATCCATTTGACACACACTGTGGTTTGTGTGAATAAAAGTGTGTGATTACAAGTGATATTTTAGTGTAAAATGGTTCTCACATAGCCAGAACAAAGGAATAGATAATGTATTGTATGGAAACGTTAATAAAATTATCCATAATTAATTTTTATTGTATTGGAATTGAAATCACATTAATCTAGCACATGATGTGGCTAGTATCACTCCAACTATGTGCTTTCAAAATTAAAGTATCATTTTTAAAACTTGTGTCACATTATCAAAAACCAGAAAATGATCTCATATTTTTTTTTTAAATATATAAAGTTATCCATAAATTATATTCGATGTGTATGAATAAAATGTACATCAATACAACACATGTTGTGTTCAATGTGACTTAATGTTTAATTTTTCAATCTAAAAGTGTCATTTTAGTTTAAAACACACGATATATATCCAAAACAAAAAAAAATGCTTTTATTGTTTCTATAATTTAAAACATTGATCCGCTATTCATTTGGGATGTATTAGAATTTACTACTTTCCAATATGACACACAATTAATTGTTATGACTTAATGTTCATGTTATTTTAGTTCAGAATACACAACACAAAGCCAAAACTAAGAAAATGAGCTCAAATTGTTTTCCAATATTTGAAAAATGATACATAATTTATTACTGATGTGTATGAATCCTTCATTCATCAATAAAACACATGATGTTTCAGTTATGGCTCCTAGTGCATGTTTTCAATATAAAAGTTTCATTTTAGTTCAAAATACACATTACATAACCAAAACATGTAAAATGAGCTCAGATCATTTTCAAACATTAGGTAAATGGGCCATAATTCATTTTTTTACATGTAGGAATTGACCTCTTATCAATCATAGAATTGATGTGGTTAGCATTACTCAAAGAGTATTTTTTCAATAAAATAGTTACATTTTAGTTTAAAATGAGAATCACATAGGAAAAATCAAGATAATGAGCTCATATTGTTTTGAAAAATTAAGAAAATGATATGTAATTCATATGTGATATGTAGGAATTTATTTCACATCATTCATATACACAATGTTGTCTGTATGACTCAAAGTGTGTTATTTCAATATAAAAGTGTCATTTTAGATTAAAATGAACATCACATATAAAAAACAGAGAAAAATAAATTGTTTTGTTTTCAAAGTATAGTAAAATGATCTAAAACACATTTTTCATGTATTGGAATGGACCGAACATAACATCAACACACGATGTTGTCGGTAAGACTCCAAGTGTGTGTTTTCAATATAAAAGTATAGTTTAAATGTAGAGTACATGCCCCATTATAAAAACCAAGTAAACAAGATCTGATTGTTTAAAAAAATAGGATAATGATGGGTAATAGATTTGTGGAATGTAAGAATTAACCACACGTTAGTAAGACATACGATGTGATTAGTAAGACTCAATGTGCTTGTTTTCAATATAAAAGTGTCACATTAGTTTATAACATGTGTTATATTTTCAAAACTGAGTAAAAACGCATAGATTCATTTCAAACATTAGGACAATGATCCATAATTCATTTATAGCATGTAGGAATCTACACTATGTCAATCTAACACACGATGTGTCCGACAGGACTCAGAGGGTTTGTTTTCAATATGGAAATTCCATTTTAGTTTAATTCCATAATTGTGATCAATTATTTATGTAATTAAGCTAATTAAAAAAATATTAATATCATTAATTTATTGTATAATTAACATTTTAATTAATATAGATTATTAATTAAAAATTTAATTAATAATTCATAATATAGTTATTAATTAATAGTATAATTAATATAAAATTAACAATATAGTAATTAATAGTATAACTGATAATATCATTAATATTTTTTTAATTTATAATATAATTTATCATATGCAGACTATATGAAATTAAAATTATATTTTTATTATGAAATCTTCGAATAATAAACAAAAATTTTATTGGAGGGAAAATCCTTTATATAGATGTTGACCATTGGAGAAAGTCTTCTATAAGGGTGTTGATTTAATATATTGGGTTATAATTTTTTTATTAATTGTAATATCACATCCACATAAAATATTTTTATGTAAATTTTGAATTATAATGACTGTAAAATGTAATATTTGTATTTAAATATTGTTTTCAATTCTATATGTATACCAATTTGATAATATTTTTCTAATCTGGTTATAGGGATGTTATCGGGAAGCATGTTTTGTTGGATCTACCATTACTTTTATTATCACTAAAAAAATGATGATAAATGTAGAATTCTTATAAGAGTGCTCAATTTATCAAGGATTTTAGGAATAAATAAATACCATTTCTACTGACAATAAATGCATATTTATAGTTGTGATATTTGGTGATGTACCAAAGTCACTTAGTAATTGATCACTAAAGATGAAAGGATAGTGATGGTGTGTTGTTTTTTTAATAAGGTTTCATGAGTATTCCGGGTTTTTACATCGTGTTATTTATTTTTTAGGGATGAATGAATTTTAAACTTGAGAGGATATAAAGACTTATATTTTTCCAAAATGAGATTTATTACACTTCTGAGTTTTGGATATTGATATATCTCTACAGGTAAAATGATAAATTTACCCTAGCACAAAACCATAGAAAAATTATTGAATAGTTTAGTTAATTTTGGATGTTGATGTTTACCCACGAGATGATCTTTGTGTGGAATTATGGGCATGATGAAACTTTGATAAAAATATATTGAATATAAAAATATTATTTTTAGTTTGAGTGTGAATATTTTTTGTGGAACACTTGAAAATTATGAATGGAATCAGTTAGAAAAATTGACATCTCAATTAACTATCAAATGTTAGTTTTACCATAGTCATGATTTATATTTTGTACTCATTTTATTTTTTGATAGATCGTTGTTATGGTAAAATATAGAGGAATTTTAATTAATATTGTTTTTTAATATTTTAACCTAGAAAAAAATATTTAAATATTCTTGGTAAAATCAATAGGGATAATCGTACAAAAAATAGGAATTATAATGGAGTTTTTATTTGTTTTCGGAAATAAATTCAAAATAATTTTTTTGGTTACTTATAAAAAAATTTGTATTAAAGGTGGTACGGTAACTGCCAGCTTTGGGATCAGTTGAAAGTCTGTAGCGCGCCTACCACCATTCCACAAATAAAAAATTACTCATGTCTTTTATATTTATAAATATTTTGGTTAGTATATTCAGAATTATTTGTATATTTTTAGAAATAACTTATATAGGGTATTATTGTTCATTTCATTTAGTTAAATACTACATTTTTTCAATTTTAGATAATTATAATATTACTATACATTATAAATATATACATTTTGATGACATCTCTTATGTTTGTTCCACACTTTATGATCTCTTATGTTTACCATGATATAATGATATTTGACCCATATTCCATGATTGTAAGTGATGTCATATAGTCATTACATTTTTGTTTCCATTATTTGTCTCCATGATAGTCCATGCCATAAGAGTAAGGTGACATCTAGAAGAAATTATGTATATGGGAATAAAATACAATGTTATTTTTTTATCATGTACCAAATTTCCAATGATGTTGGAAATCAATATTTTTTGGATTATATATATATATATATATATATATATATGAAAAAGATTATTTAATTATATTTATATGATATCCGATTCATTAAACAAAAATTTTAATAATAATTATTTATTATATTTTTGAAATTGATTTTATTTTCCACCACTTTTTAGATGTTTGAGTATGTTTTAAATTATATTTAGATTGTTTTTATAGTGTATACGTTATAATATTATAAATTCACCTAAGTGAAATTTAATAAGTTTTCCCATGTTTCAAGTAGTCGACTTTTAATGATTATAAAATATATTCTGTGACTAAAATATTAATGAAAACTAAAACATTTTCTAAATATGTAAAAATCACTAATAGTAATAACAACATTTTCATTTTAGTAGACATTAAACATATACATGATCAAGTAAAATCAATGTTTACTAGGAGGATATTATGTCTTATATGGTGGTCTATGAAGGGTATAACCATATCAAGATCACTGAGCTCTGTGATAGGCTAGAGTATAATGACCTAAAGAGGGATGATCCTTGAGAACTGGAATATCGATTGTCGCATGCTCCACCAACGTGTTAGTGGGAGGAGGTTTAAACTATATGTCATACTTTTCTCTTGATCCTTATCCCGCATGAGTAGTAGAAGGACATACCATCATCGTAGCAGGGAACCAAGATTGTGATGGATCTTGACCCCAAGCCTATGATGGATCTGGACCCCAAGCAAGAGAGAACTGCATATATCTTTTTTGGAAAGGTAAATCCCATGGCTCTTGATGTACATCCATAATCTACTGAGTTTTGACTACTATATGGATGACTTTTTACATATAGAATAGGTGAGCACTCATATGCAAGATGACAGAATCAACAACGTCGTCATCGAGGCTCCTCAGCATCCGTAACAGCTTGAGGAGGTTCCTGAGGAGGAACCTCTACTCTCTAGGGAGGATAGTCGAAGATGATCTCATGAATTGTGTCATAATACATCCTCAACACCAGTGTTTTGGCGTGCATCACTATCAGGATAACGACCGAATCCTCCTTAGTATTAGTCATGTTAATTAGCTTCTCTGAATGGCAATGTTAGACATACAATCAAAATGAATTAGATAAAATCTTAACAAACTAAAAAATTGAAATTTATTGACTTATAATATCATGATGTTCTCTTCCATGATATATGAGATATTATATAGTATATAGTATATAAAATCGCTCATAATTGAACTATTTTGAAAGATTGAATCACATCGTTGGTATACCATAGATACGATGCTCTGCTCATCTACCCCAGAGGTTTAGAATGTAGGAATTCCATCAGTTCGAGTCCCCATCCTGGCTCCCTATCAGCATGAACTCATGAAGCATCCATGCCTATGGAAATAGAAATGGAATCTGTTGAACACATCCAAAATAGAACATGAATCTATCATGGAGGTGTCACTCCATAATATGAAAGTGAACGAGTGTAACTACATCTATAACATCATGAAGTCCATCAATGTAGAATTCCTAAAATTGATCCAATATGGCCTAATATGACATCCATGTAATCTTAAATGACATGTGATATTTTCCAAAAAAAATCCCAAATAAAATCCAATATTTATTCTATTATTAAAATTTTAATACAATGATAGATTGTATTTACTTACCTAGGGGAGTAGTAGACTGTCCAAATTGAGATGGTATACACCCAAATGGTTTGTTAGAATCTTGTTGATGTTGTGTTTATGAGGACATCTATAAAATTAAAAATTAAAAGTGATAAATAATAATAAATTAAATTCAATAAATCCTACTATTATGAGAAAACAATAGAGATGAGTGATCATATGAACAAACATGTGGAGTTTCATACAACACCTCAACAGGAACCATCTCTCCAACATGATTTGGGTAGACTATGGGGATACGCTTCCATGACCACATCTAAAGAAGGATAATTCATCCCCCAATATCTATATAATATACATAGCATACTAGGAATAATGCTATATATGAGTAAACTAAGAAGGAATCTCCCAAGAAATATGTACCTACCCGATCAAAGTCCTCTAGTGAGGATAGATACATTATTTTCACATGCTTCCACAAGTGATCAATAAACATGGTCCCACTAATGATCTGTAATATGTATGCACAAGCACGACACATGACAGTTTTATCATCAGCGTCTTTAGGTAAATATTAATAGTGTGTCTCAATCCATAGAAGAGATATCAACCCTCCATATGTTGCCCTAGGGTCGTCCAATATACTGACACCAAGAAATATTTGAACATGGTTAAGCCAGTATGCATGGGGGGGGGGTAAAATAAATTATTTCTCCTAGATACAAAGACCATGAAGGACTCTGAAATCCTTGAGGGGGAAGGTCATCTCTCCCTCATGTGGTTGGAATGAGTGTGTACCCAGTCTTCACTTCTCTAGGAGGGAAGTAATTATATTATTGTCAACAAATGTGAAATCATATAATGTAATTTTATTGATTCCAACACTATGGAGGTATAGTATAATGGTGAGTAGAGGTATCCTGTGATGAAAACTATGCACTCGACGCACCCAGATCTGTTGAACCACACCACCCTATATGAAGGCCTATGAAATATTCTCAACATGCTCAGTGAGTAGTATAGTATCCTCCATCTGTGTGTAAAAAATTTAAATGAGTAGAAAGTTTAAAATTTAAATATAACTTTATGGTCATCAAAATTTTATGACTTATTGAATTCAAGACATGTTATGTTTATTAACATTGTTTTATAAAGGTTTTTTATCAAAATAATAGTTAATGTCTTAATGTTTCTCAATTCATAGTTGTAACATGATTTTTATATATTTTTAACTCGAAAAGGGTGTTTTGTAATATAATGTTTTTTATATTAATAAATATAAACATTTTCCTTTATTATCTAAATTTTTATTATAAAGTGGTATGCTTTGAAATTTATGTATCATTTCCCATATGATGGTATGTTTCATGATTATTTTATCACATGTTTTCTTTCTTCACCTTCATCACCTTCTATTCATTCTTCACCATCTATGCATTCTTCACCATCTTTTAATTATTCACTTTATTTCGCTTCTTAGTTATGGAATGGGTTTACATCATCTACAACTTCATTTTCATAATTCCTCATGTGTCATGGTTCATTTCCCAAAAATTCCTTCAGGAATTTCTCTTAGGGTAAAAAAATAAACTATAATTACCACTATTTTTGGTTGTGTACTATAAAAGATCATTTCCATATTTGAATAACCTCCCTATTATAGTAAACACAAGAAAACATAACTCTCTACATAATTTTTTTTTGTAATAATGATTCTGATATTGTAAATAATATTGAAAATGATTGTTGATCATATAATCATTGTTAGATAAAAATTTTGGAAAGAATTTTTAACCCTAAAAATGATATTATTGGTTCTTTATATAAATTATTATTAGAATATCAGTCATAGAATGTTTTAGAAAACAAGGTAAAAAAGAATAAAAAATACAAAATTAGTTCAACTATCATTTCTATAGTGACAATTATGATCATATAATGTGGAATGGTGAAGAAAAAAACATTAAATAACACAATATTATTTACAATATGAGAATTCCACAATAGAGACATTACATTATTGTTTTCAGGGGTGTGAACAAGACCTAGAAATTTCAGGGCATTATTTCGGGTTATGAACTTTTTGATGATATATAGTTCAACTAAAAATATTACCTTGTTTTTTAGGATAGTCTGTATCATTCCATATCATATAGTCCTTTGGTCTCCCATGGTTACACAACTGGTTGATGTCAGGAATCACTATTAGAAGGCCTTTAAGAATTGGTAAATTTTAAAACTCCCCAATTAGCATCCATAGTTCAGCATAATATTTAGAAATGGTGTCCAACCAGTACACTAGATAAACATATACATCTCATGATATGTTCACATAGGAATATGATACGATGTAATTTTTGCAATGAAAGTGTACATTCGGAATTCTTCAATATTAACATTTCCTCACTTCCAATAATACTGCCTTTTTTTCTGATGCTATTTGTGATTTGGTCCAAACTCTCTTTAACATTAAATTGAGAGTATTCTCATTAGAGAAGGAATACATGATAACCAGAAGTTTGTTCAATTTTTTTTTCAACCTCATGTTAAAAGTTCCTTCTGTGCCTTATACCATTAAAAATTCTATCTAAGTATTTTTTTTCAACCAATGAAGTACTTCAATCAATGATAAAATGTCTCCTGAACTAGGTTAGTTATGGGTACTTGTGAATCCCCTTGAAGACACCATTGATTCAAACCAAAATGTTTGTTGTCATGTGTCCTTACCTCTTCCCCCATCATATTCCAATGTTCATTTTTTTGGAATCTCCATCATATAATCATAAACTTCATGATTATCTGTGAGGATTTGTTCAAAATGTTATTCAAACTTCCATTGATCCAGCTCATATGCTACACACAAGTGATTATATTTCTCATAAATCAATTTTATCTTAATGTTGAAATAGTAAAAAATGATAGGAAATATGTACCAAGATAGGTGATTTCATCCTTCATGGGTTCTATATGGAATATTTTTCTCACATTGCTAGCAATATATCTGATGAAGTATAAATGATATGAATTTGGGGGTGTCCTTGTATCAGGTTCCACTATGATTTTCTAATTTATTTCCCCATGCGGATCAGATATCAAACAAACATCTAGAATGTTGGTTTAATGGTTATTGATACGTGCCAAAAACCAACTCCATGTTTTTTAGTTTTCTTTCCCTTGAATGGAAAAGGAAATTAAGGGGAGAATGGTTTCTATCTTAGTTTTTCTTAATAAAAAATATGCCCTTGTATTTTATGTATAGAACAATTCCGTCAATTTGTACAAATAGTTTGATTAAACAGAAAGCAGAGATGTAGGGGAGTAATTCACGGAAAAATTGATGAAATTGAACCTAATATGGATCAACTCAATTTTTTTTGAGACACATATTATTTTATATTAAAATGGAAGAAAAAATGGTTATTGTGTCTCAATATGGATAGAAATTACCAAAACACCTGATACGATTCATTCCAATCACCATAGAAATTAATAATTTCCTTCTATTTCACCGCCCATGCCGTATTATAAGAAATATTATAACTGAAATTTTATTGTATCCACTTTTTCATAATGTATATAGAAACATCATGTAATGTCTTAATCATATCAATGATAACATATGACACCAATTCAGAATCTAGTTTGGTATTATCTTATGTCTGGTTTGGCTGAACACAAGTGTGAGCTACCTCAATCTTTGAGATTCTCAAACCTCCAAATGTTTTGTTAGAAATCACCCTCAGGAGGAATCTACAATCATCCCCATACTGGTAACACCATATGAGGTATATTTTTATGAAATTATTCTTGAACTATATATCTAATGTGCCTCTCAATATGAAATATCTTTAGCATATTTTAAATGTATCTTTATTTAGAAAATACCTTACAACATATAAGGGTTTTCCATCTTACTAAACCCATTTGGTAAAACTATTTGAATCTCAATTGCGGGTATGAGAACATTAAAGTCAAATTCCGGAACATGTGTAATTTCCTTCAACTTAGATGCAATGAGTGGTGGAATATTTATTATGGTCATGGATGTTGTACTATTAATTAATTTCTAGAAAAATCCTCCACAAATTCCATTTCTACCTCCTCATTAACACAATTTTCCCCACCTGTTCCATCATTATGGAAGTCCTCATTAGAATTCAGATTGAAATGTATATCAAGGAGATCATCTTGTCTGTCGTCTTCTGCATCATTTAGAATATGCTCAATTTCATGGGGACTATCTTCAACAACTCTTGTAAGTCTTTATATTTGTACGACTGGAATTTTTTTGTATATTTGAAACATCAACATATAACATCATTATTGTACCATCTAACCGTTGAGAAAACAAATTTATTTATTAGACCCATGACACATCAGCAACCAAGGGATATGCTAGATGCCAAAGCATTTCCATGAATTTTAAATTTTAAAATATCATCGAATTTATCTCTTGATTAGGTCCTAGATTTAAGGAACCATGATTTCTATATTGAAGTTCACTTAGAATTACAGTATCATATGAAATAAACATTGTTGTTGTTTTTGTTCTATAAGAATCTTTTTCCCAGTTTGAATAACCTCCATGTAGTAGTACATATAAAAAAACATGACTCTCATCATAAAAAATGTGTTTCGATCAAGATTCTGATAGAGTAACTAATATTTATAATCATGGTTTCCCATATAATATTTATTATACTAAAATTGTATAACATCTTTTTATACCCTAAAATATGATACTAATGTTTTTTAATATAAATATTTATTATAATATAAGTCACATAATGTTTGGTAAAGTGAGGTGAAGATAAAAAACACCAAATAAGTATATTTATCATTGATAAAATGAAAATTATAAACATTTAATGTGAAATAAAGAGTAAAAACACATTAAATAACACATGAATTATTTTCAACAATAAAAAAATACCTTCAAAATTTTCATTAGAACATCATTTGTATGTGATGAGACTGACTTGGAATATGAGGTAAAATCCAGCTACTTTTCATCTTATGTCATAATAATATCTTCCAAAGGGATATACATAACTTATGAATTTTTAAAATCATTTATACTTATAATTAAATATCTTATATATTATCATATATTTCATGAGAATAACAAAAACATTTGAAAATTCAAAAGTTAAGTACATACCTTTAGAAGATTTCATTAAGATACCAATTAAAAATAAGCATGATTATCCCTTAAATATAAAGAGATTCTAATGTCCTCTAAACCAAATTCTATTGATAAATTTCATGTTACTTCTTGAATGTTATGAATCATTCATATGTTATTTAATGTGTTTGTTCTTCTCCATTTCGCTATATATGATCATAAGTATTGTTTTCTAATCATTATATTTATTCATTTTAACCCAATGTTATTCAAAAATTAATAAATGATTAATCATTACTAACAATAACTATTATTTATAAACTATATAATATTTATGAAACACAAATTTAATTTTTTTTATTAATTCATAAAGTTAGATAAAATAGTTTTATAATACATATTTTACTTAGTTAATCAATCTTTAATCACTAGTTAATAATTACTAGGTCATTCATTAGTTAATCATTCTTCAATAACTCAATAATAACTCCTTATTAAATCATTAATCAAATGACATTCATTAGTTTATTATTATTATAAAATCATTATATGTATCAAATTTTAATGCTAATTTATTAATTAATTAATATATAATTACTAATTACTAATATTAAGTATTACTTATAAACTATATATAACTAATTAAACAACTTAATAAATACCATCTTTAAAACAAACTAAAATTAATTTAATTACTAATAACAGTATACATTCTGTAATGTCCTTGTCCTTGTCCATTTCATTTTATATCATCATAATAATCATTTTATCATTTTAAAATATACTAATTGAATTTCCTATTCATAGTTATTTTAGTAGTTTATAAATAAAATATTAATAATCTAAAGCATATCCCCTGAGAGTGTCAAACCATGAGTGCAGAAAAGCTCATTGTTCTGTACCCAGTTACCCTAAGTCAAACAAAGAACCCCTTGTCATTGTTGTTACTCCTAGTTATGTCTCTTATAGAGCTACATAAAATTGTTTTTATCTAGTCATTGATTTGATTTCATAGATAACCACATAATATTTATGCAACCAAAATTTTACAACATTTAATTTTACGTAATTCATTAGTTAATATATACAAAATAATTACTTATTATAACTATTATTTCGAACTAAATACAAAAAAATAAAGTAATTAACAAATAAAATAATTATAACTAAATTAACTACATAACAAATTAATTATTTAGAACTGACTAAAAATAATTCAATTAAATATATAAATAACATTAAATTTAAAAAACTCTAAATGATGCTTCAAAAAATAGGGACTTCTTTTAGAACACCGAATCCACCTCACAAGAAAAAGACTTTTTAGAGAGAGAATCTACGATGTGTATAGATATGAGGTAAATTGGTAGTGAGGAGAGAGGACGTGGGAGGGTTCTCTATTATAGGGTGTTAGGGAAAATGTCAGTAGTAGGGGGAAACCTTTGGCCATTACATTAGGTGAAAGGCATCACCCCTATTACCATTGTTCACGTTATCCTTAAGAGAAATGAATAAACCCCCCACCCACCCTTTCATGTCATTGGTCTAGGGAAGATGTGGGGGGGGAGGCAACAACGACACTTCAACCTTTAATAGACATTTTTTAAAAAACTATCCTACACATTTAAAAAATTCATAAAGCATAAAAAACTCTATTTGAAGGGTATCACGATTAGAGTGCGAGGTTCAATAAAATTCAAAAATTGATAACGAATTTTGTGGAAACACCAACAACATCGATGTGAATTAATTATTCACAAAAAATCCACATTATCTGAATTAATGAATTGTTATTTGATCTCCTTGATCCATTATTTCGAATTTTCAAAAGGGGTAATGATATTAATTTTTTTTTGGTTTTTCCCCTCATATTGAAAACCATTATAGATCATTATTATTGTATTAATGTGCCTCCTTTATTTTTTTATTATTGGAGAAACCAGGGTAGATGAATGGAAGTTGAGTGTTGTCATATGATAATTTATACTAACCTATATTTGTTCTATCATGATGTAATTTTTGATAGGATCCAAGAACAGTGAGATGAACAATTTCATCTCTCTCTCCCCTCTCTATCTCTTTCCTCGCATAGGGTATTATGATAACCAATCATACTGTGGATGGTGGTAGTGATTATGGGTGATGGCTAGTGTAGGAATGTTAATGGAATGAGATGGATAGGGTAGTGGAAATCATTATGAGACATGTTAGAGGGGGTCATGCAGTTTGGATAGTGAATTAGGTCTATGGATACGATGGCAGTGTGGGAAGCCTGCATAGGACATGGATGACTGGAAATGTGAAAGGGGTCCATTGATTATGAATATCACAACTCAGAGGCATTCATGAAGTAAAGGAGGCTAAACTTAAGATATCCATATTAGGGTAGATGGTTTGATTGTTTTTTTATGTTTTCTAGGAAAAAATAAAAATGGATATATTAAATTTATTTTGAAAAATGTATTTGAATGGTGGTAAGTATCTTCCACCTTTTTTATTTATTGAATGGGGGAACACCCCCTACCAACCTTGTCTATCATCTAATCAGATAATGACATAGAAATGGATGTAGGGGTGTTCCACGTTTCAATTAAAAAATGAAAACAGTGGAAATATGGGGATTCCATTCCCTTAAGTCCTATTTAATGTTCACCCCCATAATCTTCACTTGAAAATATCATCCTCTCTCTAGATTCCATATCCTCTTTCTTGTGCATGGTGGTTTCAGTAGCCAAAAAGTAGTCCTCATTTTTTTTATGAAACATCATTAAGATGCATTTTTTCTTTTTTAATTTAATGTTACCTAGTTAATTAAGTAATTTATTCTTGTTAGTTTTAAATACATTACTTAATTAGATGTTTAGTTAGTTATGTATAGATAAATAATAATAATAATAATTATTATTATTGATTAAGTATGGATTAACTAATGAATAACATATGATGGAAAAATAATTATATATATTTATTAGGTTATAATAATTAACTAATGAATATCATATGATTAACTATTTATTAATGAAAAATTAATTACGGAGAATATAATATTTAATTAATTAATGGATAATTTTTAAATAAGTAGTAACTAATGATTAACTAATTATTAATGAATTATTAATCAATTATTAACTAATTATTTAGTAATGAATAAATAATGATTTATTAATTATTAACTAATGATTATGTAATGATTAAGAAATATACTTAAAAATTAAATACTTATTAGGGAAAGATTAAAAATTGATTAAATAATTATTAAGGTTTTATTAAGTAATGGTTAATTAATGATTAAGTAATGATTAATTAAGGATTAAGGAATGATTAATATAAGATTAACTAATGATTATGAAATGATTAAGTAATTTTTAAGAAATTATTAACTAATGATTATGGAATGATTATGTAATGATTAATTATTGATTATGTAATTATTAATTAATGATTGATGTATGATTAAGGAATGATTAAGGAATTATTAACTAATGATTAACTAATGATTAAATAATTATTGGAGAAAGATTAAGGAATGATTAAGTTACGATTAATTAATGGTCAAAAATGATTAAAAATTGATTAAGGAATAATAAAGGTAGGATTAATTAATGATTATGTAAGGATTAAAGAATTATTATGTAGTGATTAAGGTAGGATTAGGTAATTATTTTGTAATGAATAAGTAATGAAAAACGAATCATTAAAGAATGATTAATGTATGATTAAGGTATAAATAAGGTATGATTAAGGTATGATTAATTTCAATGGATATGTTTTAAATAAATCGCATTATATTTATAAAATATTGAACTAACCATTAACAATGTTAAAAATTGTAGTATATAATATTGTTTTAATATATTAGGATATAATAAAACATTATATAATATTGGTATCATATTTATTATGTGGTTATCTAATCAATAAAATCTCTATCTCGATACTACAGGTAGATGTAGATCTAGTATAGATGTACCTAAGGGTAAAACCTGAAAACACCCAATTGAGTTAGACAAGATTAGGAAGTAGGGAATGACAACAGGTCTTATTTCACACCTAGTTGTACACTACGAGGAGATATTTTTAACATATTTATATTTTATTTATAATCAACCAAAATACCTTCAAGATGATTAATAAATACGCTATGAAATATTATTATCATATTTTGGGATATAAGAAGGTTTTATAAAATTTTAGTATCATATATATTTTATTGTAAACAATCATTGTCACTAGTATTAACATAATTTTATAGAAACTAAAGTAAAACAATGATTAATCACCAAATCGGTTTATTTATCAATTATAAAATGAAAATTATGATCATATAAAGTGAAATATTGAAGATCAAAAACATTAAAAAACACATTAATGCTTTACAATATAAAATAAATACATTGAAATTTTTCAAAACAATATATTTTGGATGAGATGATTTTAACTTTAGATGTGATGAAAAATACATCTTATTTCCAAGTTTTAGATCAATGAAATACTCCAAAGAGATGTACATACATTGTGAATTATTAAAATATTGAGGAAGTCTAATCACATCTAAGATAACATCTATGATATGTAATTAGATGGGATAAATCTTTTGAAAATTCAAATTTTATGTACATCTCTTTAGAAGATGTTATTATGCTACCACTTGAAAATAAGATTCATTTTAGTGAACTTCTAAATTTTGGGTCCTCTCATCCAGACATTGTTCATTTGAAAAATGCCATTTGATTTTGGTGTATGGTAAAACATTCATGTGTTAATAATTTTTCTTATTCTTATACATATCACTATATGTGATTATAATTTTTATTTTATCATGGATAAATAAACGGTTTTTTCTCTTATTTTTTACCTCGTTTTCTAAATTATCTTGTGCCTTATTTTGTAGTTTATATTTAAAGAATGAAATACTAGTATCATATTTTAGGATATAAAAATTTGTCCTAAAATTTCAGTACCATAAATATTATATGGTCAACCCTCACTATCAATATTATTAACACTATAATAACTTGATCAAATATCATTTTTAACATAGAGATTCATGTTTTAATGTGTATACTACTGTGGGAATATTTTTCCAACTAAGAAAAGGGACTCCTATAGTACACAAACAACAATAATGGTTATGAAATCTTACTGGGAAACCCTAAATAAAAATCAATATATAATCTTGGGTTGCTTTAGTCTAGGACCTGATCAAGTGGTCAAGTCTATTAACTATATACATTTTAAATTCATAGATACACTACAGAATCTGTCTTTTCTATTGGTTGTCGATGAGCAGTGGTTCCCCAAAATAAATTGTTTTTTCTAGTGGTTTATGGTTCTATTATGGAGTTATATGTTGAGGTTTCTACTATAGAAAAAAACTCCCAATTGTACATAGATTCCATCTTATAAAGTAGGTTGATCTGGCTGAGACATACAGTAGATGATCTGCATTATTGGGTTACACTTACAGATCATTATGAAAATCATGCCAGTATGACTTCACAGATCTCAAGGGATGCATCATCCTTATTCATATGTGGGTATAAGAGAACATACCATACCTATCAACTGATGTTTTTGTTCAAAAACTACCTATAGGTGTGTTGCATGAGGCTCCACGTGGACACTTGTATGATCACTCATCTCTATTGGTTTCTGATTCTAGAAGTAATAATTGAAGTGAATATTGATTATTTATCACTTTTATTGTTCTATGTTATAGGTGGTGTCATACACATATCTTTTTCTTCTCTATAAAACCCAATTTGAGTGCATACCATATTATGTTTGATATTCTCCTACCTGATGAGGTATGTATATCAAATATTTCATTGTCTATGAAATTTTATAATATCATCAATTTTTTATTTTTAGTAAGGTGCATTTTTAACAAATCCCACATGTGATTTCTGATTTTATGGATATCGTACTAAAATTTATTTGAAAAGTTCCATGTAAATTTCACTTTTGGAAATCATGATGTTATAGATGTACTGTCACTAATTTAATTTTATATTATTTAGTGACACTATCCTGGTAGATTCATGCGCCTATTTGGTGATGATTTTCACATTCATTATTCATTGAGAGAGTCATAGGAGCTTCCTTTCATAAAGATTATGTGGAGGTAGTTTTTTGAATGGAACCAATGATATGAATAATATATTAAACTCTAGGTTAGATAATCATCACTTAATATCAATGGTTTATGTATGATGTGATTCCATATTTCAGATCAGGATGAGTGTGAGACATGGTATGGAATGAAGTCTATACTGTATCAAAATTAGGATGATATAAGGATTTATAATCTATTATGCCAATAAATTTCCATTTTTTTGTTTATTATACTATATACTAATTCATTTTGAATCATTTTATAGTAAACTAGAGTGAAACAACTGATCTGCATCTCTGAACTATAAGAGGGGAAGGTTGTTGGCATTGAAGTGATCCATTCTGTAAAGCTAGGGATAATGAATACTTATCATGTGGTTCATGATAGTATCTTCAATCATTCAGCTTAGGGACTGGAGGTTCCAATATTGGGAGAGGTGGTTTATACTCAAGAACCTCCTCCATCATTATCTACACTGAGGATCAATAACAACAATGATATACAAAAAATCATGCTACACGTTATGCCTCACCTGGTCCATAGGTGGAGGCCACCTCACTAGTAGTCTAGCCTCATCTGATTTGAAGAGTGCATCTAGAGGCATGAGATACATCTATATTGGTTGTGTATCTATAAATATACCTAGGATATTTTTTTCTCAGCTTCTATCAGAGTACATTTCCCATGCCTCAATAGGTCATGCTAGATCCTTCACTGGATATGTTATTCCACCCTACGATGATGGTGTATCATTCTATAACCCTAGTGGGAGTAGAGTCATGTTGGAAAGAGGACATTAATTTGCCACCTCCTCCCATTATGACATGCACACAAAGTGAGAGAGAGAAATAGAAATCTATGACTGAGGTTCCAGTTCCAAAGGATCACCCCCCATGTCCTAATAATCCACCCTAACACAACGTTTAGTGATCCTGTTATGGGAATCCCCTTCACAAAACATCACATAGGATAGAACCACACCATTGAAAATCACTATACGCATTCAGGTATTTTTTATATGTCTATTAAAATGAATATTTTTTCACAATAAACAAGTTTTACATGTTTATCCATTATTTAAATTTTCATTTATAATTTAGTTACAGTTTATATTTTATAAGATTTTGAGGTCAACTGCATGAAAAATATAAAAAAATATTATATTTGAAGTTGGTAACATAAAAATGTTATAAAATATAGACTAAAAAATATATAAATAATACATAAAACATTTCCTAAGAATCTAAAAATTGTTTAAAAATGGAAATAATATCATAAATATAATAAATAATTGGAAATTAAAAGAATATAAGAAAAGATTATGTATACAATTGTAATGGTTTAAAACAACAATTTATTATCCTTATAAAATTATTTTTCAATTAATTATTGATGAAGATGGAACATTAGATATTCTAACTTACTTGAGAGATTGAACCCTACTAAAATGAATACATTCTACTCGAACTCCACTATTTACAAGTATATAATAATTCTATAGAATGAACTGACTTACAAAATTAAAAAATGGAGTATTGTAACATAATAATAGTCATGAGAAGAATATATAAAATATTTCATGATAATATAAATTCCAATTCTATAAAAATGGTGGATGTATAAAAAATCCATAGTTTACATTTCCTTCCTTCAAGTCACACATTACTTTCTAACAAATATTTTCAAATGAAGTTTTAAAATAATATAATTTAAAAGTATGATATATCGATATGAAATTTATTCAATTAGGGAATAATTAATAGTATTTTTATTCTTAAATTGTCCCACATTCTTATGAGTTTTAATGAATGAAATTAATTGAATGATTTAATGAAAACAGTAAAGTAAGTGTATAAAATAATATACATATATATATAATAAATAAAAAAATTATAGTAATGTAATAATGAAAAATAAATTTGTATTTTTGTAAATGAAATGAAGAATAATACCCAATATATGTGGTTTCTAACAATATAAATTGTAAGAAAAATGAAAAGATTTGTTAGATTATCATGTAATGATACATATCTAGACAAAATTGAAAATAAAAAAAACATAAATATAATAAGTGAAAGCTAATTTACATGTCACAAAATTTATTTCATAAAGATATAATATTTTCACATTAAAATAATAATTTCATAATTATCAAATTAATAAAATAAAGAAAATAAATATATATCTAGATATACAAGCCAATATATTTATAAATATATAAACACGGTGAATTAAAATATTTTTAAACACTTTCTGAAAGGTGGTAGGGCCTCTGCATCCATTCTACTTAACCAAAATATTGTAGAACACGGAGGGGGATAAAATTGGGATAAAATCATAATGGTATATGGGTTTCACATGCCTTTAATAATGATTGATATTAAAGAGAACAATTAATATTTATAAATTATGAATAAAATAATATGATAGTTAGTCCCATTCCATTTTAATAAGTATATAGATTTTATAATAATAATAACAATAATTATATTAATATTATTATTAAATATTTTTGTTGGTGTATCATTATTAATGGTACATTATATTGATGATACGTCTATAGAATAATGACCCAGAAATCAATATTGACAATTAAAGACCAATATTTGGTACATAAAACTAACTTTTGGAACATTACATTTGTTTTTTCACAAAACTTTTCTCTTATTTGATATGATGAAATGCATTATTTTAATATAATTCATATTTTTAGGGTATATATGGTCTATCCTGTGTTTTTTCCTGCATAGATTATAATAGTGTTTTTAGTTTTTCAATCAGAGGCCATTTGTGTGGTGATATTGGAATATTTCGTATTTATCTTCATAGGGTGGATGATGGTGATAGAACATGATAATTAGAGAATTTAGTGGTTCAGTTCCACTATCTCTCTTTTATTGTGTGTTTTCCTTGACAACTATGTTCCATGTGATGAGGTATGTGGTTCCCATTTTACCAACAGAGTGTACTCACTTTCACCATCAATTTGTGTGCTACACTAATTTGTTTTGTTATTTTTTTGTGATATTCAGGGTGTGATTTCACTATATATGAAGTGGTATCTATTCATATTTTTCTATAATCTACTCATGTTTGGGTCTTCAAATAAGGATGGTTATTTCTTAGTTACTTATATTCTTCCCACAATGTGGTGTGGGTCCCTAAAATTATCTTATGAGGTGATGTGAGTTTTTTCATAAACTTTTTGGATAGATTAGTAGGGGTTAGTTAGTCCCAAATCACAATTTTTTCATGGGGTAGGATTATTTAGTGTTTTTATTATTTATGGTATGGTATTGATGTAACAGAGGATATGATTCTCCTATAAATAAATAAATTACTTTGGAATTGCAGGCTCTCCTTGAATTATTACGCCTAAGTGGTGGTTGAAAATAAAAAATAAGTTTAGATTTATTCAGGGATTGTGACTCATGGAACACACAATACACTTCCACAAAAATGACTATATGCAATGACACACATTAATAGTGCTAAAAAAGTGCTGATGATGGGGGTACCTTTATCTACACATAAAAAATGCTAATAATGGTACCCCCTTTACAATATATTTTTTAACACTCCTAAATGGACCCCCTTTTAGTGATTTTTAGAAGAGGATATAAAAACACCCTTTATCGTCAATGTTTTAGAAGCTCTATTAATGACCCCTATATTAGTTCTTACATACTAGCACTGATAATTGGTATATTTTTAAAAAACTATTATTAATTAAAAATAATATATTCATACATAAATATATTTATATTTATATAAATATAATATACCTATTTTAAATATTTTTTAGAAGGTGCTAAATATGAATTTAAAATTAATATATAACATAATTAGTGAAAATGTTGTATTAAATAATTTAATGATTTTTTATTTAATAATTATCTAATTATTATCAAGTGAATATCAATTACAAAAAATTTGAATATAAAAATCCAAAAAATTATAAATGATCAAAAATAAGTTGAAAACATAACTTGAGCTCCAAATTACAATAACATTCAATCTGGGTGCTCGTTTGGGCCCTTCCACATATAAAATGGAATAATATGATAAGATCTACACTCTAGTGACACGATAGAATCCATTGTCTTGTTTTTAAAGTCCAAAAGGACCTAAATGGCCTCCAAAACTGTGTTTTTAGTTGGGTCACACAAATGTTTTAACATTCAATGAAATTTAAGCATCATATAAGAGGGTCCTTTTCCCCATTTTCAGCAGTAACTAAACTTATTCACAAGGCATATGTTTGAATTTCTGAAATGGTTACACAATTTTTCTTTTTTCATATTGTTTAATTATTTATAATCAAATATATAAATATATATACATCTTTTGTATATATTAACGAATAAAATTGAAATTTTATAAATGTACATGTAAATATATTTACATATAAAATATCATTATAAATATATAAACCATATCTAAAAAATAATATCCATAATGTTTATATAATTTTTTGTGTGTGTGCATTGACAAACATATATATATTTATCTATATATTTTAATATATGTATATAAATATGAATAATTATATTTAAAGATGCGCACATATATATAAATACATGTTTGTATTTATATTTGTATAAACATACATACACACACAAAACATTTTTTATTAATGTATTTAAATATATAATTAAATATATAAATATATATATTTAAATATATATAAATATAAACAAATAAATGTATATAAATGTGTATATATATATATATATGGAAAAAATGTAACAATATATATGTAAATATATAGATATATCATAAAATATAGCACAAAACAATATAGTGGAGTAGGAAAGGTGTCAGAGTATAAGGGGTGGTCTCAAGTCCAAATCTTAGCAAAGGTAGGTATGTGTGGGTGGGTGAAGCAGGTACATAATGATGATAAAGGGGGGATGGGGAACCAAGAAATTTTAAATTTAGGGATAAAATACTGATAAAAGGGGCATGGTCCACCCACCAATTTATATAATTTTTTATAAAAAATATTTTTTTGGACTTTTGGAATGATTTTTTGGCACTGATAAAAGGAGGGTGTATTTTAACAGCACATAAGAAAAAAAATTTGTACCACAATTAAATCCCATTTTGAGTGTCGTTAAAGTTCCGATCTTCATTAGTGTTCGTTACCTTTGTAATGTGTTGTACGTAGAGCTAGATCCTTCAATGTTTTGTTGGGATTTATGGTACTCTGGGAAACCCCCATACCACTCATCAGACTCAAACCTTCATCATTTATTTCTATGTTGCACGGGGCATACCTCTGTGAATTTTAATAATGAAGGAAAAGTCTTCATTGTGTCTCTGTGAATTGATTCACTAGAGTATATCAGGATTATTCTTGACATACTCTAATTAATTTCCAGCACTGAAATTCAATACAGTTGTTCCTTGTCTTTTGTACAATTACCCAATAGTTCAGGGAGCTTCAAAATGACATGATGATTCCATATTTTCCACATTATTTTTTCAGTCACCTCTCATACCATGATATTGTGTTGTCTTATTAATTTTCTCCATTTTTTGAGGGTGTAACATTGGGTATATTTATACTCACCCTTACATGGGCTCCAATCCAACACATATTGTTTCTGTGCTGTCAGCTAATAGGTCGGAGATAGTCTTGGTGGATGTGGAGATAGTCTGTCTTATTCAGATATAATGAATTTTGGTGTCCTTGGTGGAAGAATATTTAGAAGAGCTTGGTGGGACAAGGTGGGGGTGATATTGGTTGTAAATAATTTTTGGATCCAGCATATGATAAAGACCTCCACATTTTAGTTGTTTATATCAATTTTCATCTTGATTTTTGGAATTTTATTTGACCCCTTTTCTTTATTGATTTTGACCTATCTTACCATCATAGATACTAGTTTTGTATCAATCCTTATTTATATTTCAGTATATTATATCGAACATTCATGAATTATTATATCTTATGTGGAGATACATTATTTCTATAGAATCATTAGGATAAGGAATCCAATTATGTATGATATTCCAACTCAGTGATGCCCACTGGCCCCTAGCTTATTGGAGGTACGATTGGGGTGGAATTCTCAACTAATAATTGGCCCAGTAAAATATCTAGTTCGATGGGTCATGTCATGACATGAGTATGGTAATATAAGGTTGGAGTATGGATGGGTAAGTGAGAGTGGACCAACATGGAACCTAGTCAGTTTCTTCCACATGATAGGTAATGAGTATTAGATATCTAGATAATTATACATTCCCCAAAACTTATGGGTTGAACATGTTTTCAATGGTAGTCACATTTCGGATGAAAGTAACTTTATACTTATGGAATGGAATCGTGAAGGTTATCACTGTCCCCAGTGTGAGGTTTTACTCTGGATAAAATCAATGAGTGTACCATGACAATGTGAACAAAAATATTGGTTAATATGAAGAGTGATCTATTCATTACATTGGAATTTAACATTGATGGGTGATACTATGGTACGAGCATTGTGCGAAAATATGAAGTCTGGGAACCAAATCAATGTCTAGTGAGGTCAGGTTTGGCATGTTCATGATAGATATACAACACTTTGGGTGTGAGTAGTTTGATTTGTGGAATGATTTTTGATTAAATAATGTCAAGAGGGTGATAAAAACTTTACCAAGGGAATGATTTTTGGTGTAAATATTCTATGTGGGGTGTGTGGATAACAACCCCAATGTGTGTGTATTACAAGGTTGGATGATATACCAACCATTTGAGTTGACTTTTATAAATGATATATTACCAGTATTCATGATAATTATTTATGAAAATAGATTGATGTTATTTTAAAATTATTCTATGGAGTATGTGATCACATGTGTTGATTTGTTTGGTAATAATTCCAACTATGATTTGTATTTCATATATAATTTTCTATAATGTTGATAGAGAGATACGTTTGATATTTGTTTGCCTACAATTCCAATCAGAAGTCATATTTGTTACAAGGTTGGGTGTAATTCCAATAAAGGGTGTATACTGGTTTGTGGTTGTGTCTAATCCCAATGGGGGGGGGTCTGTTTTTTATATGATCAGGTGTGATGACAGCCTAGGGGTGTGTTTATCAGGTGGTTGGGTATAATTCCATAATTGGGAATACTTGATATGTGATTTGGATGTGATTATTTCTGATATTTATGTTATAATATCCCTAACTCCATAAACCTTAATTCTATAGTTATATTACATTATTAGTACAGAATAACAAATTTCTACAAGGATTGAACAAATTAGTAGTCCTAAAATACTAGATACACACACACTCATTACGCTTGAAAAAATAATATACAACATGTATACATTGAGATAACATTTTTATCCCTTCCATCATATCCATAAAAACTACACATAGTCCTCAATTAGATTTTATAGTTATGGGAAGACAAAAAGGGTGAGATAAGATGATCAGTAAGGAGTGTCATATTTTAGAAGCATGCATAACATAAATATGGAATAATTGATATAGAAAATTATTAGGAAAAACACTAATTCAAAATAATGTAAAGAAGAGGGCATACTATATCTTTGATAATAAATGAAAACATTGAAAAAAATAATCATTGATCTCCTACTATTGGAATGCATAATGTTGGGCATTAAAACTTTTCATCAATGCCTTATTCCAAGACTCTTATACTATTATGGGAAAATGTCTTCACCAAATACCTATCATCTTATCTCGTTAATATTGTCGATGCATCAAGGGAATATATATTTATAGTCCCAAATATCACCTAACCATGTCCAATGCATTCATCATATATGTCATCAATACATTTCATATTGTTCCCTGAGGAACCCATATCTGAATGAAACCTGGCCATCAATAAATTGATAAATAAAGACATAAAATACTTCCCCATTAAATATAATAATTTGTATGTCTATGGTAATTTATATTAATCAATAGAAAATCCAAGGGGTATCATCAAGGTAATAGGTAGTACCCTTACCCAAAAAAAATGGTGAGGGTACATTCAATGTCCTAGGTGATCAACATGACATTATATTTGGGTTCAATAGTTGAAAATAGTAGGACACAAAAAAATGGTAGAAAAAATCCTTAATTATGGATCATTAATAGTGCATGGTGTAAGAGCTTGGATATTCATTTTCAGGATTGTTTTTGAGAAAAAGATGAATTTTTGGAAATTTTCGAAGTACACGGTCTGTACTTTCTTGAGTACAAACCATGTACTCGGTTACCATAGGTAACCGTGTGTTGGATGTGTAGCGGCCATGCACATGGCCATGTGGGGGTGACCTGTAGTCTGCCTAAAGGGGAGTACAGAAAAGGAAATTACACACCCGGTATTTTCATTTTTTTTAAACGCACTGGGGTCGTGTCTAATCGACATAAACACCCCCTTCTTCATTCGTCTCATCCAGGAGCGTCGTACGACCGTGGATCTTCAATGAGCCCCCAAGAGAGTGTTTCTTCTCCAAATTGAACATTGTCGATTGAGTTGGAATCTCATTGGTGAGTTCTCTCTTCTCCTAGAGCACCATCTAATAATTTATCCTCTCTCATGAGATATCATGGGTTTAATGTTTTATACATTTTGGTAGATCTACCACATTCTAGGTCGATCCAAGGGTTGACACAAGAGTATATCAATCTCAAAATGCCAAGGTAGGTGGTTTTTTCATTTCCATTGAATTTCTTTGTGTATTATGTGAAATTTAACCCAATAACCATGAACGAGGTATTGCGTTTTTAACGTTTAAACCCTGTTAATTGCTTACTATGCTGGTTTGTCTAAATAGAGGCTAATTGGATGTGAATAGGGTTGTCTACTATGCATTGAATGTGTTTTCCCATGCATGTTCTATTTAAGGCCGTTTGGTCCTATTTATCTATTAGGCTTCCTTGATGTTTCCCATTCCTAGTACTATAGGATGGAGTGATTATTTTATCTAACATGCTTGAGATGTTTTAGACTGTTTAACCAAGTAGTTCTTGAGGGTTACATTGGTCGTATTACATTGCTATGCTCGTTTGACTTACATTGGGCTGTGAGAACCTGGTGCAATCGACTATAAGGGGAATTTACCAAGTGATATTACTCAAAGAGTATTTATCACTTTTAACTATATGAAAAATTGACTGAGTGAGCTTCCTCAGAGAGTCTTTATCACATTTTAATATAAGGGGAATTGACCGAGTGTGGTTCCTTAGAGAGTCTTTATCACTTTTTACAATGTGGGGAATTGACTGAGTGAGATTCCTCAGAGAGTCATTATTATTTTTGACTCTATAGTGAATTGACCAAGTGAGCTTCCTCAGAGACTCTTTATCAAGTTTGACTATATGGGTAATTGATCATTTCAGCTTCCTCCTATGGTTTTTAACGCTTGGGACTATAAGGGGAATTGACTGAGAGAGCCTCCTAAGAGATTCTTTCTAGTATCCTTGTTTTGATTGAACCAGAGGGGTCAAGCTGTGAGAACTACCCAGAGGGATCCCTACGTGTTTGTTGTTGGTAGTGTGTAGAAATTATTTCATTCAAACTGTAAGACTGGTAGCTGAGGATTACTTCCTTGTTTACGGCTTTCTTTTGTTTATTACCTTCCATATATTCACTGACTATTAGGCATAGATCATGTGGTGATTTCCTACTACGATTTAGTCTTATACCCTGTTTGGGTCATGATTTTTGGGCCCGAACAGATTATAATATTGTGTGTATAGATAACTTAAATCACCCTTCAACTTCTGGTACTTGATATGCGGTGGAGCTGGAGAGCATGGGACCAATATGAGGTTTGCGATGGTGAGGATTTGTTTATCTATTTTCGTTTGAACGTTACCTTAGTGTTGTTCAATATTCCATCATTGTGATGTGTTTGGCAATTTTCCTAGATATACGTACTGTACATCATTTTTATATATACATGGACTCAATCTATTTATTTCTTCCAACTTCCACTATTTGCTTTCATATGGATCATTACCACATCCACTATTGTTATATGTTTTTTCTCTTTCATTGTGTTACTCATTAAATAAGGGAATAGTTTCCCCACTATCACACACAAGGCTCTTACTGCTAGTCATCAGCCTCTGGCATTAGGGGAAATACGCTTGAGGCCATGTGACCAACCATGTACCGGGAGCCTCTGGGTGGATTCCGGAACCTGGACATTATAAAGTGGTATCGAAGGAATTATTTTCTTTGACTTACTATTTGGATCTTATATACCGGGATAGGATAGAATTTGAACTTGGTTATAAGTTGTTCCTAGGAGTAACTAACCCATGTATAGGGAAAATCCAATCTACCTTGTGTTGCAATATTTCTAGTTTTACAATTGTTATAGTTGATTTTATTTCACCTTGAGTGATTCACTGGTTTTGTTCTTTTATTGTTGATGTTATTGAGGTTCTATTTTTGTTGTAACCTGATGAGATGCGGGTATTACTTCTCATACATCATATAGGAACTCCCTAGAAATCACATGTCATGCATACTTTCCATGCCATATAGGGTGCATTAGTGATTTCAAGTTGTTGTGATAGGTGTTGTGCTAAATATGCATGTTGCTGTGATAGTTTCTATGATAAAAATACCTGATGGTTGACAGGGTATTGTTTTGTGTAAGTTTTTGTTAAATGAAAACCATATTTTGGTTCTTGAGGTGTTATGGGCCCTCATGGAACGGACTTTGGTGGATCATTGCCCTATTTTTCTTGTTATAACATGTATAAGATGACAAATTTTGATTCGCTCGGTGTATGGGCCTTCATGGATTCGAATTTGGCACTTTGGTGTTTGAATCAGTGTTTTTATGGGCTCTGGAGAAGTTTCTGAGGTTACTGTCTGAAAAAACCTAGAATACATGCCATGTAGTTTTGACTATACGCCATGTGTTCTTCTATTCAGGAAAAAACTGCTTTTCTTAAGTATACGATGTGTACCTTATGCACATGTCGTGTAGTCTCTAACCGTGTCATAGGTCGTGTGGGAAGAGACACGAGATAGGGATGTTCTTGTGGGAACACGTCATGTAGCAATTTTACATGCTGATTAGTGTTGAACCTTTGTCAGGCCATGTAACTAACAACACAAGACAATGTTACCTTTCCTAGTACATGTCATGTCTATATGGAACATGCCGTGTAGTGGCAGATGATTATCTGGCCATTTAATTAGCAACACGGGTCTGTTTAATCTTCTTGTACATGTTGTGTTTGGAACTAACACGTCGTGTATAGTTAGCTGTGTGTTCACCCATGTGAATAACAAAATGGGAAGTCTAAACCTAAGCAGTACACACCATGTCCATATGGAATACACTATGTAGTGTGAGACATGTAGCCGGTTGTGTCACGAACAACGTGGGTCGGTGAAGCTCATCTAGTACACATATTGTCTGTAACAAACACACCATGTATTCTTGTTTTAAGTTTAGCCGTGTGGCTTATACATGTAGAAGGATTTGGTAAGGGAAGAAAATCCAAGTACACATCATGTGTAAGGACAAAACGCCATGTGTTTGTGGTGTTACATGACCAGTTCGGGTAGAAGTACATGCCCATGTGAAATACATGAGGAAGCACACTATGTAGTTATTATACACGCCATGTAGTCATGTTTCGTATAACATGAATTTTTTTCTCATGTTCCCATCTCACACTTTTAGTTTTTAGTCCTTGATAATCATAATCTAAGGTGTGTGCTTGACCTTGCAGATTCATGCCACCGAGACGTCCTCTAGTTGTACACAAGTTTCAAGGCGATGATCAGACACTGAATATGGTTGATCAGGGATGGCTGACAGATCCTCTAGTTGTTCTAGTCTTGGAACCAATAATTATACCTAACATAGGTGTCAATTCATATTTTAGGGAAGGATTTCTAGGATGATACAGACCTTCCAGGGAGCACCTCCTCCTACCCTGTCGATGGAAGCATTGACGTGGGTTTTTCAGCAGCAGCAACCTCTCACTTTCCTGGGGGAAGGACAAACTCAGGATGTAGAGTCATGGATAGAAGCTATGTTGATGATCTTCGTGCATTCGGAGATGCCTCCAGAGAGGAGGGTCAGGCTCTCTACATACAAGCTTCAGGATTCCACCAAGAGATGGTTGGATGTTATCTCACAGGATGAACGCAAGCAGAATATGGCTTGGGATGAGTTTCTGCGCACCTTCTATGATTAATTAATCCCAGAGACATTGAAGGATGATCGAGCCTAAGAGTTTAGGAGTTTGGGGGCAGGGTACTCTTTCTATTTTAGATTATTCCTCTCACTTCACCGAGCTACAATGCTTTACACCTGTTCTAGGAGGTGATGAGTTCTTCCTGTTAAGGAAGTTCGAGGGTGGTTTGTGGCATGCCATCCAATATCAAGTGAATATCTTTATGTTGACTTTTATCTCTACTATTTTCAACTAGGAATTGATCACTGAGCACAATCTGAGGATTCTGAAGCTGTGATCCATGCCATATTGACATCCAGAGTTAGTTCTCCACCGGATGATCACTGTAAGTGCCATAGAGACATTTCAGGAGGAGATCAGAGTAGTCGGGATGCATCTTCTGGTAGCTAGGTAGTATGCTACTAGTGATAGGGGAGTGGACATACAAGGCCACATTGCTCGAGAGACCCAGTGGAGTGACGATATTATGATAATATGCGTTATCTTCAGTGTTTCTCTCTGTTCTTTTCACCAAAAACTGGTGTCAGGGGTTCTTCTATGACTCTCCATTCAAGAGAATCACCACCAGTTTCTCACCAGTCTTGGAACTAGATTTCTTCCGGCTGTTCAGGCCAAGGTGGAGGTCGTGGGAGGGGTAGGCAGTTGCCAGGTTTTCAGCAACATCAGGGTGGATCAACTCAGAGTGGTCAAGCATGGTCACACGGTTGTGGTACAGGCCAGAAATCTACAATGGAGCAGACACAGAAAAAGTAGGCTCTCGGACCTTCTAAAGTTTGAGGTACGATCTTAGTTACCTTTATTTTATCTTCTGCTCTTTTCAATATAAGGGTTTCCCATAGTTTTATATCTATTACATTTTGGGAGATCCTTGGCCTCTGTATCTTTTATTTTACTGATATCTTGAAACTAAACACTCTGTTTGGGACTAGAACGGCAAGTGTATTCTAGTGTAAGGAGTTCCCTCTAGATGTTGGTTGGTGTCACTTTTTATAGGACCTCTATGTCCTAGACATGGAGGGCTATGATGTCATTCTCGGAATGGACTGGTTAGTTCCCTTCCAGGCAGTCATCAATTGTAATCTTCGTAGGGTGAGTTTCACATCTCAAGAGGGTGGATCATTTCTTTAAAAGGGTGAGTGGGATGTCCAGGTTAGGAGAGAGGGCCCCAAAATCATGGGCTAGGAGGAGTTACAACCCAGATTGCTAGTCTATATCTGGATGACCAGGGGACTTCACAGTTAGACTTTCCTCTAGTGGTGGATCATTTCAGAGATGTCTTTCCAGAATAATTTTCATGTTTTCCTCCGAAGCGTGAGGTATAATTTTCTATTGAGATCATGACAAGAGCGGCACAGGTGTCCATTAATTATTACAGGATGGCTATACTAGAGTTACAGGAGCCCAAGAAGCAGTTTGAGGAGTTACAGGAAATGGGTTTCATCCGTACCAGTACTTCTCTGTGGGGTTCACCTCTCCTATTTTCCAAGAAGGCAGATTGTACCGTCATGAATTGTGTCGATTATCAGAAGCTAAACCAGTTGATTGTCCAATAATGATATCCCTTGCAAATGATTGATAAACTCTTTCATCAACTTTGAGAAGACCGGGTGTTCTCGGAGATTGACTAGAGATTCAGTTATCATCAGTTGCCCGTTATACCATATGATATACCATTCATAGCCTTCCAGAGCAGGTATGGTCTATACGAGTATGTTGTAATGATGTTCTGCCTCACGAACACGCCTGCAATTTTCATGGAACTGATGAACTGAGTGTTCCATCCATACTTGGATTCTTTCATCGTGGTATTTTTGAACAATATCTTGGTGTACTGTCACACTCGACACGCCCATACAACCCATATTGAGATCATTTTGAGTACACTGAGAGAGCATCCATTATATGCTGAGCTCTCAAAATGCCACTTTTGGATGGACTGGATTCACTTCTTGGGTCATTATATTTTAGAGACAGGAGTATCACTAGACCTAGAGAAAGTGAGAGCAGTAGTTTCTAGGGAGTAACCAAAGAGAATATTTGTGGTATAGAGTTTTCTAGGGTTAGATAGTTACTACAAACATTTCAGACCAGACTTTTCATGCTTAGTACCACCACTGACAGGTCTGACTAAGAAGGGTGTGATGTTCTTGTGGTCAGATTCTCAAGAGTCAGCCTTTCAAGAGATGAAAGGGTGGTTGACTTCAGCAACTATACTAGTTTTTCTAGAGTCGGTAAGGATCTATAATGTGTTCTGTGATGCTTTAGGTATCAGGAAAGGAGAGGTTCATATGCAGGGATGAGTCGTTGTGTACGGGTCTTGGCAGTTGAGGCCACATGAGAGGAATTACCCAACACACAATCTCGAGTTGGCTACTATTGTTCATTCCTTGCACTGTTGGAGAAATTACCTTCTAGGAGATCATTTTGTGGGTTTCAATGACCAAAAGAGTCTCAAGTACATCTTCACTCAATGTGATCTGAATTTGAGACAGTGAAGGGGGGTTATGTACCATCAGTCCTTTGACTTTGATCTTGCCTATACTCCAGTGAAAGGCAACACGGTGGGCGATGTGCTGAGTAAGAGGACTTAGATACAGGCAGTTCAGGAGGCCATCAGTGAGTGGTAGCTTATGGATTTGTTCTTTAAGATGCATTTGGAGGTGCAAGACAGATAGGTGAAGATTTTTTTTCTTCTATAGATGTTACCTCTACTCTTCTTGATTGAGTGCGAATGAGGAAGCTATCGGATTCTGAAGGCCTAGTATTATGGGAAAGTGTGTTAGGAGAGGACCTCATTCCGGGATAGACCATATGTGAGGATGAGATATTGCATTTCTAGGGGATCTTATGGGTTCTAGTAGACATATGTGAGGAGCTAATGGATGAATTTCATTCCTCAATTTGGGCAGTTCATCCCGGTGTCAACAAGATTTATCATCATCTACACCATCAGTATTGGTGGCCAGGTATGAAGAGAGATGTTGTAGGTTTTTTCATGATGTGTTCCACCTGTTAGCAGGTGAAGGCAGAGCATCAGCGACCAGCAGGGCTTTTTCAGTAGTTACCCATTCTAGAGTGGATGTGGAATGATATCGTGATGGATTTCTTGAAAGGTTTACCGAGGTCGCCTCAAAGGAATTATGTTGTTTGGGATTTCATTGACAGAATCATAATGGTTTCTCACTTATTACTGATCAAGGAGACCTTTAGTATTGATGAGCATGGACAGTTGTACATCCATGAGATTTCTCACTTACATGGAGTTCCACACTCTATTGTTTCAGACAGAGATGCATGCTTTACTTCTCGGGTCTGGCAGGGGGGTTTAGAAAGATTTTGGTATATAGGTACTTTTGAGTACAACATACCATCCCCAGATAGATGGCCAGTCCGAGCATACAATTCAGGTGCTTGAAGACATGCTTCATGCATGGATCTTGGATTTTGAAGGTTCATGGGAGTATCATATACCACTTGGGGAGTTTTCCTATAATAATAGTTTTCAAGAAACTATTTAGATGGAACCATTAGAGGCTTTTTACGGTATCCCATGCCGATCACCCTTATATTGGCTGTTGGTAGGAGTGGCAGCTATGCTGGGACCTTGTCCTGTCCAGAAGACCATAGAGTACATAGAGTTGATTCATAAGAGGATGGTTACTGCAATGTCTCGATAGAAGTCTTATACTGATCAGCGGAGATGACCTCTAAAGTTAAAGGTTAGAGATCAGGTTTTCTGGCGTGTGACACCAAGGTTGGGGTATAGGAGTATTAGGATACAACATAATCTTTCACCGTGGTACATCAGACCATTTCATGTTTTAGAGAGAGTTGCGCCGATTTACTATTAGTTGCAGCTATCTCAGAGGTACTGGGATAAGCACGAAGTCTTCCACATTTCTCATCTTCGAAGTTACTTCTCAGACCCATCTCATGTCTTTCAATGCAAGGAGGTTATGTTGGATGTTGATGAATCATATGAGGAGAATCCTATATGGATAAATTCTTAATGTACGAAGGTTCTCTGTGGCCGGTCTATTCCTATGGTACGAGTGTTATGGCAGCACAGGCGAGTACATGACAAGCCTTGGGAGAGTGAGGACAATGTACGAGCGCAGTGGCCATAGCTTTTCCGAGTTTCTTCTTCTATGTCGCCTTGATAGGGAAACTCGGGGAGAAATTTCATTGAGGGGAGAAGTTTGTAAGAACTCAGATCTTCTTTTTTAGGTATGTTTACTTTTCTGTTCATTTTTTGAGAAAAAGAGGAGAGTACACGCTATGTACTTTCTGAGTACACGCCTTGTACTTTCTGAGTACATGCCATGTACTCAGTTACCACAGGTAACCATGTACTGGCCATGTAGCGGCCATGAACACGGCCATGTGGGGGTGACCTGGAGTCCACCTAAAGCAGAGTACATAAAAGTCAAGTACACACCATGTACTTCAGAAGTATATGCTATGTATTTTCTTTTCTTTTTTATTAAATGCACTGGGGTCATGTCTAATCGACAAAAACACCCCCTTCTTTGTTCGTCTCATCTAGGATCATCATAAGGCCGCAGATCCATGATGATCCCCCAAGGTAGAACCTGTCCTCCGAATCGAATGCTGTCGATTGCGTTGGAATCACATCGGTGAGTTATCTCTTCTCCTAGAGCACCATCTACTAATTTCTCCTCACTCTTGAGATATCTTAGGTTGAACATTTTAGACGTTTTATAGGTATTTTTCATTCTAGATCGATCCAAGGGCCGAAGACAGAGTATATTGATCTCCCAACTTCGAGGTATATGGTTTGTTCCTTTCTGTTGAATGTCTCTGAGTATTATGTGAAAATGTTTCCAATATCCTTGAACGAGGTATTGCGTGTTTTCTGTTCTAACCATATTAATTTCCATATATGCCGGTATGTGTAAATAGAGGCTAATTGGATGTGAATAGGGTTATTTTTTATTCTTTTGATGTGTTTTCCCATGCATGTTCTGTTTATGGCTATTTGGTCCTTTTTAGCTGTTAGGCTTCCGTGATGTTTCCCATGCCCAGTACTGTAGGATGGAGTTATTATTTTATCTGACATGATTGAGATACTATAGACTGTTTTCCCATGTATTTTTTGAGGTTTACTTTGGTCGTATTGCATTGCTATGCTCGTTTGACGTATAGAGGGCCGTGATAACCTGGTGTAATTAACTATTAGGGAAATTGACTGGGTGAGCTTCCTCAGACAGTATTTATGACTTTTTAAAATATGGGGAATTAACTAAGTAAGCTTCCTCATAGAGTCTTTATCACTTTTTACAATAAGGGTAATTGACTAAGTGAGCTTCCTCATAGATTCTTTATCACCTTTGACTATAAGGGGAGTTGACCAAGTGAGAATCCTCAGAGAGTCTTTATCACTTTTGGCTATATGGGGAATTGACCTAGTGAGCTTCATCAGAGGGTCTTTATCACTTTTGACTATAAGGGGAATTGACCATGTGAGCTTCCTCATAGAGTTTTTAACGCTTGGGACTATAAGGGGAAATGACTGAGACAACTTCCTGAAAGCATCTTTGTAGTATCCTTGTTTTGATTGAACCAGAGGGGTCTGGCTGAGAGAACTACCTAGAGGGTTCCCTGGTTGTTTGTTGTTGTTGGTGTATAGAACACATTTCATTGAAACTATAGTACTGGTTACTGCTGAGTACTTCCTTGTTTATTGATTTCTTTTGTTTATTATCTTCCATATATTCAGTGACTATTAGGCATAGATCTTGTGGTGATTGCCTACTTGGATTTAGTTTCACCCACTATTTGGGTCATGCTTTTGGGCCGAAACAGATTATAATGTTTTAGGTTTAGATAAGGCCAAGATCCCTTCTACTTCAAGTACATGATATGTTGTGGAGATAGAGAGCATTGGACCAAGCTTAGGCTTATGATGTTGAGGAGTTGTTTTTCTATTTTCTTTTGTACTTTGGCTTAGTACTATTTTGTATTCCAGTATTGTGATGTGTTTGGCTATTTTCCTAGACATATACACCATGAATCATTTTTATATATATGCACTCTAGCTGGTTATTTCTTCAGTCTTTCGTTGTTTACTTTCATATGGATTGTTACTACTTCCACTATTGTTACATGTTTTTCTCTTCCGCAATGTTACTCTGACAATGAGGGAATAGTTTCCCCACTATCACACCGATGGCCCTCACCGCTAGTCATAATCCTCTGGCGTTAGTGGAAATGCTCTTGAGACCATGTGACCAACCAGGTACGGGGCGCCTCTGGGTGGATTTCAAAACCAAGAAATTATATTTTGATATTCCAAATCAAATCCTATGGGGGTGTCTCTCTTGGTGTGTGGTCTTTGGACCACTTACCATGAATTAGGCTAATGATTGAGTCAACGAAAAACCATCCCTTTTGATGTTATTACCCCAAGGTTAATAAGTGTAAAATCCACACCCACTTTCTATTATCCAGATTGGGATTTATTTTCTATGAAATTGCACATGCTTTTCCTTTACTAAAACATAAAAGTGGTTTCCCACTATGGAAAATATTGAGTTTTACAACGGCTTTGGTGACTCTTGAATGAAAATAATATATGATAAGGATATCAACATATATTATTAAATCCTATAAATTTCATTGTTAATTTTGAAAAAATTATTCCATGTTAATGTATGAACTACACAAAATTAAATAGGTTTTGAATATTACATGATTCCAAACAAACTAAAATCGAGATGGAAACCCCTCCATATGGTTTGGGTAACTAGTGCAGAAAACGTTTTTTATGGCAGTTAATTTTTTTTACATTGGCTTTTTTCCGAAGTTATTATAGGAGAAATTATAAACATTTTTTACATCAATTATTTTACAACTGATGTAAAAAACACAAATCTGAAGCGTTATTCACGTTAGTTGATAAAAATCTAACGTGGAAAACACTTCAGAGACGTGGTTTATTACATCAGTTATTTAACAACTGGCTTGGTATATACTATTTCATGACGGTTATTATATAAATGATGTCATAAATCACTCATATGAAGCATTTATCACGTCGGTTATGAAAATAACCGACGTGAAAAACCTGTCTTCCAAGTGGTTTCCAACATCGGTTAAATAATAACCGACGTGAAAACATTTCTACTACATCAGTTTAAAATAACCGATGTCAAAAAATATTTATTTCCATTTATTAGGTCGGTTATGAAATAACAGACGTAAAAACCATTTTCCATGAATTTATTACCTTGGTTTCTAAATAACTGATGTTAAAACAAATCATAAGGAATTTTTTACGTTGGTTATAAAATAACCAACATAAAAAACAATTTCTTTTTAAATAAACCGGATCAACCACTTCTATGACCTACCTAAAGACCTGAAACAGACCAAAAACATTCAATAAATAGACCAAAAATAGACAAGACCCCCCCCCCCCCACTGAACATCCCCCACCACTGATCAACCACTTCTATGGCATGCCAAAGGACCTAAAACAGACCAAAAATATACCAAAAATAGACCACAACCAAACCAAATAGAGAAAGGCACCCCCAACCTACTGTACAACCCCAAACACACCCCCAGAAACCCACCAACCCACTGGACACCCCAGAACAAAAACGGACCAAAACTCGACCAGAATCACCCCACCCCACTAGACAGCCCCCACCACACCCTAGACACCCCCACACACCTAGACTACCCCACCCCCTGGACAACCCCCACACCCCTAGACAACCCTGAACCTCCTAGACACCCCCACCCCCTTCGACAGCACTCCCATACCACTGGATAGCCCTCCCACACCCCTAGAACCCCCCCCCCCCCACTGTAAATCCCCCACCACACCCCTAGACACCCCCACACCCATGGAATTCCCCCACCCCTGGAACCCCCCACACCTGCAGAACCCCCCAACCTCTGGGACACCCCCACCCCCTGGACAACACTCCTACACCCATGGACAGCCCTCCCCAACCCCACGAACCCCCATCCCACTAGAAATCCCCCACCACACCCCTATACCCACCCACCCCACACCCCTGGACTACCGCCCCCTCCCCCACCCCCTGGACGGCCCCCTAAATACTTGGACAACCCTCCCACCCTCCTGGACAACCCGACCCCCTGGACAGCACTCCCACACCCCTGGAAATCCTTCCCACGCCCCTAAAAACCCCACCCTCATGGACACATCCACCCCACTAGACAACACTTCCCTGGACAGCCCTACCACAACCCTAGAACCCACCCCACCCCACTAGACTCCCCCCCAAACCAGTAGACACCCCTAGACATCCCTCCCACTCGCCTGGACATCCCTCTTACCCTCCTTGACACCCTCCCACCCCACTGAACATCCCCCACCACACCCCTAGACACCCCCACCTAAAGAGTCACCCCCAAACAAAAAAAAAACAAAAACAGACCCAAACCCAACCAAAACAAGACTAAAACTCCAACCCCATTGGAAATCCCCCACCACACCCATGAACAAAACCCACACCCATGGACTACCCCCACCCACTAGATAACCCCCAAAACCCTGGACAACCCCCCCCCCCCCCCTACTGGACACCCCACCCCTTCGACTGCACTCTGACACCCCTAGACAACTATCCCACACACCTAGAAACCCACCCACCCTCTAGGACACCCCCACCCCACTGGATATCACTCCTTTGGATTGCCCTCCAACACCCCTAGAACCCCCCCCCCCACCCCCAACCCACTGGACTGCCCCACATCCCTATACACACCTGGATATCCCCCACTCACCTGGACATCCCTCCAACCCTCCTAGACACCCTCCCACCCTCCCAACTTGCTGGATATCCCCCACCACACTTCCCCCCCCCCCACATCACTGGACACCCCAGACCAAAAACAAACCAAAACCTAACCAAAATAATACCAGAACCCCCACCCCACTGGAAAACCTCCACCACACCCCTAGTCACCCCCACACCCCCGGACTACCCCACCCCCTGGACAGCCCCTAGACAGCTGGGGTTGGGGGAGGAGGCACCGCCATTCCTTAGGGGGGCTGAACGCCTCTTAAAGGTACTCATCACTATCACATGAAAAGCTTGAGCTCTCAAAATATTTCACCAATTCTTTATTCCACTGTAAACATAATTCATTCAATCACATTGATGCCATTATAACTAGGGGAATGGATGTCATGTGTGACTAAATTACCTGGATCATGGTGGTGGCAATCTCTCAGATCTTGCGAGACTGGAAAGGATGCCTCGAAGGCTGCCCATGAGATGCCTGAAAAGACAGTAACAGAATGCCCGGTGGTGGGAAGAAGGTGCTGGTTTAGTTGGTGGAGCGGGACGCGGAGAAGATGACCGGAGAAGATGACAGTGATGATCTGAAATATACCCAACAAGTACACGTAAGTGACTGTTTAGTTTCCCAAATTAGATGATTGATGAAATATAGGGTTGTTTTTGTTTTTTTGGTGACCGGTGGGATATGCTAGTAATTTTACTGGATATACATTTCATGGATTTGACCAAAATAACACACACAAAACCGTATATTTGTTCAATCATCTATTTTGGGAAAATAAACAGTCACTTACGTGTACTATTTGGGTATATTTTGGTTCATCGTAGTCATATTATCCGCGTCCCTCTCCACCAACTGAACCGACACCCTCTTCCCACCGCCATAATATTTCTTAACGTTGTTTAAGGTGTCTCATGGGTAACCTTGGGAGCATAATTTCCAGTCCCACAAGATTTGGGAGATTTCCACTGCCAAGATCTAGGTATTTTAGTCACACATTATGGTGTTTCCCATGGTTATACTAGCAAAAAAGTGATATAATGAATGATGTTTATAGGGGAAGAAATCATTGGTGAAACATTCTGATAGCTCAATATTCACATGTGAGAGTGATGAGTACCTTCCAGCGGCGTTCAACCCCCAGAGGGATGGCGGAGCCTCCACTCCCACCCCCAAGACTCCCCCCTACCCCATCTCCATGGACACCCTGGACACACCCACTCCACTGGATAGTCATCTTACACCCCTGGAAACCCACATCACCCCACAGGACACCCTCACACCCCTGGACACCCCCTGGCCAGCCCCACTCCCCTGGACAGCCCTCCCACCCTCATGGAAATGATCCCACCCCCTGGACTTCCCTCCACTATCATGGACAACTAGGACACCCCCATCCCACAATAAATCCCTCCCACACCCATGGATACCCCCACCCCACTTGACACACCACCACACCGCTAGACACCCCACTGGACAACCCTTCCACACCCCTAGAAACCCCACTCACCCCACAGGACACCCCACACCCCTAGACACCCCCTAGACAACCCCCACTCCCCTGGACAGCCCACCCACCCTCCTGGAAATGCTCCCACCCCCTAGACTACTCACCCCCACTCTCATAGACACCAAGGACACCCCTACCAACTCGACAACCCTCCCACACCCCTGGATACCCCCACCCCATTGGACACCCCCCCCACACACCCTTGGAACCCCTCCCCCATACCAGAATACATACTAGAAGAACCATCATAAGTAGACCAAAATAAGAAGTAGCGCAAAATTAATAATTCACATATAAAACATTCAAAACATACAGTGCCAATTTAAAATAAATTCCAACCAAAATAAATAACAAAAACAAAATTACAATGAAAATATTCATAAGTACATTTTACACTATAAACAACTAAAATTCAATCAAACCAGAAAAATAATTTGACAATTCCACTTGTAAGTGTTTGACTTCTTGAGCACTATAGGGTTGAGGGTCATCAAATAGCTATAAATTAAAAGGATAGTAGTTAACGTGTATAAGGAATAAATCAAATGAAATATTTTGGAAGTGATTAAAAGGAAATCAAATCATTTCAAAGTTAACAATTGTTCCAATTGTTACTATTTCATACATAAATCCTATCATGTAATATCATCATTTGATGACACCTTTTTGTTCATGAAAATTCTATTTGAATGAGTGTAAATTAAATATATTATATTTATGTAATAAATCAAAAAGTACAAATTATAAATGGATATTTACCTTTACATTTACATATTTGATCTTCACACTCCTTTTCATTGTGTTTTTTCGAAAGTAGACCCATCCCCTGTTAGGAAAAAATATGAATGGGATAAATTTAAAATTCATTATAATATATAAAACTATTGAGAAATTGAAACATAATTTTTCAATATTTTCTTAATACATTCTCACAAATTTCCATAGATAGAGCATATCAAATAAATTGTTTTCTCCCTTGAAAAAAAACACCAAACATCCAATGATCACTGATAAATAAAATTTTAAGGTTAGTGGGTTTTATGCTAAAAGATAATGAAATCTTTGAGAGATATGTGTTTCATACCTCTCACAAAAAGGCATCATCTAACATTGTGTGACTATATTTTGTTCAAATATTTCAGTAATATAAATAATTATTTGTTACTCATCCAATGCACGTGCTTCAGGGAAAATCAAATGTTAGTCCATAAATCCATATACATCTATCTTCCAATTGTTCTCATAAATGTTATAAAGATACCTAATAAAAAATAGATATAAGAATACATTTTTAATGAATATAATGTAGGGAAAATGGGTTAATATTTACATGGAAAAAATTTGCACCACATTGATGCCCAAAATATCTCCAGTAACAACATCCATGATATTAGTTTTCACCATCCCCACAGTTATTTCATGTCCACAAACATGAGCTTCCATTGGAAACTCATAATAATCCACCAACAAATTTGAATCTCTTGACAATCTGTCAAGATTATTAGAGCCTTTATCTGATATCATAGCCATTTTTCATTGTTGTTGTTTTTATGGTATTTCATTACCTTTGAAGTATTCATGTAAAAATAAATAGAAAAATATTTTAGTTTTCAAATGATAAAACAACATTAATAAAAAAATAAAATAGAAGATATAACATACATTACTCTATGGTAATGAGTCGCAGAAGTCTAGAAGACCAAATAAAAAAATGGCCGATAATATGTCTAACTATCGTCACCTCATCTGTAGGTAATTGTACTTGAGATGATCAATCTATAAAATCTTGTACAGTGACCCTATTATTTTCTACCTCTTATTATTGATGATGAACTATATCTTCTATACAATATACCATCCGATATGCAACCATATGATGTTGTGGAACCTCAACATACAACTCACAATAAGTAAGAAGTTGCGATGGAGGAGTAGGATAAAAAATGGGGTCTACTAGTTGAGGTGGGGGAGTGGGAGCTACTAGCAGAGGTGGAGGATAAATAATGGGGTTTAGAGGGGGAGGTAGAGGAGTGGGAGCTGCAGTCTGATTTTTTTCATGTTTGAAAACATAGATTGTACCGATGATCTAATATTTTCCTCCATCGTCGCATTACTATTATGAACTTCAGCCTCTAAGGATTATATTATTTATAAATACCGTAAACGTAAGAAGTTTAAGAACATGGAATCACTTTTCTTACCAATACACCTATCAGATATCCTCATACAAGATTAGGATGTTCGGTATTTCCAAATGATGCAGATAAAATATCTTGCCTCCCAATAGCTATAAATACCACGTGTGAGCTCTGATCCTCAAGAGAATCCTGTATTAATTAATTGAGAATTTCTGTAATGATTGAAATTATATGAACAATATAGTTATCTTAAATAAATAAATTATATATCTTACAATCCTCTTAGTTACAATTCTCGAATCTTCCAAATGATATTTTTCTTTTTTCCCATCCGAAATCTCTTCCATTTTTCTTGTCTAGATGGAGGGGATGGAGGGGCCACCTCTCTAGATCTTGAAGACCCAGCTCTTAGTTTATGTAATTTTTCCACCATCACTTGTTTTTCCAATAACGTATACCCTCCCCGAGATAAACTATCAGGGTATACATTTTTATATTGGATCTCTTGATGAGATTTCCTTGTTTGCTATAAATTAAGTATAAGAAATCATTAACAAAACATTAATAAGATCATTTATATAAGAAAGCTTATAAAAGTTTACATTTCCCTTACAAAAAATGAATCTTTTCTTCTACTTGGAATAAGCTGTCTCCATGTGTATTCATCTATGAAAGGATATATATGACATGGATTGTCATGAATCCTATGACCAAAAATGAAATCAGATGAGAGGGTTGATTTGAAATCCCTCCATCTCCTGGCATCCATCGATAAGCATTTCTTCATAACTCCTCTAGTGGAAGGAATATCAAATTTCATCTGATAAAGAAGAGGTTAAACATATTATATATACTAGAAAAATTTAAATAATAAGAAAATTATAGCAAAATATCTTACCAAAATCATCTCACACAACTGAGATATTATCGCTTTGTCAACATTTCTATAGTCATCATACAAAATGATTACTTTTATCTTACCCTGAGTTGATACAAAACTCTTAAAATCATTTTCATTTGGTCCTCTAGGAATATAATCCTCATCAAACTCAATGAGTATCCCCTAATCCTGCATACGGGCAAGTGATAATTTCGGTAAATGTGTGCACCCACGTTTACCAACTCTTGAAATCTTTGTCATAATGGGATCACATGAAGAATATTGGGGAACATCAAGACAAGAATGTCAATGTTCCCCCCAAAGGTATTACCAATATGCTCATCTCTAGAATCATGTGGTTGATCAACTGATTGATATGTCATTATCCCTCAAATTAAAAAAAACATTAGTTCAAAAATATAAAAATTCAAATATTACAATACTAATGTAAACATAAAATAGAAAATTTTACTAAGTTACATAATAGTAAACATGGTTAAAATGGTAATAATGTTAAACAATTGTAAAACTGGTAAAGATGGTAAACATGGTAAACATGGTAAAGAAATTTTCATTGAACAATAATAATAGATATATAATTTATTTAATGGTAAACATGATAAACTAAACTAAACAAAATTAAAACAAAGAATAATTATACTTATTTGTTTTACTAAATGTTTTAATAAAGAAAAAACTTACAATATCTAATGTTTTATAAAAATAATAAATTTAAACAGGAAATAAAAAAATGTTACCAGTAATCTTAAGAATGTAAAAATGGATTGTTTTCCCAAATTTCTTCGTCGTGATCATTATTTATGGCACAAACCATGTATTCAACATTCTCATCATTATTTTCTGTTAATATTTCCGTGGATGTAGAGATCTCACATAAATTAGTATCTTCATCAAGTTCATCCTCATAAAAATATTGTTTTCCCTTGTAAAACAACAACCCACTGCATATCTGAATGATCTACTACACAAAATATTTTTCCATGTGTTACCATTATAAAAGAATCAACCATGTCTTCCCATATATTCATATTAACAACTATCATTCAAAATTCATCGTGTCTGACACTGTTGTTACCGATAAACCATTTACAGTTAAAAATAGGAACTTTAATATTAAAGTAATCAACCTCCGATATTTTTTCAATCACTCCATAGTATGCACTTGATGAAAAAATTGGGTTTTTGTCTTTAACACTCGAAAAATGCATTGCTTATACAAACACCACTACAATACTATTCTGAACTGCACCTCTGTTGTCTTGAGCTTTCGTATGAATTGTATAGCCATTAATGTCATAACCGGACCATGTTATCAGATTTAAACATGGACCACCCAATATCCATTTTAATGTCTCTGATACATCTGATCTATCAAGAATGGTCTTTCTAAACCATGAAAAATATGTTTTGTTGTGATCATTCAAAATCCACATTTCTTTCTTCTTTGGATGAAATTGTTTCAACTCAGTAATATATAATGCGATATACAGTTGAGAATCAACTATGTTATTCAAGATTTATAATTCTAACTTCTTCATCTATTTAGCTGAGAACGATTTGACTTTCAAGCCTCGAATCCCCTTTACCTCATTATTAACTAGTTTATGGTGAGATGGACGTAAAATTTTGTGCTGCGCCACAACCAAGTAGCTCGTACAAAACTATACAACCTCCTTAGAAATATACTTTTAAATAATGGAGTCATCAAGTCGATATAGATTCTTAACATTACCCCTCAATATTTTTATATACCTTTCAAAAGGATTTATTGAACGAAGATATAGAGGTCGACAAATATTTAATTCTCAAACGAGATGAATCATAAAATGAAACATTATATCAATCATAGTTAGAGGAAAATACATTTCTAGTTGACAAAGTATACAAATTACATCCTTTTACAAAATGTTAAAAGTATTCACATCAATCACCTTATTAGAAATTGAATTGAAAAAATAACACAACTTCATTATAGTCTTTCTGACACAGATGGGAAATATTCCACTTAATGCAACTTGTATAAGTTGTTGCATCATGACGTGATAATCATGAGATTTCATACCTATCAACTTCAAGTCCTTCAATGAGATTTTTTTTACATTTGATGAATAACCTTGAGGCACTTTGATATCATGAGTACACTTACAATAGATAATTTTCTCCCTCTTGGATAAGTATGACAAGCCGGGGGAAGAAATGTTCGTCTTCCATTAGGAGTGGGAGCAAATACCAAACATATTCTCATTGATAGTAAGTCTAATCTTACATTCAACCCATCGTTTATCTTTCCTTTAATATCTAACAATGTTACAATAAAACAATAATTGTTATTATTATTCACGTGCATGACATAAATATTATGTTTAACTTCATAATATATCCAATATGGTAGCTCAAAAAATATTTTCATTTTCTTCCAAATATTTCTATCATTACCAAATTTCTGTGTCTTTCCAAATGTCACATATAGGTTTTCCACCCTCTCAATATACAGATTAGGGGATAAAGGTTTTGGAGAAATATCAAATTCTTGTAAGCCATTGAATGCCTTTTTTAGTATTTTATACGTGTGATATATAGGCAAAAACTTTTGAGGACCCATGTACAATGTTTTCCTCCCATGATGCAATTGACAATATGAAGTCTGTTGTTCGCAGATTGGACATGCTTTATGCCCTTTAATAATGTATCCAGAAAAATTTCCATATGGTGGGAAGTCATTTATAGTGAACATAAGCACTAAATGCAGTTGAAAATATTCCATTTTATAAGAATTTTACAGCCTAAGACCATCCTCCCATAAAAGTTTCAAATCATCAACCAATGGTGACAAAAAAACATCAATATCATTTCCAGGTTGCTTCAGTCTAGATATCATTATACTCAACATGACATATTTTCGCTTCATACAAAATTCAAGAGAGAGGTTGTAAATTACCAATAAAACATGCCATGAACTATGTGTGATACTGAGGGTTCGGTATAGATTCATTCCATATGTGCACAACCATAGTATGTGATTTCTAATTTCATTTCCAAATATAGGATACTGCTTATAAATTTTCTTCCATTGGGGAAAATCATCTTGAGGATGTAGTTTTCCATCACATATCCGCTCATCAGCATGCCATCTTAACCTTTTTTCATCATGTGAATTAGAAAGTAAATGTTTGAAACGACAAATTATAGGAAGATTCCAAAATACCTTAGAAGGGATCTTTGTAATATCTATATTAGACTGTGATTTTTCTTTCACCTTATACCATGATGTCCCACATTCAGGACACTCAAATAGAAATTCATATTCCATCCTATATATCATACAGTCTTTCAGATAGGCATGTATTTTCTTGTATCCCAATCCCATCGGGCATAATTTTCTCTTGGCCTTATAATGTGAATCTGGAAGATTGTTATCTTTTGGAAGAATGTCTTTCATCAATTTTATCAGCTCTGTAAAACATATGTCCCTCCATCCATGTTTCACCTTCAGGTTAATCAATCTTAACATTGCCAAAAAAAACCATAGAATATGTACAACTAGGATACAATGGTTTTTCAGCATCACTATATAAACGCGCAACTGTCAGTTCTATTTTAATTTGTTCTACTGAAATATCGTGAATCATTTCTTCAATTCCATCAGATTTACCATCTTGCGAATCATCATCATCAGTAGATCTGATAATCTGTCTAGTTTCACCATGCCAAATCCAAAGGCTATAACATGGATTAAAACCATGAAAAATTAGATGAAATATTATCTCTATACAATTCAACATCATCATATTCAAACATTTCAGGCATGGATAGAAAAAAATTTCCCTGCTTGGAACATTTCATTTAGAAAATTACAAAATGACATCAAAACCTTCCTCATATTCATTATTCATTCTTTGTGCCATAATCAAACATTGACTCATTATTACCTATAAAAAATTAAAATTATTCATCTTTTGAAGATAAGGAAAATATATGTTTATATGAAAAATATCATAATTTGAATGTAAAACAATTTTGAAATATAAAACAAATCTATACGTATTTAAAAAAAATATGCTTGAAAATGATTTTAAAAAGAAAATATAGTTAAATATAAAAGTTTTAAATTCATCTTGGATCCTTTCTTCTTAAGGTTCACAAATAATACGTCATGGTGCAACTGGATACCAAATTCACGCTTTTGAAAAAAAGAAATATGAAATATAAATATTAAAATATGTATAGATTCACTACTGAAAATTACAACAATCCTAATGATTTGAATCCTCTAGACAGCCCTCACCCCTCTGGACCGCCCCCACTAAACCACCACCACCACCTTGGACACCACCCCCACCCCCTGGACACCCCATCCCTCTTGGACAACACCCCACACCCTTGGACACCACACCACCTCATTGGACACCACCCCCACCCCCTAGACACCACCCACCCCTGGAAATACCCCACCCCTCTAGACAGCCCCCCACCCCCTGGACACCCCTACCCCCTGGACACCCCTATCCCCTTATACATCCCCTCACCCCTAGAAACCCCCCCCCCCCACCCACCCCCTTGGACAACCCCAACCCCCTTGGACAGCCCCCCCCCCCCCCCATGACACAACCCCTACCCCCCTTTGGCATCCCCCTGCACCCCCTTCGGCACCCCAAATCCCATTGTACAACCCCTACACCCACCTGGACACCCCCCACTCCCTTTGAAAACCCCTGGACACCTCCACCCCCTTGGACACCACCCCCACCCACGTGGACACCCCCTGGACACCAACACCCCCTAGACATCCCCCACCCCATGGACACCACCCACAACCCCTTGGACACCCCACTGGACACCACCATCCCCTTAGACAGCCCCCACCCCACTGGAAAGACCCCAACCCCATGGATAGACCCCACCCCTCTCAACATCCCCCACCCCCTTGGACACCCACCCTCCTGAACACCCTCAACCCTCCTGGACACCACCCCCACCCCTTGGATACCCCCTGGACACCCCAACCCTATGGATATCCCCACCACCACCGAGAGCCCCCCAAATCCTCTAGATAGGCCCCCACCCCTTGGCTTCCCCCCCCCCCCTCACCCCCTTGAACAACCCCACCCCCTTCAACACCCCCACCCCTTGGACCCCTCCCCCCACACACACATAGACTCCCCCCCACCTCTATGGACACCCTGGACAAGCCCAACCATTTTGAAATCCCCCCAAACCCTCTAGACATCCCCAACCCCTCTGAACAACCCCCACCCCCTGGACAGCCCCCACCCCTCTAGATATCCCCCCACCCCTGGAAACCCCCCACCCCCTTGTACAACCCAGTAAACACCCTAGACACAACCCCACCCCCCTGGACACCCCTATCCCCTTGGAAATCCCCCTCAACCCCATCACCCCTTTGACACCCCCACCTCCTGGGACAATCCCAACCCCCTTGGATAGCCCCCGCACCGCCTAGACACCAACCCCCAACCCCCTTTGACATCCCCCACACCCCCTTGGACACCCCAACCCCCTTAGACTTCCCTCACACCCCCCTAGACAGCACCCCCACCCCCTTTGACACCCCCTGGAAACCCCCACCCCAATGGACAGCCCACCCAACCCTCTGTACACCCCCACCCACTTTAACAACCCCCATGGAAACCCCCTATACGCACACACACATAATAGAACACACAGAAATCATAAAAATTCTTGGTATCACTTCCATAGGTTTATTGTACTAGAAAATAATTTAGCATGGTATAAATGAACACTATGAAAATTACCATGATAGCAAGAACCAATAAAAATAACATCTCAAAAAATTAGTTTAGGGAATCACGGAAAATAAAAACTGAAAATGAGTCGTGTGAGGATTACTTGAGTGTTGTGAGTTGACCTGATAGATCTGATGATAATAAATATGGTGAATGATGTTGGAAAAACGAGGCTGGATGACATGACTTCGAAGAATTGTTTCTAAGTTTTCCGTGCGAGAGAGACGAGTCGCAGGTCGCCCGATCTAAGAAAACAGAATGACTAAATACGAGGTGTGATAAATCATTTGAAAGATTTATCACGTTTTTTATTTAATAACAGATGTGGTAAATTATTTTTTTATATTTTATAACCTCGGTTATTTAATAACCAATATAGAAAACAATTTATAATGTTGATTATAAAATAACCGATGTGATAAATGTTTCTTTATCACGTCAGTTGTTTTGATAACCGACGTGATAAATTGGTGATATTAGCTTTATCATGTTGATTTTTTTATAAGTGACATGATAAAGTGCTATGCATTGCATTATCACATCAGTTATTTTTATAAAAGACGTGATAAAGTGTTCTAGATTCAATTTTCATGTCGGTAATATAATAACTGACGTCAAAAAGCTAATATCCGTATATTTTATGTCGATTATAAAATAACCAACATAAAAAATGGATCCCGATCGATATACCACTTCGGATATAAAATAACCGATGTGATATATAGATTATTAAAGCTTTGCACATCGATTATGTAGAACCGACATGAAAAATGCCGGCGTGTTAAATGTTTTTTCCACTATTAGGTAGAAATTAAATCAAATTAGTCTCATATAGATGGATTGAAATTGATATTCAAATACCAGGAATATATAAAATTCATTATATAACATATCAATTAGAAATTATATACATCACATATGGAAAATGAGGTAAGTGATACAAAACATTTATCAAAGAGAGGAATCTGAGATGCAAAACCCCTACCTCTTGTCCTGACATCCCTGAGCATACATTATCCTTATGTATAATAGGAATATCTATCTAAAACATTGATTTATTGCCATAATAATATCCATTTTCTTCAATAATATCAATAAATATTCATTTTATTCATGAATTCTTCTAATTTTCCTCATTAATGTTTATAATTTTGAACGTTTATACTAGTTTCATAATAACAATGTTCATATTCATTATTATTCTAAATTTAATTTTCATGTGGTCATTAAAGTTACATATAATGATGATTAACAACATTTAATTATGTTCTAAATTCCATTCATATGTATTTTAGACATTATCCTTGATGATGAAGTCGATAATAAGCTTGTTTTGGTGATTTTTTATGTAGAATAGGTGTTTCTATAATTGATTAATTTGATATTGATATATTATCTCCAAAAAAACCCCTTCTTTAATAATTTATATCATACTATAGAATTAATTATGTTCTTATAGTCATTCATGTAATAAATTCAATATATTGTTCATGTAGGTGGTTAAACTGACTGTAATATGAACATGTCCATATTTTATGAACGATTATGAAAAGGTTTTATTGTAATATATTTCTACCAGAAGAATAATGATATTTTTTGTTTTATTAAAAAATATATTACAATTTTAATAAAAATATAATAATAATTAATGGGTATGAAAATATTACCTTATTCGAATAAAATATTAACCTCTTAGTATGCATATTTTAAACAATTAAATTAATGAATGTCGTTTATTGATCATATCATTAATGATTTATTTAATTTTACATAATTTAAACTTAAAGACATAATAAATATCATATTTATCATTTATTTCCATCCATAGATCGAAAATTTTATGGCATTTTTGGAAAACAAAACATGTTATATCATGGAAATAGTATCCTACACAATGCCAGAACAATAATTTTATTTTTCTTAATGGATGGGGTATATGGATAAATATTGGTAATAAACTAAATATTGAAACATTAAAGTATATAAATGATACTAATATAATTATGAGATTTTTAATAGAATAAATTTTAATAAATATAATTTTGAGGATAATATAAATGTTTGATCGTACTCACGTTGGAGACTTGAATTTTTCTTTGAAATCTCCTTGTAAACGAAGGCTTATGATTACTAAGTTTTACCAAAATATTATTAGAGTGGAAAATTATTATATTTAATGAAAAAACTATTAGGTTTAAATAGGAATCTATTTTTTAAATCCATTAAGGGGAGGTGAGAGGCCCCTTTTCTATGTGGTGATAATGTAATTTTTGGAAATATTTATACTTAATATAAACGAAGAACATGTTAAACTGGTAATATGGATCCAAAGATAAAAAATAAGGGATTGGTGATGATAAACGGTATATTCGATCCTAATCCACTCAATTTTAAACTATAATTAATATTTTTAAATGAATAATTATCAATATAAATTAAATTTTTTTACGTTGAATGGTTTATAAAATTTATTACATACTATTAATAACATAAAATTCACAATATTAGTAAAATAAAAATATTACATTTTTTTACCAAAAAGATTACTTTTTTTTGAAAAAATTAAATTAATAATATTAATATAATATCCTTACAAGAAACTAAAAAATGAATTCTATTTTGTTAATAAATAAATAAATAAATCATAAATTTTAATTTCAAATAAACTTATGAATAAATTATCTTTAGAGTGTAAATTGTGAGATAATTCATAATATTGTGTTTTCCTACTATAATAGGGTATCAAGTATTACATTATTACCCCTAAAATTATTTCATCCAAAAAATTAAGGATATATATCATATATTGGAAATGTGCAGAGATATATTCCTCAAAGATTCTATGGTAAACCTGTTTTCCACTTCTAGTTTGTGATTTATCCCAAGGAAATTCACTAATATCCCAAATCATTTTTTGGTATTTTCATAAAAGCCACATTAAGGGTAGTGGGAACTGACAGAGTTACACCATAATGTGGGAAGATCCTTTGTTTTTATAAAAAATTAGTAGACAGAGTATGATGATCAAGGATGAACCATGTAGAATTGTTCTTTATTGGAGTCTTTTGTAGTCCGATGAAGGGGTTTATTATAACATATTTCAACTTCTATATTATTATAGGATTAGGTTTCATGACCCCCTTATTATGTTTTCTTTTATCCTTCACGTACTGGCATACTAAGCATCTAGAAACATAGTTCAGATATTCCTACTTCATACCATCACAATATAAATGTTCTCTTAAATACCTATACATAATTATTCCACCATAGTTTATGTAAAGACTTTAATATATATTCTTCATCTATTATTTCCCTCTTTAATTCTAGTATAGATGGAACATATAACCTCTTCACAAATATAAACACACCTTCCCTATAGATTATGTCTATTGATTCCCTATCATTCACTGTTTTAATCATCCATTGTAATTTCTCATCATCTTAAAGGGACTTCTATATCATTTTAGGTAATTATGGTTTTCAAATTTTTTTAAATAGAAAAATTTCACCCGTTTTCTTAAAAATAAATATATTTATTTTTAAAGCATCTCTATATATAAAATCTTTGTTAATCCACATCTTGGATAAAACTATATAGACCCTCCTACTTAATGAATCATCTTCCATGTTTTTCTTCCCAAAGTGGTAGTATATAGATCAATCATACCCCTTTAGTAATTTAAACCATCTTCTTTTCCTCATATTGATATCATTCTGAGATAATATATAATACAATCCATTATTGTCTATATATATTTATAGAATCATTCATCATAGAGGTAGTGTTTCTATAAATTTTTGAGAATATTACCACTTCCTGATCTAGGTCATGAGTTGGATATCTCTATTAATTGATTTAACATTGCCTATATGTAGAGGAAATCACCCAATCATTCTGGATAAGGACATAACCATGTACTTTCTTTGATACATCATTATATTTTACAAACCCTTCAGTTCCTTCTAGTGGAGTTAGTATTTGTGATTTTATCAATATCCAATTTATCTCTTCAAAAAAATACTTACATTATCCTTTAACACATGAATTTAACCACATTACATGTTAACATACATAATGAGTTGGAAGACATGGGAAAATATTAAGAAAAATCAATAATAGTGACCTTCTAATCCTAATAAACATCATATCTCATTTTTTCAGTGTGGATAATTATTTGAATACCTTTTCTTAGAATGTTCAACAGATAAAATATATTTCTAGATAATATATATAATAAAATAAAATTCATTGAGACAAAATTAAAACTAATTATACATCCCATAAAATTCATTAATTTTTTGGTTCCTTAGAATTATTTCCAAATGACTCTCATGATCTTAATAGATCTTAGACTATATTAAGATACTTTAAATGAATACCATAACAACTTTATCTAGATAATCCTTGAATACTATATTCATATGAACCATAAAATCATACGGTGCATTTTTAGAAGAAATTAAATACCATACACATAATTTCCATACCATTTTAGAAATTCTACCTTTGCTATATAATCCTTCTTCACACTTTACTAGTGATAACTAGAGAAGAGAAATCCATTTAAAAATAAATCAGCTCTATAAATTTGATCAAATAAGAAATAATTTCATGGTATAGGGTAACTATTATTTATAGTTTTGGCATTAATTTCCTTATAATCAATGCATAACAACATAAAACCATCCTTCTTTTTTTTGAACGAAATAAGGGGTCACTATAGTGAAACACTTGGACATATAAATCCATTATCACTCAACTCCTAAAATTGTTTCTTTAAATCCTCAAAATCCAATGGTTCCATTCTATAATGAGTTATATATATAGACATTATGTCAGGAATAATTTCAATGAAAAACTCAACTTCACACTCTGGTGGGTGGCCAAGTAATTTTTCTAGAAAAACCTCCATGGTTTTCCGTACCATTGGAAAATTATCTACTCTTAGGATATATTCATCATTCAAAGATCACCCATGATCTTCCTATAAACCTATAATTTTATTATGGTGAGATACTAGGGGAGGATCGTTACATGATTTAGATTATGGCATTTTCCGTATAAAGATATTATATTCCAATTAACCTTCAAAAATTGTAATATTATTATTTTGGAAAGTAATTTTTTTTCTTAATAATTTGATAACTAATACATAATATGGATCATATCAATGTATACCATAGGTATGATAACCAGAATTATAAAAAGTGTACACCTATACATCATAATAGGAACTACCAAACAAATATTTGCTGTAATAATACTCCCACTTGGTGCCTTAATTGATAAATCCCTTACTAGGGTGTTAGTGATGTATCTATTTTTTTTGAAACAAATGGAAGATATTAATGAATTTAATGAACAAGAATAAAATAAAACATTATATAAATATGATGAAATGATCAAAGTAACTATAATTTAATAAGCTTGGCCTTTCTCCCTTATCCTTTTCTGAAGAATGTTTCATTTTGATTTGAGGAACCAGTTTGTATAATATCCCTTCTCCCTATATTTAATGAATAGAAAAACAATAATTTATTCCTGTCCCTTACATTGGTTACATTTATAACCCTTTTATCTAATCTTCTAATACAATTTTGTTCCCTTACTATGAGACCTAGGGTGTTTCTTCCCATATTTATTGCATGTAAAAAATATCACCCTTAATATCATTCCCTGATCCACATTGATCTTAACAAGATACTTAGTCAGACTCTTCTTCTCCTAGTTTCCATTGAATACATACATCCTTAAGAACTCCTTTTTTATCTGAATAGAGCATGAGTCTATCTACTTATATAATGAAAATGATCGAGATACAAACTATATGTGAATGCTCAGTTTTATCATATAAAAAAATGATAAATATTGTTTTATAGTCTACATACATAGTATAAAACATGCTTAACTAACCTTATATTGTATGTCCCATAATTAGAAACATTCTTCACTTCCGTTTTCAATGATTGAGGAATTTCATTTATATTTATGCACTTTTTTCATAAGAGAATTATTTTTCAAATTATACCACCTTAAAATGTAAACATTACATTAACCTGATCTAATCATCCTCTTTAGTGTTTTGAATTAGTTATAACTATATGTCTATATCTTTATTAATATGATATATCAACATGAATACATTTTCCTTTTCCTACTTTTACATAGTGAGAAATTTTTTCTCTAGGTACTTGATCAGTTTTTCAACTAGAAATGGAGTAGTTGTTCCACTACATTTGAGAGGTTGTCACGGCATGATGAAATCTAACATAGTTACACCATGTCCTGGATCATCATGGTGCTCTATGTGGGAAATATTATTTTCCCTAACCTGGGTCTACTACCTCAATATGGTCATTAACTGATTTTCCCCAACTTTATCCTCATTAAATTGATCATGAGAAAATTACTTTCATTGAATATTTATGTTTATATGGTTCCCAGTCATCTCATTAGTATCTATATCATTACACTGGCATGCAAATGATTAGCTCGTGATATTGGATTGTAAAAAACAATTCCTATTCAGTATTATAGAGTGTTCCCTAAAAATATTAAGGGATTTTCATAGTACAAGGGAAATATAACTAGGGTCCCATAAATATAGACCCAAAGGTTCCTAAAAAATAGTCCTTAATACAGGCTGTGACATCCCAGACTCTAGAAAACTAGTTCTATTAGTTTTATTATTTTATTTTTAATGACTATGGTTTTGATGTATTAGTTATTTGAATATTTATAAGTCTATATCTATATTTTTCCTTAGAGTTTGCATGGTGATAGTGTGTCTTATGACCCTAGAATTAATATAATAAAAATATGAACTTAATTTAAATCATGTGGGTGAATTGTTTTGATATACATGGTTTTCCCATTGTTTTGAACCACAGATAGAAAATTTGAGACCATTTTGATTCCGAAAATTAGTGTTTACCATAGGCATGACTTAAGGTTGGTTGGAATCAGATGTTCTATTTGTTATCACTATTGGTGGGTGAGTTTAATAAAATAAATAATTTACTTTATTTAATTAAATAAAATGAACAAACCTAGCCTAAGACAATGAAAATACATAATTATGATATTTCACCCAGGTTAGTCGTATAACATGGGGGGATTAGAGAGGAAGATTATTATTCCTTAATAAAATGGGATCAATGAAGGATAATGACTAAATCATCTTAGATTGTGTGGAAAGAAGAAAATGCAGCTGATCTTTTTCATCACCGGAGAACGTATTCTTCACCAAAGGTTGATCTATAACCTAGGTAGGGATCTATATTTATGGTTTCCTTCCAAATATTTAATGACTAAACATTGATTTGTTATCAACTTTCTATTTGGGGATTTTTTTCTTCACCTGAGGCTAATACTAAATTGTTTTATTAATATGGTTTCATCAATGTTTCACATTTATCTTTATACTTGCTTTTATTTATGTGATTGTTAGTTGAAACCTCATTGTCCGATGATAGATTCACCCCATTATAATTTTTCCACCATTGTTCATCGTGTTATTCACCATTCACCTAGATGGTCATGATTCAATGTTTCAAGGAATGTTTAAAGTGTTATGAAGCCACTAGACCCATGGAGGATGAATGAAAGATGTATGAATTGATATATTGGGGATAGATTGAGTTTTGATATAGGATGATGGTGAATGTTTCATATATTTGTGATCTGGTGTGGTGGTGGACATGTGATATAACCCTATAGGTTCATTCAATAAAATAATTTGTGGCTATCGGAGGCCAGATATTGATGTCTAGTGGTTGTTTCTATGATTTTAGTAGGTTAATGTGGTCAACCAAGCATGAAAAATATTTTAAATGTATGATCTAAGAACCCTTTGAAGAAATTGACTGTATAAAAATTTATAGGCTACACACAGTTCTTCCTCAAAGAAAAAAATTCATGTACTCCACTGGATACTTTGGTTAGGGAATCATGTGGAGATAAACATCACACAACATTTATTGAAATATGCACTCCATATCACCTGATTCTAGTGGCTCAATGTATACTCTATGAGTACAAGATAATAAAAACTTTTATAAATATGATCAAAAATATATTACATGACCCTGGTGATGTACTTAGATGTAACCACATGATAGTAGCATTTCTAGTGTACAGGGGTGTGGGTGAGGAGGACATAGGCAGGCCCTAGGTGGATGAGATATATTGTTTAGTGTGATATGTCTTCCCAATCCATGTCTAGGGGAGAAAAAACATTGGAAATGAGTTGAGTTCACATGCTAGGTGAGCCCACACACTTACATTTACATATCCTAGTAACTCCAAACTTTTGTATCTAATTCTTATAAACACAGATGTTATTCTATGAGTAACATATAATCGGTATTTTTTCACATAGAATGTGATGGAATCCATAATTACTGATATTGAAATATGAGGTGAGGTTTTGCGAGTGTAGCGACAATTTAGGCAATGCATGAAAAATATTAGTGACCAAACAAGATCATCATAGAGATTTCAGACATGGAAACACTCCAATCACATTGGGATACAAGTCCCCCCCAGCTCTAGAAATAGGTAAAGTGTTACAACCTATCACACTAGGGTGTTGGGCCTTAATCTATATTATAGAACCCCTATCACACCCAAGTGTGGGTTCTCTATATAATTAGTAGCACCATAGAAACGAACCAGGGCTTGTGTCCTCTATTTATCAAGTGGATCCCCTCTCACACATGGGTGTTGGTCCTCTATTAGATATTGTGCCCCTCAACTGTTAATCATATTGGTACGGTGTGGCTCCTCCACACTGTTTCGTGTATGGGAACACAAGATTTTGGTCATCAGTGATGGACCATTGGATATACTTGTAAGATCATCATATTTGGATAGGCTATGAAGATAGATAACATATTTATCTCTGAAATGAGTTTCTTTAATAGCATATATCTTAGAATTTTTCCTCTTTTCTGGTATTATATAACTTCAATTGTATCTTTCAATTTCTCCCTTTTTGGTTTTGATGGCATCCAACTAGGTATATATATACTCACCCATGCATGGGATTTTCCCTCACATGTCATATCTTGTGTGGATGAGAGGAAGATCAACAGTGAAATCAGTGAATCATAGTGATATTTATGTTCATTGACCATGCTTAATGATTATAATTGGATATTAAGTGTTGAGCACTCATTATATTTATTTTTTTAGTTGTTTTCCGATTGGAAATTCATTTCTGTTTGGTAATGTATTTTTTCCTTTTATAATTTGGTTTATACTATCAAATGATGATGCATTACTGAGACATTAATTCATGTAGGGTTATAATCTAGATGTTATAGTGTCTTATTATTCCTCTACACTTTTTCATGGAGATGATTATGTGCATTCATACAAGTATATAGTAAAATTCATCCCATTACATTTTATTCCTTCTCCGCACTTTGCAATAGCCCCTATCATTTTGAAGGTATGATTTGGGGGGGGGGTCACTGATCAATTTTCACCAACAAGGAAGACCCTGATGTGTCGGGTAATGATGGAGTGGTATCGAATAAGTTCATCTTTGAGGTTGTGTTAGAGAGGGACCCATGGTGATTATTGATAAGGAACTTAGAGAAGTTGTTTTATAGTGTCTCAAGTGTGAATTTATTATAGGAAAATAATTTTTAGTGCAGTGGCCAACATATCCATTCATCAGGACTCTGACTTCCTTCTTTTCACTAGGAATTCTAAGACATTAATTATATGAAAAAATTAGTATATACATCATATATGATTAATTATTATTTTTTAATTTCCTTTATGAGTAATCTCTTTATATATATGATCATCCAAATGAAGTACATATTGATCACTTTCTAGATTCCTCCATGAAGACATCCTACACATTTATCGATACAGGATCATGATGATGATATTTTAATTGATGAGGTCTCAGTTCATGGGTCATCTAATGTTGTGTTTCTTCTATGTCAGAATGGAGTTTTACCCCCAATTATTGATCAGTGTACAGAGCCATTAGTCTAGTTTGATTATGCATACAGGCTTGGCACAATATTTGATTTTCAATGTAAGAAACCATTAATCTAGATCCCTAGGTAGTGGTGGATTTGAATGAACCCTGACCTATTAGATGGTTTCACTAGAATCCAGTTTTTTCCATGGAGGATTAGGGTGATGTTGGTGTATTCTAATGCAGACCCATGATGAGATGATTCTCTAATTGTTGGAATTCCATCCATTGCTTCATGATTAGTATTACCCTTTATTCTCTCACTCCATATAGATTCTTGAGTTACTTGATATGGATAAAGTTGATATAACGGTTTTTGAGTAATCCAAAAGGATCACTATCCTATAATATTACTCCCATGATGTAGTATGAGGTGTATTATTTTAGGAATAGATGTTTGAGAATGGCCTCAGTAGAGGCATCAGTTACATCTAAGTATTAATGTACACACCAACCTAATATAGAGTTCTAGAGTGTAATTTGGTTATAGAGAGATTCCTAGTAGAGGTAAAAATGGAGGATAGAGCCAAAGGTGTATATCATGGGGATGAGTAGATCATCTTATAGGAAACTATTTCTGGGTCTCGGCATTGGATACCACCCCATGATAGGTCTTAGGATCATGGATCTCCAATATTAAGACTATGCACAATATTGAGTTATTCAGGAGAGTGGTAGTCCAATTCTTATGATATTTAATGTATCATGACCGGTGATTTCCCAAAAACAAATTTCATGGAGGGTAGATTGCCACTACATTGGGCACACTATGATTAGAAATCCCCTAGAGATGGATAGGGAATCCCTCAAAGAGGAAATGTTGATAGATGAGTTGGTGGAACTCTGAAGGGGTGATCTGCTGGTAGAGGTCAATGATATAATCTACTTACACCATCACCACCAGGTGGACCAAACCAGTCTATGAGAACTGATGATTGGGGTTATGAGAATATGTATTCTATATATGGATATGATTAGGTATCTCATGAGATGATTTGAGGTATGATCTATATATTTCCTAATCTTGATCCAGTACTTATAGAAACAGGTACAAATCATTATTTAATATTCATATCTCATGCATGAGAGTTATATATCCCTATTGAGACCTTATCCCAAAACATTTTCAAGTGGTCTTCAATGGGTATAATTCTTTAATATCACATATTCATCAGCAATTCAAGAATGCGGTCGGTGGATATTGTTTCTCATGGGACTTCTTGGTCATCCAATAAAACCATAATCCATCATGATTTGTATGGAATAGTTTCATATGGTTTGGGTCTAGATTGACTTCTATAATAGAAGATTTAGATACCTTTTGAAATATTTTATAAGATTCTCATTTGCGGGTGAAAGAGATGTCATGGCTGAGTGAGTATACCTTCTAAGAAGAAAGGTAAAACCCATCACCCATCAGTTGTGGAGTTTATCCCTAAGTTCAGTGGAATCTTCTATAATATTGATTATTTCATATGTGTATATTTATATGGATGTATCCCCAAAGATTTTCTAGGACTACTTTAGAGGTGGGATATGGGATTCAAAATCAAATTGAACCCAGAGACCACACTAATATATTTTGTGACATATCATATAAACCATACTGATATTTAAGAGATGAGGTTGTAGTTATAGGACATTTGAGAGAATGGTTTCATCAGACCCAATATTCCCCATAGGAAGACCCTTTTATTCATGAAAAACACTTATTGAAAATTGAATATTTTTTTACTATCATCACCTAAATCAGGTATTGATAAAAATGAAATACCCATTACTGAGGATTTATGACCTCTTCGACCAGTCCATGGGTGTGAGTTGGTTCTAGAAGATCAATCATTGGTCCAAATACCACGAGTTGAGGGATCATGGGGATGATATTCTAGAGATGATATTTTTATATCCCTATAGAATCTATGCGTTCCTGGTGATTCCATATGATGTGACAAATTTGAATCCTTGAACTTTTGCTTCCAATTTCATCACATAAAAATCCTATGTCATTTTTTTTATAAAATACAAATGAAAAAAATACATATATAATTTTTCATACCAGGAACTTTTTAGGTCCAAGTTATGAATAATTAGACATATACATTACAAAGTTTTACACTCAAAAAATATATGACTTCACATTAGATACAGAATTATATGAAATACAACCAATGAAGAAATTATACTAAAACTATGAAAATAATTTAAAACATAGGGTGTCAATTTAATTTTTCCAGAAAGGGGTTTTTAATTTATTGATAAGTACATTTAAAATATTCCATATAATAAAATAATTATTTTTAAAAACGTTTTCAAAATATTAAAAAATAAAAATTTCATATTATTTTGAAAACCATTAATTTACAAACTAATCATATTTTGAAAAAATTTATCTGATTTCTCCATTTGAAAATAATAATTTTTGTGAATAAATTATGATAATCACCAGGTGATAAGAAAAGCATAAGTCCAGTTACTCACATCACAGATGAATCAAAATACCCTTAAAGACATGGTTTTACTCTCCATACCATAACACATCTTTCAATACTCGGGTCACAATTTTACAAAAACATTTTAATGGTCATATCTTTCTAACTCATAACCATAAAACATTTCTAAAACAATATATAATTTATTCTCTTAATAGAAAATAATATTATATACTTATTAACATGGGATAATCATATTTTTTAAGATGTTCTAAAAAATCTAGGATAAATCCATGCATATCATAAATTTATCTTATATTATGACATAAATATAAAGGTCTAAAAAATTAAATGAATACTTCAATAAAAATGACTTAAATGTCAATAATATCATAGATGATGTCCATATATTATTCTATGAATGAAATTCATGGACATTAAAAAATAATTCAGTTATAAAATAATAGATTTTATAATTTATATATTCTTGTACATTAATGGAAGACATTAAATTATAAATTATACATAAAATAGTAACTATTATCATCATATTTATAAAAGAAACAATATAATGAAGTAAATAATAGAACAAATATTTTATAATCATAGAGTAATTTTTTAAATCATTATTTCTCAACAATAAATATATATATCTGCATATATGTATATAATTTTCTTTGAAAATAAATACATAATGGGATTTCATAAATGTGTTGTAAATTAGTTAATAGTTTGAAAATAAATTAGGTATATTGATTTCGAAAACACATAGTAGATAAAATTAATGAAATAGTAATAAAATATTATTATATAATTTTAAAGTATAAATATAATTAAACACATATATATACCAAAATATAAATGATAAAATTTAAAAAATTACATTACATTTAGACAAACTTCCATATAATATCTAGATGCAGTGGAAGCATGCAATGGGTCATGCCCATCTTTGATTTTTTTCATTGATCAATGATCAATCTAAGATTTAAAAAAATGATAAACATTATGATATAATAAAATTAAATTAATGAATTTAGACATGGGATGTAATCCTATAACTTGATATAGGGTCATCACATATTATTTAGACACAATTTAACCAATGATAGAAGTGCCTTATTAGAATTTTTTCTTTGTTGATGGATCTGACCACATATCTATTTTTCTTGGTAATTGAATTTGTATTAATCAATGTATATTCCTTCTAATTGTGATACATACATTATCCAAAAATATCTGAACATCATTGTATTAATATGTGGCTGCTAGCATGTTAGATTATATCTCTTTTCTGGTCTATCTTTGATCACCTTCAGAACCTTTTTCCAATGAATCCTCCTTGATCACTATTTACATGAGAGTGGTAGGTAGAGGAAGATCACTCTCTATTCTAGGGAGGGTTCTAAGAGAAGTGAGTTCCCAATGTATTTATAAGATTATCCAAATTTATTTTCCACAACAAAAACAAATGAACTTACTCTATCATAATATAATATAATTGTGTTTATATACTACTAGGGTTAAATATAAAATAACTACACATCTGAACATTGTTATTTATTTTATCATAGAAAAACCCAATGTCCAATAATAATAATAATAACAATAATAATAATATTTCATGAAATGCATTTATGATGTGAATGAAATTAAATATTTTGTAGTCAAATAATATTCAATAATTATGATTTCTCACTAGACCATTAAACCCTGTCATCCATTCCTTCATAATATTTATCAATCCATTAGTAATGAATATATATTTATTAAATAAATATCACTGCATTATTCAGCAATAAATAAATAAATATTATATTCACTAAATTCGAAATAAAAATTTATCAAATGTTTTACTCACAATATATTCTATAAAATAAATTTTTATGTAATAAATGGGATCAAGAAAAAATGAATAATTATTTAACCACATATGGGAATAATATTTATTCAAAAAGTTAAATAAATAATAATAATAATAATATTTTACTAAGATTCTGGATACACTTAGTGCGTGTCCCTCTATGCCACTTTCTCATTGGAATTCATTGAAGTATCTTAAAGTCCAACGTTAGCATATAGCAACACACCAAGGCACCCATATAGAAATATTTTTAGGTCGTATTAAATAAAACCTCATACAGATACTCATTGTATAATATAATATCTTTATCATGAAATATCTAATCAAGTAGGATTCATACTAGTTCCACCATCCTATATTGTCAAAGTATCTTTTTATGACTTCCTAAAAATTTAACATTCCTATAGAACAGCATGGACATGGATTTTTTAGGCTATAAAATTTCCTTGTAAGGGCCTAATATATTAACATTTCTTAAAGAAAAAAAGGTATAAATCATTTCATGAATTATTAATTAATGAAATATTACTCTTGACGCACCCAACATATTGTATGTACTACCCACGGTTTTGGGTACATATCCCCCTTTCCTCGTGTTTTTTTAATTGGTGTGTCTTCGAGAGTGTTTCCATAAAATAGTGAGTTTCCCTAAAATAGATAGTTTCCATAAAATAGCGAGTTTACATAATATAGAGAGTTTAAATTAAGTGTAACTTTTCCATAATGTTGGGTGTTTCTATAAAGTGGGGTGTTTCGAAAAAAGTGGGTTGTTTCCATATAGTGGGGTGTTTCTATAAATTGGGATGTTTCCATAAAAAGGGGTAAAGGCGAAGGATTGAGGAATTTGGTTTTTTAAAGGTGTGTTAGGACCAAAAGAAAGATTTCATGATCCATATATGGATGGCACAAAACATGTAGTCAAATCCTGCATAGAGGTCAAATGTAGATCTTATTTTCTAAGAGCTTACTCATTTTTGCCCTGCTTATTTCGTTTTGGCTTCAAAACGCCCCGAATTCAAAATTACTCTCTCTATAAGGATAGAGAACCCTTTTTACACTATTTTATTCCATTATAGATCCTTATCTTGGTGATTTCTAGTCTTCTTATTGAGGATAAAATATCCAAGGATGCTCTCGGAGAGTCGACCCACTTCCTTGTGCGTTCATCATCTATTATTAAAGTTTCATCAAAACCATCAAGGTGGGTGGATTTTCTCTCAAATCATCTTTCAAGAATTGATTTGTTTAGATTAATTTTTTTTATTTATAGTGAAATGCATGAAAAAAATTTCATTTTTGATAATTTATGGTTATTGTAAAAATTGCATGGTCTTTGTGAATAGTTGTGTAAAAGGGGGGGTTTAATTTAAAATGGTGATTTAAAATTATGGATTTTATGGAACTTATAAATGGTTGATGAAAAGGGGGTTTTCAATATTAATTATTTTCAATAGAAATAATGTTTTATTGAAATGGTTTGGAGTTGAAATGGTTTGACATTGAAATGGTTTTGATGGAAATAGTTTTCAATAAAAATGTGTTTCTATTGAAAGGGTTATTTTGGTTTGATCATTGGGAATATGTTTTGTGTGTTCATATTTAATATACTAGGATTGGTTGAAATATGTCATTGTGCATGGCGCCAATGCTTTAATGGCACATGGGAATTTCATATATAGGGATTGGTTGAATTTTTACCTTGTGCTCGGTGCCAAATGATTAATGGCAGATGGGAAACTATTTCCTTGTGACGACTTGGTAGATCGATGAGAAACCTATCATGAGTATGGAACTGCCCTAATGTAGCATGCATGGTTGGTTTCATGGGTTTTATTTATGGATGGTTATGCCGATATATGGATATTGGGAAATGGTTGTAAAGAATTTTTGGTTATTTTTCTGGAAATATATCTTGCTGGAACAATTGTTTTCAACTACAATTGTATGGTTTTGGTAATGAATGGTTTTGGAAACATGTTTATATTTAGTTTTAAACTACTTTTGAGAAATTGTTTTATATAAACCATTTTATATAATTTTTCTAATTCTTCTATTCTAGTGGTGTGAGTAGAGAAGTCATTGGGGAAAACCTACTATGTTTTATACTCACCCCTACTTTGGCACATTAGTGATTTTTCAGAGGCTATCTTCCAGGATAGGGGAAAAGGTAATGTTTCACATGTGTTTAGCACTACCTCGTGATATTGGGATGTTTGGAGATTTTGGATCTTCGAGCATGTGTAGCATGGAGTCTTTATGTCATTGGATAGTCTTGTGTAGTTTATCCACTGTGTACACTGATACTTGGTTATCCTTTCGTTGTTGCTTACTTTGAAGTGGTTTTGATGGAATGAAGTTGTTGAGTTGTCTTTCATTTTTTCATGTATCATATAGTGAATGTTTGGTAATGGTTGGTAGTATTATTAGTTTATTTCCTAAAGATAAAATCTTCCCCCACTAGTATTTGAATCCCTTCGGCATTTAGTGCCAGCTGTTGGTATATTGGGGAAGTTTCTTAAGGCCTAGTAATGACATGTTTTACTCTCAATCCAATGGGAGTTGGTAGGTCATTACAAATGTTATCATCTTTTTTCATCATTTCCTAACAAGTAGTCATCTATGTTCCATGTTTTGGAGGTGAAATCCCTTTTTGTCTATTCCTTAGGTGGAAATATTATGAAGGAGTAGGATTGTTGGATCTTGAAATATATATCATAAAAGGACATAGCTAACCATTTTATGTTGAACTTTATGTTACCATGAAGTTGAGTAAATAAGTGTTTGGAGACACTTATAGGATTTTTAAATCTCATTATCATGGGTTTAGCCAATGAGACGAGCATGACATGCATTATAGAGGAATGAATTCCCACTAAGAGTGCGTACTTCATTTCAAGAAATGATCATTTTTTGAAAGTATGGAATTGGTTTTCAAATGTAATATTTTTAAAAATTGAATGATTATCATATTTTGAAAATGGATTAATTTTCAAAAGCTTGTGAAGTGTTTTAAAAAATAGTTGAACATAGAAAAAGGATGATTTGGAAAACAATTTTGTGATATTTTATGTGATAAAATTTTAAATTCTATGCCAAATTTTTCTAGAGAGTGAGATTAATGGAGTTTGTTGATAGATGAGAAAATGGCGCCTGGTAGGCGTTGTTGAAACCAACATGAAGAAGCTGCGAATAATGTGGTTGCACCTGAACCATGTGTGAACCAGGAGCTGGTTCAGAGTATTGTCCAAGATTTTCAAGCTGTGGACACAAGGAACTGAAGGAATGAGCCATGAAATGTGGATCATACCATCCACTTCATGAAGCTGAATCCACCTAATTTCTATGGTGATTTCGAACTCGGTAAGGTAGTGGTGTGGTTATGTAGGATGAATCGTATCATCGACTTCATCAGAAAACCAGTAGAGCTAAAGGTAAAACTGGAGACGTATATGCTTGAGGATTTTTCACCTTAGTGGGGGGATTTAGTGATGCATGCTAAATTTGATGAAGGACATACATAGGAGTATTTTGAGGAATTGTTCAAGAAACAATTATATCCTCACACATTCGATATCTAGAAAATGGAAAACTTCTTCAGCCTGAAACAAGAGAGTCTCTCTGTCACAGAGTATGAGGATATTTTGATGAACTTAGTATGATTTCCACCAGAAGTCATGACAAGTGCCTCTTTGAAGGCACACATCATCAAATCAGGGCTACGAAAGGAGATTCGATCAAAGAATGAAGTACTTTTTATTACAGAGAATACAAAGATGGTGAATAGAGTGACTGTGGCTGAACGTGATATCCCATGATCTATGGGTAGAGGAATGATGATACCTATAGGAAACTATGGAACTCAACCGCTGGGAACAAGAGGAAAAGGGATACTAATTTCCATTGTGCAAGTGGGAATCATAACCTCAAAGTTGGATCAGTAAACATTCTTCAATAACCCCAACTCAAAGAATGTTGTTTTCAATGTGGTTCACTTAACTACATAAAGTGATATTGTATGGAACAACCTAGAGCATGTCATAATTGAAACAATATGGGACAACTTCAAATCTATTGTTGTAGTGCTCCACGGTCAGGTGCTCGAGTCACTTCTCAGCTATAGAAAGCATCGTATGCTTCAACCGGATGAGGACATCAGAATAAATCTCATTAAAAGATCAGAGCTAGAAATGGTTATTCATGAAATACCATGAATCATCAACAAGTGATTACTCAGAAAGTAAATAAGGAGAACAATATAGTGAAGAAGAAATTATATGGATCTGAGGAAATGATTGTCGATGATGAGGTTGAGATATATACAGTGAGAGGTAGAATTCTTTTGATTTCTACCTTTTTGAATGTTTTTTTTGATACTGGTTCATCAAATTCCTTCATTGCTTCTTATGTTGTTGACTTACTATGTTTAAAACTGGAAATGCTGCCTTCTATTTTGAAAATGAAAACTCCTCTTGGTGAAAGAAAATGTCAAGCCTTTGGGTGTAGAGAATTTTCTATAACTGTTGATGTAGTTGAGATAAAATGGGACTTCTCGATATTGGATATGGATGTTTATGATGTAATTCTAGGAATGGATTGGCTGACAATGTTCGGGGCACAAATTGAATGGTATAGGATAATGGTTAGTTTCATGACTGAGGACGACATCGAGCATCTCTCTAGAAGAGATAGGATTGTAAAGATAAGTGCATAATGATTTTTGGAACCAATGGTGGGAACGATATCTTACCAATTAATAGCATTGACTTTAGCATTAATTGAAGATATCGAGGAAAATAGTTTTCCAGCTACTGTGGATCAATTTACAGATGTATTTCCCAAAAAAAATTAGGGTTTCTACATCTAAGGGAAGTGGATCATATGATTAATCTCCTTCCAGGTACTAGTCTTATTTGCCTTCCAACAAATAGGATGGAATCAATAGAGTTACGGGAATTGAAAGTACAGTTAGTAGATCCAGAAAGAAAGGGGTTCATTTGACCAAGTACGTCTCCATGGGAAGTGCCAGTTTTGTTCTTGAAGAGGAAAAATGGAACTCTTTAGCTACGTGTTCATTATCATAAGCTTAACCAAGTTACAATAAAGAATAGATATAAACTTCCTCGCATTGATGATCTATTCAATCGGTTAAGGGGAGCTCTGTGGTTCTCCAAGATTGAATTTTGATCAAGATATCACCAATTGAGAGTTCAGAAATAGGATATTCCAAAGACTACTTTCATAAGTAGATATGGACACTATGAATATGTAGTCATACCTTTCGGTCTAACGAATTAACCAATGGTCTTCCTGGAATTTATGAATTAGATATTTCAACAATATCTAGTTTTTTTGTTGTGGTGTTTTTGGATTATATTTTTGTCTATTCAAATACAAGGGTTGATCATGAGATGCACCTGGAAACATTGTTAAAAATCCTTAGAGATCATTATTGGTATTGCAAGTTATTAAAGTGGGATTTTTGGGTATAGTAAGTACATTTCCTTGGACATGTCATTTCTAATAAAGGAATTCATATAGTTCCTGAAAATATAGAAGCCATAATCTCTTGGTAACCACCAAAGAATGTATTCGAGATACAAATTTTTCTTAATCTAGCTGGTTACTACCGATGCTTTGTGCATGATTTCTCATGATGAGCTTCACCAATGAGAGCTCTAACAAATAATAATGATCCATTTCAATGGATAGAGGAATTTTAAAATAATTTTGAAGTTCTAAATGTTTGGCTTACATTGGAACCTTTCTTGATCTTGACAGAATCAGGACAGAGGTATGTGGTGTATTATGATTCATAGGGAATAGGGTTGGGCTATGTTCTCATACAAAAAGATCATGTTGTAGCTTATGGTTCAAGGCAGTTGTGGGTGTATGATAAATATTACCCAACACTTGATTTTGAGTTAGTTATAGTCATCCATGCTTTGAAAACATAGAGACATTATCTTTTTTTGTGGGAAATTTATTGTTTTTATGAATCACAAAAACATGAAACACATTTTCTCACAATGAGATTTGAATCTGAGGCAAATGAGATGGATAGAGTATGTCCAAATGTTTGACTTTGACTTTATGTACAGACCAGGGAAAAGAAAATTTGGTGGTGGATGCATTGAGTAGAAAGTCATATTATTGGTCGGTGAAAGAAGCATCAGATGAATTTCAATTGATGTCGATCTTAGATGACATGCATGTGGAATGTGAAGACCGATGTGATGTTGTAGTTTTATTTTCATCGATTCTTGTTCCTGATTTTGTAAAAATGATAAAAGAGTCACATACATCTGATGAAGAATGTCTGGTTGTAAGTTCAAAACTCAATGGTGGGGAGATCATTGAGGGATGTAAAGTTGATGGTGGTTCAGTTTTGGGTTTCAGATATTAGAAGGTTGTACCTATGTTTCTTCAGAAACAACTCCTTAATTCTTACCACCATTCACGATGGGTTCTACATCCAGGTACACAAAAGATGTATAAGGGCTCAAAGGCACAGTTTTGGTAGAGCGACATCAGAAGGAAGCTGACTGAGTTCATCTCGTGGTGCTTAACATGTCAGCAGGTTAAAGCAGAGCATTAGAGACCAGCTGGTATGTTATAATAATTACCCATCCTCATGTGGAAATGAGATCAAATAGCAGTGGATTTTGATACATGTCTTCCAAGAACGGTCTGAAAATATGATTCCATTTGGGTGATAGTGGGCCATCTAACCAAATTAGCCAATTTAATCCCTATTCATGAAACTCATATGGTGTAGGATCAATCAAAAATATATATCCGATATGTGGTAAAGAGGCATGGTGTTCCGGTTTCAATAGTCTCAAATAAAGATCTATGGTTCATATCTCATTTCAAGAAATCATTACAACAAGCTCTTGGAACTCAGTTTACTATGAGCACCATGTATCATCCTCAAATAGATGGAAAATATTAGCGGATGATAAAAATGTAGGAAGACATGTTTCAGTCTTGTGTAATGGATTTTTGTGGCTCATGGGAGGAGCATATACTCTTAGTGGAGTTCTTATACAATAACAGCTATCAATCCTTGATAATCATGGATCTATTTGAAGCATTGAATAGGCTTCATTGTAATTCTCCACTATGCTGGGTGGAAACGGGTGAGACTTCACTAGTCAAGAGAACCCTTGTCCTTGAAATAACATAAAAGATCTATTTTATTAGATAGAGGATGGAGACATCTTAGAGTCAACAGAAATCTAATACAGATCCCTGTCGAAGACCATGGTCGTTCGTTGTGGGTGATCATGTCTTCTTGGGGATCTCTCCAAGGCATAGAAATCATCATTTTGGGAAGCAGGGCAAGTTATCTCCTAGATACATTATCCCTTTAGAGATATTGAAACTGGTTGGAGAGGTGGAATATCGGTTGGAATTACAATAATGGTTTAGTTCAGTGCATAATGTGTTCCAAGTATCCCTGTTGAAAAAGTATCACCCTGATACAGACCATGTGATCAGAAGGGATCACGTTGATCTAGAACCAGATGCATCACTGGTACATATTCCAGTGCAGATCATCGATATACAAGGGAAAGTCTTGCCTGGGAAAAGCATCGGCCTAGTGCGGGTTTTATGGAAACATGGTCAGATTAAGGAAGAGACATGGGAATAGGAGAAAGAAATAAAAAAGCAATGGCCAAAACTCTTATTGTACAACAAGGGCTTTCAAATTTCTGAGGATGGAAAGACAAATGTCGGGGAAAATGTAGTACCCTCGGTTTCGGGTACATAACACCCTTTCCTCACATTTTTTAATTAGTGTGTCTTTGAGAGAGTTTCCATAAAATAGAGTGTTTGATAAAATAATGATTTTCTATAAAATAGTGAGTTTCCATAAAATAGATAGTTTCCATAATATTGATAGTTTCTATGAAATGGAAAGTTTCCATAAAGTGGGGTGTTTCCATTAAGTGGGGTGTTTCCATAAAGTGGATTGTTTCTATAAAGTGGGGTGTTTTTATAAATTGGGATGTTTCCAAAAAAAGTGTTTAAGGTGAGGGATGGAAGAATTTGGGGTTTTTAAAGGATTATTGGGACCAAAAGGAAGTTTTCTTGATCCATACATAGTAGGCACAAACCTTGTGGTCAAATCTTCGGCAGAGGTCAAATCTAAATCCTATTTTCTAGGATCTTTCTCGTTTTTGATGTATTTATATTTTTTGGCTTCAAAACACCATGAATTTGAGATTACTCTCCCTAGAAGACTGGTGAACCCTCCCAACATGAGTTGAAGCCATTCTGAAGCCTTTATATGGTGATTTAGAGTTCGATTATTGAGGATAATATATCTAAGGCTGCTCATGGAGAATCGACCCGCTTCATTGTGCTTTCTTCGTCTGTGGTAAAAGTTTTGTCAAAAACATTGAGGTATGTGGGTTTTCTCTTGACTCCTCTTGATAGAATTTATTTTCTTAGATTCAAATTTGTTTATTTATTATGAAAGGCATGAAAAAATATTCATTTGTGATGATTTATGGTTTTTGTTAAATTGCATGATCTTGGTGAATAGTTGTGAAAAATGGTGGTTTAATTTAAAATGATGATTTTAAATTATGGATTTTCTGGAATTGCTTAATGGTTGATGAAAAAGTGGTTTTCAATGGAAATGGTTTTTAATTAAAATGGAGTTTTATGGAAATGGTTTTTAGTATAAATGGTTTGGAATTGAAATGGTTTTGACGGAAATCTTTTTCAATAAAAAAGTGTTTTTACTGAAAGGTTTATTTTGGCTTGATCATTGGGAATACGTGTTATGTTTTCATATTTCATATATAGGGCTTGGTTGAAATATGACCTTGTTCTTGGTGCCAAAAGATTAGTGGAACATGGGAATTTAATATACGGGGCCTCGTGGAAATATGATCTTGTGATCAGTGCTAAATGATTAATGGCACATGGAAAACAATTACCTTGTGATGACTTGGTAGATCAACGAGAAACCTCTCATGATTATGGAGGTTTCATAACGTAGTATTCTTGTTTGGTTTCATGGGTTTGAGTAATGGTTGGGTATGATGATATAGGGATATTGGGAAATGGTTATAAGGATTGTTTGATAATTTTTTTGGAGAAATATCTAGCTGAAAAAATTGGTTTCAATTTCACTTGTGTGGTTTTGTTAATGAATGGTTTTGGAAACTTGTTTATATTTAGTTATAAACAGCTTTTGAGAAATTTTTTTATAGAAACCATTTTATTACATTGTTGATAACTCTTCTATCCTATTGGTGTGAGTATGGATGTCATTAGGGAAAACCTACTGAGTTTTATACTCACCATTGCATTGGCACTATGGTGCTTTTGTAGATGATATCTTCTGGTACAAGGGAAAAGGTAATGTTTCACACATGTTTAGCACTGCCTCATGATGTTGGGCAATTTAGAGATTTTGGAGCTTGGATCTTGTGGAGCATGAAGTCTTCAGGTCTTTGGAGAGTCTTGTGTAGTTTATTTGTTGTGTACTCTGATACTTGGTTATCCTTATGTTGTTGCTTACATTGATGTGGTTTTGAGTGCATGAATTTTCTGATTTGTCGTTAATCTTTTCACGCATCATATAGTGAATTTTTTTATGGTTTCTAGGTTTACTAGTTTTTTCCCAAAATGGTAGATCTTCCCACACTTGTATTTGAAACCCTTTGGCATTTATTTCCTGCCTCTGGCATGTTGGGGATGTACCTTAAGGCCTAGTAATAAGTCGTTGTACTCTCAAGACAATGAGAATTGGTGGGTCATTATGCCATACCTCTCTGAGAGCCTCTATCATCAATTATATTGTCAATACATCAAACTACATGACTCATAATAATAATTAATAATATTCTAAAATAATAATGATTTGACATCCATAAATAAAAATATCAAATGACACATATAAATGTGGATTTCCTACTAGTGGATCTCATTCTCATAATATCTTACTAAATATTTCTTAGGGAGTACACCAATAGAAGGTTACTAAAAGTCATAAGAGTCACCACCCCAGATATCATGTATCATTTTTGTACATCAAATGATATCATTTGAGTATATAACAAATATTTAAGAATTATTTCATAGCACTTCTGGGTTATCATCATAACTAGAAACTTCTATAAACATTCAGTGAAAAATATATTCTTAGGATATTATCATATACTTTGTCATATAGAAGAACAATCATAATTTGATAAGAATTTTATTAAAAGTAAAAAATATGAATACAAGTTATCATAAAGTAAAAAGATGTTTGTTTTTGGGAACTAACTCCAAGAAACTCTTACATGCATTAGAACAAACAACCAACAATCTTCATTCCACTAGCTCTCACATGATAATCATACTTTTTCTAAGATATAACTTTAGTCAAAGGATCCATAAAAAACACTTATATAGGTAGTCTATTTACTATAACTTCACCCCTTTGATAAAATTACCTCAAGTGGTGATACTTCCAATGTATATTCATTGTCCATTGGTGTGACCTTCTCTCTTTTCCAAAATCCTCTACTGTAGTATTATAACAATAAAATGTTATAGGGTGTTTACTTCTAGTTTCCACATCAAGCTCTTAGAAAAAAATTCTAATTCCAAATGGATTCAATATCTCTATTAGAAGAGGTTATATACTCGGACTCTTCTATAAAATCAGTGACAACATGATTATTTGAATACTTCCATCCCATAACTCCTTGATTGAGACAAAAAACATATCTTGTCTGTGGCTTCAAATCATCCTGACATGTATGAAAACAAGAATTAATATATACCCAGATTACAAGCTCCTTGTATCCTCCATACACCAGAAACAAGTATTTTCATCTTCTTAGATACATAAGGATAACCTTAATAGCATACCAATTTTTTCTCCTCGATTATCTTGATATCTTTCTAACATTTTTAATGAATACAAAACCTCAATTCAATTAAATTAAATGGAATAAATGAATGATCATATCAACAAAGAGTATGAGATCTCACTCATTCTCTATTTCTCAAGGGATGTCTAAGGACACATTTTCTTAGAAAGATGTAAACCATGTGACATAAGAACCAATACCCTCTGGTATTATTACATATTAAATATCTATAGTATTTGGTCAACATATATACATTGACTTAGTTCTAGAAGCCTCTTTGATATATCACAAATGATCTTGATCCCTAGAATATAGGCTACTTCACCTAAGTCCGTCATAGAGAAATACTTCTCTATCCAATCCTTATCAGATGATAATATAGGTATGTCATTTACAATAAGTAATATTTAAACAATATATACTATTAGGATGACGACTCCATTTCCACTATAACTCTATTAAACATAGGGATAACATTTATTATTAATGAAACCAAATTCTTTTATGGATTCATAAAATTGAATCTTCCACGACTGGTATAATTTTTTCAATCCAAAAGGGATCTTTCAATATATAAATCCATTTGGAATCTCGTGGATCCACAAACCCTTCTAGTTGTGTATTTTAGAAATATTATGGAATTTTACCATTAAGGAATTATTTTTCTTCATCCATCTTCCAAATATCATAGTCATGGTAAGCTACTATAGAATGTATAATTCTAATGGATTTGAACATGGAAACTGGTGAAAAAGTTTCATTATAGTCAATTCCTTGACTCTATTTAAATCATTTAGGCACTAGTCTTTCTTTATAGGGATTTACATTACCGTCCCTGTGTAGTTTTCCACTTGAATTCCCATTTTCATCCATTGATATTAACATAAATAGGTTCATTTACCATAACCAAAACATGGTTATTATACATGTAATTCATTTTATAATTCATAGCATCTTTCTATCTTACAGATTATGAGCTCTCTACTTCCTCTTTTTATGAGAGAGGTTCATCATTTTCAACCAATAACGAGTCACCATATTCGGTGACTTGAAAAATAAAATCTCTCTAGTTCACTTACCTATCTTATGATCCTACATTGTACATGTGTTACATGAACTAATTCTTCTAAAGGGACATGTGGAGTCTATTCCTATAAAAACTCTTGTGTATCTTGAGCATAAACTTCATCGAATTAAATCTTCATCCCACTATCATTTTTAGTATATTATCCCTATGAAAAAAAATTTCTTGTCTAGAAACTATCACTTTCTTGTCTAATGAACATTATAGGTAGTATCCATTTGTTTCGTCTTTATTAGGTACATGGTTTAACGTGTATATTGTATTTTTTAATGAATTTCCCCTAAAAGGATAATAGAATATCTATATGACTCATCATTGACCTTACCATGTACATCAAGGTACAATTCCTAATTTCAATAACATCATTCCACTATGTTGTGTAAGGTGGTGTGAGTTGAGGAAAAATCCCAAACTCCCATAGAATATCGATAAACTCTTTGTTAAGATATTCACTACCATGATCTGATCAAATATTCCATATCATTTTACAATGTTTATTCTCCACTTGATTCTTTAATTCCTTGATTTTTTCAAAGGACATAGTCTTATACCACACCAAGTAGATATATCCATATATATTCAAGTCATCGATAAGAGTTATGAAGTAAGAATATCCACCTATAGTTTCTACTAGAATTGGTCCACACACATTAGTCTTTACCATTCATGGAAGCACTATTTCCCTATCACTCTATCCAACAAATGATATTTTGGTCAATTTTTTGTAAACAACCACGCCATCTTTTAATTTTTTTAGATCAAATGAGTCTAAATAACCAACATGAAAGATCATTTTCCAATGTTTCGCATTAATTTGAACAAGACTGTGATTCCATAGCTAGGTGTTATATAAGTCATTTGAACATGATTCATTATCAATTTCCAATACATGGTTTTTATAAATTAATATATAAAGATAGTTATTTAGATTTTTCATAACATAACATTTGTTTTCATTATTAAAGAAACAATTGTTTTTCTTCAAACATAAAAATAAACCCATTTTCATCTAGGAATGATACATGAATTATGTTATTGGTAAACATAGTTACATAATACAAATATTTTAAAAAATCATTCTCATTGGTAATGAAATGTGGTAGTCACCAATGGAAAGGTCATCCTAACTCGAACAATTGGAAGCTCATAGATCCACCTCTCATATATAAATATTTTAGAATCTAATTGGTTCCTACATTTGGATATATATATATATATATATATATATGAGAACAACTGCCTATATATAATTCCTAATGTGTAGATATTGAATGATTATAATCAATAACGAATGTAAATTTAGCTTTGCCTTTCTTCTAGGTTTAGTTCATCTTCTGGTGGTCTGGAATTCTATATTAAAAACTTATTTTATCTTTTTATTTGAATTACCTATCGATCTTCCACTTATTTGAATGAAGGTTATTGGATGCATTTGACTTGTTATGATAATTGGGAACCTTTTCCTTGTTCTTCATTATCTTATTCACCCTAAGGGATTAATTCTTATCATGCCCCATATCCTTGTCCATGTGGAAAATCAAAATAAGATGTTCTAGAAGATTCGTCTCATTATAGTCATATTATAATTGACAATAACACTAGATATGGACTTGGTTTGTGATGAAACTATGAGATTCGTATGAAAATCATCATGTAATTTAATACCTAAGATATTTAATCATTAAATGTATCAAATTATCTTCACTAAATGAGGCCCAAATGGCACAAACCTTCAATCATAACCATAAACAATGCATTGGAGATCACATACCTCTCTTGTCTCTCATTATCAGGGTAGAGATCCCAAAGGCGAGACATCATCCTATACACATACATACACTGATGTTTCATTAAAATACCATTAGTAATGGATGATAACATAAAACATAGAACATCTATACAATCATTCAGATGTTTTCCATAGAGAGATAACTCTTCATCACTTACTTTATTACCAGGAACATTGGGAATATATTCCTCTGGAAAATATAATTTTTTATCATGGAGAAGGATAACGCATTAGATCATTTTCCACTCTTATAAATTTGTGCAAATGAGAAGGTTATTATTTTCAGTTTTGGATAAGAGAAATATTTTTAACACATTTTAATTTTGTTTCTAAAAATAAGATTATAATAATTTTATTATATTATAAAATATAATTTGAAAAATAAATAAATAAATATTATATTTATTAGTCTCCCACTATTTTTTCAAAATCCAATATCCCTTACCATTGGATTCAGAATATCCTATTTATTGGTCATTCTAGTGGATATGATCTATATTCCCCTTATCATTACCCCAAATATGTTTGGTCAAACAAATGGAATGTCTTTATATATACATTCTAAATTCCATCTACAATTACTCAAAATTCATTGGTCTATTGAGTGAAATTCCCAATTCTAAAATCTATAAACCTTATTTAATCAACCACTACCTATTAGTTACAATATGTCCTTATTTGGTAGTCAACCCTTGATGTGAGATATGTTAATTCAACCCAAAACATCATGTTTGAATTCTCCAATAATTGAAAGATCTCCCAATTTTGGCTGGTCATGTATTTTGAACTACAGTTCAATTTTAACTGAATTAGTGGAAGGATATACCGAATTAATGTTTATAGTTGAGGGAATTTATCAATTATGTGTAAATTTGTTATTATTATTTTTACTACATGCTGGTTAATATTAAATAGATTTACTTAAGTGATTAACCATGTCTTAAATAATATTTTTGTATCAGACAATTTATTTCATTTCAATATTGAATGATAATTAATTTAAATAAATCATGTGATCATGAAACAATATCCATAATTAACTAACCATGAAACTTGAATGAAATAAAATTATAAATTTGTACGAAAATGAGATTTTAATAATGGTTAGTTTAACTAATGGAAGATAAACTAGATGTTGAACTTACGAGAAAACACCTTAAACGAATGTAGTTTCAAGTTACAACTCTCCACATGTCCAACTATATAAATATATTGGATTGGTTTCTCCTCTGCTCCAAACATGAACAACCACCACTAGCATGGGAGCTCTATTCATTACATATGCATTTAGTTACATGAATATGGGGAAAATGGTTTACAAATAAAAAACAATGGGAACATATGCCCTTACATAATATGTGGGGAGAAGGAATGTAGGAAAATAATTTAATTTAATAATTCATTAGATGAAAAGAATCGCATACGAAGATCTCTTCCAAGCTCATGATCATCCACATAAATGCAATGAATTATTCTTTTAATAGAACTATCATTAAATTCTTAATCATTCTTATTTAAGATAAATCACATTTGAATCAATTAATTTTTATCATTAATTAATAAATTATTTTATCTTAAGTCTCATCCTAATTTCTACGAGAAACTCATCCATTATAATTTTAAAAAGATGAAATAAATTTATTTAAAATTAACTATGTGCATAAATTTTCCTTGGAGGACACATAGTGAATACCCATAAAAATCTAACAACATGTATTCTACTCATATACAATTTATTATTTATGACATATAGAATACACCCCTTATCATATACTTTTTTGATTTGTAGTATCAACCTAATGATTACAATTATTACATGATTTCTCTACAACTTGTCATTCTTTAATGAAGGTAGAGTAAAAAATTTAATACAAATAATACATGATACATATATATGAGAATTACACATATATTTGTTAAAATGTTTAACATATGTATATATTAAAACCTATCCCCATGAGTGTCCAATCAACATAATGAATACACATAAGAACATGTCGATAACGATTACACTCTATAAAAAAATAATTTTTAAATCTTCATTATTTGGTAAAAGTACACAACATGATCAAGCATGTTACATGGCATGTACATCATTCTCCATATATCAAAGGCACATGACTAGTAAATTATCATTTAAAAACTGCCTCATAAAATAAGAGTGCACGCCATTTATAAGTGACTACAATGTTTGTTTTCTTTGAGTTACATGGTCGCTAGTTAGGTAGGCTCTGCATGATAATACACAACACATCTATGACTTAATGGGACTACATGCTATGTACATGGGATATATGACATGTACTCTGGTTGCTCAGGTACCACCATGGCCCGATCAAGAGATGGTGTAAAAAATACACCACAAGTCATTAATTCACATAGTTTGATTTAACTATTTAATTAATATCTGATACATTGAACACGAGTACATGACATGTAACTCTGGTTACAAGGTGTTTACTACTATGTTATTCGTCCAGAATACTTGGAACCTCTAGATGGGTTCCTAGAATTTAATTCATTTATAAAATTATTCATATTGTTAAGATCTATGAGAAATTAATAAAGAATCAAATATAGAAATTTTGATTAAAATAACAATCAAACATGAATTAAAAGATAAATTAGAATTCATTAAATCAATCTATGATCTTGAAATAATTATTAAAAATTATGCGACCCCTCTGATATACCTTTTAGATTCTAGGAACTGTAGAAATGTGTGATGGGTCATGCCCACATTTTAATTTATTCAATGATCTATGATCAATCCAAGATTTCTGCAACTATAAACATGGTGATATATAGAACTGAATCAAATAATACAGAAAAGGGATATAATGTTTGAACCTTGTAGAGGATCACCACATATAATTTATAATAAATTTAATTAATTAAATAATAACATTATTGGAATTGTTTTTTCTTTTATGTATCTGAAAACAAATCTGTGTTCTTTGGGCATTGAATTTGTATGAATCCAATTAAATTCCTTGTAGTGGGGATCCACACGTGATCCAAAATTCTCCAAACGTCACTGTACGATTCTTTAGATGTCAGAAAAATATATCATATCTCCAAAATTTTCCACCTTAGATCGTCTCGATAATTTCTTCCAAATAATTCCATGAGATCTCTCTTGACATAATAGTGGGTGGTGGATGAATATCTATCTATGTTTTTTTGGAGAATTCATCGATAAATGATCTCTCTAGGTCTTGAGGAGATTCTCCAAATTCTCTATACATAACCAAAATAAATGAATTGGATCCATTAGAAATTAATATAATTGTGCTAATATACGACTAGTGTTAAAATAAAATAATTTAACAAGTTCCCATTATTATTAATTTAATACCTATAGAATCCCATGTCCAATAATAAAAAAAATAATATTTTTCAACAATTTTTTATCTTATGAATTAAATTAAATATAATTTAATCATATAATCTTTAAATTTTATTATTTAATACAGGACCATTAAACTTGGTCCTCCATTCCTCTGCAATATTTATTGGTCCTTGAATATTAACTATTTATATATTAAATAAATATAATTTCATTAGTCTGCAAAAAATAAATATTTAATTAACTAAATTGCAAATAAATATTTATTAAATATTCTTTACACATTATATTATCTCGAATAACTGGGGATGTAATAAATATGATCTAAAAAAATTAATAATTAATAAACCACATGTCAGAAGAATATTTATTGAATTTTTTAAATAATAAATATTATTATTACTATTTAACTGAGATTCTGTGTACACTTGGTGTGTGACCCTCATGGCCTTTTTCATAGTGGACTTAGGTGAAGCAGCCTTATTTCTAAGGTTAACATCTACAAAAATGTCATGGAAACCAAAGAGAAAGAAGATAGTGTTTCATCAACATAATAGATCATAAAGATGCATATTGTATAATATATTCCCTTTATGACCATATATATAATCAAACTAGTTGCATGTTACTACTGTCAACTAATATGCTGGTTTTCTCTTCCATTGAATTCATGGAAACTGAAATTTCCTATAGAACACCGTGGACATGGAATTATTTAAGCAATATCATTTCCATAAAATTGACTAAGATTTCAAAATATATTAATGAACAAAAGGGAAAAATATTTTATCGAATAATTCATTAATGCAATATTACTCAGGGCCCACCGAACATATCATACCTCATAGTGAAAATTTTTCATCACGGTTTTTTTAAAATAAATCTATGTACATGACTCGTAATAATCATTAATAATAATATTAAATCCTCACGATCACTACAAATGTATATATATAGTAATATCTAATGAAATATATAAATATGGATTTTCTACAAATGGATTTCATTCTCATAATATCAAATTGGATATTACCAAGGGAGTACACCACGAGAAGATTCCTCAAAGCCATATGTGTCTCCCACCCTAATAGACTAAATTATTTATTTCTCTCAAATGTTATCTTCCATATATATAACATGTATTTAAGAATAGTGTAATATCACATCTCGGTTCCATCGTAGTGGGGAACTTCTATGACCATTCAGTGCAACAACCACCCTTAGGACAATATCACGCACTATATTACACAGAAGAACAATCACGGTGTGATAAGGAGTTTATTAATAAAAATACTATGAATACATCTTATAATAAAGGAAAATAAGTTGTTTCTAGGGAACATACTCTAAAATATAATAGCATTGATGTAACATAAGAAAAAGTGAAAGGGTTCATAAGACACTCCCCTTCTACTTATATTGTGTAGTGCTCAAGTAGGTGTGCAAAACTCAAGCATGGTGTATAGAACTTAAAACAAATGATAAACTAAGATATGGAATGAAAAAATCATTAATAAATTCAAATTTATTATTTATATCATATTTATACAATCAATCAAATATCTCACTCAATATTCCGAAGCAATACACACATAATCCAGAGAATTATTATTATTGAATCTCTCATTTTTGTTGGAACTACACATCACACAGACATAGAAATTATGTATTATATATATATATATATATATATATATATTTTACAATAATGTTGGTGTAATTTTTTTTATTAAAGTTGAATGCCGATTTTTTTTCACATCCCAAATTAGTAACATTTTGTCATTTTATCTTTTTTATTCCATTTTATAATTTTTTTCTTCATTTCTTATCTCACAATTTATTATTTTTTATCTCCCAATTATCTCTTATATTTTTTTTCAATTCATGATATTTACTATAATATATTACTATATTTTATGATTTTTTCTTTCCCCTTTTAAAAATATTATTTTAAACATATTTTTTAAAAACATCAAATAATATTTTTTTAAACATCTTAGTGTTTTTTATTTTTATATTTTTAAACATTTTACTTTTCCTATCATATATATATATTTTTCTTTTATAATAATATAATAATATATTTTTATATTTCAAAAATTTATAAAACAAAAACATAATATAATTTTAAATCTTTATAATATATAATAATAATAATAATAATAATTTTGTAAAATATATTTTACCCTTTATTATTATTATTGTTGTTGTTGTTGTTGTTGTCATTACCTTCAATTTTAATAAAATTAATTTACCCAAATTTAAACATTTATAAGTATAAATTTATTTTTATTTGAATAAAAATTTCCATATTTAAATTTTTTTAAAAGATAAATGAAAAATAATTTAATAATTTATAAAAATTAATTAATTATTTTTAAATAGATCGATTAGTATTTTTTTGATAAAATTAACTCATGAGAATAAATTATTTATTAATAATTTTCATTTAAGAGTGTCATCTTATTTTTATTAATTGTTTATTTATATTCTTAATTGATAATTTAATATTAATTACAATTTTTTTTAGTTTTTATTGCTAATATAAAATTATTATTTCAATATATAATACTTTTATTAAAACATGAGTTGTTACATTTTTCCCCTTAAAATAATTGCCTCTTTACAATCAGTTCATCAGACACTAGAAAATTATGAATTTTCATATTTAGAATTTGAAAAACTAGAACATTTGATCTTCTATTCTCTATCAATTATATTTTTCTTAAAAAACACCTAATCTCTAAATTTTTCTAGATTTTTTCACTGATACCAGGTTTGAAGCCCTAAACCATAAATTTTGTGTTCAACACATAAAAATGTTGTGTTTTTTATAAAATACAACTGTTAAAAAAACATAACATTTTACATAGAATTAACATTTACAATCTAGGTTTTGGATAATTAGATATATACGTTAGAAAGATTCACATAAAAAATTAATTGAATGTCTTCATATGTGATTACTTCTTATATTAAGTACCCACAATGAATATATTATACTAAAAATGTAAAAATAATTTAAAACATAGGGTGGACATTTAATTTTTAGATTAAGGTGTTTTTGAATCATCAATAATTACTCTTAAAATATTTATTTTCATTAAGTTATTATTTTGATAAAGGTATTAAATGAATTAATAAGTTCATATTATTTTGAAAACCATTAATTTCTAAAGTAATAATATTTCAAAACAAATTCTATAGATTTATGTATTTTAAAATAATAAATTTTATTGATTAATTATGATAATCATCATACCATAAAAAACCATAAGGTCGCTTAGTTGTATCACATATGGGACCATGTCCCCATATGGTTATGTGTTTACTCCCAATAACAAAAAAATCATTCAATACCCTAGTTCCAATTTTATGAAAAAAAATTTAATGGTCCTTTATTTTTCAATCATAACCTAACTTTTTTAAAAAATATATATATAAATAATTTTCATAATAGAAAATAATCTTACATAATTCTTAACAATGAATAATCATATTTTTTTTGAATTTCAAAAACAAATAATTTGGATAATTCCATTATAGTAAAAAATTTCAATTATTTAAAGACATATATATAAATGCTAAATAAATTAAAGGAATACTTCAATAATAATGCATCAAATGTTAATAATATCTTAGATGATGTCCATATATAATGCTATGAATGAAATTCATATACATATAAAAATAATTCAAAATAATAATAATAGATTTTACCATTTATATCTTACTACAAATGAATGGTACACAAAGAATGATTGGTTATACATAAAATAATAACTTTTTGAACATTATTTTTAAAAGAAACAATTTGATTATATCATTACTAATCAACTCATTTAAAATCATAGTGTAATGATTTTTATCATTATTTCCCAACAATATATATATATATATATATATGTCTGTGTGTGTGTTCATAGTTATTTTAAAATAAATAGATAATTATAATTCATAAAATTTATATTTATCAAATCATAATTTGAAAATAAATTAGATAATTTGTTTTCTAAAAGACGGACTTGATAAAATTAATGATATACTAATAATCTTATATTATAGAATTTGATTGTATAAATATACCTAAACATACATATATATACTTTTATATAAATTTCTAAATAAGAAAACAACCCTTACCTAAAACTTATACTGACTACTATATCTTGGAATAACAAAAAGAAAAGAATAAATAGTTCATAAGACACTTCCCTATTTTGTAGATTGTGGAATTTTCAAGAAACAATGAAAAAATCAAGTAAGGTTCTCAAAACATAAAAGAAATGATCAACTAAGAGATATAATTAAACACACATTTATAAATACAAATTTATTGTTTATGTAATACTTATATAATAAATCAATTATTTCATTCAATCTTCTGAAGGAAGTCATACATAATCGAAAATATTGATTATTATTGACTATCATTTTTTTTGGAATTACAAATCACAGACATAGAATATACGTTTTTATATATATATATATATATATTAATTTTCCAACAATATAGGCATGTGAAAACTTTCTTAAAGTTTAACTCCAATTTTTGATTTCACATCCCATGTTATAACCATTTATTTATCTTGCATTTTATTAAAATCCATTTGAGTGTTTTTTGGTTGTTTTTATATCGTGATTTTGTCTTTTATATCTCTTATTTCCCTCTATTTTATTTAGTCATGTCATGTTTATTACTATAACATATAATTATATTTTATGAGTTTGTATTAGTATTTATTATTTTTTTAATTATTTACTTTAACATTTTTTAAAACCTTCATATCATGTTTTTCTAAATCTTTTTGGAGTTTTATTTTTTAAAATGTTTTATATTTTTAAACATATATAAAATTTAATTTTTTTAATAATATAATTATGTATATATATATATTCTTAAAATTTATAAAACAAAAACATAATAGAATTTCATATTTTATAAAATATATTCTAATAAAAACAATTATATTTTTTAATATATATTTTACCCTTAATTATTATTATTATCATTACCTTCAATTTTCATAAAATTAATTTATAAAAATTTAATCATTTAAATATATAAATCATTATTTTATTCGAAATAAAATTCCTATAATTTATTTTTTAAAATGAAAGTTATATAAACATAAATAATATTATAGTCTATGAAAATCAATTTATTATATGAAAACATATCATGTAATTATTATTTGATAAAATTAACTAAAGGAGGTAAAATATTTATGAATAAAGTTTCATTTATGAGTTTAATTTTAATTTATTCAATTATTTAGTCACATTATTAATCGACAATTTCAAATTAATTACAATTTGTTTATTTTTTTATTTCCAATATTAAATTATTATTTAAATATAAAATAATTTATTTAAAACTTAGGATGTTAAAACGAATGCATCCTCTATGTTTATGGATATTATGAACCAGATATTCCAGCAATACTTGAAAAAATTATTAGTTGTCTTCATTATGGAAATACTCATTAAATATGTGACGGGGGAGGAAATTGAAATGAATTTCAGGATGGAAGGTGACATTCTCCAGGAGAAGAAACATTATAGTAAGATCTCAATTTTCCATGTTTGGATCCACAAGGTTCAATTTTTATAGAATGTCATTTATGAGCATGGTTTATCTATGGACATAGAAAAACCGGAAGCGGTTATTATTTGAGAGCCTCCCAAGAGTGTTTCAGTGGTGTAGAGTTTTCTCAGCTTAATAGGGTATTATTCTAAGGGGTTCATGGAAGACATTTATAGGATTGAATCTCGTTTTACTTCCTTAACAAAGAGAGAGTTGTTTTTTTACATGGATCATGTAGTGTTAGGGGTACATCGAGGAGGTGAACATAATGATGACTATTGCTCCAATGTTGAGACTATATAAGGATGTTGTTGAATATGATATCTTTTGTGATGCCTCTGATGTTGGGCTCTATTGCATGTTGATTTTTTGGTTGGTAGCGACCCCATATGGGCCAAGGAAATTGAGACCCCACAAGTAGAACTACATGACTCACAACATAGAGTATGTAGTGGTAGTCTTCAATTTAACTATTTAGAGGCACTATCTTCTAGGTAAAAGTTTTATAGTTTACTCATACAACTGTTTTCATGGGTACATATTCACCTAGATAAATATCAACCTAAGACATAGGCATTGGATGGAGTTACTATATAATTATTACTTTCAAATATTCTATACTCTAGGGAAGGGAAGTGTGGTGTGACATTCCCTTAGTAGGAAGTCTCATTACTTCATGGAGGAGGAGGCATTTGGGAAGTTGGCTTCATTGAAATTGACGCCGGTGGAAGAGAGGGGTGTTTGATTCATTATTTTTTGGTGGTTAATCTCATGCTTCTCAAGTGTGTTATTGAGGTGTAGTTGGGAGACATTGATTGTGAGGTTCTATATGACCAAATATCCTTAGGGGATGCACCATATGAGTATTCTAGGTGGGATCACGTCATCCTTTGTCATTAACATACAATAGTTCTAGTCATAATGTGGGATATAATGATGAGAGAGTTTCACACACAACCCTCAGGTATATATCCCATCACGAAAAAGGTCTAAAACGATTGTTAGTGGAAATTTTAGTGGATGGGAATTAGGTAGATAATTTCTATGTTGGTCTCTTGGTGTATCACATGTTAGTAGTTTAAGGATGATAACTAGGTTCTAGAAGGTTTGACACTACCTCTTGAGATCCTGGAGTGGATTTGAGGATATGAGAATTCTTCATTGAGTTATTGGGATTAAAGAACTGTAATAATTGGATCGAGGTGAATCAAGTGATGGGTAGTGAATGTAGTAGAACTGCTTCATCACTCCTGAATGTGTTTTCACCAATTTACAATACAAATTTATGTTATGGAATATTTTTTAATTTCATTATCTTTTAATTAAATACTAATAATTGATTTATTACCCATGTTCTTATTCCAGTGATTTTCATTCATCACATGAGCCAGATCATAAATTGTGTTATTAAACCGGGTGTATAATAATTAATCTGTTGTATTCATCCTTCGTCATTTTTATGTGATTATTTGATGATACCAGATTCATTATTGATGGATTTACCTTATAATTTTTATTTTCTTCCACTTTTCTTCATGTTATTCACTATTTTCTAATGGGGTAATGGTAGGACCATACCGAGGTAGGTTCAAGTGTGATTGAATCCCCGAATTCATGGTAGTTTCAGGAATGGATTATAGAACAATAGTTTAGGTATGGATCAAGGTTTGATGTAATATTTGTGTGATTTCATCACATATTTGAGATATAGGGTGGTAGCGCACCCATGACAGAATACCATACGATCAATCGAACATCTAGTTTTTCCAATGGTGGTTCCTATAATTTTTCAATTTTCAGGTGGTCAAGAATGTCTGAAAAGTAATGTTAACGGTAGATCTAGGATTCATATGAATAAAATGACTTTCTAAAAATTGATTGACTACACACCATGCATCCCCAAAGAAAAGAATCCTTGTAGTCACCTTGATTTGGTGAATAGGGTTTTAGGTGGATATAAATATCACATTCCATGTATGAAAATACACAATCCCTATTACCTAGTGCTAGAAAATCGACTTGTAAACTGGGAGTACATGGGAATTGACACAGTTCGGAACACGGTCATGAATAGAGTACATGGGAACGACTATATACTCGAACATGACTATGGAAAAATGGCATAGCCAGTGTATAAGGGAATGGTCCAGGAGGGCGTGGGTTGTCCCCATGTGAATGAGGCACTACATGAACCACCAATACATGTCGTGTATTATGAAATAGCTTCCAATTCTATTTCTATATGATAACACAACCATGTTATGAGGTGAGGTCACACACCATGTTACCACATGTACATTCCCTTTACTTGTCCATTGAATGTATACCATCCATACCTACTTATTGAAAACTCGAATATTGGAACACAAGAATATAATAATATATATGTTTTCATTTATCATACGATTTTATCCCTCATAGTGGATATTTAATTGTGAGAAGGGGTTTTTTTAGTGTGATTAATATTTTGGAAATGCTTTCTAGAGAGTAATGATCGAGTAGGATCATCAGAGAGACGTCAGGGATGACACCCCCTATCACACCAGGGCATGGCCCCATAGTATCTATATAGAATGAGTGGTACTCATCTTGTGTCACCCACGAGTGGGTCCTCTATCTATTGATTGGTACCCCTTGTCATATAAGGTAACAAGTCTTTTATTTTCTGAGTGGAACAACCCAAACACACCAAGGTATGGGTCCTCTTTTTATTAACTGTAAACCCTTATTATACCAGGGTGTGGGTCGTCTATTAGAGGTTTTCTTCATCCACTATGTAGTAATATGAAGAGTTTGAGGTCCTATATAAGGTTTCATATATTAACACATGAGTTTTTAGGAATTAGATATGGAACTTTGAGATTTAGTAAAACTCATCATCTTTGGATGAGATGTGGAGATGGAGATCCCCTCTCTCTATCATTTGTTATTCATTATGATATTATATCCTATGATTTTTTATTTCCCTATTTATATAGGTTGAGTTGAATTGTGTTGTATCGTTCTATTTATCATTTTGTGGCTCTTAGTCCATCCAAATTAGTATGTTTGTAATCACCATTACATGGGTTTCTTCCAAACAGGTCATGTTTTGTGTAGATGATAGGCTGATTGCTGATGACATTAGTGGAGAAAAGAGACGCAGGGCTTCGTTGACCACATTCAGTGGAAGGGAATGGTGTATCAAATTAGGACACTCTTCAAAATTATATTTATAATTGTTTTCATACTAGGACATAATATATGGTTGGGTTTATATTTTCCCCTTTACGCATTGGTTTATACAATATGTAAAAACTCAGTTCTTTATTGAGGTATTGAATATTTTATTTCAATCATTTTAGACTAAATGCATGGAGGATCCCTCATGGTTTAAAAACCATGTAGATTGAGGTTCACTCCCATGTAACATCCTTTGTAGAATTTATATTGTGTTAAGACATGGTTTTCCTATAGTTAGTTATACTATGAATTCCAACTATGTGAGGTGCCCATTCTTATAGCAGTGGGTGCACTGTTGGTCAACGATTTTTCCAATCGTATGGTCCAATATTTTGGATGAAATTATGATTTTTTTTCATTAATTAATCTTAAACTCAAACTTATTTTTCCTCTCCTCTTTTAGTGAATATAACATATGTGGTTGCTATCCTATTGACACCTAAACTGGGAATCAAGATATCTTCTCCGTCTGAGCATAGAATCATGATCCATCAGAAGCATCAGATCTATATTATTAATATATCTATTCATTTTGAGTCATTACAAATTTAAATTCGGATTGACATAGATATTTAGGTGCAAGATAATATAGACTATTTCATGATTTTTCATCTATTCTTCCTTTTTTCCAAGATTTGAGTTGATCCAAAATTGATATTGGATAACAACTCTACTATATACCTATAGTAGGTTGTATCATGATTTTCTCTCAAAGTTGAGGTGTTTATATATATTCAGTTGTTCTATGCACCGAATTGTTGGAGCGATTCCCTTGAAATGGAACCTAAGAATTATTTTAAATGGATTGGAAAAACCTATGTAATCAATGAAACATATGGTAATGATTAAAGGTTAAGGAACATAATTTCAAATCACCCCTTATGTGTCTATTTTAGTTACTGGGATCAATATGAGTGGAATTTCATTTTCGATAAATTTTTGGGGTTTTGTTTTCCCATTGTTATGGGATGTTAATGAGGAATAGAATTTTAATTGCAATTGAATTGATTAATAAGGGTAATTAATGAGAATGAACCTTGGATAATTCTATATAATTTATTGTTAATCATACGTTTCGTTTCTATATTAGAGTTCCCACATTATATAATTAAGAGGAAAATACTTATAATCTTATCCCTTGCCTTGATTCATTGTATAAGGTGATGTTATATTGAAATGATCATAGTGAAGACCCTTGAAATTAATAAATTATATTGATTTAATTCTTATAATTCCTTGGGTGACAAATGGGTTCCTATACAAACTCCATAGATGGACTCATTTGGCAATGGCTATGTTATACACATGAGTGACACTTGGAATCCCTAGAAAAATGATAAAGACATACATAGTGGGATGATTCTATATAAACCTGAGTGATACTTGGACTCCTTGTGGAATTCCAAACAAGAACTCATAGGACAGTTGATATATATTCTAGGAGTGAGACTAGGGCTCCCTTAGTGGACTGCCAAAGCCAAACTCAATGGGGATGATGTTATACCATGCCTAGAGTGATACCGATGTTGTTTTGTATATTTCTAGGGATAGTCATATAGTGTTTTTTCTTTATGTTAGTCAAGGAGAAATACTTGGATTCCAAATAAGGAATTATGAGGATAGTGTTAGATTATTAATTTAATAATTAATGAAATGATTTATATGAATCATATTCCAAGACAAATCACAATATTCGATTTGGTCCGAGACGTATACCTTATAGATGGCCTATTTAGGAATCTATTGATCACGTCATTATAGGGTACTCTAGGATACCCATCAGGTAAGAAGACTTATTAATTAAATGAAACATGATTATAAATTGATATATAACTAAACTATTATTCAGAGACAATCTGGATATTTATGAAGAAGGTAGAGGAGGACGGGTGTCCATGGGAACCCAGACCATTATGCGGTTTTACATAAAACAACTCTATGAACATTATTTTAATTCCAAAAGATTGTAATTATTATATATTCACAAACTGGATGAAGTCATACCATGGGGTGGTATCCTACTAGGATTATATCTCACACCTTATTTGGGATATTGTTGGGTACCCAGACAGACCATATGACTGAATGTATGGATAAGTAGAAGCACCCACATATCAATGAATGAATTTTATCCATGATAAGCATAAGGGGATTACAATACTTGTAACGCCCCAACCCCAGCTACCCAGAGTCGGTGCATTACTTCGTAACACTAGCATGATCACAAAAGATCAAGTCTCGAAAGACTGTTTAGTTTAGTAGCCTTGGAAACACTAGATACATTCATAAATGTTACATTACAACATAAGGTAAAAAACTAAAATAACAAAGTCTTCATATTCCACACTCATATCCTCTTTTGACTATCCCTGCAGGTCATTCCTAAAATACTTCTTCACATCCTGGAAAATATTAAAACATTGAAAGGGGTGAGCTCAGATGCTCAGTAATGATAACAATATTGCGGATGCTTTCATAAATAAAAATAAACATTTAAGGCAATGTATAACTAAAACAAAAGCCTTTTAAACTTGAACCTCAACATAATATGGAAAACGTAAAATGAGATAATTCCATTTACTTCTTCACATGGATATTCTACTGGTAGAATAATCACATGAAATATCATTAACCACTTTCATAATGGTGGAATGCATAATGCCAGACTATCATAACCACGTAGCCAAGGCCTCGTGCCAAGACCACAAATACGATTTTGTCAAGGCCTCGTGCCAAGACACTAGTTTGTCTCATGAGACTTTCCGATGCATCGAGGAGCTGTAGCGGGCTCCACCCGTCACTTATTAAGTCCAATGCATTCCTCATATGAATAGATTTAAACATATCATAAACCATAACATAATCGTATCACATAAAACAAGCATAAAGGAAACATAAAATTTCCACATTTCAATCACAAGATATCAATACAACACATTGATATAATAAAAACTCTTTCCAAACCATTTTCAATACCAAAATAAAAGAAAAGTATAACATGGTATTTATTTTTCATTAAAAAAAGGTATGGCTTGTAGAGGAAGCTGAAACTCAAATAGTGGTCATGGCGGCAAAGAAGTCATTGTCGCCGCATACGTATGACAAAAACATCCCCTTTTTTCATTTAGTAAACGATTCGTATAAAAAATATTCCTTTTGAATAAACGTAAAAGTCAAAGGGGTTTATACACCGTATAAAAGATATTTGTGTATAAAACCAAATATGCCTCAATGAAAAGAGATTGAGATGAAGTCCTTACAAAGATCATTTTTAAAATAAAATAGATATATTATGTGTATTCACTATAGGTACACATAAATAAAGTAAAAATACAAAATAAGACATAATAATATCATGACATAATTTGAAAGTAGGAGATTAACCCATAGAATGGAAGTTGGGTTACGAAGTTCCCTTACCTCGTGTCTGACTTGACTCAACCGTTCATTAACCTCCTGAATAATAAACTATAGTTAATATATAACTTTTTAAGAACCATTTTCAATTTCATTATCCTTTTTATATCACTTATTACAATGATATCAACATTATGTAATTATTTAAGTTAATAAAGGTCGTTTTGTCGATCTTTGGTACTTGAGTCAACAATAAACTTCTTATAATTACAAGTTGTTTATATGGTAGAATATCCATTATCTCAAAAATTATATTCATGATTTGGATGTCATATATATCATATATATCCAGTATATACATTCATTTATAATATTACGTAACATTTAGAGGTAAGAAATGAAATGCACCGTTCATGGAGACGGTAATCCGTACGTACGCATGAACGCTACTTTCATTTCTATTTCGTATTTAATGGAATGAAATCATAATGATATAAATGTATAAAATAATTACAGTATAATATATTGTATAATACCATTTAATCCATCCTTTATACATCCCAAATATGGCATTAACGATTCAAATCACTTTGAGGGGGCGGTAGTCCGCACTTCCTAAAATGAAAATATCGCGTTTACCCATAATGGAAATCATAAATCATGCCAAAAATGAGAAATACAGAAGCATAAGTAAAACATAAACATATTATATATAATATATAAATATAGTTACATCTTAATGTCCATCTTTGAAGGTGTTATATGAGTGTTGAACAATCATCGTTTCGTGAGGCAGAAATTCACCATCCACAGAAACCGTATGTTCATTAACCATTAGATGTAGGTGTGTGTAAGTGTAGCTAGAATCCTTCTTATAAGAAAATCCTAGTATATTGAGGATACTGGTGTTGTTACAAAATAAATTAATAAAAAGAGTTTAGGGGGTTGACGAAGAAAAATAAAACAAAACAACATTAGGGAAGACATTACCTCAAAATCGGGTAACTCTTTTTGATTTGAGCCAAAGGCTTCCTTGGGAAGAGTTATGCCCAAAGTGAGGCTTATAGGAGTAATAGGGGGAACTTTGGAGAGTATTTGGGCAGAGTTTTTCCGAACCAAATGTCTTGAATGTGTGAATGAGGGGGTAGAGGTGGGGGCCTTTTATAAGAGGAGAGGAGGGGCACTCTTGGAAAGTAAGGAAATGTTACATTATTATACAATGATTTTCGGATTCTAAATGTCCCACACTTAGATAATTTGTGGGTAAGGTGCTAAGGGTTCTAAATCAACCCATCCAATAGTCTTTGGACAAGTTTATGCCTTGTATTGTACATTATCTTTTCTTTTTATTTAAATCGTTAAATAATGAGGTCATCGCTGCATCATAATGATGTCATAAATAATTTAATTTATATAATGTCTAAAAATTATAAAAAAAAATACTATGATGTAGGAAATATTTTTATCTTTACAATGAATATTTATAGTCAAAAATATGACTTGTATAACCCCATGTAAAAATTGTTTTAGTAAAACATTTCATGTTTGTGTCATTTTTTACTTTAACATTAAATAAAAGGTATTTATGTCATTTTCTAACTAAAGTGGCTCCATGGGGTCCCCAAGTTGACCCATGTATTTTCTTGGTCGGCCATTGCACATCCAATGAGGGTAGGACATGTTTCAAGATCATCTCATATTATTAAAACTTTATTTTTACCTTAAACTACACTAATTACCTCTAATCGCGATTAAGAACTTAAAAGTTACTCTTCACCAAAAATTATTTTAATCTCATTAAACCGCATTTTACTTCTTAATGGCTACCATGTATGTCGGATTTTTGAAAATCAAATCACAGAAGTGGTAATATTTCATTTAAACGAAAAATCAGTTATTTAACTACCACTTAGTGGTTTCACTATTCATCAAAAATTGAAGATTTTCAGAACAATGCCAAAATTTCACCCTAAGCTATAATTGATATTCCAAATTCAAAAATGATGTCTATTTTAAAAAATTCCAAAAATATAATTTGCATTAATTAATTTTATAATTAATTCCCGCTGTCACAACAAATAGCGTGTTTTTAAGAAACAATTTATATCAAAAGATTAGCAATTGTTTATGTCCAATTTCAATGTTAAATTAATTCTAATGACCACAATTGGATAAAATGGTAAAAATATATTCTAATTTTACTTTAAAACCACTAAATAGTATAATTTATCACTATAAATTATTTTGATTAAAAACGTTGTTTTTAAGTATTTTTCACTATTCATAAAAATTAGAAGTTCTCAGAAAAATACAAAAAATTCAACATAGGCTAATTTCGATATTCTGAATCCAAAAATGAAGTCCATTTTGAAATATAAATTTTCTATAATTTTAAAAAGTGGTTATTACTATTCATAACGACTACTTTGATTAGTTGCGGTGTTTTAGAACTCGATGTTGCGTACAATGCAAGCTATTGCATTATTGAATGAGAAGCGTATTGTGGAAGCTCGGGGTGTTACATTCTCCCCTCCTTCAATAAATTGCGTCCTCGCAATTTGAAATTTTTCTTGGAAAATAAAAGGTTGAAAATAGAAAATACCTTTGTGGAAAACCCGCATCGGAAATAATATTAATAAAATTTAGCCTTAATAAGAGGGAAAGGGAAATGAAATAGTCACCACCAAATTATGATCTCAATTATGAGAACATTGGTTGAAATTAGAGACATATAATTGGAGGAAAAACGTAAATATTTGTAGAGAGTGATTGAGGTCATCAATCACAATCAACTGTCAAATTGAGGGCCTCAAAGGCTTCAATATATGTTGATTTAAAATATCATCAGTTCAACAAGACATAAGGTATTAGGATAACACATTTTTTTGTTTTAATATCCCTTTACTAAAGTTTAAGAATTAATTTATTCATTGAATAAGAGATAGGTATATATAGATTTATTCTTGACAATTAGAGTTTCAACCTTCAACTCATGTTTCACTCAAAAAGATAATAGAACTCAAAAATATTATACTTATCCTAATTTTATAAGGTTACAAATGTTAACACAAACCATTTATATTAGTAAAATTATTTTGTAAAAACCATGGACTTCATGTAGGCTAGTGGTAGGAAATAAAGGCCATTCGCACTATGGTTGTGGGTACCATTCCTGCAGCTTTGTCCGACGCGACAGGTTATACCCCACCCTGCAGGTTGTCCTTTTCCTAAAACTATAGTATTATAATATTCCAAAAATAATCTTCATAAATTTTTTAACCTTAAACAATACTATCCAAAGATCAACTTAATCCACTCCAACCATTATAGTTATCCAAAATACCTCTGTCCAGACTTTCTCTAAAAGGTCTCTTAATTCCAAAATCAATTTATCAGATTCCCCAAACAAATTAAAGTTTCTCTTATTGTCACATACTAAAAATATAATTACCTTCATCATATTAAAACCTTACTGAAATCAACAAGTACTGTAGTACAATCCTTATATATATACCACATTATTCTAATAACCAGAATATAATCCATGAGTCCAAAAGCACCAATACATTAGTTATTCTGCTTCAACTGTAGTAACAACATAAGATTGTCCTCGATCCCTTAGCCTTTTCTGAGGTATGTTTCCCTGACGCTTAGGACATTCATTTGCATAATTACCCATTTCCCTACAATTGTAGCATTCAACATTGATAGCCTCTTTCTTTCCCTTTCAATCACGCGCCTGGTGACCTTTGTCCCCACATTTATAACAAACTCTCATTCAATTTAGGCAAGTACCAGGGTGATTCTTCCCACAATTATTACATAATGGAAAATCCTTCTTTCCCTTTTTCCATTTATCTGTATCTTGTTCCACCATTCTCTTCTTCTCTTGCTTTACTTTGTTGTCATAAGATTTAGAGAATTCCTTTTCTGTCTTGATAGAACACGAGACAATATCTTCGTATGACGAGAAGGTTTGTGAGACTAATGCTCGATGGAGAAATGGTTTTAACCCATCAAAGAAACGATAAATCTTACTTCTTGGGTTACATATATAATCTGCAGCATGCCTCGCTAACCTTGTAAAGTTGGCCTCATATTTTGCGACATTCTCATCCTCCTTTTGTCTCAGACTCAAAAATTTTCTTTCCATATCTGCTCGATGGTCACGAGGATAGTATTTTTCTAGGAAAAGCACTTTGAACTCCCTCCATTCCATATTCGATACGTCATCATCTTCCTTTGTGTTTTGAATCAATGACCACCATTGATCAGCATCTCTAGTGAGGCGGTAAACTGCCACGATAACCTTCTCCCTTTCGCTACTCCCCAAGGCGTGGAATATTTTCTCTAAGGTGTTTATCCATGGCTCGTCTACTAATGGATTTGTACCCCAATTAAATGTTGGCGGTTGTTGCCTCATGAAGCGGTCTAACATTGATCCTCCACATTGTGGATCAGGGTGATCCATACGAGCAAGGTTATTATTCATAACTTGAGTGAGTTGTCCCAGTATGGTAATAAGTTGATCAGCACCAGTTGTATCTCCAGATCCACAATAATTATCTTGATGAAGAGGGCAATCCCTACATGGATTTCGTGCATTGATAATGTTTGCATTCCTTCCACTAGGCGCCATTTCTATACAATGGCATAAACTATATTAGTTTATGAATCAAAATACATAATTCCATACTTATAAAATACTTAACATAAATTGAACTATTTATGGATATAATCCATAATCATAAAAAGGTTTTCTTTGAGGAAGTATATACTCATAACAATTCATAGTAGTTTGTAAAGAAAATGAGAATTATCCTAAGCATATCACCTGGGAGTTCCGTAACCAAGAGTGCAACAAGGCCCGTTGTCGTGCACCAGTTCCCATTCGAGTCTAGCTCAAAGTGGTGTTTTCGGGTTTTACCCCTAGGTACATCTGTGCCAGAGCCGCCTCTACCTGCTCATATCCAGACAGGGATGTATTGCTCGGAAAACTCACAACATCTCTACAATACCAAAATTCTAGGAAGTTCTTCTATACTAATCCTCAAAGTCTCTCTTCGGGCTATGTGCTCTAATCAGAGTTTATCTAAATCTAGCTTCCAAGGTTAGTACTAAACTACCTCTGATACCAACTGTAACACCCCAACCCCAGCTACCCAGAGTTGGTGCATTACTTCGTAACATTGGCATGATCACAAAAGATCAAGTCTCGAAAGACCGATTAGTTTAGTAGCCTTGGAAACACTAGATACATTCATAAATGTTACATTATAATATAAGGTAAAAAACTACAATAACAAAGTCTTCATAGTCCACACTCATATCCTCTTCTGACTATCCCTGCAGGTCATTCCTAAAATACTTCTTCACATCCTAGAAAATATTAAAACATTGAAAGGGGTGAGCTCAGATGCTCAGTAAGGATAACAATATTGCGGATGCTTTCATAAATAAACATAAACATTTATGGCAATGTATAACTAAAAAAAAGCCTTTTAAACTTGAACATCAACATAATATGGAAAAAGTAAAATGAGATAATGCCATTTACTTATTCACATGGATATTCTATTGGCCGAATAATCACATGAAATATCATTAACCACTTTCATAATGATGGAATGCATAATGCCAGACTATCATAACCACGTAGCCAAGGCCTCGTGCCAAGACCACAAATAAGATTTTGTCAAGGCCTCGTTCCAAGACACTAGTTTGTCTCATGAGACCTGTCAATGCATCGAGGAGATGTAGCGGGCTCCACCCGTCACTTATTAAGTCCAATGCATTCCTCATATGAATAGGTTTAAACATATCATAAACCATAACATAATCATATCACATAAAACATGCATAAATGAAACATAACATCTCCACATTTCAATCACAAGATATCAATACAACACATTGATATAATAAAAATGCTTTCAAAACGATTTTCAATACAAAAATAAACGAAAAGTATCACATGGTATTTATTTTTCATTAAAAAAGGTATGGCTTGTAGAGGAAGCTGAAACTCAAATAGTGGTCATGGTGGCGGAGAAGTCGTTGTCTCCGCATACGTACGAAAAAAACATTCCTTTTTGTCATTTAGTAAACAATTCGTATAAAAAATATTCCTTTTGAATAAACGTAAAAGTCAAAGGGTTTTATACACCATATAAAAGAAATTTGTGTATAAAACCAAATATGCCTCAATGAAAGGAGATTGAGACGAAGTCCTTACAAAGATCATTTTTAAAATAAAATAGATATATTATGTATATTCACTATAGGTACACATAAAAAAGTAGAAATACAAAATAAGACATAATAATATCATGACATAATTTGAAATTAGGAGATTAACCCAAAGAATGGAAGTTGGGTTAAGAAGTTCCCTTACCTCGTGTCTGACATGAATCAACCATTCTTTAACCTCCTGAATAATAAACTAGATTTAATATATACCTTATTAATAACCATTTTCAATTTCATTATCCTTTTTATATCACTTATTACAATGATATGAACATTATGTAATTATTTTAGTTAATAACGGTCGTTTTGTCGATCTTTGGTACTTGAGTCAACAATAAACTTCTTATAATTACAAGTTGTTTATGTGGTAGAATATCTATTATCTCCAAAATTATATTCATGATTTATATTTCATATATATCATATATATCCAGTATATAAATTCATTTATAATATTATGTAACATTTAGAGGTAAGAAATGAAATGCACCGTTCATGGAGACGGTAAGCCGTACGTACACATGAACGCTAATTTCATTTATATTTCTTATTTAATGGAATGAAATCATAATGATATAAATTTTTAATATAATTCCAGTATAATATATTGTATAAAACCATTTACTCCATCCTTTATACATCCCACATATGGCATTAACGATTCAAATCACTTTGAGGGGGCGGTAGTCCGCACTTCCTAAAATGAAATTATCGCGTTTACCCATAATGGAAATCATAAATCATGCCATAAATGAGAAATAAAGAAGCATAAGTAAAACATAAACATATTATATATCATATATAAATATATTGAAATCTTAATGGCCACCTTTGAAGGTGTTATATGAGTGTTGAACAATCATCGTTTCGTGAGGCAGAAATTCTCTATCCATAGAAACCGTATGTTCTTTAACCATTAGATGTAGGTGTGTGTAAGTGTAGCTCGAATACTTCTTATAAAAACATCCTAGTATATTTAGGATTCTTGTGTTGTTACAAAAGAAATGAATAAAAAGAGTTTAGGGGTTTGGAGAAGAAAAATAAAACAAAACAACATTAGGGAAGACATTACCTCAAAATCGGGTAACTCTTTTTGATTTGAGCCAAAGGCTTCCTTGGGAAGAGTTATGCCCAAAGTGAGGCTTCTAGGAGTAAGAGGGGGAAGTTGGGAGAGTATTTGGGCAGAGGTTGGCCGAGCCAAATGGCTTGAAAGTGTTAATGAGGTGGTAGAGGTGGGGGCCTTTTATAAGAGGAGAGGGGGGCACTCTTGGAAGGTAAGGAAATGTTACATTATTATACAATGCTTTTCAGATTATAAAGGTCCCAAACTTATATATTTCATGTATACGTTGATAAGGGTTCTAAATCTACCCATATAATAGTCTTTGGACAAGTGTAAGCCTTGGATTGTACATTATCTGTTCATTTTATTAAAATCGTTAAATAATGAGGTCATCTCTGCATCATAATGATGTCATAAATAATTTAATTTATTTAATGTCTAAAATTTATAAAAAAATACTATGATGTAGGAAATCGTTTTATCTTTCCAATGAATATTTATAGTAAAAAACATGACTTGTATAACCCCATGTAAAAATTGTTTTAGTAAAACATTTCATGTTTGTGTCATTTTTTACTTTAACATTAAATAAAAGGTATTTATGTCATTTTCTAACTAAAGTGGCTCCATGGGGTATCCAAGTTGACCCATGGATTTTCTCGGTCGGCCATGGCACATCCAATGAGGGTAGGACATGTTTCAAACTCATCTCATATTATTAAAACATTATTTTTACCTTAAACTACACTAATTACCTCTAATCGCGATTAAGAACTTAAAAGTTACTATTCACCAAAAATTATTTTAATCTCATTTAACCACAATTTACTTATTAATGGAAACCATGTATGTCGGATTTTTGAAAATCAAATCACAGAAGTGGTAATATTTCATTTAAACGAAAAATCAGTTATTTAACTACCACTTAGTGGTTTCACTATTCATCAAAAAATGAAGTTTTTCAAAACAATGCCAAAATTTCACCCTAAGCTATAATTGATATTCCGAATTCAAAAATGATGTCTATTTTAAAAAATTCCAAACATATATGTTACATTAATTAATTTTATAATTAATTCCCGCTGTCACAACCAATAGCGTGTTTTTAAGAAACAATTTATATCAAAAGATTGGCAATTGTTTATGTCCAATTTCAATGTTAAATTAATTATAATGACCACCATTGGATAAAATGGTAAAAATATATTCTAATTATAATTTAAAACCACTAAATAGTATAATTTATCACTATAAATTATTTTGATTAAAAAAGTTGTTTTTAAGTATTTTTCACTATTCATAAAAATTAGAAGTTCTCAGAAAAATAACAAAAATTCAACATAGGCTAATTTCGATATTCCGAATCCAAAAATGAAGTCCATTTTGAAATAAAAAATTTCTAAAATTTTAAAAAGTGGTTATTACTATCCATAACGGCTACTTTGATTAGTCGCGGTGTTTTAGAACTCGAAGTTCCGTACAATGCAAGCTATTGCATTATTGAATGAGAAGCGTATTGTGGAAGCTCGGGGTGTTACATTCTCCCCTCCTTCAATAAATTGCGTCCTCGCAATTTTAAATTTTTCTTGGAAAATAAAAGGTTGAAAATAGAAAATACCTTTGTGGAAAAACCACATCGGAAATAATATTAATAAAATTTAACCTTAATAAGTGGGAAAGGGAAATGAAATAGTCACCACCCAATTATGATCTCGATTAGGAGAACATTGTTGGAAATTAGAGACATATAATTGGAGGAAAAATGTAAATATTTGTAGGGAGTGATTGAGGTCATCAATCACAATCAACTGTCAAATTGAGGGTCTCAAAGCCTTCAATCTATGTTGATTTAAAATATCATCAGTTCAACAAGACATAAGGTATTAGGATAACACATTTTTTTGTTTTAATATCCCTTTACTAAAGTTTAAGAATTAATTTATTCATTGAATAAGAGATAGGTATATATATATTTATGCTTGACAATTAGAGTTTCAACCTTCAACTCATGTTTCACTCAAAAAGATAATAGAACTGAAAAATATTATACTTATCCTAATTGTATAAGGTTCCAAATGTTAACACATAACATTTAGATTAGTAAAATTATTTTGTAAAAACCAGGGACTTCCTGTAGGCTAATGGTAGGAAATAAAGGCCTGTCGCACTATGGTTGTGGGTTCGATTCCTGCAGCTTTGTCCGACGCGACGGGTTATGCCCCACACTGCAGGTTGTCCTTTTCCTAAAACTATAGTATTATAATATTCCAAAAATAATCTTTATAAATTTTTTAACCTTAAACAATAATATCCAAATATCAACTTAATCCACTCCAACCTTTATAGTTATCCAAAATACCTCTGTCCAGACTTTCTCTAAAAGGTCTCTTAATTCGAAAATCAATTTATCTGATTCCCCAAACAAGGTAAAGTTTCTCTTACTGTCACATACTAAAAATATAATTACCTTCATCATATTAAAGCCTTACTGAAATCAACAAGTACTGCAGTACAATCCTTATATATATATCACATTATTCTAATAACTAGAATATAATCCATGAGTACAAAAGCACCAATACATTAGTTATTCTGCTTCAACTGTAGTAACAACATAAGATTGTCCTTGATCCCTTGGCCTTTTCTGAGGTAAGTTTCTTTGTCGCATAGGACATTCATTTGCATAATGCCCCATTTCCCTACAATTGTAGCATTCAACATAGATAGCCTCTTTCTCTCCCTTGCAATCACGCGCCTGGTGACCTTTTTCCCCACATTTATAACAAACTCGCATTCCTTTTAGGAAAGTACCAGGGTGATTCTTCCCACAATTATCACATAATAGAAAATCCTTCATTCCCTTTTTCCATTTATTTGTCTCCTGTTCCACCGTTCTCTTCTTCTCTTGCTTTACTTTGTTGTCATAAGATTTAGAGAATTCCTTTTCTGTCTTGATAGAACACGAGACAATATCTTCGTATGATGAGAATGTTTGTGAGACTAATGCTCGACAGAGAAATGGTTTTAACCCATCAAAGAAACGATCAATATTACTTCTTGGGTTACGTATATAATTTGCAGTATGCCTCGCTAACCTTGTAAAGTTGGCCTCATACTTTGCGACATTGTCATCCTCCTTTTGTCTCAGACTGAAAAATTGTCTTTCCATATCTGCTCGATGGTCACGATGATAGTATTTCTCTAGGAAAAGCACTTTGAACTCCCTCCATTCCATATTCAATACGTCATCATCTTCCTTTGTGTTTTGAATCAATGAACACCATTGATCAGCATCTCCAGTGAGGCGGTAAACTACCATGATAGCCTTCTCCCTTTTGCTAATCCCCAAGGCGTGGAATATTTTCTCTAAGGTGTTTATCCATTGCTCAGCTACTAATGGATTTGTACCCCCATTAAATGTTGGCGGTTGTTGCCTCATGAAGCGGTCTAACATTGATCCTCCACATTGTGGATCAGGGTGATCCATACGAGTAAGGTTATTAATCATAACTTGAGTTAGTTGACCCAGTATGGTAATAAGTTGATCAGCACCAGTTGTATCTCCAGATCCACAATAATTATCTTGAGCATGAGGGAAATCCCTACGCGGAGTTTGTCCATTGATACGGTTTCCATTCCATCCACTAGGAACCATTTCTATACAATGGCATAAACTAGATTAGTTTATGAATCAAAATACATAATTGCATACTTATAAAATACTTAACATAAATTGAACTGTTTATGGATATAATCCTTAATAATAAAAAGGTTTTCTTTGAGGAAGTATATACTCATAACCGTTCATAGTGGTTTGTAAAGAAAATGAGAATTATCCTATGCATATCCCCTGGGAGTTTCGTAACCAAGAGTGCAGCAAGGCCCGTTGTCGTGCACCAGTTCCCGTTCGAGTCTATCTCAAAGCGGTGTTTTCGGGTTTTACCCCTAGGTACATCTGTGCCGGAGCCGCCTCTACCTTCTCGTATCTAGACATGGATGTATTTCTCGGAATACTCACAACATCTCTACAATACCAAAATTCTAGGAAGTTCTTCCATACTAATCCTCGAAGTCTATCTTCAGGCTATGTGCTCTAATCAGAGTTTATCTAAATCTATCTTCCAAGGTTAGTACTAAACTACCTCTGATACCAACTGTAACGCCCCAACCCCAGCTACCCAGAGTTGGTGCATTACTTTGTAACATTGGCATGATCACAAAAGATCAAGTCTCGAAAGACCGATTAGTTTAGTAGCCTTGGGAACACTAGATACATTCATAAATGTTACATTACAGCATAAGGTAAAAAACTACAATAACAAAGTCTTCATAGTCCACACTCATATCCTCTTCTGATTATCCCTGCAGGTCATTCCTGAAATATTTCTTCACATCCTGGAAAATATTAAAACATTGAAAGGGGTGAGCTCAGATGCTCAGTAAGGATAACAATATTGCGGAAGCTTTTATAAATAAACATAAACATTTAAGGCAATTTATTACTAAAACAAAAGCCTTTTAAACTTAAACATCAACATAATATGGCAAAATTAAAATGAGGTAATGCCATTTACTTCTTCACATGGATATTCTACTGGTCGAATAATCACATGAAATATCATTAACAACTTTCATAATGATGGAATTCATTAATGCCAGACTATCATAACCACGTAGCCAATGCCCTGTGCCATGACCACAAATAAGATTTTGTCAAGGCCTCGTGCCAAGACACTAGTTTGTCTCATGAGACCTACCGATGCATCGAGGAGCTGTAGCGGGCTCCACCCATCACTTATTAAGTCCAATGCATTCCTCATATGAATAGGTTTAAACATATCATAAACCATAACATAATCGTATCACATAAAACATGCATAAAGGAAACATAACATTTCTACATTTCAATCACAAGATATCAATACAACACATTGATATAATAAAAACACTTTCAAAACCATTTTCAATACCAAAATAAAATAAAAGTATAACATGGTATTTATTTTTCATTAAAAAAAGGAATGGCTTGTAGAGGAAGATGAAACTCAAATAGTGGTCACGGCGGCGGAGAAGTCGTTGTCGCCGCATACGTACAACAGAAACATTCCCTTTTTTCGTTTAGTAAATGCTTCGTATAAAAAATATTCCTTTTGAATAAACGTAAAAGTCAAATGGGTTTATACACCGTATAAAAGAAATTTGTGTATAAAACCAAATATGCCTCAATGAAAGGAGATTGAGACGTAGTCCTTACAAAGATAATTTTTAAAATAAAATAGATATATTATGTGTATTAACTATAGGTACACATAAAGAAATTAAAAATACAAAATAAGACATAATAATATCATGACATAATTTGAAAGTAGGAGATTAACCCAAAGAATGGAAGTTGGGTTAAGAAGTTCCCTTACCTCATTTCTGACTTGACTCAACCGTTCTTTAACCTCCTGAATAATAAACTAGAGTTAATATATACATTATTAAGAACCATTTTAAATTTCATTATCCTTTTTATATCACTTATTACAATGATATGAACATTATGTAATTATTTAAGTTAATAATGGTCGTTTTGTCGATCTTTGGTACTTGAGTCAACAATAAACTTCTTATAATTACAAGTTGTTTATGTGGTAGAATATCCTTTATCTCCATAATTATATTCATGATTTATATGTCATATATATCATATATATCCAGTATATACATTCATTTATATTATTACGTAACATTTATAGGTAAGAAATGAAATGCACCGTTCATGGAGACGGTAAGCCGTACGTACGCATGAACGCTACTTTCATTTCTATTTCGTATTTAATGGAATGAAATCATAATGATATAAATTTATAATATAATTCCAGTATAATATATTTTATAATACCATTTACTCCATCCTTTATACATCCCACATATGGCATTAACGATTCAAATCACTTTGAGGGGGCGGTAGTCCGCACTTCCTAAAATGAATTTATCGCGTTTACCAATAATGGAAATCATAAAGCATGCCATAAATGAGAAATACAGAAGCATAAGTAAAACATAAACATATTATATATCATATATAAATATAGTTACATCTTAATGGCCACCTTTGAAGGTGTTATATGAGTGTTGAACAATCATCGTTTCGTGAGGCAGAAATTCGCCACCCACAAAAACCGTATGTTCTTTAACCATTAGATGTAGGTGTGTGTAAGTGTATCTAGAATACTTCTTATAACAACATCCTAGTATATTGAGGATACTGGTGTTGTTACAAAAGAAATGAATAAAAAGAGTTTAGGGGTTTGGAGAAGAAAAATAAACCAAAACAACATTAGAGAAGACATTACCTCAAAATCGGGTAACTCTTTTGGATTTGAGCCAAAGGCTTCCTTGGGAAGAGTTCTGCCCAAAGTGAGGCTTCTAGGAGTAAGAGGGGGAAGTTGGGAGAGTATTTGGGCAGAGTTTGGCCGATCCAAATGGCTTGAAAGTGTGAATGAGGTGGTAGAGGTGGGGGCCTTTTATAGGAGAGGAAGGGCACTCTTGGAAAGTAAAGAAATTTTACATTATTATACAATGATTTTCGGATTCTAAAGGTCCCAAACTTATATAATACGTGGCTAATGTGATAAGGGTTCTAAATATACCCATCCAATAGTCTTTGGACAAGTGTAAGACTTGGATTGTACATTATCTTTTCATTTTATTAAAATCATTAAATAATGAGGTCATCACTGCATCATAATGATGTCATAAATAATATAATTTATTTAATGTCTACAAATTATAAAAAAAATACTATGATGTAGGAAATATTTTTAGATTTCCAATTACTATTTATAGTCAAAAATGTGACTTTTGTAACCCCATTTAAAAATTGTTTTAGTAAAACATTTCATGTTTGTGTCATTTTTTACTTTAACATTAAATAAAAGGTATTTATGTCATTTTCTAACTAAAGTGGATCCATGGGGTCCCCAAGTTGACCCATGGATTGTCTTGGTCGGCCATGGAACATCCAACGAGGGTAGGACATGTGTAAAGCTCATCTCATTTTATTAAAACATTATTTTTACCTTCAACTACACTAATTACCTCTAATCGCGATTAAGAACTTAAAAGTTACTATTCACCAAAAATTATTTTAATCTCATTGAACCAAATTTTACTTCTTAATGGAAACCATGTATGTCGGATTTTTGAAAATCAAATCACAGAAGTGGTAATATTTCATTTAAACGAAAAATCAGTTATTTAACTACCACTTAGTGGTTTCACTATTCATCAAAAATTGAAGTTTTTCAGAACAATGCCAAAATTTTACCCTAAGCTATAATTTATATTCCGAATTCAAAAATGATTTCTATTTTAGAAAATTCCAAAAATATAAGTTGCATTAATTAATTTTATAATTAATTCCCACTGTCACAACAAATAGCGTGTTTTTAAGAAACAATTTATATCAAAAGATTGACAATTGTTTATGTCCAATTGCAATGTTAAATTAATTATAATGACCAGCATTGGCTAAAATGGTAAAAATATATTCTAATTATACTTTAAAACCACTAAACAGTATAATTTATCACTATAAATTATTTTTATTAAAAAAGTTGTTTTTAAGTATTTTTCACTATTCATAAAAATTAGAAGTTCTCAGAAAAATACCAAAAATTCAACATAGGCTAATTTAGATATTCCGAATCCAAAAATGAAGTTCATATTGAAATATAAAATTTCTATAATTTTAAAAAGTGGTTATTACTATTCATAACGGCTACTTTGATTAGTCGCGGTGTTTTAGAACTCAAAGTTGCGTACAATGCAAGCTATTGCATTATTGAATGAGAATCGTATTGTGGAAGCTCGTGGTGTTACAATACTGATCTTAGACATAGGATACAACCCAGAGATATCACTTTTTGGCAATTTTATTATTTTTCTACATGTATTTTATAGTTTTATGGATTCCTTTTTTTGGATATTTTGTTGACACATGACATGACATTTGACTTCATCTTTTTTTATATGAGTTTACTTATGGAATTGTTTTATATATCAATGACTTAAGAAATTTTATATTTTCTGATTGATCTATTAATTAGGCTACTTATTTGGTGTTTTATAGCTATTGTGCTACACTCTAATTGTGAGGGAATAATCTCCCCACAAGACACATCATAGGCCCTCATGGATAGTCTAAAACCTCTTTCATTTTGAGATATGCGCTTGAGGTAATATTGAAAATACGCCTCAGTGAATATTTTGTGGAATCCAGGTATGGGAAGTTAAAAAGTGGTGTTAGAGGAATTATTTTTTACATTTTCTTACTATTTTTGGACAATAGAAAGGTATAGAGAGGAATATGAATGTAACGCCCCGACCCCAGCTGCCCAGAGTCGGTGCATTAATTACGTAACATTGGCATGATCACAAGAAAGATCAAATCCCGAAAGACCGATTAGTTTAGTAGCCTTGGAAACACTAGATATAATCATAAGTTTTACATTACATCATAAAATGAAAAACTACTACAACAACATAATGTTTCCAACGTCCACACTATAAACCCATAATATCCCTGCAAGTCAATCATAATTTACTTCTTCACTACCTGGGAAAAATAAAACATAAAAAAGGGGTGAGCTCAAATGCCCAGTAAGGATAACAATAAAGCGGAACATTCAAAATAAGCATAAACGTTTAAGGCAATGAATTACTAAAACAAAAGCCTTTTAAAAATTGAACTTCAACATAGTATGGCAAAAGTAAAATGAAATAATGCCATTTACTTGTTCACATGGATATTCTACTAATCGAATAATCACATGCAATATCAATAACCACTTTCATAATGTTGGAATGCATAATTCCAAACGTTAATTTCATTGTCTAGGCCTCATCCCAAGACCTAGGGGTTACTTCTAACCGGAACCCAACCCGGAGTGCCTCTAATAACCGGACACCAACCCGGAGTGCCTCTAATAACCGGACACCAACCCGGAGTGCCTCTAATAACCGGACACCAACCCGGAGGGCATACTTTTACCAGTCCCTAACCTGGAGGGCTTACTTTAACCAGTCCCGAACCTGGAGGGCTTACTTTAACCAGTCCCCAACCTGGAGGGCTTACTTTTACCGGTCCCCAACCCGGAACATACTTGTTTAGCACATTCATCTGAAGAAAAGTTTGAAATATAACATAAACATTCGGGTTAAAACTAGCATACGAAATGTCAATAGTTTCACCATAAACTATGAATGGTATAAAATAGCACATCCACATTCAAACATATCACAAAACCTTCAATACATTATATAAGTTTTGTATTATAATAAATCAACTTCAAATAATCTTAAAATCCATCAAAGGATGTTGACATAGATGAAATCAAAATTCTTTTAAAAGAAGTATCTCCTTTTAATTTGAAATCATTTAAGATCCATATAAAATAAAACATTTTCTTTGAAAATATTCTTATAAGATTGTATGGAAAGCTTCGACGATTTTATAACGGCGGAAAATAACCGCACCCGCCGTATAAGTTAAAAAAAACATTCTTACCTCAATTCTGTCGAAAAGGTTAAAAAGGACCTTGTTTTGAAAACGACGGAAAGATTCCTTTATAAACCTCTTATAAAAAGTCAAACAAGGGTATAAATGACTTTAACCCATATTCTTGTAAATAGTAAAAATGTTTTGAAATACATTTCGAAGAAACATGGATGTGGATGATAAAGAGATCCCAGTAGATTATTACGTATTATACAACCTCGGATAATGAAGAGATTGTGAAATAACCCTTACCTTGTACTTTTCCTTGGTTGGGGTAGGTTAAACTCCTGTATAATGGTGAAATAATTGTTATTAAATTATACAAAAATCATATATATTAATATGATATCATATATGATCTTTTAACATTGATTTGTTAATAATATCTTAGAATTATCGTCGTTTCGGGTGTTAACTTACTCATTTTCTTTTATATGTTTTGTTACATAAGTCATGTTTGTTGTATCTTATTCATATCCAGAATGATATCAAGTCCTTAAACATCATTTTTAAATCATTAAATGATAATTATAGTTGAATGGATACGATGGAGAATGAATCTCATCGCGTTCGTGGAGACGGTAGTCCGTACGTACGCACGAACGCTACTTCCATTTAATTTTTATTTTAAAAGAATCGAATCCAAATGATACATAGGTAAATTACTATCTCAGTATAATATAATATTTTATATATGTTACTTAAGTTCATTAACACCATCCTTTATACGTTCCAAGTGTGGTATGAACGAGTCATATCATTTTAAGGGGGCGGTAGTCCGCACTACCTCAAATGAAATTATCGTATGTATATACAACATGAAACGAATAATGGTATGAAATAAAATGGAATTACAGAAGATTATATATAAAATATATATCATTAATATCATATTTAATTACAGTTCCATCATAATGGCCACCATGAGAGGTGGTAAGATGTATTTGAACAATCATCATTTCGTGAGGCGTTAGTTTGCCATCCACAGAAACATTATGTTCATCATCCATTAGATGGAGTTGTGTATATGTGTAGTTTGAATCCTTCTTATAACAAAATCCTAGTATATTGAGGATACTGGTGTTGTTACAAAAGAAAGTAAATAAAAAGATTTATGGGGTTGGAGAAGCAAAATAAATGAAAATAATTTAAGAGAAATCGTTACCTTTAATTTAGGTAACTCACTTTGGTTGGAACCAAATGACTTCTTGAAATGATTTCTTCCTAAGGGTAAGCTTCAAGGAGGAGGAGAGGGATGTGGGGAGATTAGTTGGGCAGAGTTTGGACGAGCAAAGTGGCTTGAGAGGTGTGAAGAAATGAGAAGGAGGAGTGCCCTTTTATAAGAGGGGTGAGGGGCACCTTTGGAAAAGCTAGAAATATTAATTTATAATAAATTCATATTTGGTTTCTAATGGCTCCAAAGTTGACTATTCAAAGGTTAAGGTGGGGATAGGTAGAAAACCACTCAACCAATAGAATTTAGACAGGTTTGGGTACTTATATTAACCTTATCTTTAAGTATTAACTCTAAGTTAATTAGTTTCACTTTTACAATGTCTCTTTGTATTTTTATATAATATGGTTAATAAACTTACTATATACATCCAAGCGACCCCCAAGTGGTCCATTAATGAGGAACCTATCATAATATAAGTCTCTTGGCCGAACCTTAGATTTTTAGGAATTTAATATCAATTAATAATATAATATTTGTTTTAAGAACTCTTTTTTGTCAATTTTGACACTATTCAATAGTTGATTTTTGTGAAACTCCTAACAGATTGATTACTTCGAACAAAGTCAATTAAATCAATCCTAATATATCATATTATCATAGAAAATTAGTTTAATTCATTAAAAGTTTCATATTATAATTATTTGGGTATTTATAAGATCAATTATTTTAATTTTTCACTATTTTAGTAATTACTGCATCATCATTGTGTCATAAATAAAATAAATTATTTAATGTCTAAAAATTATAAATAAAATATCATTATGTAGGAAATCGTTTTATCGTTCTAATGAATATTTATAATCTAAAATCCAACATGTATAACCCTATGTAAAAATTGTTCTTCTAAAAGATGTAAGCTTATGCCATTTTTATTTTTATTTTAACTTTATTAATATAATGTGTCATTATCACTTACAAGTGGATCCATGGGGTCCCAAAATAGACCCAAAGATGCCCATGGTCGACCATGTATCAACCAATAGGGTTAAGACACGTTTTAGGGTAATTTAGTATTATTATAATTTTATTTTTTTAACCCTTATTTACCGGATTTACCCTTTAACCATGGTAAATAAAATATTTACCACAGTAACTTTTCAAAATGTCTAAAAATAAAAGTTACCTATTTACACAATTTGAACATCCTGATTCCAAATATGGAATCCATTTTCCTAAATTCAAAACACAGAAGTGGCAGAAATTAATTTAAAATTAATTCCCGCTGTCAAAACAAAAAGCGTGTTTTTAAGAGATAATAACTATCAAAAGATTGACACTTGTTTATGTTCGGTTTAATTGTAAAATTATGTCCAATGACCAACATTATATTAAATGGTAAAAATATATTCTAAATATACTTTAAAACCACTAAAATTCATAATTTATCACTATTAATTATTTTGATTAAAAAAGTTGTTTTTAATTAAAATTTAGAAATTTTCACTATTCATCAAAATATGAAAGTTATCCGAAATGTACCAAAATTTCACCCTAGGCTAATTTCGAAATTCTGAATCCAAAAATGAAGTCCATTTTGAAATATAAAATATATATGATTTCAAAAATTAGGTATTACTATTCACAACGGCTAGTTTAATCGGTTGTGGTGTGTGTTAAAACTCGAAGTTGCGTATAACACACGCTACTGTATTATTCAAAGGAAAGCGTACCGTGGAAGCTTGGGATGTTTCATTTTAAATTTTTTTGATGTCCCCATTTAGTCAATATGTTTAAAATATTGTATTTAAAAAGGGTTCACTATTAAAAGTTGATAAAAGTGCAATACTGAAAATGAATTTGTTCTTGCATTATATCAAAGAAACTCATAATATGGATTCTAAAATTATAAGGATTATATAAAGTTTAAAATTTAGATAATACTATTCATAACCGCTTTTGAATGGCTTATTTTTTTAAGTCATGGTGTGATTGAACTCGGTGTTGCGTGTAGTGCAAGTTATTTAATTATTTTGAAGAAATAACACACTATGAAATCTTGGGGTGTTACATTCTCCCCTCCTTCAATAAATTGCGTCCTCGCAATTTGAAATTGTTCTTCAAAAATAAAAGGTTGAAAATAGAAAATATATTTGTGGGAAAACCCACATCGGAAATTGGGTTACTAAAATTTAGTCTTAATATGAGGAAAAGAGAAATGAAAGGGTCACCACCAAATTATGATATCGATTAGGAGAACATTGGTGGCAATTAGAGACATAAAATTGGAGGAAAAACGTAAATATTTATAGGTAGTGATTGAGGTCATCAATCACAAACAAGTGTAAAATTGAGGTCCTTAAACTCATCAATCTATGATGATTTGAAATACCATCGGTTCAACAAAACATAGGGTATTGGGATAACACATTTTTGACGTTTCAAAATATCTTAGTTGAAATCCCACATCGAAAAATGAATTAATGAGGCCTCTATTTAAAATAAAGAGTGGAAAGTATGAAGATTACCGAAAATAACACATACTAGGGTTCCATGTAGGAAAATATGGATATGGAGGAGAAATCTAACCATCAATTATCTGACGGAGAGTGGTAGAGAACATGGCTATGAAAAGGCCAACAATCCTAAAGCCATAAATTAGTGATGATTTAAGGTACCATCTAGGACAACATTTTTGTTCTAAGTTCCTTTTATTAATGTTGAGGAATTTATTTATGAGTTTTTCTAAGATCATAAGGAGATATACTTACTTTATAATTAGAGTTTTATCTAATAATAAATTTCTACCACAAACTCATCTTTCACTCTAAGAGATAATAGAACGTAAAAAAAAATTTATACAGGGTTCCAAAATAAATGAATTTATAATTCATATACCAGATCTTTTAATAAAAACTAAATTATTTAATCCAGGACATCTCGTGGGCCAGTGGTAGGTGATACACCCTTGTCGCCCTTCAGTTGCGGGTTCAAGTCTCGCAGCCTTGCCGGACGCGACGGGTTACCGCCCAACCTCCGGGTTTTCCTTTTATGGTAATCCAAAATAATCCAAACTAGAACTATCCAAAATACTTCTATCCAGACTCACAGTCCAACATTTATAAGTAAGGTAAACATAATGTAGAACCTTTTTACCCCGTAATATCATATGAATACCTTCATCATGTATTCTTTTAATACACTGAAACATCCTGAATTACCATATTCTTTATTGATTACATTCATGCTCCCTTATTCCATATAGAAAGCTGGATATACTTCATTAATCCAAAAATGTTTTAAACCCCAAAAATGATGGAATATACAAATCATTAATCAGTTCGAAGGTAGTCAAGAATATCCAATTTAATTTATCCAAAACAATCATGTATTATTCCAAAATCACTACTTCGGTATCAGAACTATATTATGGTTTATCATTCTCTCAACCATATATTTTCCAAAAATTTATCCTGCTATTGAGTCACTTTTCTTTGTTCCACATAATCTCAAGTCCTTAATGAAATAGTACTGCAGTACAATCCTTATATACTCCATAATTATTATAACAAGTACATTGTCGATACAACACTCAATTGACATAATCAACATAAGAACTCTAATCATTCCTCCTCATCTGTGGTAGTATCATAACTTGATTATTATCCAATAGCATCATTTGCGGCATAGTCTGATGACTGGGACATAGGTTTGCATAGTGTCCAAACTCCTTGCAAATGAAGCATTGTACATTTGAGACCATTTTCTCACCCTTGCAGTCACGTACTTTGTGCCCTTTTTCCTCCACACTTATAACAAACTCTCATTCCTTTCAGGCAAGTTCCAGGGTGTTTCTTTCCACAGTTACCACATATGGGAAAATTATTCTTTTCCTTCTTCCCTTTATCCATCTTTCTCTCTTCCAGCCTTTTCTTCTCTTGCTTCCCTTCAAAGGCATAGGACTAAGTAAACTCTTTACTTATCTTATCAACACATGATATTATTTCTTCATATGATGATAATACATGGGTGACTATTTCTCTTATAAATTCTAGCTTAAGACCATGAAATATATGATCCTTCCTTCTCTTTGAATCATGTGTATTCCTGGAGTTCTCATTCCTTCTACTGGGCGCCATTTCTAAACAATGGCATAAACTAGATCAGTTTATGAATCAAAATACATAATCCCATACTTATAAAACACTTGACATAAATTGAACTATTTATGGATATAATCCATAATCATAAGAATGTTTTCTTTGAGGAAGTATATACTCATAATCCCTTCAAAATGATTTGTAAAGAAAATGAGAGTTATCCTAAGCATATCCCCCGGGAGTGTCGTAACCAAGAGTGCAGCAAGGCCCGTTGTCGTGCACCAGTTCCCGTTCGAGTCTAGCTCAAAGCGGTGTTTTCGGGTTTTACACCTAGGTACATCTGTGCCAGAGCCGCCTCTACCTGCTCGTATCCAGACAGGGATGTATTGCTCAGAAAACTCACAAAATCTCTACAATACCAAAATTCTAGGAAGTTCTTCTATACTAATCCTCAAAGTTCATCTTAGGTCTACGTGCTCTAATCAGAGTTTATCTAAATCTAGCTTCCAAGGTTTGTACTAAACTTCCTCTGATACCAACTGTAACGCCCCGACCCCAGCTGCCCAGAGTCGGTGCATTAATTACGTAACATTGGCATGATCACAAGAAAGATCAAATCCCGAAAGACCGATTAGTTTAGTAGCCTTGGAAACACTAGATATATTCATAAGTTTTACATTACATCATAAAATGAAAAACTACTACAACAACATAATGTTTCCAACGTCCACACTATAAACCCATAATATCCCTGCAAGTCAATCATAATTTACTTCTTCACTACCTGGGAAAAATAAAACATAAAAAAGGGGTGAGCTCAAATGCCCAGTAAGGATAACAATAAAGCGGAACATTCAAAATAAGCATAAACGTTTAAGGCAATGAATTACTAAAACAAAAGCCTTTTAAAAATTGAACTTCAACATAGTATGGCAAAAGTAAAATGAAATAATGCCATTTACTTGTTCACATGGATATTCTACTAATCGAATAATCACATGCAATATCAATAACCACTTTCATAATGTTGGAATGCATAATGCCAAACGTTAATTTCATTGTCTAGGCCTCATCCCAAGACCTAGGGGTTACTTCTAACCGGAACCCAACCCGGAGTGCCTCTAATAACCGGACACCAACCCGGAGTGCCTCTAATAACCGGACACCAACCCGGAGTGCCTCTAATAACCGGACACCAACCCGGAGGGCATACTTTTACCAGTCCCTAACCTGGAGGGCTTACTTTAACCAGTCCCTAACCTAGAGGGCTTACTTTAACCAGTCCCCAACCTGGAGGGCTTACTTTTACCGGTCCCCAACCCGGAACATACTTGTTTAGCACATTCATCTGAAGAAAAGTTTGAAATATAACATAAACATTCGGGTTAAAACTAGCATACGAAATGTCAATAGTTTCACCATAAACTATGAATGGTATAAAATAGCACATCCACATTCAAACATATCACAAAACCTTCAATACATTATAGAAGTTTTGTATTATAATAAATCAACTTCAAATAATCTTAAAATCCATCAAAGGATGTTGACATAGATGAAATCAAAATTCTTTTAAAAGAAGTATCTCCTTTTATTTTGAAATCATTTAAGATCCATATAAAATAAAACATTTTCTTTGAAAATATTCTTATAAGATTGTATGGAAAGCTTCGACGATTTTATAACGGCGGAAAATAACCGCACCCGCCGTATAAGTTAAAAAAAACATTCTTACCTCAATTCTGTCGAAAAGGTTAAAAAGGACCTTGTTTTGAAAACGACGGAAAGATTCCTTTATAAACCTCTTATAAAAAGTCAAACAAGGGTATAAATGACTTTAACCCATATTCTTGTAAATAGTAAAAATGTTTTGAAATACATTTCGAAGAAACATGGATGTGGATGATAAAGAGATCCCAGTAGATTATTACGTATAATACAACCTCGGATAATGAAGAGATTGTGAAATAACCCTTACCTTGTACTTTTCCTTGGTTGGGGTAGGTTAAACTCCTGTATAATGGTGAAATAATTGTTATTAAATTATACAAAAATCATATATATTAATATGATATCATATATGATCTTTTAACATTGATTTGTTAATAATATCTTAGAATTATCGTCGTTTCGGGTGTTAACTTACTCATTTTCTTTTATATGTTTTGTTACATAAGTCATGTTTGTTGTATCTTATTCATATCCAGAATGATATCAAGTCCTTAAACATCATTTTTAAATCATTAAATGATAATTATACTTGAATGGATACGATGGAGAATGAATCTCATCGCGTTCGTGGAGACGGTAGTCCGTACGTACGCACGAACGCTACTTCCATTTAATTTTTATTTTAAAAGAATCGAATCCAAATGATACATAGGTATATTACTATCTCAGTATAATATAATATTTTATATATGTTACTTAAGTTCATTAACACCATCCTTTATACGTTCCAAGTGTGGTATGAACGAGTCATATCATTTTAAGGGGGCGGTAGTCCGCACTACCTCAAATGAAATTATCGTATGTATATACAACATGAAACGAATAATGGTATGAAATAAAATGGAATTACAGAAGATTATATATAAAATATATATCATTAATATCATATTTAATTACAGTTCCATCATAATGGCCACCATGAGAGGTGGTAAGATGTATTTGAACAATCATCATTTCGTGAGGCGTTAGTTTGCCATCCACAGAAACATTATGTTCATCATCCATTAGATGGAGTTGTGTATATGTGTAGTTTGAATCCTTCTTATAACAACATACTAGTATATTGAGGATACTGGTGTTGTTACAAAAGAATGTAAATAAAAAGATTTATGGGGTTGGAGAAGCAAAATAAATGAAAATAATTTAAGAGAAATCGTTACCTTTAATTTAGGTAACTCACTTTGGTTGGAACCAAAGGACTTCTTGAAATGCTTTCTTCCTAAGGGTAAGCTTCAAGGAGGAGGAGAGGGATTTGGGGAGATTAGTTGGGCAGAGTTTGGACGAGCCAAGTGGCTTGAGAGGTGTGAAGAAATGAGAAGGAGGAGTGCCCTTTTATAAGAGGGGTGAGGGGCACCTTTGGAAAAGCTAGAAATATTAATTTATAATAAATTCATATTTGGTTTCTAATGGCTCCAAAGTTGACTATTCAAAGGTTAAGGTGGGGATAGGTCGAAAACCACTCAACCAATATAATTTAGACAGGTTTGGGTACTTATATTAACCTTATCTTTAAGTATTAACTCTAAGTTAATTAGTTTCACTTTTACAATGTCTCTTTGTATTTTTATATAATATGGTTAATAAACTTACTATATACATCCAAGAGACCCCCAAGTGGTCCATTAATGAGGAACCTATCATAATATAAGTCTCTTGGCCGAACCTTAGATTTTTAGGAATTTAATATCAATTAATAATATAATATTTGTTTTAAGAACTCTTTTATGTCAATTTTGACACTATTCAATAGTTGATTTTTGTGAAACTCCTAACAGATTGATTACTTCTAAAAAAGTCCATTAAATCAATCCTAATATATCATATTATCATAGAAAATTAGTTTAATTCATTAAAAGTTTCATATTATAATTATTTGGGTACTTATAAGATCAATTATTTTAATTTTTCACTATTTTAGTAATTACTGCATCATCATTGTGTCATAAATAAAATAAATTATTTAATGTCTAAAAATTATAAATAAAATATCATTATGTAGGAAATCTTTTTATCGTTCTAATGAATATTTATAATCGAAAATCCAACATGTATAACCCTATGTAAAAATTGTTCTTCTAAAAGATGTAAGCTTATGCCATTTTTATTTTTATTTTAACTTTATTAATATAATGTGTCATTATCACTTACAAGTGGATCCATGGGGTCCCAAAATAGACCCAAAGATGCCCATGGTCGACCATGTATCAACCAATAGGGTTAAGACACGTTTTAGGGTAATTTAGTATTATTATAATATTATTTTTTTAACCCTTATTTACCGGATTTACCCTTTAACCATGGTAAATAAAATATTTACCACAGTAACTTTTCAAAATGTCTAAAAATAAAAGTTACCTATTTACACAATTTGAACATCCTGATTCCAAATATGGAATCCATTTTCCTAAATTCAAAACACAGAAGTGGCAGAAATTAATTTAAAATTAATTCCCGCTGTCAAAACAAAAAGCGTGTTTTTAAGAGATAATAACTATCAAAAGATTGACACTTGTTTATGTTCGGTTTAATTGTAAAATTATGTCCAATGACCAACATTATATTAAATGGTAAAAATATATTCTAAATATACTTTAAAACCACTAAAATTCATAATTTATCACTATTAATTATTTTTATTAAAAAAGTTGTTTTTTATTAAAATTTAGAAAGTTTCACTATTCATCAAAATATGAAAGTTATCCGAAATGTACCAAAATTTCACCCTAGGCTAATTTCGATATTCTGAATCCAAAAATGAAGTCCATTTTGAAATATAAAATATATATGATTTCAAAAATTAGGTATTACTATTCACAACGGCTAGTTTAATCGGTTGTGGTGTGTGTTAAAACTCGAAGTTGCGAATAACACACGCTACTGTATTATTCAAAGGAAAGCGTACCGTGGAAGCTTGGGATGTTTCATTTTAATTTTTTTGATGTCCCCATTTAGTCAATATGTTTAAAATATTGTATTTAAAAAGGGTTCACTATTAAAAGTTGATAAAAGTGAAATACTGAAAATGAATTTGTTTTTGCATTATATCAAAGAAACTCATAATATGGATTCTAAAATTATAAGGATTATATAAAGTTTAAAATTTAGATAATACTATTCATAACCGCTTTTGAATGGCTTATTTTTTTAAGTCATGGTGTGATTGAACTCGGTGTTGCGTGTAGTGCAAGTTATTTAATTATTTTGAAGAAATAACACACTATGAAATCTTGGGGTGTTACAATGAATTTGGCAATGAGTTGTGCTTAGATGCAGCTATCCCATGTATAGGAAAAAGAGAACTTTTATCTAATGAGATTGTTGTATTATAGATTCTTTTAGTTATAGGTGATTAGATTGCACCGTTAGGTGATCCACTTTAATTTTGCTCTTATTATTCATATGATTTTGGTTTATATTCTATTAAAACCTGATGATATGAGGGTATGACATCTCAAGATTCATTTTATGCACCTTATAAGATTCACGTGAAATGAATAATGTCATTCCACATTCGATGAATTCTGTGATTGAATGATTTTGTGACATGTTTTATGATTTATATACCTATCATGTGATAAAATATTCTATAGGGGACTAAAAAACATGGTTGGTACTCAAAGAGCATATTGTAACCTAAGCATTTGTTTCCTGATTAGGCTATAATAGACACCCTAAGAGTCCAATCGTGGAATGTTGTGTCATGGACCATGACTCACATGGACTATAAGATGTTATTGTGTGGATTAAGTGGATTCCATATTTTCGTTCCTGAGGAGTATGGGCCCTTATGGATTTGAATTTGGAGAATGATTTAAAATTAATGTTATATAATAGAAACAAATATTAAAATAAAATGGAAACTAAATTATTTGTAGAATAGAACTTGACCTAGACCCGACCATAATAATGGGAATTGGGTAGTACCTCTTCCTTTCTTTTGATTTTTATGTCAACCAAAACTGAATCAAGGAGCATGAAGGTTGGTTTTATTCTTATCTAGAAAGTATTATACCTATACTATTTCAATAATTACGATTTTAGATGTGAACTTTGATGTTTTTCATGAACTGAGGCATTATATTTCCCTTTTATAGATATGTCACGGAGACGTCCTCCAGTCACATGCTAGGAGGCTGGTAGTTACCATGATCAAAATTTGGTTGACCATGTCGTACCAGGAGATCCACTAGTAGTTTCAGTTGAGACAATAATGATTTTACAAGATGTAGGTGTTGAGGAAAAGTTCCAAGAAGGCTTAATGCATTTCATGCAAACAATTCATGGAGCACCGTGACCATCTCCTACTATGGAAGAGTTATCATGTGAGTTCCAATAGTATCATCCTACCACATTTTTGAGGTATTTTAAAACAATGGTTTTAGATTCATGTATATAGGCCTTTATATCCATCTTTGAGCATATAGATAATACTCCAAAGATGAGCGTCAATTTTATAGGTATTTGTTTCCTAATTCTTCCAAGAGATGGTGATATTTTATTACTCATATGGATCATCATTGAGAGATGGATTTGAGTGAATTTAATAATGAAATATATTATATCATATATCTTGGGATTTGTAGGGATTATAGAGCCTATGAGATCATACAATTGGAGTAGGTAACAATATAAGATATGGATTATGCATCCCATTTTACAGAGCTCTATGGATTATCACAAACTCTATCGGGTATCAAGTTATCTAAATCCATGAGATTCAATGATTTTCTTACATATGGAATAATATTATAGTTGAATGTATTTTGATAGACTACCATTTTTGGAATAGTGAATCAGGTGCTTATCATTTAGCATAATCTGAGAGAGGCAGGGGGTGTGAGCGAGGGTGGTTTGACACAAAGATGTGGCGCTATATTGACAAGTATTAGGATGTTTATTCTGGATCATCCATAAGGTGATATTAGTATCTAATGTATACACTCTGGTAGCTAGATGAGGTATCACCAGTGCTATAGACTGGGACATGCAAGACCTCAGTGCATGGTAGACCTAGTTGAGTGTCGATCTTGCAGTAAGATGGGCTTTCTAAAGAGATTATAATGAACATTTCCTCCACCTACTAGTAAGAGTGGGTATTCACTAACTCTACATGAAGGAGTGGATTTTTTAGTTTATTTTTTGGAATTGTGGTTGAGAAAATATTACTAATCATTCGGAGGTAGTGGTCTTGGTCATGTTAGTCGGACCCTAAATTTGTAGTGATAGAAGATCAGATTTTATCAGGGCATCCAAGCTATATCACAGGGCCACAAATTAGGCTAGATATACGTAGTGAAACCAATAACTGAGGAAAATAATCCATTATCATCCATTTTGATAAGTTCTATTCTATTTTCCTATCAATTAGTAGATTCTATTTTTGATATAGGGGATTCTCATTACATTATATCTTTTCCTTTTGTGAATATCCATAGGATTAGTGTTTATGTTCTGAGGGTTTTATGACACTTAATATCCTATTTTGGATTTAAAAGGACGATGTGAATTTGTGAAAGGGGTTCCCCCTTGATGTTGGTACGTTCCACTTTATATGGGTCGTATTTTTCCTCAAGACGATAGGTTTTTACATCATTCTTAAGATGGACTGGTTGGTTCCCTTTCAAGATATCATCGATTATTATAATCGAATGGTGACTTTCAAATCACCAGAGGGAAGAGAGATTATTCACAAGTGTGAAAGGGATGTCCATGGTAGCTTTGATAGACCCAATAATCGTAGGATGGGTGTGATAATATCATATATTATGAGTTTATATCTTGATGATTAGGGAACACATCAAGAATATTTCACTCCATTGGTTGATAATTTCAAAGACATTTTCCCAGACTAATTTTTAGTATTACCTCTGGTGAGATAGGTAGAGTTAAATATTGATCTATTGATAGGAGTAACACTAGTATCCATTCATCCATAACGGATGAATACTTATACGATACAATACATCAAGATATAGCTAGTAGATTTATAGGAAAATGGGTTTATATGACCGAGTAATTCCCCAAGGGGTTTGACATCACTTTTTGGAAAATGGAAGGTGATTGACTTAGGCTATACCTGGATTACTAGAAATTGAACCAGATGGATGGAAAGAATTGGTATCCAAACTCACATATATATGATCTCTACGACCATCTCTGAGAATCTCAGGTTTTCTCGAGGATTGATTTAGGAATGAGTTATAATTAGTCCCATGTTAGACAATTAGACATACGAAGCACACCCTTTGATAGCAGATATGATCTATATAAGTATTTAGTATTGTTATTCAGTATTATGAATGTTCTATTAGTATTCATATAAATAATGAGACAAGTTTCCCATATTTATTTGTATTCATTTGTCATGGTATTCATGGATGATATCTTGGTGTATCCTCACAATCGACATGACGATGACATATATCATGATATCATATTAGATACACTGAGAGTGAATCATTTATATGTTATGCTCCCTGGGTGTAACTTATGGATGAAATAGATTCATTTCCTAGGTCTAATTATCTCTGAGATAGGAGTATGTATTGACCTAGTGAAGGTGAGAGATGTAGTTTCCTAGGACCATCCTAGGAACTTATTTAAGATACAAAGTTTCTTGGGGTTGGTTGGATATTAAAAGAATTTCATATAGGAACAATCATTCAAAGATGTGATTCTCATGGGCTTGATTAAGGAGGGTTTGAATTTTGTATAGTCAGATTCATGTGACATAGACATTTTGGTTTTGAAGGAATATTGACTTAATCCCCAGTACTGATTTTTCCAGAACCATGTAGAAGCTACACATTATATTGGGATGCATTAGGTTTCAGGCTAGGAGTAGTATTGATGAATGGGGATAGAGTAGTGGAATATGGGTGTCAATAGTTCAGTTCACATGAGGGGAATTATCCAAAACTAGATCTTGAGTTGTCTATAGTTGTTCTTGTATTCTGTGGTTGGAGACATTTATTATTTGGATAGTTTTTATGGTTTTTCTGAACCAAAAACCACTCATGTACATATATACATAGCGTTATCTAAATCTAATCTGATGAAGGTGGTTTGAATACCTATAGCCTTTTGAATTTTAGATTTTTGACTTTCTTGATAAGGGGAATATAGTGGCTAATGAAATGAGTTTGAGGACTTATATATAAGCAGTTTAGAAGGACAATAACAAGTGGATGATTATTTATTTTTCAATGAGCTGCACTTTGAGGTGAATGATAGTCAGGGGAATATATTTCTTTGATCCAAAAATGTTACTTATAAAAATATGGTTATTGTGAGGAGGAGGCTTCTATTAGCTACATAGGGACTACTCCTATGAGAGAGTTTGGATGGCGAGGACCCTCACCTTGGTTGGACTATAGGTGAGTGTGAAATTCAATGTATACATGGACATATATAGGTTTCAATATATACTTTTTAAGAGAATATTTGAGACATTCATGCTTCATCATGTATAGTTCATCTTTGTGTAATTATGATGTATTGGGATATACATCACCAATAATGGTGGTCAGGTATGAAAAGGGATATAGATAGATTTTTATGAGATTTTCCACCATTAAATAGGTGATGGTTGAGAACCATCAACCAACCAGTCATTTGAATTAGTTTCCCATTCCCAAGTGGAAACAGGATGATGTCACAATGGACTTCATGATGGGTTTAGAAAGGTCTCCTTGAGGAAGTGATGTTATTTTTGGTTGTTGTTGATAAGCTCCCAAATTTTTATCATTTCATACCCATTAAGGATAAATTTTCATTAGATGATATTTGGAGGTTGAATATCATTGAGATAGGTTGACTTCATGGGTCCCTAATACATTTATTTTGGATAGGGATTACTAGTTTACCACATACCTCTATCAAGGGTTATAGAGGGTTTTAGATATAGGGGGGATTTTGACTACAACATATTACCCTCAAACTAATCTGCAATCAGACTGAACAATAATGGTTATTTAGGAAATATTTCGAGAAAGTGTTCTGTATATTGGGGTATCCTGGGAGAGGCAAATACCACTGGTTGAATTATTTTAGAACAAAATTCGTCTAGGATACAATTCAGATGATGCATTTTGAGGCTTTATATTATTGGTCATTCCGATCACCCGTATATTGGTTAGAGGTAGGTGATACATCTATGATTGGACATCATCTCATTTAGAAGCCCAATGATCATGTTCAGTTGATTTGGAATTGGATGTCTACTTCACAGTCTCTGAAGAAATCTTATGCTGTTCTTCGTTGATGATATTTAGAGTTTGAATTCAGGGGACAGATCATTGTATGTGTCTCACCAAGGGTGGGACACAGGAGGACCTTGAAATATGGTGAGATTTCACTATGATATTTTAGGTCATTCATTATTCTAGATAGAGATATGCTAGTAGTATATCTATTGTCGTTACCTCATTAGTACCTATCCTAGGACAATTTTTTCCATGTAACTCAAATGAATAGTTATCATTCTACCCCTATCCTGATTTTCAGCTTGAGGAGGTTTAGATACTGGTAGACTCATCCATTGAGGAGCAGCCTATTTATATCATTGATAAGAGAATAAATGTTATCTTAGGACGGTAAGTTCCACTAGCGAAGGTGCTATGGAAGTACATCTGTGTATGGGATAAGACATGGGAGAGAGAGGCCAATATATGTGATCAGTGGCTAGAGTTATTTTTAGATTATGCTTCACCACCCTTGTAAGGAAAATTTAATGATGAATTTCTTTATGGGGGGTTTATAAGAATCCAGTTCTTTCTTAAGGTACAAAATATTTTTTCATAACAATTTTCAATTTAAGTGATTAAATACAGAATAATCTGGATTATTTTTATGGTAGCAGTTGTATCAAGGGTGTTAGAGGATTGTTTTAGTGCTTGAAACCTATTTTTGGAAGAAATAGGATGGTCACATGGATCATAGATATTATACGGGACAGATTACACGATAACTAAAAATTGTTCGAGGATGGATAGTGGCCTGGAAGAGCCCACACAATTTGAAATATCGGGCATATAGAGGTGCACACCCATGTATAACCTCCATTATTTTTTGATAGTGCACTAAGACATGGTTATAACATGGTTAGTAAAATTGTTCTTATAAACCATTGAAGTGCCCATTCATACAATAGTGGTTGCACAATTGGTGAACAATTTGGCCAACCCTAAGACCAAATCATGGGGACATATATTATGGGTGAAAATACTAATTTTCTCTTAATTAATCATTAACTAAAAACTATTTCTCCCATCCTCCTATGGACAAAAACTATTTGGGGGATCTCCTCTTGATGGTTAAAGTTGGAATCAAGAGATATTCACCATCCGATTGTTGAATCAAGATCTATCTGAAGCATCAGATCCCTATCGGTAATATCTCCCTTCTTTTTGTGTTGTTATTCATTTAACTTCATATTAACAATGTCATTTAGGTGCAAGATATTGTTCCCTATTTCCATGTTTTTTATTTGTTCTTTGTTTTTATATAGAAATGAGTTGAATTATGTGATGATACTGGATAATAACTCTACATCGGACCTACATATGGTAGTATCATGATTTTTTCTCTAATTTTAGGATATTACATATATAATATTAGGTCTAATGCCCAATTGTAAGAGTGATGACCTTGAAATAGAATTTAATCATTGTTTTAAAAGTATAGGCAATGCCTTTGTAATTAATTAAACTATTTATATTGATTAAAGTCTGTGGACGTTGAATTCAAAACACCCCTTGGGTGTGTTGTCTAATTATCATGGCCATAATGGGAGGCATTCAAACATGGATACCTTTTTGGTGGTTGTTTACGCATTTCTATGGGAATTTAATGATGAATTGAATTGTAATTGTAATTTAATTGATTAATAAAGGGAATGGATGAACATGACCCTATGTTCATTACATATAATTACCTGTTTATAATGAGTTTATTTTCTATATTAGCATTCTCACATGAGATAATTAATAGGATAACCATTCTATGCTTAGCCAATGCCTTGAGTCTCCTTCTGTGGTGAGGTTAAATTTAAATGTTCATAGTGACAAACCATTAAATGATTAAATTATATTTAATGAATGATATTTATGCCTTGGGTGAAACATGTGTTCTTATATAAATGATATGGAAAGACAAATTTTGGTATTTCCTTATTATATGCCCAAGTGACAGTTGGAATCCCTAGAAGGCTGCCTAGAATGGACTCAAATGGCGGATTTTACATATGATTAAGTGGTACATGGAAACCTTATGGAATACCAATGGAAAACATAGAGGGTAGTCGATATATATATATTCCATGAGTGAGTCTTGGGATCCCTTAGTTGACCACTAATGAAGGAATCAATGGATATGATGTTATACCAAACCTAGAGAGATTCTTGGGTTCTTATAAGGATCACCATGGATTGTAATGTAGATTATTTGGTTCATGATATACCTGGAGTGATAACTGGATATAATATAAGGTATTCCATTAATGGGATTAGGTTTGTAATTTAATAATTAATGAAATATTTATATTAAATTTATTCCATGATAATTCATATGCATGGATTCAATCAGATAGTTATACCTTATATATTATGTTTTAGGAATCTCTTGATCACAACCTTATCGGGGTGTTGGGTGACATTCTATGTACCATGTCCTATTAATTAAATTAAACATTATTTAAATTGATACAATACTGACTATATATTCAATGAAAATCTTGCTATGTCCGAATTAGGTAGTAGAGGACATCTCTCTGTGGGAACCCAAATCATTATGCCTTTTTTAGATACAACATATCTTTATATATTTTATTACTACCTAAATAATTTAATTACTATATATTCACTGAATGTGTGTAATTATTCTTTTAGTTGGTAGTATTATATTATTGTATCCCACACATTTTTTGGTCTATCAATGTGTCCCTAGATAGAATATATGACTACATGTATGCATAGGGGAAAACACCCAAAATTTGATGTATGAATTTCATCCATTTTTAGAAGTGGGGGAACATAAGACCGAGATGAGGCTTATAATGCTATATAGATATATCACTTTTTATCCTTTTAAGTATTTTATTACATGTATTATAAAGTTTTATGGATACCTATTTTATATTTTTTTGTAGACACATTATATGACAAGTATTTTCATCATTTTTTATATGAGTTACCATATAGTATTGTTGTATATATATATATAGCATTGGATGTTTTATACTATCTAAAAAATTTTCTTCTTATGGTAATTTTCAATTGTTTTATATATGCTATGCTACAATCTTGTGTTTAGGGAATAGTATCCCCATAAACACACACTGGGAACTGACTACTAGTCAACATACACTAGAATTTTGGGAGATGCTATTTAGGCAATTTGGCCAATTGAGATCGGGCAACTTTAGTGGAATCTGAGTATAGGAAATTACACTATTTTACAATGATGAATTCTTTATAGGTTAATTTAATCATATTTATACTCTGTATGTTGTAATATTTTGTTTTTACTCCACCTTTTTGCATGGATACGGATGTGTGCATGTATATAGGTACATATGAAATGTCCTTCCATTTTATTTTTGGCCTTATTAGAGAAAATATTGAACCCCTATATTATTGTAGGGAGGCTTGGGGTTATCACAAATGGCTTACTACTGGTGAGGCAGACCCTAATGGGTTGGGTCATGACATTAATTGAAAAAATATAAGAGTTTATATTTTATTAAACATGTCAGTTTTCATGGAATACTAAATACGTACACACATTACACATGACAAAATAAGATACAACACAAACACATTCTATAAAAATTATTAACCCTTCTATAATATCATTGAAAACTACACATAATCCCCCTCTAAATTTGTATAGGAAATAAAGAAAAAAAGGTGTGCTCATATGCTTAGTTATTATTAATATACATTAAAATATTACATATCAAAAATACAGAATAAGTTGTCTATAAAGAAAAAATGAACTACATGAATACCTAATCAATGGAAACTGAGGTCACACTATATCTATCCCTAATAATAAAATGAAAACATGGATAATATTAACCATTGTTCTCAAACTGCTGGAATGAATATTTTTATGACAAAACATTATTATCATGGCCTTATACCATGACACTTATCTTGTTATAAGATGAGGTATACACAAACAAAACATAATTTCTCTCATTATCCATTTTTATTCTTTTATTAGATATACAATTTTTAACCCCCTTTTGTCACTTATTTAAGTTCAATCAATTCACTATAAGAGTTACTAATATCTTTCATATTCTTTGTAGAGGAATCCATTACGAAAGACAATTTTTAATCTATATATTGATAAAAATGGAAATAAAATACATCTCCATTCAATAGAATATTTTTTATTTCTATAATAACATCCCTTAATCATCTTGGATATTGTGGTCCATCATCAATGTAATAGGTGCTACCATTTTAAAAGAATTATATGGGTGACGGTGGCTTAAATGTCATTAGTTATCCCGGAAATATAGTATTTAGGTTAAATGGATTAAATTGGTAAAAGGCCAAGGAAATTTTAAGAAAAAACCTTCATTATGGTTCATTTAAAGTGTGTGAATATTCATAATCATATCCCTAAAGAGTGTTTCACCAGGTGTGTTGTCTTAGGCCCACTGATCAAGAATCATGGTAATGATTGATTCACTGATAAAAAATCCCTCTACAGGGTTATTTTCTATAGGTTAATATTTTCCACAACCATATCAACTCTTCAGTATATATATAGGGAATTATGTTCAATGAAATTACATTCACTTATACTTTACCAAAACTTAGGATGGATTTTCCACCATGGAAAATATTTTGTTTTACAACCATTTTAGTGAATCATTAATCAAAATAATACGAGATATTGATATCAATATAGACATTTAAATCCCTTAAATATAATTATTATTATTTATAAAATTCATAAATTTAAATTTATGCACCACACAAAAGAAAATAGGTGGTGAATATATCATAAATATTGAATAATGAAAATTGAGACAGAAAAAACCCACATATGGCTTCGGTAAGAATTAAATATAAACCCCTTGATGGATTGTAATCAAAATTTATCTGAAAATTATATTGATAAATAAATTTCATTATATTACATCTCAAATAGGATGTATTAACACCATATATTAGAAATTGGGTTCTTAATAAAAAAATTGTTTCAAATAGAGAAATTTGAGATAGAAAACCCTTATCTCTTATTCTAAATTCTCCAAATATACTTTAACTTATTGTTTCATAAAATAGATATCTTAATATATTAATATATAAACATAATCACTTCCATTTTCATCAATACTATTCCAAAATAGTCATTTTCCACATAAATACTTTATATTTTCCACATTGGTGTTTATAGTATTTATTATTTTTACTAGCCTCATAATAGTGGTGTTTATATTAAATTTTATAACATATTTAATTATAAATACGTCATTACATTTACTATTATGTGTGATTTATAAGAATATAGTATTTATCAAATTCCCATTATTAGTGTTTTGGACCACATCCTTGAGGATGATGTTGATAATAAACATGTTTTAGTGATTTATGAAAAATGAGAAGTGTTTCTTTAGTAGATGAATAATATATTGATATAATAACTATAGGACCTGAAAATTAATTAATTAAAAATATATATCATATTATACTATTAATTATGTTTCCATATTCATTTAGTGTGTAAATTCAAAGTATTGTTGTAGTGGATGGTTAAGATGAACCAAACATGAACAAAAAAGAGTTTAATGAATGATTATGAGGTGGTTTTTTTGTAATATAATTATACTAGAAGAATAATGGTATAATTTATTGTATTATAATGAGATATATTCTAATTTTAGATAATCATAATTATAATTAATCCATATAAATAAAATACCCAATTGGAATAAATGATTATCCATTTTGTAGGCTTATTTTAAATGATTAAATTAATGATGATTATTGTTTGATCATATCATTAATTGGTTCTCTAATGTTTATTACCAAAACCATAATTATATCATAATAATAATATTTACACACTAATATGCTCCATATATCAATCATTGTAGCATTTTTAAGGGAAATGAAACTTGTTACATCATGGAGGCGGTAGTCTACAAAACACATGAATAATTGTTTTATTTTTCTTAATGGATAGCGTGCATGAATAAAAATAGAAAATACCATTAATATACTAACATTAATATATATAAGGGATACATACACAGATATATATATATATATATATATATATATATATATTTGTGTGGATAAAATGAATTATAACGAATATAATTATTTGGAAAAGGTTCTTAGTTGATAACAATCACGTCAGCGACTTTAATTTTTCTTGGACATATCCTGGGAAATATAGTCATTAGTAATAATAATAGAGGCCAAAAACTTATGAGATTAGAAGAATAATCTTGGGTAAGAATAAATTGAATTTTTTTAATAGGAAACCAAATTTTTTGGAGTTCCTTAAAGTGGTGGTGAGAGGCCACTATTATAAGTGGTGAGAGAATTTATATAAACATTTCAACCCAATATAAAGGGAGAACATGTTATACATATAATGTGGATCCAAAAAATATAATAATTTTATGGGAACGATATAATTTTAATAAATACCTCCTACACTTAATTATTGACATTGTTTATGTAAGATCCCGGTTTTTGGAAGGGAGTGTTTTTGTTATGTTTTGGTTGAATCTCTTGTTTCGGGTTTCAAGGGATGTCTTCTGAAAGTAATCGAGGTCTTGGGGGTGTTTCTGAGGCTCGGGGCATGAAAGAAAGGAAAGCTGGGAAAGACAATCTAGGGTGCATGGCCTGCAACTAGCTAGGGAAAACCATGCAGCCTGCCCAGGTAAAACGTGTAACCTTCCTCCTCCAGACAATAGCACGCACACTGTTTGCACATGGTTTTCAACCCATGTGGCCAAACCGTGCGGCCTCTTAATGTTGGGAAAAATTACATAATTTCCACCACGAGATTTTAAGAACCCACTCAGGATTTCCTCTCCTTTATTTCCTCTTCACCCTATAAGCGAACCAAGTCACCCAAGATCTCCAAGAGGTCGATGTTCCTCATTTCTAATGCATTTTTGGTGCAGTTGGATGTGGATCGAAGCAATGGGTAAGGATAATCCAATCTTTTCTTCTCTTTTTGGATTAGGGTTTGTATCTCCTCTTCCCCTTGTTCTGAATCTCTAAAACCCTCTCTTTTGGGTGAGTTATAGGTTAAAGCTCCAAAGGATTATTAGATTGAGGTCTAAGGACTTTTTGAGTGTGCTTTCAACCACCGTTTTGAGGTAGGTGGTTAGAAAACATTATCCCATAGTTTTATGGTGGATTTATGCATGTGTGTCTTTTCTCAAGGTTTCCTTTTGATGATCTTTGATTAACCTAGATGTGTTTGGTATAAAGGATGCTTAAAAATGGTAAATGGGAACTCTCACGATCCCCATGGGTTGCATTGAGAATGACTTGACCTAATTGGGGCCATCCATGGGATGTGCCGGCTTTTCCCAGGCTTTGGGATTGTTATTGAACAAGTGACCTTGTTGTAATAAATGGTGTAACCCTTGCCGAACATGTTGGTGTGATTGGTTGAACTTGTAATTGATGTTAGGAGGTGCAACTAGACTTGGAAATAACTGAAGGGTTATTTGGAATGGGTTTAATTGTTGATTTATGAAAGATGATGAACATGTTAAATGGGTTAATGTGTAAATTGATTAAATTCCATAATGGTATAGATTATGGGATTAATGTTGAATGCTTAGTGAGATAAGAATAACACAAGGGAATTGGTTGAATGGTTAAATGACGTGAAATGGTAATGTGTTAATGGGTTAAGGCATAATGTAAATTCCTATGTGGGTTGTTGTGAATGGTGTTTGCCGAAGGGAAATGTTATGGTGGGTTGATGGTTACATATATATATAAGCATGTGCACATGGCTTGGTAGAGAGGGGTATGACTGAGGCTCTATGCCCACGGGTCGAGTGAATACTGATGCTCTGAACTCCACTATAAATTCACGGGTTAGGCATGAGGAATGAGGCTCTCTTCTCCTAATGGTTGCATCCACCCGGACCGAGGCTTCGAGGTGAGGATACGATCCACTCGAACTGAGGCTTCGAGGTGTTGATATGGCCCACCCGGACTGAGGCTTTGATGTGAGGATATGGTTTATATGTCGGGGTTAGTCCTAGTGAGATAGGATAACGATGTGTTTACCCAATGGCATGTGATTGTTGGCCTTAGACCCATGCAACATAATGTATGGGATTAACCCAAGGAAATGTGATGAAATGGTAAGTGATGAAAATTGGTGTGAAATGAATGGTGATGGAAGTGTAAGGGCTTTGGCTCTAAACAGTTTAATGGAACCCTGAATAATTACATGGCAATTATCATTCATATTCCTTTTGTATGCACTACCTATTCATAATGGATATTTTTATAGACACCGTTGGTGGTGGCCTACTGAGTTGTACTCACACCCCACTCAGGCCGCCATTGGGTACCTGAGAAGACTTTATGTTTACAAGTCAGGAGAAGGGAAAGGGTCCTCGCTAGATAGTAGAGTGGACATGGGTAGCACTTAGTGGAGGATCCAGACTTGGAGTCAGGACTATTTTGGGGATTTTGTCCATTGTCTTTATTTTGGGATTTTGTTCACTTTTTCACTTGTTGTAGAACATGAAATATTTATTGTTGGAAATGGTTGTTATATATATTCCTTATTTATTAATTATTGTTTCCGCTGTTTGTTTATTTCTATTGTGGATTACTCTGATAAAAAGGGGGTATAGTCTCCTCACTTGACCCCATAGACCCCCGTTGCTAGTTTCCGTCCATTGGCGTACGTGGAGGCGCACTTAAGGTTATGTAACTACCCGGATTGGAGAACCAGTTTAGTTGCTTCCGGGTCATGGAATTTACACAGTGGTATCAGAGGAGGTCTTTCTTCTCCTTCTCTGAGGTCTTTTTATTTGGAATATGTTTCCAAGGATTAAGATGTTTCGGGCCTTGGTAAATAAGCTTGTTCTTGGGAGTAGCTAACCCATGTACGAGGGAAAACCCAAGTCAACCTAGGTGGGCAATTTTGTTCTTGGTTGTGTGTTGTTATAGTAGATGATATTTCACTGTTGGGTGATGTACATGTGGTTTGATGTGACTGTTTTATGATATTTGTCTTGTGGCCTTAACGACACGAGGTTTTGAATCCATGCATCATTGTAGGCACCTAGGGAGATAGGTGACATGGATTTTGTTAAGCACGCGGATGGGATGGGTGTGTGAGGTAGGAAAGTAGGGTGCATCATGCATTTCAGGAAACCAAGAAATAATGAGAAGAATGAAATAGAGCAAGTGGGTAAATGATGTTTAATGAAATATAAGGTTTTGAAATTAAGTGGAAGTTGTTTTTGGTAAAGTGTTGTGTGAGTTTGGTGGTAGTGGATGGTTGTTTACCCCATGTGGACCACGACCCATGGTAGTGATGGTCGGGGTCTTGAATTTGAGGTGTTAATGTCTTTCAATTAGTAGATGAAAATGGACTTTTGTAACTAGTAATGAGATTTTGGTGATGTCGTGAAAGTTTTATGGTATGCGTGCTAAATCTCGTGGTTCTAAATTTAGAGAGATGGCACCACGAAGTCGGTTTCCAGTTGGGAAACGTGAGGATGTTGCTGAGAACACTCCTCCGGTAGAAGAGCATGAAAATTTGGTGATCAATAATGGTACAGAAGACCATTTCTGGGAGAACTTGGCTCGCCTTATGCAGATGATGGATCAGGTCCTAGGGTGGGTTGCACAGAGTATGTTTGAGATGACCAGGGAGTTCCAACTACAGCACCCTTTGACCTTCACCAGAGAGGGTGGGCCAGAGGCAACAGAGTTCTGGTTAGAGTCACTCCAGATGATACTGGATCATATGAAGACACCTATTTAAAAGTGAGTAAAGCTGGCCGTTTATATGTTGCGAGGTCAGGCAAGGCGTTGGTGGGACATTCAGACTCAGACAGAGTAGTCTGAGGGGATGTCGTGGAAGGTTTTCTAGGAGAAGGTTCTGGAGCATTTCTACCCAGAGACTTTGAGGCAGGAGCAGGCTGCAGAGTTTATGAGCCTGGCTCAGGGATCGCTATCGGTGATGGACTATGCTAGTCACTTCACTGATTTGCGATGCCTTGTCCTAGTGTTATAAGGGGATGATTTAGTGGTAGAACAACTTTTCCAGGGTGTGTTGAGACATGAGATCATGTCTCATGTAAATATATTCCTCTTGAAGAGGTTTATAGATGTTATGGATCAGGAACTCATCTATGAAGGAAACCTGAAGGGAGCTTCGGGTGGTGGGCTTGTCATGCAAGCTAGACGAAGATGTGGTGCATCTTCCGAAGGTCAGAAGAACCATTTGGAATGTTTCCATAAAGGTTATCAGAAGAGAGGGTCAGCCTCTCAGAGTGGGAATCGGCTGTTCTGTTATCAGGGTGGTAGGCCAGGGATTATGTGTGGTCAGTGTCCTCGACCTCCAATTGAGTGATGTTCATGCGGAAGGATGGGGAATGTGTAGAGGTTCTGTAGGAACCCTCAGCGGATGGGTGAGCATGATGATGAAACATAGGTACCGGGTATGGGAAGGGGCCCAGTTTCCCCATATCAAGGAGGTACATGGACCTCCATGGGCTGTACTAGCAAGGGAGGTGGACGTCGAACTCCATGACAAGATCGCTCACCCTAGAATGGAAGTGCGATGAAGGGTGCTCAGGCCGGAGCCCAAGGTAGAGGGGCAGGTCAGCTTCATGCAGTTCAGTTTGCACCTGGTGATGGCGAGGCCAGACCATCAACTATTCAAGGTACAATCCTTGTAGCTTCTACATTGTCTAGTGTGTTGTTTGACACAGGTGCCACACACTCTTTTGTTTCTGCTCAACTTGTGGTAGTTCTGGGTTTACATGTGTAGGGGGTGTGAGGATCTATGTCAATTGACACCCCGTTGGGGGTGCGGGTTGAAGATATCAAGCAGTGAAAGTGATGTTCCATGGATGTTGGTGGGTATCGTTTTCTGTGGGACTTGTTAATTCTTGAGATGTTCAGGTTCGACCTAATCTTGGGAATGGATTGGTTGGTGTTGTACTGGGAAAACATAGACTGTTATTGTCGCAGAGTATCGTTCAGGTCGCTTGAGGGTGACACTTATGTCCACCACGGCGAATGGGATGTTCGAATAGGGCGTGTGGGGCCATTTTGTCAACAGATGAGTGGAATCATGGCTCAAGTGGCATGCCTCATGCTTGATGATGATAAGGGTCGGGTACAATATAATTCTCCTACCATTGTGGATCGGTTTCAGGATATGTTTCCTGGGGATTTGTTGGGGTTACCACATGAGAGGGATGTCGAGATCACGATCACGTTGCTGCCGAGAGCGAAGCTAGTTTCTATTCCACCATACCAAATGGCGCAGGAAGAACTCTAGGAACTGAAGGTTCAGCATGAGGAGTTGCAGTGTAAGGGGTTTATCCGTCCTAGTACGTCTCCTTAGGGATCTCCCGTGCTTTTTGAAAAGAAGGCTGATGGGTCATTGAGGCTGTGTATTGACTTTTGAAAGTTAAATAAGATGACGGTGAAAAATCGGTACCCTATTCCTAGAATTGATGACTTGTTTGATCAGTTGAGGGGTACATCAGTGTTTTCTATGATTTATCTGAGGCCATGTTATCACTAGATCAGGGTGAGGTCTTCTAACGTACCGTTGACAGCTTTCTGGAGTCGGTATGAGTTGTTTGAGTTTGTGGTAAAGCCTTTCGGCTTGACCAATGCACTAGTGGTGCTTATGTCTTTGATGAAATAAATCTTTCATCTCTATCTAGATCAGTTTGTGATTGTCTTTCTTGATGATATCTTAGTGTACTCAAAAACTCATGATGATAATGCCCAACACCTTGACATCGTCTTGGGTATGCTAAGAGAGCATCAACTATACTCCAAGCTATAAAAGTGTAAATTCTAGATAGATGAGGTTCATTTTCTGGGTCACATCATCTCATAGGTAGGTGAGTTAGTGGATCCAGAGAAAGTGCAGGCAGTTGTATCTTGGGAGCATCCCAATAGTGTTTCTGATGTTCGTAGTTTTTTGGGTTTGGCCTGGTATTACCAAAAGTTCATTCAAAAAAAATTTCTCTTGGAAGCAGCACTCTCGGGATTGACCAAGAAAGGAATAAGGTTCGAGTGGCTTGAGTCTTGTGATAATAACTTCAAAGAGTTGAATAAGATGTTAAATAATGAACCTATCTTGATCTTACCTGATCTGGGTAAGATGTATATCATGTTTTGTGATGTGTCCGGAGTCGGACACGGGGCTGTGTTAATGCATGATGAACGGGATGTGGATTATGGGTCAAGGCAGCTGAGTCCCGAGGAGTAGAACTATCCCACTCATGACCTTGAGTTAGCTGCAGTGGTGTATGTCTTGAAGTGATGGAGGCACTATCTATTGGGATAACGGGTTACTGTGTTTTCCGACCATAATAGTTTAAATTACATCTTCTCACAACGGGATCTGAACCTTGGGAATCAAAGATGGGTTGATTATCTCCACTCTTTTAACTTTGAGTTGGTGTATAAGATGGTAAAGGGAAATAGTGTTTCTTATTCTCTGAGCAGGAAGGTTCAGAATCTGGTGGATCAAGAGTCTAGAACCGAGTGGAAAGTGATGACTTTGTTTGTAGAGATGCACCTGGACGTGCCGGAGGAGAGTGGTCAGGTCAATCTTGCTTCCTTAACGATGTAGTCAGCGCTTTTGAGTCGAGTTATGTAAGGTCATCTTGATGATCCTGAGTGTTTGATCATGAAGGAAAAGCTTAAAGGTGTGGATCTACCTTCTGGTTGGGCCGTTGACGTGGAAGGTGTCATTCGTGTTTGTGATCGTGTGGTTGTTCCAAAGTGTGTGCGAGATGAGTTGATGCATGAGTTCCATTCATCAAAGTGGGCAGTGCATACTTGTTTCACCAAGATGTAATGTGATCTCCAAAGGCAGTTTTGGTGGCCTGGAATGATGAAGGATGTTGCGGGCTTTGTGGCATTGTGCCTTAGCTGTCAGAAGGTGAAGGCGGAGCATCAACGCCCAGGTGGTTTGTTGCATCCATTTCCCATTCAAAAATGGAAGTGGGATAACGTAACAATGGATTTTGTTGTAGGACTTCCAAAGAAGCTGCGAAAGAATGATGCAATCTGCGTAGTTGTGGATAAGTTAACGAAGCTGGCTCATTTCTTACCGATTCAAGAGACCATTACAGTCGACCAGTTGGTGAGCCATATATTCCGGAAATTGTGCGGTTTCATGGTGTTCCACATACCATAGTTTCATACCTGGATCCGCATTTCACATCACATTTTTGGTAAGGTTTGCAGAAGGCTCTTGGTACACATGTGTTTTTGAGTACATCTTTCCCCATGCAGATGGATAGGCAGTCGAGGCGTACGATCCAAGTGTTGGAAGACAAGTTAAGAGATTTCATTTTGGACTTTGGTGGTTCGTGGGAGAGGACCCCATCCTTAGTTGAGTTTTACTAAAACTATAGTATTCAGGCTATGATTTAGATGGAACTGTTTGAGGCACTCTTTGAGAGACCATGCAGATCTATGTTGTGTTGGAAAGAGGCCGGTGAATTCGAGTTGTTGGGACCAAGTCTCGTGCAGGATAATTCAGAGAGATTTATGTTGATCAGGAAGCATATGGCTATGGCTCAGAGTAGGCAGAAGTCATATGAAGATCGGAGGCAGAGACCTCTTGAGTTTGCTATGGGTGATAAAGTGTTCCTTTGGATGTCGCCAAGGTTGGGTCACCGTCAGATTTGAAAGTAGCATAAGTTGGTGCACAGGTATGTCAGACCTTTTGAGATTGCGGAGAGGATCATACCAGTGGATTACTGATTGGCTCTTCCATAGTGGTATTGTGGGATGCATGATGTGTTTCATGTGTCGCAACTTTGAAGATATCACCCTGACCCATCTCACATGGTTGACTCGGAGGATGTGGAGCTTGAGGCTGATGTGTCCTTTGAGGACCATCGGGTTCGTGTGGTGGATCATATTGAAAAGGTCTTGCAAGGCAAGGTTGTTCCATTAGTGCGAGTACTTTGGTAGCATGGGAATGTTCAGGAAGAAACATGGGAGCGAGAATCAGATATGCGGGCTTAATGGCCCGACCTCTTCTTTTCGGTGGATCTATGAGACTTGGAAACTCAGCTCAAGGACAAATCATTATAAGGTGTAGAGATTGTAAGATCCCTGTTTTTGGAAGGGTGTGTTTTCATTATGTTTTGGTTGAATCCCTTGTTTTGGGATTTAAGGGATGTCTTCCGAAAGTATGTGAGGTCTTGGGGGTGTTTCGGGGGCTCGGGGCACGAAAGAAAGGAATGTTGGGAAAGACAAGCCAGGGCTCACGGCCTGTGCATGACCAGGGCAAACCGTGCGGCCTGACCAGTTAAACTGTGCAACCGTCCTCCTCCAAACAGTATCATGCGCACGGTTTGCGCACAGTTTTTCAAACCGTGCAGCTAAACATTGCGGACTCTTAATGTTGGGAAAAATTTCGAAATTGCCACTACATGATTTTAAGAACCCACTCGGGATTTCCTCTCTTTTCCTCCCTCTTCACCCTAAGAGAAAACCAAGAATCCCAAGAGCTCCAGGAGGTCGATCATTCTTTTTTATAAGGAGTTTTTGGTGCTTTTGGATGAGTATTGAAGCTCCGGGTAAGGCTAATCCCATCCTTGCTTCACATTTTGGTTTAGGGTTTGTATCTTCTCTTACTCTTGTTCTGAAGCTCTAAAACCCTATCTTTTGGGTGAGTTCTAGGTTGAATCTCGAAGGGCTGGTCGTATTGAGGTATAAGGACACATTGAGTGTGCGTTAAACCACGGTTTCGAGGTAGGTGGTCTACAAATGTTATCCCATTGTTTTATGGTGTATTTATGCATGTGTGGCTTTGCTCATGGTTTCTTTTTGATGATATTTGATTAACCTAGATGCGTTTGGTATAAATGATGCTTAAAATGGTAAATGGGAACTCTCACAATCCCCATGGGATTTGTTGAAAATGACTTGACCTAATTGGGGCCATCTATGAGATGTGCCAGTTTTCCCGGGCTTAGGGATTTTTATTGAATAAGTGACCTTGTTGTAATAAATGGTAGAACCTTTGACGAACATGTTGGCATGATTGGTTGAACTTGGAATAGAAGTTAGGTGATGCAACTAGACTTGGAAATAGTTGAATGGTTATTTGGAATGGGATGAATGGTTGATTTATGGAAATGATGAACGGGTTAAATGGGTTAATGTGTAAATTGATTAAAGAATATAATGGGATAGATTATGGGTTTAGTGTTGAATTCTTAGTGAGATATGCATAACACAAGGGAATTGGGTGAATGGTGAAATTATGTGAAATGGTAATCTGTTAATGGGTTAAGCCACAATGTGAATTCCCATGTGGGTTGCTGTTAATGGTGTTTTCCAAAGCGCAATGGTATGGTGGATTGATGGTTACTTATATATATATATAATCATGTGCATATGGCTTGGTAGAGTGGGTTACGACTAAGGCTCTATGCCCATGGGTCGAGTGAAGACTGATGCTCTGAACTCTACACTAAATGCATGGGTTAGGAATGAGGACCGATGCTCTATTCTCTTAATGGTTGTATCCACCCGGACTAAGGCTTCGAGGTGAGGATACAATCCACCCGGACTGAGGCTTTGAGGTGATGATATGGACCACCCAGACTGAGGATTCGAGGTGAGGATATGGTTGCTATGTGGGGGATAGTCCTAGTGAGATAGGATAACGATGTGTTTACCCCTTGGAATGTGATTCTTGGCCTCAGAACCTTGTAACATAATGTACACGATTAACCCATGGAAATGAATTTAAATAGTATGTGATGACAATTGGTGTAAAATGAATGGAAATGGATGTGTCAAGGGCTTTGGCTCTGAACTGTTTAATGGAAACCTAAATAATTACATGGAAATTATCATAAATATTCCTTTTGCATGCACTACCTATTAATACTGGATATTTTTGTAGACATAATTGGTGGTGTCCTACTAAGCTGTAGTCACACCCTTCTCAGGCCGCCATTGGGTAACTGAGCATACTTCATGTTTGCAGGTCAAGAGAAGGGCAGGGGTCCTGGCTAGATAGTTGAGTGGACATGGGTAGCACTTGGTGGAGGATCCGGACTTGGAGTTGGGACCATTTTGGGTATTTTGGCCGTTGTCATTATTTTGGGCTTCTGTTCACTTTTTCATTTGTAGTAGGACATGGCATATTTATTGTTGGAGATGGTTGTTATACATGTTCCTTATTTATTGATTATTTTGTCTGCTATTGGTTTATTTCTGTTGTGGCTTAATCTGATAAAAAGGGGGTATAGCCTCACCACTTGACCCTATAGACCCCTGCTACTAATCGGCAACTTTGGCATATGGGGAGACGTGCTTAAGGTTATGTAACTACCCGGCTCGGAGCACCGATTTAGTGGCTTCAGGGTCTGGGACGCTATAGTTTATTCTATTTCGTTCTCTTTACGTCATGAATTATTTTTTTTTATTTTTTATTTTTCTGTAGTAACTACTTTTTACCTAAGGTTACATAATATTTATTCCTAAAAATAAATTGATCCTAATTATAAAATTTTTATATAATGATTATAAATTTGTAATAATTTTTTTATGATTCAATTTATATGTGTTCCACAAATTTATTTTAATATGACAAATGTATACTATATTAAATATTTTTTTTCGAAAAATATTACATGAGATCCAAAATACCCATCTAGGATTTTTAAACTGTATTTAATATTTCAAAATGTATAATTTAAATATAAAATTAGTATTTTTTAAATAAAATGTTTTAATTTATTTATTATATATTAATAGTACAATAGAATTTTCAGTATTATTAAAATCAATATATTAAACTAATCACATCAAAGTCAATTTTTTTTAAAATCCAACATATTCATCGTAAGATTAAGATAATTTCATTATGAAGAATTGAAAAGTAAGGTTTTTATTTCAAAGTAAAATATTAAAATTTATAAATTAATATTTTAAATATACATATGAATTAATCCAATTTTGATTGTGCATTATGTGATAGTTAACAATATAATTCTTACCTATTCCAATAAGGTGTCAGGTATTATATATGTGATACTATTTTGACATGATTCCTCTATTATTATCACTTGGTGATGCGATCAAAACATAGAGGGGGTGTGACTTTGTATTGAAAATGTTCCTTTCAATCCACCAATACCCTCTTGTTTTTTAATATAAATCTCTTAAACCAAAACTGTTGCTGAAAAAGACATAAGACACAACATGTTTTTTTGCAATGTTCACCTCAAATAAGTATGACTACATCCTTGGTGTACGATTGTTTTTATCTGGAACAATCATAAATCCCATTTTATCATCAACATAAAACAATATGAAAGGGTACATACTTGAACATTCTATAATCTCTAGAAAAAACATGTTCAAAATAAGAATCAACTTGTCACACAAATAAATAATAGACCCTTCTTGAAGAATGATCCACAATGTAAGAGAGAGACACCAATATAATATCCAATATTTATCTTCCTCCTCATATCATTTTTTAATAATAACAATGTGAAATTCAATTCTAATAAATTTTCTCCATAATTATTCCAGCTTTCATTGTCTATTGAATTTTTCTTTTCCCCCTATATGTTCAAAGTATCATAAATGAATACTGTTTATATATCATTAATAAAAAGATATCCATTCAATATCCAAGCTTCAATTATAAATTATTATTAATATTTAAAAGTCATTCATAACATTTAAAATATAATATGTTTATAAGACCTGATCATTAATTATCTAAATGATTTCTATAATTCTTATGTCTTCTTTATTTATTTAATTATACAAAATAACCACATGTACTTCTTATTACATGTGTAAATGAAAACATGGATCAATATTCATTGTGATTAAATAATTAATCATAAAAGTGAATGCCCGTTAATTTTCCCTAATTTTTATCACTAAATCATTTTCCATAAATCATGAATATAATAGTAATCATGATATTTAAATCACAGAATAAAATTACAAGCATCATCCATATTGAATATATTGAAACATAATTTTTTTTTGAAACTGATAAACTATACTGAAGAAATCTTAAATATTATTTATCAATGTATTCTTTAAAAATATATTATAAAACCCCAAATATATATATTTTTTGATTTTATATATATTATATATAAAATTGGAATCTTTTCATTTTAGCATTTTGGTCTGATTCTCAAGAAATATCTTCTATAGTAACTAAATTATCATATGTGTGATTTTAAAATATAATTAGTCACATGAAATATCTTTTTTGTCACCTGATGTATCTTCTATATCATCAGAATAAGTTATATTACTATGAATTACTTTTTCATTTTTGTATCCTTAATATTATTCATATTTTATAGTTAAAATTCAAAACCTCCCTCTGAATTCCAAAACCACTTCAACCAAGCTATAATAATCTTTAACCATTATCACAACCTTTGTTATATAATTTCAACTTACATTAGTTAAAATTAAATATATCATACAATATTCACATGTATTGAAAACTAATACAAAATTAACTTTAAATGAGTCAAAAATCTCCCCCTTTGGATTTGTAGTCAACACATTACTTTTTAATTTACTTTATCTTCTGAGAATAGCTTCTAAAATCCAAAATATACTCCCCCTTAATCCATATAAATGAACTAAAATGTGAAACCTATTTTTCTCCTTTTTATTTATAATAAATATACTATATTTTTTTAGAATGTTTTGGTTTAATGTTCTTAAATGATTTCTATAAATGGTCTAATTAGAGATAACAACTAAAAAATATCTATTAAGAAATTATATATACGCTCGTGACCATTATCCTGAAATAAAACAATAAATATTTTTGAAATATTCAAATAAAATATGTTTTTCCCTTAAAAAAAAATATTACACTTTCATATAAAGAAAAAAATATACACAATTTGGGTAAAACTGAAATAACATACCACAATGTTTTTGGGGGAATGGTCTAAACACTCTTTTTTTGTCCCAAATTCCCAAAATCCTCAATTGAATGTGGTTTTGGAAAAATTTATGTAATTATCTTGTTATATGGAATTAATTAAGGATTTTAAAAATCCTCATCCACTTAATACATTAAGAAATGATATTTAATGTCATTGGGAATTTATATCGAATGTTCCACAATATTATGGAAAATTATTTGAGGACATTGGTTTTCAAACGTAATAACAAGTAAATACTCAACCATAATTTATATATACTCATGTTTATTATTTTTCCACATCATTTATTTTACTCTATAGGAAAAAACACTGATCCTTAGTTTAACTTAATATGATTGATTTTATTCCTGTAATTCCGTGACATGCATCCCCCATTAATGAAGATTTACCCTAATAATATGGAATTTTCATCATCATCATTACAATCCCAATCAGCTTTAGTGAATCACTATGAGTCTCTCTCCTTTTTATTATTATATATAACACCATAATGAAATGTGATAATGATATTTCTTAAAATCCACTTTTCTTCAAAGTGATGTTACTGTTTAGGATTGGACTCATGCTTAGCACAAAGAGTGACATCATAGAAATTATAAGGACTTGAGGATGTTATTTACATGAAACAATGAATTAATTTTCTTAACTATTTAGCATTAAAATTATTTCCATTATTGTTCAAACTCAACTTAGTTCAGATTTGGAATTGTGTACTAACTCTTATTGATTCTATTATAAAAATCCTCTTCAATAACTAATTTGGATTATTTTCTTGTGAAATAAAATGTGAACCACAGTTTCTTTAACTTGAAAATTCTAGAAAATATTCATATTCCCAATGAAAAAATCATAAAATTATTCATCAATTTTTTAGAAAATTATTTAAAAATATTATTCTCATTTATATCAAATATATTTTCATCAAAATAAATAATCACAATTTCTGATGTCATGTTGGGTTTATTTTTCTATATGTTTTTTTAACCAATAATATTCTAAAATCCATAATTTCTAAATACTAATATATAATTAAATATAATTCTCTGGATTATTTATTTAACCCATAAATACCATTCTTCAGTCATCACACGTTTTTACATCTTTATGAAACATAGATCCCTAATATTTCTCCATATCTACTTCTTAATTTAGATTACCATTCAAAATTGAATATTTAAGATTCATTTGAGAAAGGAAAAAAATCATTAAGCTGAAATTAGAATGAAAACATTTATGGTATCACAACTATAAACATTGGAAAATGTTAAATCAAAATCAATTGCTTCAATTTAAGAGTACTCCTTGTAAATAATTCATACTTGGATTCTTGAAGATTTACCTTTTTTAGTTATCTTTTTTATAAACTCCCATTTCATGATAATAATTTTATTATCCTTTCTCCTATGGAAAGTATCCCATGTACTATTTTTTTTAATTTATTCAAGCTCTTTATTACTAGATTTAATTCATTCCTAGTGTTGAAAATCCTTATCAATGGGTTGGGGTTTAATATTCCAATGTATACCATTGTGAATAATTTTTAGGATTTTTCTTCTTATTTATACCCATTGATTCTGATCCCCAATGATATTATCTACAAAAAATTTCTTTTGAGTCTATAATATTTTCCTATGTTTTATATATCGATAGCCTCATCACTTGAATAATCTTAATTTATATTATCATATTTTATTTATATATTTTCTTCAAACTATTATTTTGGATTATCAGTGATAACATTTTCCTTATCAATAATTATGATCAATTTATTGTGCTCATATATATGTTATAAAAATATAAAACTATAATATTCATTAAGTATTTTAAATTAAGTTTTGTAACATTTATATAAACATTAAAATGGTGTATAACCAAGAAAAATTCAATCTTCATATGTTTCATCAAAATTTTTCTCTACCTCTTCAATTATTATTGATCCCGAATGGACTAACAAATAAGACAAAGTATTTTAGATATTTATTATTATTAAACTACATTTAATATGGAGTTGTATATTAATTTTTCCTTAAAAATCATATGTTTTAAATAATTAGAGTAGTATTTATTTCATGAGACCCGAAATATATTTTATGTATCATGATTAATTAATATGATTTTATCCATATTTATAAAGATTATTATTTTTATTTCACCCACTAAATTTTATTTTTTAGTTTATAGAGCACAAAATTAATGTCATATGAAATGTTTATCATGATATTTTGAAATATTATTGTCGGCATATTCACTTCCACGATCTGATATTAGCTTCTTTAATGAAAAACCAGTTTATGTTTTAGAAATTAACTTTAATCTCTTATAGATTCTAACATATTAGGATTTAGGATATATAAAGACAACAAATTTCATTCTAGTTAAATCATCAATGAATTTGATTAAATAAAATACCCAAATTTTTGACTTCTTGGTCATGGATCCACATACATTATAGTGAAGGAACTACAATGGTCTTTGTGTTTGGATATTAATAACATTGTGAATTTTATTTACAATTTTTCCATTTTGAAATGAATTTCAACTAGTGATATTGTCTTCATTTAGAAATGTAATTTTTCTTTAAAAAAATTCTACAAAAAATTTAATCATTATCTTTTGTCCAAGATGGATAAGTCATCTATGACTTAATATATTTTATTATTTCATACACATGTATCAACAAATTTTAGATTATTTGACAAGAAATAAATTATGCTTGTTACTCATCCATCTTGTGGTCATAGCATTATATTTCTCTATCATCAGCAAAAAAATCATTCAAAAAATAAAAAAATTGAAATCATCATAAATTTCTCATATAATTAATATATTATTCTTCAACCCATATACCATTATAGATTTTTTAGATTTTATCTACTTTTTTCCAATTTCATCCACTCTATCGCCTTTAATCTTCAATGAACTTTAAATTTCAAGGTAAAAATTTCTCACTTTTTATAATTAAAAATTAGTCATGTTATTTAAAAAACCTATAATTTTAGAAGAGAAACCACTCTCCATAATCAATGAACTCATTAACATTCATTTCATGAGGTAAACATAAAATAAATTTTCCAGTTATCTGAAATTATTATGTTTTTAGAAATTATCAACTATAAATTCCTTGTTTAATTTAGCTAACAAGACTATAATACATTAATTTGAGAAGTTTACTTCTTTATCACACCTTAAAAAAACTTCTTTCATGATTCCAAAATATTTTCCCTTCAATTTTATTATCAAGTTGTTGCGCATGTTGAATTGTTTCTATACTAGTGTTATTCCTCCTGCTTTATTCTCCCTTATTTGTCTAGGAAAAGATATGTTTCAAAAGAAACTCCCAGATTTGTGGAAATATTCATCACAATACTATAAATAACCCCACAAACACTTTCTTTATTATGAATTTTATTGTGTAATGGGTTGTTATCCAACTTCATTTCCAAACCATCAATGATATGATTTAACCAAATCCCTTCATATATTTTTTCTTTGTGAATTTGGAATTCGTGAAAGATTTTTTTTAAATTTTTATCTTTACATATATGAGAATGGTTTCCCTTTTCATCTTACTTTAATGCTAATTTATTCTATATTTAATTATAATATTCTATGTATATGATTTTATTTTTAGTTTTTCAATAATAGGATTCCCTTATACTAAAAAAAATCATATACATTAAAAATTATTGGTTTTAATACTAAAATCAATATCTCAACTACTAACTAGATTTCATTTTCTTCTAAAATTTATTATACATTTTTTTAATATGTAATGAAAATTATATAGTAATCATATTTACATTTGTTATTTTTAATCTCTCGATTGATAATTTTCATTTTTAACATTTCTAAATCCATATCCATAAGGATGATAGTTGAATCCATATCATCAATAGTCTTATTTTTCTTTTCATTATTTTGATTTGATCACTTAACATCATTGAAATAGTTTTATTTCTCAATATAGATTTGATTAATATTATTAGAGTTAATTTTAAGATTGTAAATCTCATTTCTAAGAATTAAAATATCTTGAAGAGTATAATTATTTTCCTTATTATGTTGTACAAATATGTTGATTATAATTTTTAGTAGAAAACTCACTATTGATTTGTGACCCATACTCTAATGAGTCAATATCTTTATCTTCTTGATATATACAGACCTTTTGAGAAGCCTTTTTAAGATTTTTTTTTCATCATCACAACTATCATCATTATTAATAATTCCTTGTTCAACAAATATATAATTTCCTTTTAATAATTCATATTTCATTTTCTTGTTACCTTTTCATTTAGATTTATTTCACTAGAAAGGGTATTTAATTAGAGGATGTCTTCAAAACCAAATCATCTTAATATTCATTTTTAATTTTAATAGGACACATGGTAAATTAATGAAACATTTTTACATAGTTTAAAAATTTAATGGATTTTTTACATTGATTCCTGAATTATCTAATTTTATATCTTTTGAAATTTGGGAGAGTGTTTTATAAAAGCCATAATAATTTCTTCTTCATTTCAATCATTGTTTTCATATTAAAATTTAAAAATCATCCAAAAATTAATTTTTTTGCCTTTGTTAACCTTTTCTTGAGGCAATATTCTCTTTTAATATAATAATTAATAAAAATTAAGTTAAATTGATAAATGTTATAGTATTCAACATGTCTATATTATGTTCTAACATATTTGAATAAAAAACATTTATAATAATCCTTATCAGTTTATTTACTACAATATAGTCTTCAAGGGTTTTTTCATAACCTTTATTAATACCAACAAATATATAAATATTAGTAATGAAATCAATATCAAATTCATCACACTTCATTATTTTATTTTTAAATTATATTTATATATATTTTAATTTAGATTAATTTATATTATCATCTTATTTATGGATTCTTTGATATTTTTCCTTTAGAAGTTTTATAGACCATTACATAATTCAGATCAGTTTAGGATATTGGGAACAATAATGCATTCAATTACATTCCATAAATCTCAATATCTTTTTGTCAATTATAGACCATATTATATTCTCTATTGGAAATAAAAACCAATAAAGGATATAATATTTAACAATAAGACCTCACTGGATAAGATAATGTACCATTCTATCATTATAAATTTGATTGAAGATTCCATAAAATTTAGTAACCCATTTATTTTAAGATGAGTTATGTTGATCCATAGAAATAAAGGCAGATATATTCATTATCAAACCTACACATATAAAAATCATTAGGATCACTTGGAGATGTCATAAATACATAGAGTGGGGGTTAATCAATGTTGATATTTTTTATTTTGAATACCCCAACATCACCCTACTAATTTAGAAGTAATCTATCAAACCCATAGTAGTGAAGAAAATATAATATTACATAGTATATTTATTAATAATTTTAACCTATAACATGAATGTATATATCCCTAGTGTGTATATTTTTTTATCCTACACACACTAATATTTTATTATACTATCAATATGAAGTAACAAGAAACATAATATCATTAAACATTTTATAATCACTTGAATTAACTAGTTAACATTTAACACCATATTATTACTCAAATAAATAATAAAACCTTCTTAAGGAATTATAATAATTGTATGTGTGATCCCCCAAGGGATTTTCTAATTTCCAAATTCTTACTTATCTTCTTGTCAAAACATATGAATGAGTTGTTTTATTCTCAAATGATTTACATATAATTTTTAACATGAATCACAAAATATAAAATGATATTACGAGGAAAAACCACCATGGAAGATAACATTTTACTATAAAATAGTTAAGTCATATGGAATAACCTTAAAATTGAGAATAAAATATATTGGAAGAGAACTGACACCATAAAGTATTTTAAGGGATCCATCTTGATTAGAATTATAATATAAAATGCTTATTTATTTTATATCCTTGTTATAGCTGTGTCTGATCAACACATATTGATTTCAAAGTCTATTTCATTCCCTAATGAGATATATAATAGAACAATTTGTGGGACAGAACCACAAAAATAAATTTAAATGTTATTATGAGTCGTATTCCACAGTATAATGGTATATGTTGTAGAGTCTAAAAATTTTAAGACTAATCAACATAAACCTAGATTCATCAATGAGCTTGTTTCCCTCCTCAAAAACTCTATTGAATGCCACCATGACTAAGTCTTTCGTATCATATATGATACATAAATTTCATATAATTCCATTATCATCTGTTTTAATGGTATTGAACTTTATATCTACACTAGGAAACTTCTTAAACACCCATTTGCCATGTGTAGCAATGACATAACCTATATGAATCAAATAACAGTAGATATGGAGGTTTAAAAACATATTATCGATGTTACTCACTATAAAAATCGAACCAATCAAAAATATTTGTAGAATAATATTGGTTTCAAGCAGGAAAGATTGTCCTAGGATCCTATTATCATGGTCTCCTTCTATATATCCCAAAGGACCCAAAAACCAGTAATAAGAGATAAACAATGATTTCATCCTTCATCTAATATTACTTATTTATTTTAAAAAATAAAAATATTCATTTTAAATTGAAAATCATATGTATCACTATAGTGAGAAATCATATCTTATGTTTCATTAAAAATAACATTTTGTATGCTTCAATATATAATTTTAATCACAATGTAACCATGAAATTATAACATTATAGTCTAATCCCCAAGATATATCTTCCATATACACTAACTTACATAATATATTTTTTGAAAATATTATGCATCACATGAGATATATTTTTTATCACATGAATAATATCATATTTACCCAAATTTTTGTTTATTTTACTAAGTTAATGAATTTACTAATTCTACACCCTCAAATACATATGAATTACTTGGTAAAAATTTAAAAACTTCCATAGAATTCCATATCTTCTTCATCTCAGCTAAAATCACCATTAACCCTTCTCAAACAATTTCTTAGGTAATTTCCCATTATTAACATCATTATAATGTTCTTAAAACAAATACAACATCATCCTCAAATGGGTTCAATAGCATCCTTAGTTTTATGAGGATTACAAGTTAGATATAATACTCTTGGTTGGATTTATTTCCAACTGATTATTACGATGGGATACTCAATATTTATACTAGCCTTTTTAGGTAAAATATTTTACAGAATATAATCCATCATCTGCTAAATCATGTATGAGATGACTAATTGGATGGATCATTAAGAATTAATGGTGAAAAAAGTGCATTTCATACGCTATTTAAGTCTTCATTTTTATTGAGTAAATGTATGAAAATATATACTAGTTTTTAGTGAAATGGTTTTTGTTTACTACCGAGAATAGGCTCGTGCACTATATCTAAAATTTGGCGAATAGGTAAATATTAGGGTCTCAATAAAGGTAAGAGGAAATGAATCTTCATATATGTTGATGAGAATCATGTTCATATTAGGGTTATCAATATAGTTCTAGAATTGCATTGGGATAATTTTATATTATCCCTTTGATTTTATTTATAATTTATTATTCTACTATATATAATCCTTCCATTGTGAGATCTAATATTATTTTGTGACTTTGTGACACATGTGTATCTTTTTTACAACATGGGTATTCTACTATTATGTTATCATCTATATTTTATATCCATTGATGAACTCTAATGTTTTATAACTTCTTGATACTCAGATATTTACTTATTATAATATTATGATACAAATGGATATATTCTCCCCATATTATTTAATTGACCCTTTCTAATAGTTCAAAACTCCTGGAATATAGGGGCACCTATGGTCTTTTGAGACCACCAATTCCGTCACTATTTTTGTTGGCTAGACTCGGACATTACAAAATGTTATTAAATCCATGTTTTTAATTATTATTTATAATATGGTAAATTGATCTAGGATTAGTTAAAACATAGTAAGGAAAAAATATTTTTGTATATAGAAAAATTGAAGAAGATAAACTCCATGTGTCTAGAGAGTTTGGATTGATGTTGTTTCTTTTTTAATTATATTTGGGTTGATTTGTTCCATATATTATGTTTTGGGTTATTGCTTTCTCTCTTGTCTTTGGTTTGAAAGAGGCATGCTGTCATGAATAATTTTTTGATGCATGGGTTCACATAACTTGACTATACCTATATGTTATTAGAATGATGTATATCAGAAAATGGGGATTTTCATTATTTAATGCAGTGAAAAAAATATATTTAGTGTTTCCTCAAAATATTTATTGGTGATAATATACTAAATCAAACTAGGTGGTTAATCTTTCCCAGATATGAGTCATTATAGTGAGATTTCATTGATATGTACATGGATGTGGAATTTATTTTGATGGTTGTTTTCCAATAAATGGATAGCCTCTGAAGATTAGTGCCTTGGAGTTCATATTATTCCTTGGATATAGAGATACTCAATGTATATGTGTGCATAGGGATGAGTGATGGTACATGAGTTTCCCTATAGTATTTAAGATAAAATATAATGTATTACATCAATGGTTATGATTTACATAGAAGTATGGTATATAGATTGTGTGGTAAAGAACAATGATGACGAGATATTAATCAATATTATTGTTAATCGAGGTTTGATAGTATGATAATAGGGAACCATTCATATAATTTCTTGAGGATTGATTTTACATATATGAGTACCCTCTCAGGGAGGGGTTATACTAGACATTTGGATGCCTTTTTTGATTTGAAATGAGGCTTCGTTCTTTGAATTATGGCATCCAATTGTGGAATTTGTGATCAAGTATATAGTATAGACATCCAAGGGATACCACAATAATGTATTTTGAGTGAATTCAAAAGTTTTTCTTTGTGTGTGGAATGTGACTATCATGAATGAGTGCATAGCCTATTATTTTATTAGATGAATATTCCTATGATTTATGGGTGTGAATCATAGTGGTATGAGTTTGGTTTTATGTCATGTTAGTGATAGTGTGAATGCTTTCTTATTTTTGTGTTTCAATTTATTTTGATAGTTTTTACACACATTGTGATGGTGGTTCATTTGATAATCTCTTACCCTAGTAGTAACGGAGGTAGATCATTCTCGAAATACATAGTATATGGGTTTTATAGCTTTACCATTTTTGTTATCAGGATCAATTGATGGATTATTATTTATGGTTATCCTATAATAACATGTGGGACATGTCAAACGATGGATTCTAAAAAATATATGGAATCAGATTTTTTGAGAATTTCATGAATTAATGGGAGATATTGTTATTATTTTATAAATGCATATAGATTTCATATGATATCTTTTCAATGTGTGTGATAGGCTATGTCGGGTTTGTATCAGTCCCTTGATACATGTATGCAGTGTTGGAACATGAAAGGTGATAGTGATTTATTAAGAGGTCTAATACTCCTTGGTTTCCACATCTATTTCGTTTTATACTATGAAATTAAAATATAATTTAATGGAAGGTCACATATAGGTTGTGATCTAGTATGTTGTGATTATGTAAAGATGTGAGATACTATGTTTGGGGTGAGGAATGTAAAAAAGGGTGTCAAAACATTGGTGTTATAATGTGTATTGATCAAATAAATGATTATTCATAGAATGATTATGTGAAGATTAACTAGTGGAAATTGGTATATTAAAATATAATTGGTGTGTGATATGTATCCTCTACGGTGAGATGGTAAAAATTAAAAATGGTAATGGGTAAATAGGATATAATCAATTAAGTGAGCTCATATAAGATATGTGATGTGACCTTTTATAAGACATGATTTTTTTTATAATAATTATTCATTTCTATGTCTCATAAAATGGTTAGGTGGCTTTATATGATTACTAAGGATTATAGAGTCTCCCAAATGTGGGGAGTTGGGAACCAGTGATATTTTAAACTGCTAGAAGGTTGATTATGAGTTCATAGAATGTTTTAATGTGAGTGTTGTATGTGTTGAGAGAGAATGTATACCTTGAGTTATATTTAGGATACATTGTTGTTGAAATGAATAACTAATTGTATTTTTGAAATAATATCATGGAGAACCATAATAGTGTATATCTTATCATATGGTTCAGGAATGGATCTATTAGGTTTCAATGATTCTATATCATGATTAAAAATATTCTGATAATGGTTGTATGTGAGTTGTTTATAAAGCTTTGATTTGAAATAAGGGGATTCCAATGGTGTTGAGCACCCAAAGGGGATGATTTTGTTTAAATACCTTATTTATTTTGAATTTTAATTAGTGTTGGTAGTGAAATAGTTAGTTGAACTAACCCAAAGAGGATTGGGGCTTTTAGTTGATACTTGGATACAAATGGATGGATTTTGTTCAGTAAATGTGATACACCAATATATGTGTATTGATCATTATGGATTGAGTAAAATCAGTTTGTATGATAACTAACATATATGATTTGGGGGGTCACAGTTCAATGGAATGACTTGGTATGAGTCTTTCTAAATCGAGGGAAGTGTAATATTATGTGTAATGAATAGAGGCTTTAGAATATACTCAAAATGTTAGTGTGAGGGTGTAGATTTTACTCAAGATTATATATTTGTGTTAATGTATATCATAGGTTTTACTATGTTCAAGATTATACCAAATACATCAACCATTTCTGTATGGAATCATAGAATTATAATTCAAAAATTCCACCATGTGATGATAATTGTTAGGAGTTCGTATATATTAGTTGGCACCTTAATGTTTTGGGTATTGGTTTTCAAATTCAATCAATGGGGTGGGGTATCATCAAGATAGTTCAATATATGATTGATAAGGTTGAACCAAAAGGGTATAACATATATATTTTCAGTTATGAATAGTTTTTTAGTGGACCAATGTGTGTGTGGTATGGGGTTTTTTGAAATATTTCAAATTTGGGTGGGTTATTGGTATAATCATGAATACTGTGAGATTATAAAATTAGATCATGAAACTAATTTTAGTGAATAAGGTGGATTATTGGAGATGAATTTGGAAACTTCTAAATGATGAGAAATTTTATGTTGGGGATGTTTTAACAACACTCCCTAGGTTGGTTTCAGTGGAGTGAGAGAAAAATTAATTTTTAAGGAAATAGAATTGGGTCTATTTCAAATTTTTTCAATTCAAACCAAGAATAGGAATCAGTAGATGTGATATAAATATTTAGTATGAGGTTTATGAGGTGGAGGATCTAGTGGATGAGTTATCAAGTAATTTTTGGTGTTTTGGGGGATTAAAAAATAGAGGTCGATTATTGTAGTGAGCAACCAAGTACCTGGTTAGGTGTCATTGGGTGCATGGTTGAGGTTTCAGGGGAACATTTAACTCATTATAGAAAATTGATGATAAGTTCTCTTATATTGAGTACCCAATGGGGAATCATGTTTTTAGTGTAGGAGCATCAAATACCTAGTCGGACTAGGCCTCAATTTTAAAAACCGAGTGAACATTTATCATTTATTCCCCCCCAATTTGAACACCCAACTTGAGGGTAATATTTATTTACCATTTGATGGAATAGAGAGACCCACCACTCCTCCCCATCCTCTTATTTTTTCATATACATTATTTTTAGAGAATTGATTCAATAGTTTTAGGTTTTTTCTAACTTTTATTTCTTATCATTATTCTTTATATCATGGTCTTGGCTTTCAGTGCACCTGATCAATAAATTGGGTTCTAATTCTACAAGAACATGATAGGATCAATTAGATACAGTTTTTATTTTCTTTTTGAGGAAATTAGATACATTGGGAGGGTGAAACCTCATGGTTTCATGCATTATTTCAGGAATTAATTCATTACCCTTACTATTATCTTTATTTTCAACCAAATTAGAATTTAATTAGAATTTATTCAGTGATAGATATTTGATCATTGGTCTATAGTCAGCTCTAGGGTGTTCTATGAGTAAACCACATTACTTTTCAAAATGTATTAGCATAATTACACTATCAGGTGAGTTATAATTCATTTATCCATAATTAGATAACTAATAATTAAATTGGATAATTAATTATATGTTATTTATAATTAATTTGGGAGCCTTATGAATGGGTTAGGGGCTCGTGGTTGATGATGTTTCTTGGAAATATCCCTGTAAAGGGTAAGGAATGATTTCTTAAGGGGATAACTCTAGTTTAATGTAGGTGGTTCCTAACATTTATTCATTATATGTTTGTATATATATAGTGTGGAAGGTAATAATTAGTAAGAATGTTAGTGTTATGGATTTTAGCTATAAGTGTTTTAGCTATGAGGGACCAAGTTAGGTTGCCAAGTTGGGAACACTTAATTTTCTCTTATATTAGGTAAAAATAATGTAGCAACTAATATATAGTTGACTAGGTTGGATCCTTTAATAGAGATAAATTGGAACCCAATAGGTGTTCATTATGGATTTATGGAATGGCTGATTAATTGAGGTCTCATTTGTGATTTGTGGTGCTCACATAGGGAGATTCATAGGGGTAATCCTTTAGGAAAACTTGAGTATGTTCATACAAGAAATATGTATGGGTGAGAAAGTGATGGTCACCCTGCATGGAACCAAAATAAGTTTTTTTTCATGATGATTATTTAGTATGAGATATTTAGATCATAATAGGTTCGATAAACCTTATCAGTTAGACATGTAGTTGCAATGGCCACGCTTCTTAGGAAAGTGACTTGATTATTAGGTAATGGAACTGTGAGGGGTGTCATTGTACTTATCTAGAGTTGTAATAATTTTTATTGAATCCTCAAGTTTTCCTTGATTATGGGACACAATATATTGATTAGTATGCGGTTTTATTAATCATTTTTAATGGAACATGTGATGAGGGATTCTATGGTATAACCAATATCATAGCGGTAGTGATATAGGAACTTAGTCCTTATTGAAGAACTCTAGGTAGGCATATACATGCAATATGTACTTGGATTTGTACATGAGTTGTTTCATGAGTGTAATGGGATTATATAAACAAATTTAAAGAGTGATAAAACATTTATAATGTGTATGGTTATGTGTGATAATTATATGGTTTTGATTCATCGATAACCAATCCAATGAGTTTATATTTTGGGGATGGATGGAGTACTAACCGTGTGGATTTCCTATATAAATTATATATGACAATGATTCATGACAATGAATTACAAACAGTGTTTCACAAAACATAGAAATATTGATTTAGAGTATGTCATCCCATAGATTGATTTTGTTGGGTGAAATGAAAATTGGAGTTATTCGTGACAAGTGGTTGGAAATTATACTCACTGGGAGCTACGTTGGATTTGTAGTTGGTTGTAATTTCATATGGGAGTAACGTTTGACTCATATTTGGGTGTAATTAAAATAGGTGTACATATTGGTATATGGTTGGATGAAAATCAAAGGAATTATTTTATGTTTAGTATGTGGTTTGGCCTAATGCCAATTTATGGAATATTTTATTATGTGGTTGGGTATATTTCAAACATGGGGAATTCTAATGATGTGTATTCTATGTGATTCCTCATGAGATATATTTGATGTGGGTTATATATGTTTTTTATAAGTTTATTGAGTGTTATTGGTGTTATTTACTTCCGAATACGTATGAATATTCTTATTGAGTTGGATATACTACCACCATGTTTTTTTTTGATAATTTACTTAGTATTTGAACATGTCTTTTTAGGTAGAATCACAAGAATACCATAATCTAGAAATAAAAAAAATCATGTATGAGTTGAAATTACAAAATATTTAACTAGACCTTTTGGTATGATATGTTCATTTAATTTGACATTTATGGATTTATTTTTATCTTGTATATTAATACACAAATATATTGGTTTTTATTAAGGACATCATTAGTGGTGGATTACTGAGTTTATTATCACACACATCATGGGTACTTTATTGTGTGTGTGGATCATATGGTTTTCATGAATGTTTTAAGGGATGGCCCTGGTATAGGTGGATGAGCTTTAGGGGCTTAACAGGTTTATGGATGTTTGTCTAAGGTGAGGTCTAGAATTGTAGTTGATTCCCAATTTATTTTTATTTTTTAGTTCCTCATATATTGTCTTTGATTGTCCCATTGGGTGATTTCATCTCTATTTTATGACTATGTTACTACTACTTACATTTTTTTTATAGAAAGGATATGACACTATTAGAGTTTTATTTCCACTATAAAACCATTTTTATCCTAATGAAATGTTTTTATATATGATCAATTATTTATATTTTATTGATGTGATGATACTAGATGTTATGTCCTCCCAAACCAGTCTTTTAGACCCTCACTACTAGTCAACAACCGCTAAAATATTTGTAGCATTTCTTAAGGTTTCGAATTACTACTAGTTTAGTTCCCATTGGGGATATTCAGACCATGGTGTTACTATATATTAATAAGTTATTACATATAACTCCAATTATATAGAAGTTCATTTTGAAAGGTGACCCACATATATCATTATATTCATCTTTATTATGTCGATGCAATCATTTTACTATGATGATTAACAACATAATTTACAATGGGGTAGAAGAAATATTTTATATAACTTTTTTCATCAACATAATAATTGATAATCTTTTATTAGTGTAAGCACCATAAAATATTTGTATTCACTGATTTACCCCCTCCACTTAGTGAATACAATTTGTGGGACCACAGTACTTTGGTAGTAGTGCCCTGGACATAATGAATCCAAAATCTGAATGGATGATTATTTATATTTATATAATAAATGAAACAAATTTAAAATCCATAATATATAAAACCATAGAAATTTTTATTGATTTCCCGGTCCAAGGCCATCATGTTCTTGATGGATTCCACAGAAGTACCCAAAATCCACCATAGTTCACTGGGTACCAGATTACCGTCCACCAGTTGTATGATGTTATTGATACTATTACACACAATTAAATTTCTTCATTTATTCATCCATTAATAATTATTCATTATTAAACATATAACTCCACCTGATTAAATAAATGGTAATAAAAATACTCAGAAAAAATATCAAGAAGAATGATGCGGTCCACCATAATATGAAAGTATCACCTGGATAGTGATGAATAGGATATTAGATATTTAAAAGAATGGAAGACTCATTTTAGAAAATTTAATAGGATTATAAAAATAATAAAATATTTATATATTATAAATAATAAATATAATGTTTTTAATTTTGGGAAAAAATCCTTCAAGGAAACATTGAATCATTTTTTCTATTGACTGTGTTTGTTGACAAAGATAGTTTGTTTTTTGGGAAAAAGAGGGTTTCCATGGTGAGTTTTCAACTTCCAAAGATCTTTTTGACAGCCTATTTTGACAAATAACCATGAAAAATAAATGTATAATCTAGAGGCGGTACAAAAAGAACATATATGAGGTAGTTCCAATTTCTTGTTTTATCCAAAATTTTGGGACTCAAAATTTGTAAACGGTGAAAATTATTTTGGAAAAGAGAGTAGAATGTCAATGACTTAGGGGATTAGAAGGTTGTGAACCAATTTTCCTCATCATCAGATCATCAATATAAGGAAAGGGAATGAAGGGCACACATGTTTTGGAGTTGGTCATGTATGGTGACATGGGTGACGGTGTCTTCGGATAATGGACTGGCGTGCCTAAAGGAATATTGTGTACAACTATCAGGGTGGCCAAAATGCCAATAAATAAATGGATACCCATCATCATTTTCTTATAAGATAAAAAATTATATATAATTCAAGCTCTGGTCACATAATTGGTTTGGGTGTGCATGTGTAAAATTATATAAAATTTGCACGTTAGTTGGTAGTTGCATGCAGATATTTTTTTAAGAGTAAAAGGGTGTGAGTTGCCCATGTTTTGAGTTTGATAAGGTAGTGTCATGAATGTGGTTAGGTGACACTTGAAATACATGCTTGAATTAGTGAGCATGTCATACATGGGTTGTGTGATAGCTGGATGTTTCCCAGTACACCTGAGGTCAAGTCGTATTCATTAGTGGATAAAAGAGAAACATCAACATAGTATCTATATTTAGTACAATATAAAATCATTTTTGTTTAAAGTGAAGGCACATACAAGTATTTAAACTAGAAGAGGATATTTCGAAAAAGTAGTGATCATACCTTAGTTGAGAGAGTAATGAGATTTCAAATTGATATTGGTTCTAAACCAGGAGGTTCTGGGAGTCCAGTATGAACCATATAAATAATAATTCACTTTTAGTGGGTTTGGTATATTAGCACATTGACGTTGTATGATCTTTGGAAGTATCTGAGTGAATTTGAACCAAGAAAAAATTTATTTTTTCTTGTGCATAAATTAATCTATATTCATAATTTTTTATGGGAAAGAGATAGAAAAGAGTTTTATTTAACAAAGAAACATGATCAAAAGGGTCAGTAGTTTTAATATGTCATACCCCAATTCACCCCCTCTCATGGTGTTTTACCTAATGGAACTAAAAGATAAAGTGTTCTCATAGTATAGAAATATATGAATACAAATTTAGTTAAAAGAACATTATGGTGAAGTAGGAAACACAATGTTCCTCATTCTTGAAAAAATATGCAAGTATTCAAACTAATTAAAAGTAAGATTCTCACTTACATGAGAACCACATCACAGTAGGATACAAACTATGTTATATTTTCATCATAAGTAATATTTATTTGGATTAGATAAGTAAAAAATATACAGTTCTAACCATAGTCCCTATAGAAGTAAATAAAATCATACAATATTCCATGTGAAAGAAAACCATGTGGTGGTTTTTGGTATAATGTATTTTTTTAATCCACAATTATTTTGATCATGCATGTGGTATGAAGGTTGAGTTGAAGTATACATGGGAATTAAGTAAAATAAAAAAATATGTTTTTATAATCCATGTCATTGTTTCATCAAATTAATCTATGTTTCATAGTCAAAAAGGTAATGGTTACAATCATGGTTGTTGGATATGATTCTAGGAAGTCACTGTCCATCACATATAAAAAAAATTAGCAGTTTTAATATCTATATAATAGACAATAGTAAAAATATTTTTGGACTTATGATCATGGTTTCTAAATAAGATATTATATTTCCAGATGAAAATACACATCATTGCTTACGACTAAATATATCATGGTTTTAGTCAATGATATGAGATTAATGAAGGAAAAAATTTCTGATTTCTTGGAAGGTTGAGATTATATCCATGGTTTTTATATTTCAGTTTGAATAAGAGAAATATATAATGGTTACTGGTAAATTTAATTCGTTTTGAATATATATACATAATTTTATATTTTATTATCTTATGAATTTAGAAAATTTTGAGTACTTTAAAGATGATTTTTGGAAGTATATATCGATACCATTTAACAATGATATTAAAGACCATACACATGGAGAAAGATAAGATTATTGGGACATAATATTGAATCAAAACCATTAATATAAAAATAGAGATATGAAAATATCATTTTGTATTTAAATATGATAATATGGGATGGAATTCCAGGAATAACTTGTTGAAAAATTGAGTTGTTGGGTAAGAAGTAAAATATAGATCAACCCCTAAAGGTTGTATGAATATTCATTATGTATATATGGAGATAAAAGGGATAATATAATAAGTTTTTGTAAAACTTTTCTTGAAATATATCAATATATGATGAAATTATTATGTTGGTGATCCAATGTGACAAATAAACACCCTTAGAAGATCAATATACTATCATTCAGGGAAGGAAAAATACAAAATTTATTATGATATTTTTCCATGTAGAGTCTATTAATTTCATAATAAATGATTTTTTAATGTTCAAGAAACACATCAAGTTCTAGGAGGAATCATTTTAAGCACATAAGACTTTTTTTCTATTGTTATCATGTCTCTATTGATAATAAGAAAAAGACCATGGAATCTGTAATAATTTTCATATTTCACCAAGGACTAGATAATCTTAAATTATTTGTAATCCTTATATATATATATATTATTTATTTCTTTTATTATTTTAAATAACTTTAAGATTGTTTAGATCCTTACACTAATCAAAAAATGAAATCATATTGGTTGAAATGGTAGAAAACAATCCATTAGATAATGATTACAATTTAACTCCGTAGGCAGAATCATTTTTTATATGGTCATTTTTAATGGTAAAAACGATTACCATATATTTATCCATTATAATTAAAAATAAGTATTATTCACACTATTCCAATAATATTACATTAAACCTTTTATAGTTATTATTAATTTTTTAGGTAATTATTTTCATCCCAATAATTTATCATTTTAAAATCCCATATTCAACATATATGATTTTCCCCACTAGGTAAACCAACCAAATACTAAAAAAGGATAATGAATGTGGATAATATTTCATTTTTGTGTGTTAAATATACTTTTTAAAATTTTATGTATGAAAATATTCCACAGTCTTTTTAACACAAAAATATTGTAGGAATTTTTTATATAAAGTAAATTTCTTTGATAGCATTTGTTACACACAACAGTTATATTTAACAAACAATTTTAAAATATTAATATTATAATATTAATACTATTATCATTAAAATTCCATTAAAAATGGTGTAATGAAAATTTATAACAAAATTTTAATAATAAATTATAATATTTTTATATAAATAAATCCTACTGATAAGAAAGTAATTAGTTTTTAGTAGATTCTTCATACAATTTGAAAAATACATATTTTCTCAAACAATGTTAAATATTCACTTTTTAACAAATAATAAAATTAGATTTTGAAAGTTTTTTAGAAAATTATTCTTCAAAAAGAAATAAATTTTTTGAATCAAAACATCTCAATTATCATATTGTGAATTTTTTGTTTTTTTAGAACATTATAATATTTTAATGAATATTTAAAAAAATTGGTTTTAAATGAAAATTTCTTTTTCATTAAAATAAATTTTAGAGGTCATATTTTTTCATAAAATAATATTATAGAAAAATTAATTCTATTATATTATAATTAACTCTATGTCACTAATTATAATTATTCTCATATTTTATTTTGATATAAAAACTTTTTAATGTATTGAAATTTTTTCTCTAAAAAAACAACTTTTTTTCATATTTGTGGGTTTAATTTTAAATTAAAATATTACCTTATGAATGGATTTTGGTTAATGGATTAAATATTTGGAATCAAAATAATTAATAATATATAATAAATTAAACTTACATTTTGGTAAACATGAATATTAAAAAACATCAAAAATCAATTATGTTTGTTACGGTAAAAACGGGTTTACCGGGTGATAAACTAAAAAATAAGGGTTTAAATAACATAAAAACTTGTAAAATTACTATTTTGTGGCAATATTTTTACCCAAATTACCTTATTATACATTTATATGTTATTTTGGAACAATTTTACAAGATGGTGGCCAATCTAATAATTTATGTAAAGAAAATGACAAAATTCCAACATCATGATTTGAAAATTCAATTAAGTGTTCACATTTGGAAAAACAAAAAATGGGAATGAATATTGATGGTAATTTTGATCATAATAAAATTTTGTTAATGTGAGCAGTTTATTTATAGTTTTTTTAATTTTATAATTATTTTACTTCTTAATAAATCCTAATGAAGAAGCTATTTAATTAATAGAAAAATAAAATAAATGAAACCAAAGAATTTGAAATTAATATAAATCAAAGGAATTATTTTATTTAATGATTGTTAAGATAAATTGAAAATTATATAATTGCACTTAAATATTATATTTTAATTTAGACTTTGTCATAATGTTTTTAAATTTCAAATTAAATGAAAAGTGTCAAAATTAAAATTAATGTTATATTATAATAAATACAATTTTATGAAATTATTTAAAATTCTTAAAAATACAATAATTTTACAAATTATTGGTATATTTTAATATATATATATATATTCTTCCATTAATTGTACAATGTCAATTTTATAATAATTAAATCTACCCCTAAATAGTAAATACATTGTTACCATGGTAAAGGGTAAAATGGGGTTTTGCGCGTTACATTTGCGTTAGTTTAAATAAACATCCCACACTTATAAAATTTTAATTTTATATATTGAATTTAATATTTTTAATAAATTTATAAAAATATTCAAAATTTGATCAATTATTTCCGGTCTTAAATGATAAATTACCTAGGTAAATATAATATTTAGAAAAGTGAAAACAAAAATGGTAAATTTAAGTGAATAAATATGTTAAATAATACCCTATTAAAATCATATATTTTGTGTGTGTTGAATGTTTTTATAAATCATATATTACCTAAAATCCTTTAATTATCTGTCTAATAGTCAACTGGGGTGTGAGTGACTTCATATTATTGAATTATTTTGGTTATTTACAATAGTGTCTCTCCTTCCCCATTATAAAAGGGCACTTCCTACCCTCACTTATTAACGCTTCCGAAGACATTGTCTTCACAAAACAATAAAATAAAATCATAAAGAAATTTATTATACATTTTATATATCTAATTTAAATACATAAATACAAATCATAAGGCCCTAAATTAGATATCCCAAGGGGTGGTTCTAAGAAAAGGTATTTGACTGTAATAATCTATTTAATTTTACTCTTAAACGTACTACCTTGAATATGGTATTAATAATTAAAATATCATAACACAAGTATATAAATCTTAATGATATTTTATTATGTTTGGGTAATAACCTATATTCATCTCCTCTTCGATTAAATATGAAAAGTAATTGTTGATCATGTGTACGACGACCAACCGCCTTGCTAATCGATGTAGATTTTTTTTCTTAACCACCTCTCACGGTAGGATATAATGATGGATTAAAGGTTTATATAAAATATTTATGATATTATTATACCTAATTAATTATATTATTACATATACCTTCTTAATTTCAATTCTTTTGGAATATTATATTGTCGATCATTTGTACGATGAACTATAAGTCACAAAGTGATGTGATTCATTTTTCTCTAACTCTTTACATAGAAGGTAAAAAGGGTAAATTTAATTAATATATGATATATATATATAAGAAATAAATATTATTATCTAAAGTTAATATATTATTTACATTCCTTACTTTCATCGATTGAGAAAATGGAAACAACATTCATGCGTATATATGACATATCGTCTCCATGAACGGTGTAATTAATTATATATATATATATTTAATAAATTACTCTAAAAACATATTAAAGGAATATATATTATATTTATATAATTTTTAAAATTTTTAGATGAAGTAAACATGATAAAAAAAGGACCAATAATACTAAACCAAAACACACATATAAAACAAAAGCAGTTACTACCCGAAACATGATTTTAATAAGTGATTGTTAATGAATGAGAGATAAAATATCATAACTAAATCATATATGGTATTATTAATGTTATTATTTTTTCTTAATATATTTATAATAAACTTATAATTATTATACATTAGGTTATATTGTGTATAATGGAGGTCTATAATAATAATAAGAGTTTTTTTCTAAATTTTCCTTCTTTGAGTCAATGATATGTTATGAACCTATATTATTTAATGTGTTATATATACTACCTCTTCTAAGGATCATAAAATTAATATCATTCTATCCATGATATTTAAAGTTTCATTTTATTTCACACTTTAATGAGAATTGGGCCTCAAAATTTTCCAAAGTTGTAAGGGTTTGATGTTACAATATCTTTTTGTAGGTATTGTTTATGAGTATTCATTGAATGAAGAAATATTATGATATATTTACAAATAAAATAATGAATTATATTATACTCTAGTAATTACTTTATAATAACTTTTTTACCTTCATTTTACTCTTTTTATGTACTCAACATCTCACAATAATATTTTTTTTAGAAAAACTGACTTTATTTCTCCCCTAAGTAAAAAATAATTTTTTATACAAATACATGTTTTCTAAATATATTTGGAATAATTTTTTAATGTTCATATATGAATTTAAATCCATTTTTAAACATATTTTATTTTTTACAGAACATTTTAGAATGAATCAGCCAGTAATTTCCCAATCATGGCATGTTGAGATTTTAATTTTTTTTTGAAAGAAATGTTTTTTAACCTGTACTTCAAGAAAAGAATTTCCTGTAGTCCATAAAATTAAATTATGTAAATCAAAATTTATATTTTTTCAAGTTTATTTTCAAATAAAATGATTTCATTAATATTTTATGAATTTATAGTTTTAAAAAAGTTATTTTCGAATATATATTATTTTCTTCAAGAAATGTTCTATGGGATTTTATTGTCAAAATAATATTTCATATAAGATGAAAACCTTTTAGGTTTCTTAATATTTAAGGGATTCATGATACAATAATACCATATTAGTAAATTATCTATATATATTATGTTAATTATGAAAATGTGTTTATGAAACCCATTTCATTTCCATGGGATATGCTATGATGAAATGTTTTCTGAACCCCATTTCATTCCAATAGTTTTAATATGATCAATATTTTATGATATTATGGCATGGAAATATATGGGTGGTTACCCAAGACTAATAGGATATGAATGTCTTTGTGTAGAACTTTTAAATAAGTAGTTAGATACTTATGTTTATGCCCAAATCTACATCTTATGGAAATGTCAAGATGTCAATTGATTTTTCATCAATTCACATATTATCGACATCTTATGAGAACCATGAATTATTAAATTACTCATGTTTATGATCTATAGTATGAAAATTATGGTTTTTCCAATGTCATTCATGTATTTTCATACCCTTATACTTATGTTATTTTTATATGTCCCTTGTTTATAGTTATTGATCATCTGAGATTATCTTTCTTTATGTTTCCATTCCCTTGGTTATAAAGAGTGGTATTATGAATTATATGTATAAGAATGGTGATAGTTTTTGATAACATATTGGGAGAAGACATAGCTCACTTATGGACACGTTATTTAGGTTTGCATGTTTCCAAAGGAACTATATCTAAATGATTTTGGCATGGATTATTATGTTATGTAATAAATGTTTGTCTATTAAGATGTGATATTCTTATATGAGATGTTTGGTTTCTTATAGTGTTTTTATGCTCATCCCTGACAACCAAACCTTGTCGTCACAATATATGATCATTTCACATCTCATGGGTTTATTAATATTCTAAATAAACATTTTTATATGTATAAAGGTTAATATATTCTTCTTAAATAAATTTTGGAATAATATAATACATTATATATTTTAATTTATCTTATTTTGAAAAATTATATAATTATATAGTTACCTCTAAATTTCTTTCTTAGAATAGAACCCACATATAGGGAAGAAGAAAATAAATAGACAAGCATTTGGTTCTCAATATTATTATCCCATTATCCTTTGTATATCAATATAAATATATAATATTTTCCCCCAAATATTTTGATATTTTATTAAAATCATATTTATAAACAAATATATAAAATCTATAGATGAAATTATGGGATAAATTTACATATAATGGATCATATCTTGAATAGTTATATAGAATAAAATAAAATTGTACAGTTTTTTTCTAGATAATATTTTTAAAATTGATCTCAAGGCCTTCCATAAACATATCCATAACTAGTATATTTTAACTCCATTTTCAGACAAAATTTTCATATCTTGTGTTCTATGACGAAAAGTTTATGATTAAATGTCACATTTCTAATAGTAACCAAGTTCTTTTTCAACTTTATTTTCATCTATAATCTAATAAAATTGTTTTTTACCCTAGAAATATATATTTTTTACATAATTTTAAAATTATTTGAATTTACAAAAATATTTATACTTGTATCTACAAATAAAACCTTTTGACAAATTGATGATGGATATAATGATATAATAAATACTATCTGATCTTATGTAATCATATATACATATGCATTAAATTTAATGGAATCAAATAGTCATTTTCTGACTCTGTTTGAAGGGGGTTTTAGTCATCAACCCATTATAATAAGACCATGTCATATCAAATGTCTCCAAGTTTAATGGGTTTAAGAAACCAAAATAATATAATTTTTTCAACATGATACTCATTCCATGATTATTTGAATCAGTATGCCTGAATAACATTTAATCAATGGTATTGAATATATGTTTAAGATGTTGTAAGACTGTATAAAACCCCATATATATATAAGAAGATCTTGATAATGAATAAAAATAATTTCTTTTCCATGAAATAGATACCCAATTTCTATTAATGGAGTGAAAATTGAAGTGGTTATCTCAATTGGGAACCAATCCATATAAAACAAATTTATCATAGAATATTACAAACAATGTTGATAAAATACCCCCTTCAAGCAGGTTTACCTCTTCCTTGGTTAAGCATTTCATACATCATAACTTTTTTACATTTCAGAATATACGAGATAAAGTATAAGTATCCAGTACCCATAAGGTTATATAAAACCCCAATATTTCTTAAATGATCCTTCTGTAATATTCTTATACTTCATAGTAAAATAATTTACTTAAATACAAGAGAATATTATCATATGTTCCATGTAACAAAAAAGTATCATTTTATTTCATAACATAAAATTATAAATTAAAAAAAGAATACATTTTATACAATCAATAAAATTGTAATAGAAAAATAAAAACAATAAAATAACATAACCAAAAAATTATAATATGATTTTTTGTTTTATCCTTAAAATTTCATGACCATGAAAAACACAATGAAAAAAAATGGAAATGATATAGAAATTTTAATAACCCTTAGTGAAAAATAATTTATTGAAAATTTAAGGAATTAAGTAGTATATATAGGATTTAGAATTCCCATATGACAATATAAAAGGGTAAATTAGTCATTTGAAATATGAATATTGGAATAATAATATAACTATTCGAATATTAAAAAAAATTAGGGTAATTGATAAAGTAACCATATAAATAATTTTTTAGTGACTAAAATATGTATATTTAGGTTTTCTAATTCAATAAATTTAATGTTAAAATCATATAAATAAAAGGAAGTATATGTGAATATTGTTAATAGAATTTGTATTAACTCTTTTAATAAAAAAGAAATCTTAAGTTAAAATTTAAATATTTAAATTATATTAACTAGAAATTTATTTTCATAAAATTTATATTATTCTTTTGAATAATGGTAACAAAATTATTCACAAGTGAATTTTGGAATTTTTTCTATAAAATTTTAATTTTGATGTGAATAGAAAAAATATATCCTTTTATATATAGTAATATTTATGACTTTATTATGATATATAATTACTCAATAATTTTAAAAAACACCTTTCGTTGATAAAATTGTTTTTAATGTGTAAAACTATTGTTTATAAATAATAAATTAATTTTTACCAGATAAATCAGTTCCTAATGTCTAAATTGTATTTTATTATAAAAAATATATATTAAAGATTATTTAGTATGTATAAAAAATTATAATGTCTTTTAAAGGCTCTAAATTTCAACAAAATTTATTTTTTAACAAAATACTATGTATAGTCACATGAATCACTCACAATTAAATATTTTATTAAGGTGAATCCCACCCATAGAAACCTCAAGTAGTTTTGTCATGAGTAATTCTTAGGGAATAATCTATAACAATAACAAAATAGTTAGGGGTAAAGATCCATTAAATGAGTAAATGATAAGAGATACACCCTACATTTCATTAGATACAAGAATATGTGTAGACTTTTTCCCCTCTTTCTAAGCATGATAAATCTCTACCTATTGATCTATAGAATACATAGAATATTTGATAAGATAGGAAATGGAACAATGAGGTGTTGAATATTTGTTGAGAGAGTTGTGTACTATAGCCATGTTTTATTTCACCCTAACTAAGATGGTGTTATAGAGTCTATATAATGATTGGCTACTAAACATATACCATTGATTAGCTATAAAAGATTTTTTTTGTCTGTAGAATGCATTGATGTCCAGGAACTATGAATCCCACCCATCTTTAATGATAACTCCTTTTCTCATGAATTCATTATTGTATGATTTATCATTGTTGAGTATCAAGTCATTCATTGGAATTATCCATCTAAACAAGGGAATATTTAATTTACTCGAAACAACCTCCACACTATGTGAGATATAAATGGTGATATTTATAAGGGATAAAGACGCATCTCTACATTTGATATGAAGAAAATGATCTACAATTAGGTATCTCAATTTAAAAAATTAATATATAGTGGAGTGTCATAAAAAATTGGTTATAGACTTATTCAGAGATTTCTAGATGACCCAACATTCTCCTGCCATTTCCTTATTGTGTAAATTGATATCCACATCTAAGATATCCTTCTTGGGAAACCAATAATTGATAAACATATATATTCAATCACCCTAGGACTCATTACACATTAATTGATTGTGTTTATTAAAAATAATCCTCACCCAATCACTATCATGAAACAAGTGTATAGTAGTTTATTTTTTATGAATCATAATAAGGGTATTTGGATACCAAATCAATAATTATACTTATAATCTCATTATTTATTATAATGTAATTATTATAGTAAATCCATTGAAAAAAACTGTATTTTGTTGGTATGTCGTTACATTAATCCTATCTCTTCCGTTCTTTGTCTCAATATTATGTGTTCAAAAACTTCTAAAAAGAAGTCATTATTAATAATCATAATAATTTTTTTTAAAGACTTGTATTTCATCATCTAATTGTATTTTAATTCCATATCGTAAAAAAGTAGATAAAAATTGAGAACCATGTATGAAAATATGAGGTGACAAGTTGATTCAAAGTACAATATTTTTGGAACTTGACTACTTATGAATAATAAAGAATTACAAAACTATTTATCACCCCATATAATGACATCATCATCATTCCAAAAAATCAACCAAGATAGTTCATATATAACAAAATCATATCTTTTTTTGCAACAAATGTATTGGGTTCTACCACTCTCTATAAACATGGTCAGATCCTTATAGTTGTAATTTTTTGTATGTATATTTCCCATAGTATTTTACCTTCCTTGATTTCCCAAAAATGTTTTCCTATTGGTAGTACATGTTCTCATCCATTCCCACCACTTTGATTCCACCCTACCTAATATGTTTCACAATACAATAAAAACTATCCTAGTGATATCTCCATCCTATGTCTGATTTCTATAATAAAACAATAATATCCTATACTGTAACACCCCGAGCTTCTATGATACACTTCTCATTCAATAATGCAATAGCTTGCATTGTACGCAACTTCGAGTTCTAACACACCGCAACTAATCAAAGTAGCCGTTATGAATAGTAATATCCACTTTTTGAAATTATATAAATTTTATATTTCAAAATGGACTTCATTTTTGTATTCGGAATATCGAAATTATCCTAAGTTGAGTTTTTTGTAATTTTCTGAGAACTTTCAATTTTTTATGAATAGTGAAAAATACTTAAAACAACTTTTTTAATCAAAATAATTTATAATGATAAATTATAATATTTAGTGGTTTTAATGTATAATTATAATATATTTTTACCATTTTATCCAATGGTGGTCATTATAATTAATTTAACATTGAAATTGGACATAATCAATTGTCAATCTTTTGATATAAATTGTTTCTTAAAAACACGCTATTTGTTGTGACAGCGGGAATTAATTATAAAATTAATTAATTCAACTTATATTCTTGGAATATTGTAAAGTAGACATCACTTTTTAAATCGGAATATCAAATATAGCTTAGAGTGAATTTTTGGGATTTTTCTAAAAAACATCAATTTTTGATGAATAGTGAAACCACTAAGTGGTACTTATAAAAATTGATTATTCGTTTAAATGAAATTTTACCACTTCTGTGTTTTGAATTTCAAAAATCCGACATACATGGTTATTATTAATAAGTAAAATGTGGTTCAATGAGATTAAAGTAATTTTTGGTGAATAGTAACTTTTAAGTTCTTAATCACGATTAGAGATAATTAGTGTAGTTTAATGTAAAAATAATGATTTAATAATATGAGATGAGCTTGACACATGTCCTACCCTCATTTTATATGCCATGGCCGACCAAGACAATCCATGGGTCAACTTGGGGACCCCATTGATCCACTTTAGTTGGAAAATGACATAAATACCTTTTATTTAATGTTAAAGTAAAAAATGACACAAACATGAAATGTTTTACTAAAACAATTTTTACATGGGGTTATAAAAGTCATATTTTTGACTATAAATAGTAATTGGAAAGATAAAACGATTTCCTACATCATAGTATTTTTTTTATAAATTTAGACATTAAATAAATTAAATTATTTATGACATCATTATGATGCAGCGATGACCTCTTTATTTAACGATTTTAATAAAATGAAACGATAATGTAAAATACAAGGCTTAAACTTGTCCAAAGACTATTTTATGGGTATATTTAGAACCCTTATCACCTTAGCCACGAATTATATAAGTGTGGGACCTTTATAATTCGAAATGAATTGTATAATAATGTAAAATTTCCTTACTTTCCAAGAGTGCCCCTCCTCTCCTCTTATAAAAGGCCCCCACCTCTACCACCTCATTGACACTTTAAAACCATTTGTCTCAGACAAACTCTACCCAAATGCTCTTCCAACTTCCCTACCTTACTCCTAGAAGCCTCACTTTGGGCAGAATTCTTCCCAAGAAAGCCTTTGGCTCAAATCAAAAAGAGTTACCTGATTTGAAGGTAATGTCTTCTCTAATGTTGTTTTGTTTTATTTTTATTCTCAATCCCCTTAACCTCTTTTTATTTTTTTATTTTGTAACAAAACCAGTATATAAAATATAATAGGATATTTTTATGTTAAGGATTTGGTTTACACTTACACACACCTTCGTCTAATGGTTAAAGAACATACTGTTTCTGTGGGTGGCGAAATACTGCCTCACGAAACGATGATTGTTCAATATTCTTTTAACACCTCTAATGGTGGCCATTTTGATGACACTATTTTCATATATGATATATATACTATGTTTATTTTTTCCTTATTCTTCTGTATTTCTCATTTATGGCATACCTTTATGTTTTCCATTATGGGTAAACGCGATATTTTCATTTTAGGAAGTGTGGACAACCGCCCCCTCAAAGTGATTTGAATCGTTAATACCATATGTGGGATGTATAAAGGATGGATTAAATGGTATTATATGATATATTATATTGGAATTATATTATACATTTATATCATTATGATTTCATTACATTAAATACGAAACAGAAATGAAAGTAGCGTTCATGCGTACGTACAACTTACCATCTCCATGAACAGTGCATTTCATTTCTTACCTCTAATTGTTACGTAATATTATGAATGAATGTATATACTGGATATATATTATATATATGATATATACATCATGAATATAATTATGGATATAATTGATATTTCACCACATGAACAACTTGTAATTATAAGAAGTTTATTGTTGACACAAGTACCAAAGATTGACAAAACGACCGTTAGTAACATAAATAATTACATAACGTTCATAACATTGTAATAAGTGATATAAAAAGGATAATGAAATTGAAAATGGTTCTTAATAAGGTATATATGAACTCTAGTTTATTATTCAGGAGGTTAATGAACAGTTGAGTCAAGTCGGACACGAGGTAAGGGAATTTCTTAACCCAACTTCCATTCTTTGGGTTAATCTCCTACTTTCAAATTATGTCATGATATTATTATGTTCTATTTTGTATTTTTACGTTATTTATGTGTACCTATAGTGAATACACATAATAGATCTATTTTATTTTAAAAATGATCTTTTTAAGGACTTTGTCTCAATCTCCTTTCATTGAGGCATATTTGGTTTTATACACAGTTTTCTTTTATATGGTGTATAAACCCCTTTGACTTTTATGTTTATTTAAAAGGAATTGTTTTTATACGAAGCGTTTTACTAAACGACAAAAAGGGAATGTTTTTCTTTCCATACATATGCGGTGACAATGAATTCTCCGCCCCCGTGACCATTATTTGAGTTTCTACTTCCTTTACAAGCCATACCTTTTTTAAAAGAAAAATAAATACCATGTTTTACCTTTCTTTTATTTTGGTATTGAAAATGGTTTTGAAAGCGTTTTTATTATATCAATGTTTTGTATTGAAATCTTGTGATTGAAATGTGGAAATGTTATGTTTCCTTTATACATGTTTTATGTGATACGATTATGTTATGGTTTATGATATGTTTAAACACATTCATATGAGGAATGCATTGGACTTAGTAAGTGATGGGTGGAGCCCGCTATAGCTCCTTGATGCATCGGCAGGTCTCATGAGACAAACTAGTGTCTTGGCACGAGGCCTTGACAAAATCTTATTTGTGATCTTGGCACAAGGCCTTGGCTACGTGGTTATGATAGTCTGGCATTATGCATTCCATCATTATGAAAGCAGTTATTGATATTGCATGTGATTATTTGACCAGTAGAATATCCATGTGAAGAAGTGAATGGAATCATCTCATTTTACTTTTGCCATATTATGTTTAAGTTCATGTTTAAAAGGATTTAGTTTTAGTTATACACTTCCTTAAATGTTTATGTTTATTGATGAAAGCTTATGCTATATTGTTATCCTTACTGAGCATCAGAGCTCACCCCTTTCAATGTTTTAATATTTTCCAGGATGTGAAGAAGTATTTTAGGAATGACCTGTAGGGATAGTCAGAAGAGGATATGAGTGTGGACTATGAAGACTTTGTTATTAGTTTTTCACTTTATGATGTAATGTAAGACTTATGAATGTATCTAGTGTTTCCAAGGCTACTAAACTAATCGGTCTTTCGAGACTTGATCTTTTGTGATCATGCCAATGTTATGAAGTAATGCACCGACTCTGGGTAGCTGGGGTCGGGGCGTTACAGTTGGTATCAGAGGCAGTTTAGTACTAACCTTGGAAGCTAGATTTAGATAAACTCTGATTAGAGCACATAGCCCGAAGATATACTTTAAGGATTATTATAGAAGAACTTCCTAGAATTTTGGTATTATAGATATTTTCTGAGTTTTCCGAGCAATACATCCCTGTCTGGATACGAGCAGGTAGAGGCGGCTCTGGCACAGATGTACCTAGGGGTAAAACCCGAAAACACCGCTTTGAGCTAGACTCAAAGGGGAACTGGTGCACGACAATGGGCCTTGCTGCACTCTTGGTTACGACACTCCCGGGGGATATGCTTAGGATAATTCTCGTTTTCTTTACAAACCACTATGAACGGTTATGAGTATATACTTCCTCAAAGAAAACATATTTATGATTATGGATTATATCCATAAATAGTTCAATTTATGTTAAGTATTTTATAAGTATGGAATTATGTATTTTGATTCATAAACTAATCTAGTTTATGGCATTGTATAGAAATGGTGCCCAGTAGAAGGAATGTGAACTCCATCAATACGTATGATCCAAAGAGTAAAAAGGATCATATCTTTCATGGTATTAAGCCAACATTTAGAAGGGAAATATTCTCCCATGTGTTATCAACATATGAAGAAATAATATCATGTGTTAATAAGATAATTAGAGAATTCTCTGAGTCTTATGGATTTGAAGGGATGAAAGAGAAGAAAAGGATGGAAGAGAGAATTATAGATAAAGGGACGAGGGGAAAGAAGAATTTTCCAATATTTTATAACTGTGGGAAGAAACACCTTGGAATTTTCCTGGAAGGAATGGGAGTTTGTTATAAGTGTGGAGAAAAAGGACACCAAGTGCGTGACTGCAAGGGTAAGAAAAAGGTTTCAAATGTACAATGCTTCATCTGCAAGGAGTGGGGACACTACACAAACCAATGTTCAAATCATTAGAGTATGCCCCAAATATTGTTATTGGATAATAATCAAGTTATGATACTACCAAAGATGAGGAGGAATGATTAGTGTTCTTATGTTGTTATTAAAGAATTTATTAATTTGAGTGTTGCATCAATGATGTACTGGTTATAATAATTATGGAGTATATAAGGATTGTACTGCAGTACTATTTCATCTAGGACTTGAGATTGTGTGGAACCAAGAAAAGTGACTCCACAGTAGGTTAAATTTTGGGAAAATATATGGTTGAGAGAAAGATAAACCATAATATGGTTCTGATACCGAGATAGTGATTTTGGAATAAGACATGTTTGATTCAGATAAATTATGTTGGATATTCTTAACATCCTTGAAACTGATTAATGATTTGTATACATTTTTGGATAGAAGGAGTATATCTAGTTTTCTATAAGGAATAAGGGATCATGAATGTAATCAATAAGGATTTATGGTAATACAGTATGTTGCAGTGTTTTAAAAGAATACTTGATGAAGGTGTTCACATGTTGTTACGCAGAAAAAAAAGAGCTTTATTATGTTTACCTTCCTCATAAAATCTGGACTGTGAGTTGGACAGAAGTATTTTGGATAACTATAAAGGTTGGAATGGATTATATTTTACATTGGATACTATTGTTAAGGTTATTTTTGGATATTTATAAAAAGGACAACACGCAGACCGAGTGACAACCCATCGCGTCGGACAAAGCTGTGGGAATCGAACCCACAACCATAGTGCGATTGGGATTAATCACCTACCACTGGACTACGTGAAGTCCCTGGTTAATAAAAAATAGTTTTTCTAATCTAAATGGTATGTGTTAATATTTGGAACCTTATACAATTAGGATAAATGGAATATTTTTGAGTTCTATTACTTTTTAGAGTGAAAGATGGGTTTTTGGTAAAAATTTATTAAAGAATGAAAGTCTACATGACAAGTATGTATATTCCCTTACGTTCTTAGTAAATATCCTAAATAAATTCTTTAACTCTATAAAAGGTAAATTAAAACAAAAACGTTGCTGGTTAACTTTTCCAATTGGGGATTCAATGACCGTTTAACCAATCACAAGTTTGTGATTTTCTTATTGTTAACTTTCTCCTAATCCAGTTTTCTACAACTCTCCATCAGACCTTGATGGTTTGTTTTTCTTCCATATCCATATTTTTATAGAATCCTAGTATCGGATTTCTTGGGAGACCTTTTTACTTATCTTTCATTCTTTTAATGTTATATTTTTATTAACCTTATTTCTGATGTGGCTTTTTTACAAAGGTATTTTCTATTTTCAACCTTTTATTTTCCAAGAAAAATTTCAAATTGCGAGAACGCAATTTATTGAAGTAGGGGAGAATGTAACACCCCGAGCTTCTATGATACGCTTCTCATTCAATAATGCAATAGCTTGCATTGTACGCAACTTCGAGTTATAACACACCGAAACTAATCAAAGTAGCCGTTATGAATAGTAATATCTACTTGTTGAAATTATATAAATTTTATATTTCAAAATGGGCTTCATTTTTGTATTCGGAATATCGAAATTATCCTAAGTTCAGTTTTTTGTAATTTTCTGAGAACTTTCAATTTTTTATGAATAGTGAAAAATACATAAAACTACTTTTTTAATCAAAATAATTTATAATGATAAATTATACTATTTAGTGGTTTTAATGTTTAATTATAATATATTTTTACCATTTTATCCAATGGTGGTCATTATAATTAATTTAACATTGAAATTGGACATAAACAATTGTTAATCTTTTGATATAAATTGTTTCTTAAAAACAAGCTATTTGTTGTGACAGAGGGAATTAATTATAAAATTAATTAATGCAACATATATGTTTGGAATTTTGTAAAATAGACATCACTTTTGAAATCTGAATATCAAATATAGCTTAGGGTGAATTTTTGGGATTTTTCTAAAAAACTTCAATTTTGGAAGAATAGTGAAACCACTAAGTGGTACTTATAAAAACTGATTTTTTGTTTAAATGAAATTTTACCACTTCTGTGTTTTGAATTTCAAAAATCCTACATACATGGTTGTCATTAATAAGTAAAATGTGGTTCAATGAGATTAAAATAATTTTTGGTGAATAGTAACTTTTAAGTTCTTAATCACGATTAGAGGTAATTAGTGTAGTTTAAGGTAAAAATAATGTTTTAATAATATGAGATGAGCTTGAAACATGTCCTACCCTCATTGGATGTGCCATGGACGACCAAGAAAATCCATGGGTCTACTTGGGGACCCCACGGAGCCACTTTTGTTGGAAAATGAAATAAATACCTTTTATTTAATGTTAAAGTAAAAATGACAAAAACATGAAATGTTTTAGAAAAACAATTTTTACATGAGGTTATACAAGTCATATTTTTGACTATAAATAGTAATTGGAAAGATAAAATGATTTCCTACATCATAGTATTTTTTATAATTTTTATACATTAAATAAATGAAATTATTTATGACATCATTATGATGCAGCGATGACCTCATTATTTAACGATTTTAATAAAATGAAAAGATAATGTAAACTCCAAGGCTTACACTTGTCCAAAGACTATTGGATGGGTAGCTTTTGAACCCTTATCACCTTATCCACGAATTATATAAGTGTGGGACCTTTAGAATTCGAAAAGCATTGTATAATAATGTAAAATTTCCTTACATTCCAAGAGTGCCCCTCCTCTCCTCTTATAAAAGGCCCCCCACCTCTACCACCTCATTCACACTTTCAAACCATTTGGCTCGGCCAAAATCTGCCCAAATACTCTCCAAACATCCCTAACTTACTCCTAGAAGCCTCACTTTGGGCAGAATTCTTCCCATGAAAGCCTTTGGCTCAAATCAAAAAGAGTTACCCGATTTGAAGGTAATGTCTTCTCTAATGTTGTTTTGTTTTATTTTTCTTCTCCATCCCCTAAAAATATTTTTATTCCTTTATTTTGTAACAAAAAAAGTATCTACAATATACTAGGATGTTTTTATGATAAGGATTTGGTTTAAACTTACACACACTTTCGTCTAATGGTTAAAGAACATACTGTTTCTGTGGGTGGCGAAATACTGCCTCACGAAACGATGATTGTTCAATATTATTTTAACACCTCTAATGGTGGCCATTTTGATGACACTATTTTCATATATGATATATATACTATTTTTATGTTTTCCTTATGCTTCTGTATTTCTCATTTATGGCATACCTTTATGGTTTCCATTATGGGTAAACGCGATATTTTCATTTTAGGAAGTATGGACTACCGCCCCCTCAAAGTGATTTGAATCGTTAATACCATATGTGGGATGTATAAAGGATGGAGTAAATGGTATTATATGATATATTATACTGGAATTATATTATACATTTATATCATTATGATTTCATTACATTAAATACGAAACAGAAATGAAAGTAGCGTTCATTCGTACGTACGGCTTACCGTCTCCATGAACGGTGCATTTCATTTCTTACCTCTAAATGTTACGTAATATTATGAATGAATGTATATACTGGATATATATGATATATATGATATCTACATCATGAAAATAATTCTGGATATTATTTATATTTCACCACATGAACAACTTGTAATTATAATAAGTTTATTGTTGACACAAGTACCAAAGATCGACAAAACGACCGTTATTAACATAAATAATTACATAACGTTCATAACATTGTAATAAGTGATATAAAAAGGATAATGAAATTGAAAATGGTTCTTAATAAGGTAGATATTAACTCTAGTTTATTATTCAGGAGGTTAAAGAACGGTTGAGTCAAGTCGGACATGAGGTAAGGGAATTTCTTAACCCAACTTCCATTCTTGGGGTTAATCACCTACTTTCAAATTATGTCATTATATTATTATGTCCTATTTTGTATTTTTTACATTCTTTATGTGTACCTTTGGTGAATACACATAATAGATCTATTTTATTTTAACAATGATCTTTTTAAGGACTTCGTCTCAATCTCCTCTCATTGAGGCATATTTGGTTTTATACACAATTTTCTTTTATATGGTGTATAAACCCCTTTGAATTTTACGTTTATTCAAAAAGAATCTTTTTTATACGAAGCGTTTTACTAAATGACAAAAAGGGAATGTTTTTCTTTCCGTACATATGCGGCGACAATGACTTCTTCGCCGCCATGACCATTATTTGAGTTTCGGCTTCCTTTACAAGCCATACCTTTTTTTAAAAGAAAAATAAATACCATGTTTTACCTTTCTTTTATTTTGGTATTGAAAATGGTTTTGAAAGCGTTTTTATTATATCAATGTTTTGTATTGAAATCTTGTGATTGAAATGTGGAAATATTATGTTTCCTTTATGCATGTTTTATGTGATACGATTATGTTATGGTTTATGATATGTTTAAACCCATTCATATGAGGAATGCATTGGACTTAGTAAGTGACGGGTGGAGCCCGCTATAGCTCCTCGATGCATCGGCAGGTCTCATGAGACAAAATAGTGTCTTGGCACGAGGCCTTGACAAAATCTTATTTGTGGTCTTGGAACGAGGCCTTGGCTACGTGGTTATGATAGTCTGGAATTATGAATTTCATCATTATGAAAGCGGTTATTGATATTGCATGTGATTATTCGACCAGTAGAATATCCATGTGAAGAAGTGAATGGCATCATCTCATTTTACGTTTTCCATATTATGTTGAAGTTCATGTTTAAAAGGCTTTAGTTTTAGTTATACATTGCCTTAAATGATTATGTTTATTGATGAAAGCTTCCGCTATATTGTTATCCTTACTGAGCATCTGAGCTCACCCCTTTCAATGTTTTAATATTTTCCAGGATGTGAAGAAGTATTTTAGGAATGACCTGTAGGGATAGTAAGAAGAGGATATGAGTGTGGACTATGAAGACTTTGTTATTAGTTTTTCACTTTATGATGTAATGTAAGACTTATGAATGTATCTAGTGTTTCCAAGGCTACTAAACTAATCGGTCTTTTGAGACTTGATCTTTTGTGATCATGCCAATGTTACGATGTAATGCACCGACTCTGGGTAGCTGGGGTCGGGGCGTTACATATACTATTCATTCTTAAATATTACATCTTATTATATGAATATCCATTATATATAATAAATTTTCACTTCAAAATTGTATAGGTAATTTTTTTTGAAACATGGATACATAAAATATTTATACATAAAAGATATCCATCATTATATATTAATTGTATTACAAATGGAACCATTCTTAGACATATCACACTTAAAACCATTCTTATTAACCCAGGGAAAAGAAAAATAATAATGTTTGATCACATATGATCAGTAAGGTTAAACATAATAAATATATATCAATGATCACAAATGATAACAACATAATAATAAGGGAATGATAACATAATTATAATAAAAAAATTGATACCCAATCAATCAAGGATCATTAATCATGAATCATGTTATATGCCTTTGTCACAACAGAATAAATAATTCATAAGAGTGTGGAATCATCAATAATCAATCATGTGCCATGATAACATAACACAATAATAAGGTTTATGTCTCCAGAATAAATACATCCATAGAAAATTAATTCCTTATGCAAGGCCCACTACCAATACTGTCACAGTGGATTGGGTTCACTCCCTACTCCATCATTTCCGTTGTCGAGGTTCACTCCAATGATTATCTTTGTAGATAAAGTCCCTTAATAAAATGGGTTTACTCCCCATTCTATTCCTTATTATCTCATGAGATATACATGTTTACCAAATTCATTGGAGGAAAATATAATTTTGGGACCACCCATAACATAATTAAAACCATACATATGTGTGTCACAAGATCATAAAACAATCATTATTATACATATCATAGCCGATGGAAATGATGTGGGTTTCATAAAAAATTTCATCATCATAAAAATAAACCATATAGTGAAAGAATAAAGGTTTTAGAATTCAATTATATCTCTAGTAACTCATAATAAATATAAAAGAATGTTGTTATAGAGTAAAATACATTTAAAATATCACAAGAACATTTCATGATGAAAACACTGTTTTTATTTGAAATAAAACATATGAAATTAAAAAAATTATAAAATACAAAGGAAACTATTTTCACTACAAATAACCATATAAAATTAGAAAATAAACTTCATGATAAAGAATATTTATGAAATGAGAAAAATAAAATCCTTAATGTGGTGTATATTAAAAAAATTCCATTTATATTTTGGATATAAATTCAAAAGTGCCTCTTTTGGAAAATGACTAATGGGTTCCATTAAATATTTTTATATATATGTAAACTTGTGTAAAATTAAAAATTAAAAATATTTATATAATTAAGAAAACATAGTAGAATTTATGTTAAGGAAAATATGAACATGGAACAAATATTCTTGGTTGAAGAGAGAAATAAAGTATTCTGTACTTTAAAATTGTGTTTTTTTTCTCATCAGTTCTTAATGAGAGGAAAATGAAATGAAAACATGTAATATCTAGAATCATCCAAAGGAGAATAAAATATATAATATTTGGGAGGTAAAGATTACAAAAATAATTTCATTTTAAATATAATTATAAATAATATCAAAAAAATGAGACTATAACCCAAAACTCTTACCTCAAGTATGTCTTTCCACATAAGTTATGTAACCCTTAATTCTTTTCGTTTCACCATTTGGTTTTCAAACTAATCCTTGAAAGATTAGTATTATGAGAAAAAGGACTAGTATAATGGGAAATAATCTGTAAATTATTTTGATAATTTAAATTTTGAGCTATAAGGCTCGAATTGTGTGAGTAAGGTATGAGAAAAGGTTCCCTTTTATAAGTTAGAGTAGGGACACAAAAATAATTTCATAATATATTTTAATGATATAAGGCCAATTTCACTTGATAGTTGATTTAAATTGATAGGGATTCAAATATTTTATCATATAGGGTTAAAATATTTTTAACCAATAAAAATTATATCGATATGGGTGTTATACCAATCATTATCTCTTTGTTTAACCCCTCGATTAACTTGTATTAACAATAACCATGATATCAAATTTTTTCTATTTTTACTATTACATAAAAAAGTTGACCCTATTAAATTATATTAGTTATTCTATATCCAAATAGGAAATATATTATACAAGATTTAGTTTCTATAAGTAGAATAATTTAATTTTATATAAGCATGTAAACCACCACAAAAACCTATTTCATAAAAATCAGTGCATATGACATAATTTACTTCCATTAATTATCATGTAAAAACTATAAAATGAATGTATAAAAATTATCAAAAATATAATCTATAATTTCCATTAAAATAATTAAATAATACAAATTAGATGATGTTATTAAAATAAAAACGTGATGCACTTATAAATCCCATTTTTAGAAAAAATGTTCTTTTAATAAAAAATGAACTTATAATAGAATAAAATATATTAATTAATCCTATGTAATTATTTTTATAGTTTATATTTAAAGGATACATATTTTTATTTTAGATAAAATTAAAATCATAATGGGGTTTTTACTTGAAAATAAATTAAAGTTTTTAAAAAAAATTAGTATTTTTCTCTATTCCTTGGAAAATAATTTTTTATAATATTTTTTAAAATTAATCCTATTCTAATATTGATATGATGATTTAAAAAAATGATATTTATTTATTCAAAAAAATTTATAAAATTTTAATAATTAAGTATAATTTAATTTCTCAAAATACTATAAAAACCACTTTTGAAGAAAAAATAATTTTTATGAAACAAAATGACATTAACAAAAAATCGAGAAACTATTATTATTAACTAATAAATACAATTAAATTATTTAAGACCTATATGCATATTTTTCATAAGTTGGTTATTATTATTCTTAGTATCTAATTTAACCACTTATTTATAATGAATAACTATATCATTGTTCAATTAGACTCAGGGTTACAAGTAAATCGATAAATATTATACTTCAAATTTATTTCAAGGTAAATACATATATATTCTTTGGGTATTACATTATACCCCCATTATAAAGAAATTTTCCCTTGAAATGTTTTCACTCCACCGTAAATAAATGAGAATCTATTTTCTATATAACATTCTCAAGTCCCCTTGTAGATTCATTGAATTTATGATTCCTCTAATGAACATTAACTAGATGAGTAGTATAGATCTGTAGAAATTTATTTCTACAATTTAAGATTTATAAATATTTATATTCCTAGTAAATATCATAGACCTAAATTACAAACAATGAGTTCAATACATGTAAAGGATTAACTGTGTACTTAATCATGATACACACATAGAACATATTTTCAACATGAGTGAAGTTTGTTGGGACTTCCAAGTGATAAAAAAACTATCCCAATCTAATCAAGAATATCAAAAGGACCAATATACAGATGGATCATTTTTACCTTTTTTCTAAATTTCATGACATTATTCAATGGAGAAATATATTATAATACCTTCTTACAGACATTGAATTCCATATCTGAATGATTATTTTCATCATTCCTCTGATTTCTACTATGAGATTACATAATGTGATACTGAATAGAATCCACCTTATTTTCCATTTAATCACCTAGCTCAAATAGCAATAGATTTATTTCAATAAATTTATCATATAATTCATATTGGTACACTTATTTCCATATTGGGTTTCATAAGGATCCATATTAATTCTTCAGTAAAATATTGTTGTATAATAAAATTAGATTAAAGGAAGGTGTTTATATAAAAAAACCATTAAATATAGAGATAGGGATTTAGACATATGCAACTGAGATTAGTCAACTAAAATAAAGTAATAATTAACCCTTATAACAATAATTATTTGGAATTTTACTGAAACAAACCTGATTCACATGTGTTTAATATAAACACAACATCATCCTAAAATGGGTTCAACAGCCTTGTAAATTTACTAAGGATTAAAGGATAGTTGTACTACCCAAATGGTGTGAATACACTTCCTAGGTTGGATATATTTCCATGATGTTATTGGGATGAGATACAAAACAATTGTATTATCCTTTTATGTAAAATCCATTGGAAAACTATAATACCACATTGGATGAAGCATGAATGAGTTGACTGATAGGGTAGCTCATTAATAGGTGCATTGCATATTCTATTTATGTATTCCTTTTTATTCATTATATGATTTAACATATATATAAGTATTTATTATGAAAATAAGTAGTGGATTAATAATTTTTTATTATTACACCCTATATGGGAACACTGGTTCACTTCAAAATATTATGGTTTTCATTGAGGATCTGGGAGATGGACCTTTTTATAGGTAGCTTAGCTTGAGGTTCTTAGTGGGGTTTATAGATTAATCTAAAAATAGGCCGAGGGTAGTGGTTGAGTAGCCTTTTATTTTTATTTTTAGGTTATTCTTATGTTATGTATAATTGGAACATTAGGATATCTAACATTATTTTGTGATAATATGACCTATATGTACATTTTTCTATAGCATGGATATGATTCCACTATAGTATGCATTCTATTTTAAATCCATTGATGTACATTGATGATATCTACATTATGAATGACAAATAATTAAATTATTATCTATTCAATGATACTAGTGGATATTGTCTCCCCACATGCTTTACCAGACCCATTGTATTATTCGACATATTCTGACATATAGTGGGATCTAAGGTTATGTGGGCCCAAAAATTTGGTCACTATTTAGGTTTTCTAGACCGGGACATCAAAAAAATGGTATCTGATCCATTTTTTTATTATTATTTTGAATATGGTAATTTCATCTAGGATTTGTTGAAACTTGGGTTGGATGAAATATTTGTGTCTAGAGAACACTTACAGATTATAAATTTCTTGCTTCCAAGGACTTGTTTTAAATTTTTCTCTTTTTTTATTATATTAGGGATGATTTTTTCTAGAGAATATTTTTTGGATTTTTGGTTTATTGGTTTTTCTATTATTTGGGTTTGTAAGAGGCATAAATTCATGCATAATTTTCAACACACATGTTCACATAACATAACCATACCTGTATGTAATTGGAATGATGTATATCAAATAAATGGGGACTTTAGTTATTTAATGTGTTGAAATTGACATATTTTATTTTTGTTCAAATAACAAACTGATGATAAAATACATGATTTAATGATAGAGATATGTTTTCTTTGATATGAGTTATTATAGAGATATTTCACTATTATATATATGGATGTGGAATTTATTCCCTAGGGTATTTTATAATAAATTGATAACATATGAGGATTAGTTCCCTGGAGTTCATTGTATGCCATATATATAGTGATACTCTATGTATATGAGATCCTAGGCATGAGTGATGAAGTATGTGCTTACTAAATGTTTTTAAGATTAATTAAAATTTATTACTTCTTGGGTTGTGACCTATAATGAAGTATGGTTTATAGACAGTGTAAAAGAGCCTAATTATTATGAGATATTACTCAATAATATAATATTTTAAGGAATTATTGTAGGATAATAGGGATCCATTCATGTTATTTCCAGAGGTGATATTTCACATATATGGGTAACACTAGAGAGAGGGGTAATTATAGGATTTTAGATGATTTTTTTTAGGAAACAAGGTGTTATGCTTATCATTTTCAGATATATGTGTGGATGTTTTCATAAAGTATTCTGTAAAGGCATGCAAGAGATACATCTATTATATATTTTTAATGAATTCACCAATGTTTCTTTGGAAGAGGAATGTGGCTGACATGACCATTATAATGGCCTATAGTTTGACTACACTAGTGAGACTAAAATATAAGGGGATTGATTCATAGTGGAATGAGGGGGGGTTTATGTCAAGGTAGTTTTAGGGTTCTTTCTTTCATAGTTTTGTGTTTCAGTTAACATTGATGATCATTTCAGACATTGTGAGGGTGGTTCATGGGACACTCTCTTACCTCAACTATAACAGAGCTATACATATTTGGAATATATGGTATGTGGTCTCTATAGCTTGATCATGGCCTTGATAAGGTGGTATTTATGTGTTATTAGGAAAGGTTATCCTAGAATAACATGTGGGGATTATTGATGGGTGGATTTTAGAAAATATTTTTAATACAAGATTGTGTATGAGAATTTCATGACTCATGGGGTTATTTTGTGATTATTTTATCAATGAATAGTTATATCATATGATGTTATTATAAAGTGTGGATTAGTCTATGTGGTGTGTGTATCATTCCATTGAGACATGTATGGGGTGCAATACCTTGAAAGGTGATAGTATTTTATGATGAGGTCTAATACTCAATGGTTTTATTATCTATTCATTATTAGTTCATGCAATGAAAATTAAATTTAGTGTAATGTCACAATTTGTTTTTGATCAAATATTCCATGATTATAAAATAGATGTGAGATACCGTGATTTAGATGAGTAATGGAAAAATGGTGTTAAACTGTTCATATTATAATTTTAATTGATCTGAGTCATGATTTCATTTAGAAATGTCAAGTGAGGATTAACTAGTAGAACCATGAATAAAAAAATATAACCTATGGGTGATAAGTATCCTTTATTGTGAGATGGCAAAATTACTAATTTTAATTGGGGAATATGGTATAATCATTTCAGTTTCCTCATATGAGATATGGGATGTGACCATTTATATGACATGAAATTTTCTATAATGAATGTTGATCGTTCTAAGGAACTAAGTGGTTAAGTGATTTGGTTTGATTGTTGAGGAATCTATAGAGTGTCTCAAATGTGTGGAGTTTGGTATTAGTGAGATTTAAAACTACTATAATGTTGATTATGAGTTCATAGAATGTTGAATAGTAGTGTCATATGGTGTGGAGAAAAGTTGCAAACCTTGATTTATATTTAAGATCCAATAATTTTACATTGAATTAGTGATGAGATGTGGTAAAAATGTCATGGAGAACCATATTATTATAGACCTTAGAGTGGGTCTTGGGTTGGATTTATTAGGTTTTAATGATTACATATAATGATTATAAACATTCGAATGTTTTTTGGAATTTGAGTTGGATATTGCTTATTGATTTGTATTAAGAAAATTCTTAGGGTATGGAGAACCCCAAGGGGATATTTCCAATTAAAAGTCTTATTTTTGGTGAATTTGGGAAAGTGTTAGTAGTTTTGTGGTTAGTTTACCAAACCCAAATAGTTTTAGGGTTTTGATTTGATGCTCGGATACAAATAGTTGTATTATGTTCAATAAAATGGAAACACCCAAATATGTGTATTGATAATTATAGATAGTGTAAAATCATTATGAATGATAACTAGCAGATATGATTTTTGGGTCACAGTTTAGTGGGATGACTAGGTAAGTGTCTTGGTAAGTATACTGATAGGGTAATTGGTTTTATGAGTGGTGGTTTTATAGGTATGTTTATTAATGTTTATAATGAATATTGGTTTTAGGGTACTCACAAAATGATAGTGTGGAGATATATATTTCATGCCAGAAGGTATAGGGGTGTTCAGTTGTAGATTATAGTTTACAATTTTCTATATTATTCCAAATATAGCATCTATTGCTTTATGGAATTAGTTAATTAAAATTCAAAAATATCACTATGAGTAGGTAATATTTAAGAGATGGTGGATTATTTGGAATCATAAATTGTGGGGTATTAGTTTTGAACGTCTATTGATTGGTGGAATATCAGTGAGGGAGTTTAATGCATAATCAATGTAGATGATCCTAAAAGGTACTAATGTACTTATATCTTGGTATGAATATTATTATGGTGAAACAAAGTGTGTTGTGTTTGGGTTTTTTAGAAATTTTTCTAGTTTTGTTTGGGTATCATCATATTCAGGAATAATGGGAGACCAGAAAATTATATGACATTTATAAAGTTAGTGATTAAGGCATATCATGGGAGATGAATCTAGAAACTTCTTGGGGATGAGAAATATTATGGTGGCATGGTTGTAAAAAATATCCCTAGGTCAGTATAATTGGAGTATGATAAAATTTTAATTCTCATGAAAGTAGAATTGGGGATATTTGAAATTTTTGAATTTAAATTAAGAATTATAATTGGTAAATGTTTTAAACATATTTAATTGGAAGTTTATGAGGCTTTATCTTGGGTGTAAGGGTCTTGAATCTATTTTTGAGGTTTTGTGGGATGGAATAATATAGGTTGATGGTTGTAGTGATCCATCAAGTAACTTGTTTGGTGTCCTGGGGTACTTGGTGGAAGTTTTGTGGGACCTTGTACTTGATGGAACCAACTGTATTGTTAGTTCCCTTGCATTAGTTACATAGTGGGGAACTGGGTGACTGGTGTAGGAGAACTAGATATCTAGTAGGCATAGGTCTCATTTTAAAAATTATAGGGAACAACTATCATGTATTCTACAAAATTTCGAACACCATGTGTGAGGGTATTCTTAATAGTCTATTAAAGGGATAGGGGAGACACACCTCTCATTCACATCCTCATCCTTCAACTTCAATTTTATATTTAGTGGATTCAAGATAATTAATTCAGTACTTAGTGTATTTTTATAATATTTCGTGCTCATCTTTCTGCCTTCTTTTAAGTTCTTTTATTTCATTGGGATGGATCTAGCAATTGGGTTCAAATTCCACTAGATCATGGGGGAATCAGCTCAATTTAACGTGTATTTTCTATTGGAGGAATGATGAGACACTAGGACTATTAAAATTTATGGTTTCATATGGTATATCATGAGGTAATCCAATAAACCTATTATTCATTATATTTTTACAAAATTGGAATTTAATTTGAATCGATTCGGTGATATATGATGGGTCTTTGTTCTATAGTGGGCTTGGGGATGTTTCATGAGAAAACAAAACCCCATTTCCTAAAGTTTTAGCATCATTACACTATATAGTGAGTTATACACAATTTATTTATAATTTAATAATAATTTATTAATTATAAAAAATAATACAAATTGTTTATAATTAATTTGGGAACCTCTTGAATGTGATAGGGGCCTGAGGTTGACAATAGTGCTAGGAAATAGATATACTAATGAAAGGGAAATATTTATTCTAGGGGTGACTCTTGTTTGTTGTAGGTGGTGCCTAATATTTCCACTTTATATAGTTGTAAATATATTTTGTGAAAGTTAATCATGGGTAAGAAGGATATTGGAATGTAGGAGAGATATACATAGTTTTCCCTTGGAGGTTCCATGCTAGGCATCCATGTTGGGAACATAACATGTCCAATTATATTTGTTAAAAATTATGTAGCCACTTATAGATATATTGAACAGGTGGGAGGCTTGAATAAAAGCTAATTGTAACCCTAATATGGATTCAATTATGGATTTATGTCTGTTATAACTAATAGAGGTCTGATTTTGGATATGTCTTTCTCAACTAGAGATATTCCTTGGGGTTAAATTTTAGGGGAATGTGAGTATGTTCATACAAGTTATGGGTGTCGGTGGGAAAGAGAGAGTGACCTAACATGGAACCAAAATTATTCTTTATGATTGATGATTATTATGTATTAGATATTTGGATTGGGATAGGTTCCCTAAATCATATGGGTTGAATAGGTGGTTTCCAGCAGTCATGCTTCCTAGTAAAGTGAATGATGCTTGGGTAATTAATCTATGACGTGTTTCATTGTCCCATTATTAAGTTGTAATCATATTTATGGAATCCTAAACATATAATTGATTATGGGAAATCATATACTAATGAGGATTATGGGATATATAACCTTTTTCTTGTAAATTGTGACGAGTTCTATAATGGTTTGACATTATGTATGGGATTATGATATGGGAACTTAAGATGTGTTGAGGGAGTTTGGGATAGAATTTTCAGGTAATAAGTAAAACAATTTGGGAATGAATAGTTTTATGAGTGCAATCTGATCAGATGAAAAAATTCCAAGGGTGATAAAATTTTCATCATGTGTATTGTTATATATACCAATTTTATGGGATGCATTCAAGGATAAAAAAATCTAATGTGTGTATATTGTTTGGATGGATGGAATGTTTTCCAAGTGAGTTTCCAATGTAAATGATATATGAATAGTAAGCATGAAAATTAATTTTGAAATGTTATTTATATAATATGGAAAAAATTTAGAGTATGTGATCACATGGGTTGATGTGGTGGGGTGTAATGAAAGCTGGGAGTTATGTTTGATTGGTGGTGTGGAATAATACCAGCTGGAAACTATGTTTGATATGTAGTTGGGTGTAATTATAACCACCAGTAATTTTTGAAACATAATTGGGTGTAATTATAATAGGTGGTACATTTTTCTGGTTGGGTGTAAATCCAAATAAGAAGGTTATGTTTAATATGTGGTTTGGTGTAATTCAAAATTTTGTAAATTTTTATTATGTGGCTGGGTATAAATACAACTTGGTGAATTATTATGATGTGTTTTCGATGTGATTCCTCATGAGATAGATGTGATGTGGGTTGGATGTGATTACTTATGAGTTGATTAGGTATTGAAGGTGTTATGTACTATACACTAGGTATGGATATGCTTCATGGGATGTATATACTACCACATTATTTTTTTGGATAATCTACTCTTTTGTGAACTATATTTTTTAAGTAGAATATATGAAAAACCATAATATAGAACTGACCAAAGTAACTATTAGATGAAAAATATTGTGACACCCTGACCCTGGAATCCCGGATTGAGTTCCTTAATTTATAACATTTTCAAGATTATAAGGAATCAATTCCAAAAGTACTAATTAGTTCCGTATATTGTAAAAATAGATTATATTCATAGAACCCATTTTACATTGGGAATAAAAAATATTATAAAAACCAAAATAAAATGCTAACCATCTTTGAAACTCATTCCATGTTTTCATAATCATACCCAGGTGAAAGAAAAAAAAATAATTATGTGATAAAATTATCATGAAGGGTAATCTATAGTAGAAGATACCATATATTAATAATAAAAAAATCAATAAGTAAAGAGTAAAATGTGATAGAATAATGAAATAATAATAATCACATGAGATTAAAATATTACCATGGATATTTTAACTAATCAAATAATCACATGGAATTATAATATTGTAAAAAGTTATAATATTGGAAGTATGAAATATAAATATATATCTTTAATATAGTTGGAGTGAATACCTATCCATAATATAGTATAATTCTTTAAGTTGAATACTTATTTCTTTTTATCAAGATATTTCATCCAAATAATTTAAAACTATTTAGAAACAAATTCAAAGGGTTCATCACCAATTGATTTCATCCCATGAGACAGGTGATACATCAAGGGGCTTCCATTAATGTGTCCCCAAGCTGTACACATTATATAAAAAAAATCATAATATAATGAAAAATTAATATTAATAAAAAAACAATGTGCATTATAATATATTTGTATTGAGTAAAGGATGCAGATTTATCAACATTTCCAAAATAACACAAATAAAAATAAAATTGAAAACCATATTTGAAAATGTTATATTGTTTACGATATAATAATATCGATCATAAAATAACATGGATATTAAAATAAATATAATTTCCAATTAAAATGATTACAATAAAGTGATTGTTTGAAGAGAAAGTTATCAATCCCAAACAAATGTGATATTTTAATGAAAACTATTACTACATGGAATTTTTCAAATCAAACCCATTAGAAGAGATAATTCAAATTTAAACCTATAATACCTTGAAATATAATTAAATCATGATGTTTAATATTGTATTTATGTAATATATTCCACACAAAAGAAATAAGTTGTGAAAATGGTGTATGCCTTATGAAAGAAAAATTGAGACAATAATCCATTACCTTGATCCCAACATGTCATGTGTGTCTTTATATTTATGAATAATAAACATATTTTAATTATTTACATGATTGTGAAACTATTTATAGATTATTGTTTCTTTTACATCACTAATTTCATTTTTTTATAAAACTACTTAAACAATTAGTTTTATGTTGGGTGTTTGAAAAAATTTGGTTTATGTGTTAAAAAAATAATATGGTAGGTCAACTATGGTAAAAGGATTCATTAATTAAACACATAAAAAATAATAATCATGACATAAGTATTATATTTATACATAAATTATACTATCGGCCATGTAATATATTTATGAAAAATTAAATAACATTATGATCATGGAGACAGTAGGCTATACATACGCATGAGTAACGTTTCCATTTTTCAATGATTGTTATGAAAAAATGGTAAGTTAAATTTTATCGATATATAATGATAATTATATTATAATTAATATTTTATATTATTACATATACTTATATATTTAATTCTTATTATGTGAAAGTAATCACATCAACTCGAAAAGGCGGTAGTCCACACGTCTACGAACAACATTATTAATTATTTAGTGTGTGAAATTTTAAATATTGATAATGATATATTATATTTACATAATGGTAATTATTTCATGAAAATAATATATATATATATATATATATATATATATTATGTCACATATTCTTAATTAAACCTATCCTTAATACATGTCATGTAATGTATGAATGTATAACATCGCATTGAGGAGGCGGTAGTTCACACGTCTATAAAAGATGTTATCATATTTATACAAAATGGAAAGCATGAAGTTAGGTATTATTTGAAAATTCAAGAAGTACGAATAATACATAAAAATTACATATATCATATAAAAAAATGTTTCTATGATAATTCCAAACCATGATAGTTGGTAAAGGAAAAAAATCAAATGACCTCGTTTCCTGACGCAGTAGTATGCCGCACTCACGAGTGATTATTTTATTACCCATTTGATGGAGGTGAGAATAAGAGCAGGTAGAAACATTACCATAAAAGAATATAATTATTTTTTGGATATTTAATTTTTTTCTAATATTTGAATAATATGAATTTAATGGTTTAATAAATAAATCAAACAAAAGTGATCATTGAAGAATGCCACAACTTTTTTATGTTAATCCTTTTTTTAACCCAATTGCATACTTGGATTTCTTTTTCCCAAATTAATGATTCTATGTTGAGATTAGGTATTTTTTGAGAATATTTGGGCATGTTTTGGATTATAAATAGTTGATTCAGAGTAGTGAGGTAGGGGTAGAGTGAATTCTTTATTATAATGGATGGGAAGTGGAATTATTTTAAATATAATATGGTAAACACTATTGTGAGGTCTCACATATCTTTTGTGCCACGAAAATAGAAAAATAGGGGATTAATGTGGAATTATTTTACACCCAAACCACCATCAATCAAAAATATGTGATGTTTTATAATTTTGTTCCTTAACATCGAAGTTTCCGCTACTTTTACCATTTTGGTTTTAATTAAGCTGACTAGTATTCTATCCTACTTATTTTAACCATAAAGACTAAATAAAAGTGATATATATTAGAAAATATAAAACTTATTAATTATAAATAAGATATAAAATTTAAAAAATAAAAAAAAATGTTTGTTTGAAGTTAATTTTAACAAAAGCACATATAACTTGCAAAAACAAAGCTTACCTAAACCATGATAACAATGTTTTTACTATTTAGAGATCAACATGTTCATTATAAAAGAAAAAAATTTACATAAATATTCCATTTTTATATTATTTAACAAGTGAAAAAATTAATTATATTTTGTTTTTAGTACTTTTAATTCTTTTAGTAAAATATCATTTATAATACAATAACATTGATGATAATTTTGAAATTGTTTAGTAAATATAAATTCAAAAAAATCATAACAATGATTAAATGAAAACAAATTAAGTTAAAATATATCTTACATGGCATATTAATCTGAAAAATAACTGAATATAATAATTCATTCATTCCTCTTCACTTTTTATTATTTTATTATAATTTATTTTATATTATTATTTACTAAATAATCATTGTGTTTTCATTTTTAATAATTTTATGTGATTATTTCATATCTAAAAATTAATTTTAAATTATAATAATAAAAATTAATTTCAATTTAAAAATATTTTTTATAAATGAAAATATGTATCTTTTTCCATAATCTCAATCATTATAGGATTTAAATGCAAGGAAGGTTTATTTTTGACTTTTTCATTATATAACATATTGTATGGGTCACTTTCATAGAAATGTATCCAAATAACTCATAAAATTATAAATAAATGGGGGATACAGTAGGAATATGGTTATAAAATGGATTTCTGGGGATTTTCCATTTCATTTACAACTAATGATTAAAGATTAACAAATAAGTGAACTAATTTTTTCATTATTCATTGTAATTAATTTTAATCACTTTCAAAGGTCATTTTTGTCAAAAAATAATTTGATTGTTTTATAATATAAACATTTAACGAATTATAGCTATGAATATACATTTTTAAAATTAAATTCATAGAAATGGAAGTTTTATATTTTTTGTCAATCTCGCACACATGGTGAGAAGGTGGGATATTAAAGTAAAAATGTTCAAATGTTCATGATTTTTTTTATCAAAATTTCATTATAAAAATTATTAAATCGATTAAAATTGGTTTAATATATGTTTAACTGATAAATTATGACTTTATACCATGTTTAAAATATAAATTAACTTTAATAATTATTAAAAAAAATAATTTTTCTACTAAAATGCAGTATTTTTTACTATTTATAAAAAAGAAACTTCTTAGTAAAATACCCAAAATTCACCATATGATAATTATTAAATTACTAACTAAAAAACAAATTTTATTTTAAAATGTAAATTTTTTAAATGTTTCATCATTTAGTTTTAAAAAAGGAGAAACATTGAAAAGAAGAAAAACATTGCCTTGTGTGTAACACAAGATATCTCAGGGTTGTGTGGAATATAATAATTACATGGTATTGGATATAAATACATCTTGTAAAAATTTAAAATTTATTATAAAATTAAAATAATATAAATTATTGTGGGTTTAAATCCTCCACACTGTAATTGAATTTCATACTCAGAATTTAACCTTGATTTTGGTAATTGAGGGTTTGATATTTGAAAATACACTATTGAAAAACCCACATCATAAATACGGTTAATAACACATCTTCTTAATAATAAGGGAATAAAAATGTGAAGGTCACCGCAAATCTAGGATTTCAAATAGTATAACATTAGTTTAATTATTATCATGGAAGGCAAATATACTTATAATGTTCTGATGAAGAGTAATAGAGAACATGTTTTGCTGAACGTCAATGTCCACAATGTCATAAAACACCATTATGAGAAAGGTCATTGATATCATATAAATGATGATAATATGACAAAATGTTCTTTCAAACTCCAATTATCATAGATTTTATGAATTATTTCACTCTATATTAATTTATGTAAATAAAATTTCTTATTTATAAACACAATATTATCCTTTGGTTGTGTTATGAACTATTCATTAATAATTTATTAGCACATATAGAATATTATGGTTAAGTAATAAATTTACCTTTAAATCCCCATACAAAGTTCATCATAATACATTTTATAGATAGATAACCTCATTATCCTTCCAAGTATTATGTCCAAAATTTTAGAATCAATTCCAAAGTAGATATTAATATCTAATTTACATTATAAATGTCAATCATATCATTATAAAAAATTAATTGTATCAAAATTAATAATATATTAATGTTTATCTTTCCCTCAACCATGTGTTTTGAAAATTTCTTAAAATTCTAATGAATCAAATTTCCTGGTACCAATCACCATATTCTCTCAAATCCTTAACAATGATGTACAATAATACAATTCTGATATATTTATAATTCTCATTACCAAAACATTACTCAAATGACATTCTTATTCAATACAAACATAGTCATATTAATATTTACTCTTCATCTAAGGTAGTATAAAAATCTTGACCACTATCTATTATCCCTTCTTGGGGTATAATCATTTGAAACCTGAGACATTGATTTTCATAGTTCCCCATATCCTTTTAGTTGAATAATTTTACATAATAAACCTTTTTCTTATCCTTAAAATCCAAATCATAGAGGTCTTTCTATCTAAAATTATTGAAAACTCACATTACTTTTGATAAAGTAATAGTGTGACTATTTCTCCAATTATTACATTTGGGGAAATAATTCCTTCAAATCTTCCCTTTATCTATATTTTTCTCAGTTTTCCTCTTGTTCTCATACTTCCCTTTGAATCCATAATACATAGAGAATTATTTATTCATCTTGTTTGAATATGATACTATTTACTCACATTATGATAATGATTTGGAGACTAGTTAATCTCAAAATATTCTCTTAAGTCCATAGAATATATGATCCTCCTTACTCCATGGATCATGTTCATTGATAAGATTCACATTCCATCTGTTTTGCGCCATTTCAAAATGACTGCGTACAATATATTAGGGCATACCATTATGAAAGATAATATATAATCTAGAAAATAGTTAATTAATAATCATAAATTGAAAATTTCTTTCATAGATAATCTCATAATCATAAATATAGTATCTTTGACATTTTCTCCTATAGAATAACATAGGGTTATGTTTGATAATCTAAATTTTCATAAATCTAGTTCCCAATTTTTCTACTACACTTCCAATAATACCACCTATAATGCCTCAACCACAGTAGCCCAGTTCACGTGCATTACTTTATCACATTGGAATGATTACATGGAATAAAATACTAAATAACTAAAAAATTTAGTAGTTTTTGAAAACTATATTACATTAATGGAACCCATTTTACATTGGAAATAAAAAACCTAATAAATAACAAAAATATGTTCATCATCCTTGTATCTCATTCTAAGAATTCATTTTAATACCCTAGGAAAGTAAAACAATATGGTGAGATCAAATTCTCAGTAAGGGTATATTATATAGAAATATATCATAAATTAATAAAGAAAAATTACTATGGAAAAAATAAAACATCATCCAATAATTCCCCATAAATAATCACATAATATTAGAACTTGACCATGGATATTATAACTATCCAAATTATCACATGGAATCATAATGTCGATTTAATGAATAATGTTGCACATATTCACTATCAATTTATATCCTCAACATAGTTACATTCAATAACTATCATTAATACAGTTTAATTCTGTGTGTAGAAACCAATATGATTTTTGTCAAGATCTATCCTCCGAATAGTTTAAAACTTCATTGAAACAAACATGATGGGATTTTGGACAAATTATTTCATCCAATGACATTATTGATTCATCGATTGGATTTCATTATCTGTTCCCAAATTCATATAATTTAGTTTCAAAACATTTCTCATATACTACAAATCTATTTAAATCCCAAAAATTTGCCTTGTCAAATATCTATATTGAGTAAAAGATAAAAATTGGTCAACATTTACCCAATAAATCATATAACATTATAAGTGAACACTATATGTAAAAATGATATACTCTATATCAAATAATAATATCCATCATAAATTAATATGTACATTAAAATAAATATAATTTCTAATTAAAAATGATTATTATAAATTGATTCTTTCAATAGAAATTTAGAAAACCAAAAAGAAAGGGAGATTTCAAGGATATCCTTTACCACTTAAAAATTTTCAAATAAAACCCATTAGATGAGATAATTCAAATTTAAACTTATAATACCATTAAATATGAGTTCATAATGATATTAAAAGAAAAATTGTAGGATTATACACAACAAAAAATAAATAAGTAGTGAAAATGGTGTATGCATCAGGGAAACTGAAGTGAGATAATAATCCCTTATTTTGAGTATGCGTTGTCACATGTGTATTTATATTCATGAATTATAAAATTATTTTAATTATTTAATTTATTTATATCCTTTATTTATTTTGTTATTTGTTTTACATCACTGATAATAATATTTTGTATAAATACTCAAACAATTAAGTTTAAGTTTGGTGTTTGGACCAAATTCAGTTCATGTGTTCGAAAACAACTTTGGTAGGTCAACTATTCTAAAATGATTCATTATATAAAAAAATATAAAATAATATTCAGGATATAATTATAATATTTATACATTATTTATTATTTTAAAATGATTCCTTGAAGATTATTTTGAAAAGTAAATAACATTATGATCATGGAGACCGTATCTCGTTCGTATGCATGAGTAATGTTTTTATATTTCAATGAATGTTATGGAAAGAAGGAGAGTGAAAATTTATCCTTCCATAATTATAATTATATCATAAATAATATATTATTAAATAATATATAATAACATATCAAATTATTTTGAATTAAAAAGAATCACATCACGTCGAGGACGCAATAGTCCACATGTCCATGAAAGCTATTATCACTTTTTTAGTGTATAAAAAGGGTAATAAAGAAAATTATATAGTATATTTAAATAAAATTAATTATGAAATTAATATCATATATATTTATTTTATTTCATGTATTAATTATATCAATACTTAATACATTCTATTTAATTTTTTGACATATCACATCACTTTGAGGGGGTTATAATCCAAACGACCACAAATGATGTTATGGTAGTTACACAAAATGGAATGTATGAAGGTATGTATTATAAAAAAATTAAATAATTATTAATAAAAAATAAATATAAAATATTTAATTTAAATTTTTTTTGTCCATTATAATTCCTAACCATGAGATGTGGTAAAGAGAAAAACGAATGACCTCGCTACCCGAGGTGGTAGTCTACCACACACACAAACCATATTTTCGTTACCCTTTTGAGGTAAGTGTGAGTAAGTGTAGCTAAATCCATTAAAATGACAATATATCAGTATATTTAGTATTTTAATTTTATTATATAATATTTTAATACGAATAATTTAATGGTTTAATATTGAAATATCACCAAATCATCATTGAAGAATATTACCACCTTTTCATGTATCTACTTTTGGTTTACAACAAAAGACATAATTGTAATTATTTATACCAAACTATATCCATATAAGATGTGATGAGTGATTTTCATAGCCTACTAGGTCAGGTTTTGAATGAGCCAAAGTGTGTTGAGAGGCGTTAGGAAGGGAATGTTTGAATGCCTTTTTATAGTGGAGGAGAAGTGGAATTCTTGAAAATATAAAAAGGTAAATATTATTGGGAGGACTTCCGTACCTCATGTGCCATGAAAATGTAAAAATAATGGATTAATATGAAATTATGGTCGATATAAACCTCCCCCACAAAAAAAGTTCATTTTTATAACTCTCTTCTTTAACTTTACTATTTCCCCCACTTTTACCGTTTGGTTTTTTCAAGGTAACTAGTTTTCTAACATATGTAATTTCACAATGAAGAATAAATTAAAGTTATACTTTTTATAAAAAATATTCCAAATAAATTATAAATAATATATAAGTTTTAAAAAATTAAAATCCCAAATTTTTTGGAAATTAATTTTATTAGAAGTGCATGTAACATACAAAAACACTACTTTCCCCCAAACCATGCAAACAATATTTTTAAAATTTAGGGGTCAATATTTATATTATAAAAGTTCAATAGGTCTATAAATAGGCCATATTTGATATTTATTTTCATTTAAAAATATATATTAGGAATATAATATTTCTATTAATTTCAATTCATTAAGTAAAATATCATTTATTATAAAATAACATTAATTTAAATTATGAAATTATTTACATAATTTAAATATTAAAAAATAAGGAAATTATGTATTTAAAATATATTAAGTTATTCGCTATGTAATATGACCTATTAATCTTAAAAAATATGTTAAAACAAAAATTTACCTAATTTTCTTCACTTTTAATATTATTAGTATCACTTATTTAATTTAATTATTATGTAAGTAATCAATATGTTGGCATTTATTATGAATTGTAATTAATTTATTTATCCCAAAAAAATAATGAAAAATTATCATGATAAAAAATCATTTAAATTTAAATATAATTTTTATAATTTAAACTACGTAGTTTCATCCAAACTCTAAATATTTATATTAATTAAAATGATGGAATGTCAATATTTCGTATTTTTCTTCAGTAAAATTACTATATAGTTCACTATCATGAACATGTGTCTCAAAAAATAATAAAATTAAAAAATAAGGGTATATATCTAATTGTGGGTATAAAATGGATTTTGGAAAAGTTTCTATTACATTTTCCCTTTAATATTATAGTTTAACAGCTATATAATCTAATTTTTTCTATCATTAATGAAATTAATATTATTCACTATAAATATTATTTTTTGTCGAAATATAAGTTCATATTATTAGACTATAACTATTATTAATATTCTAACTATGTATATCCATTTATTCAAATTCAATTTACATTAGTAAGAAAATAATATTTAAAGATAATCCAGTACACATATTTTGAAAGTGAGGTTTTAATGTGAAAATGTTCAAAATATCATTATGTTTTTATATATAAATTTAATATAAAAATTATTACATTAACTTAATTGGTTTAATATTTCAATAATGTATCTATTGTGTCTTTAAAACAATTTTAAAATATATTTAAACAATAATAATTATTTAAACGAACAAGTAGTTTTCCACAAAATGATGTATTTTCACTATTTATCAAAATTTGAAAATACTCATATAATTAAAAATTACATAGTTTAAAACATGGTCTTGTATGTAGTTCATGTTAACTCAGTACTGATTGAAGCGTAAGCTTAATAGGGTGTTATATATAATGAAAGGTAAAAACAAAATAAATTTTATTCTAAAATGAAAATATGTTAGTCTTGGGTTATCATATATAGGTTGTACAGTTGAGTACCCTTGGTATGAAAGGATCATTGAATGTAATATTAATGGCTTCCTTTTGATCATGTATATTCAAGACAACATATATTAGTTTTTGTTAAGGACATCCTTGGCAGTGGATTACTAAGTTTATTCTCACACCCAAATGGGTAATCTAGTGCATGTGTATAGATTTTAATTTTTATGAATGTTTTGAGTGATGGCCCTCATATAGGTGGATGAGCTTGAAGAACTCAATGGGGTCATGGAGACATGTCTATATTGAGTTCGAGAATTTTATATGTGTACCCTTGTATTTTTATTTGTTATATATTCCAACATTTCATATGATTGGTCCATTTGGTGATTCCATGTTTTTTTTACTATATTTCTTGCATTTATACTTTTTATAGCATGTATATGCTGCTTTTGCAGTGTTATTTTCACTAGAAAACCATTTATATTATTGATGTTATTTTATTTATTGATGATCAATTATTTACATGTTATTTATTTGATGATAAAAGAGTGTATATTCTCCCCACATGGTCTTTCATACCCTCAATACTAGTCGATAACCTCTAGAATGTGGGGAGGAATGATTAAGGTCATACGTTACTAATATATTAGTAAACATATAGGTTGTTCAGGAAATTGTTTTATATTATATATAAAAATAATTCCACATAATTAGAAGGTTATAATTGTTAATTTGGAATGGAGACCCTTTAATATCATTATATTCTTCATATTTGTATGGAATAAATCACTAAACTAAACACATTAAGAAAAAATGAAACGTGAAAAGAAAATATTGCTGGAAAAAAAAATTATCAACCAAAAAATTTATAATGTTTTATTAGTGTATATATCATAAACATTTTTATTTACTAATTATTCCTATAATCTTAATTAATACATGTTGTGGGACTTCACTACATTGGCTGTAGTGCCCTATACCAAATGAACCGAGAATCTAAAAGGGTTGACTATTTGTATTTTTAGAAAAAATGAAAAAAATAACATTCAAATCCTCTATAAATATAAATTCCAAAATTTATATGGATTACCTGCAACATGGTCATCGAGTGATTGATGGATTCAAAAAAAGCACCCACAAGACACAATATGCTACTAAGTACCAGATATTCATCCCACTAGGTGGCAGGTGTTATTCCAACTCTAAAACCGAATTGAATTTATTCCCTTTTGAATCCATTAACCATTATTAGTTCTCAAAAATATTATTACAGATGATTAAATAAATAACAAAAATAAAATAAATACAAAATATTAACTAGAATGGTGTGGTCTATTATAATATTCATGCTTCTCTTAGATGGAGATGAAGAGGAAATTCGAAATTTAAAAATCATGGAAGATGAGTTTGATATAACATAAGAGAATTTTAAATATATTTTATTACCTTATGGATGCTAAATAATATATTATATGTTGTAGAAGAATGATAATATGGTAAAAATAGAAAAATACTCATTTAGATAAATCCAAATCATGGTGAATAAAGAAACAACACATGGTTCATTATTGAAAAAAATTAGTAAGGATTCAAAAAATGTAAACAATAATTATCACTTACATGTCAACCACATCATTATGGGATACAATTTATTTATATTTAATTTATAAGGATTTTTTTAGATAATATAAAAAAAACAACTATGGTTATAACCATAGATCCTATAGACATAAATAACATCTAACAATATTAGATTTTGAAGAAAACCTTTAAGTGGTTTTAGGTAACATGTTCTTCTTCATCTATAATTATTTTCTTCACTCAACAAGGCAGGAAGGATGAGTGGATGTATTAACTATAATTAAGGATAATCGAAAAAATAATGTTTTAATAACCTATTTCATTATTTCATCAATTAAGTTATGGATAATTGTTAAAAATATCAATGTAAAGATAATGGTTTTCAGAGATGTGTCGTGGAAGTCACCATCCACCACATATAAAAAATCATTAGTTGTTTTAATATTTTTATCATAGATATTAATAAAAATTTTGGTATTCTGATCATGGTTCCTAAATAATATACTACAGTTCAAAAATAAAATCCTCATCATGGATTATAAAAAATACATCATGGTTTTAGTCAATCATGTGAGAGGAAATAAGGAATCATATTCCAGATTTTGTGGAAGGTTGAGATTTTAACCATGGTTTAAATATCAATGTTTGAAAAAGAAAAATCAATAATTTTTATTGGGATTATGTTTTGGTTAGGAGTCAATATAAATATTTACAATATTTTTATATACTATGAATATTGAAAATATTCAATATTTTAAGGAAATTATTTTGTTAGTATATCTCGATACCTTTGATCAATGATATCAAAGACCATCTATGTGGATAAAGATAAAAAAATTTAAATGATAATATTGAGCCATGACCTTTAATAGAAAAATATAGATATGAAAATATCATTGTGTATTTTGAAAAGATAATGTTGTATGGAATTCATGGAATATGTTGAAGAAAAATTATGTGGATGGGTGAGAAGAAAAATATAGGACATCCATTGAATGTATTATGAAAATACATTAAAAGTCTCAATGATGATAAATAGAGGACTATAATATGGTATTTTATTTTTTTATTTATATATCTCAAGATATGATGTTACTTCATAGATAGTGATCTTATGTGAGAAATAAACTCTCAAGGAAGATCCACATACCCTCATTAATGGTAGTAAGAAGATAAAATTTTTTATTAGATTATGTGCTTGTAGATTTTATTCATATCATGGTGCATGATTGTTTGAATGTTCAATATGGACATCATATTCTAGGGGGAATAATTATAAGGGGATACAGACTATATTATAGTGTTATCATGTCTCCATTGGTAATAATTAAAAGACCATGTGACATGGAATAATTTTCATTGATCACTAATGACTAGATACAATTAAAAAGTTTGAAAAACTTATAAATATATATTTTTTATTTTCTATATTTATTTTATTATTCAAAATCTCTTTATGTTTTGGGTATATCAATGGAATAACTGAAAATTATATAATATTTTTTTAAATGAAGGAAAAATTTCAATTTGAAAACAACAACTAATTTACCTATAGTAGGTGAAATATTTTTCTGTTGTCCTTCATAAGGGTAAATATTATTATGATTTAATTATGCATCATATAGGTATATGAATATTATTCATAGTGTGTGTAATAAAATTTAAAGAGTGAATTTATATATATCAATAATTTTACAGGTAATTTTTTATCATCCATGTAATTTATCCTTTTGTTGTTCCATATTCACTATATATGATTTAGTCCACATGGTTGAACAAAAAAATTATAAAACATTTGATGATTTTAGAATATATTTAAATTTGAATGGATATAATATAGTTTTCATAATTTAATATATAAAATATTACTCATTGTTTTGGGCACACAAAAATTTTATGAAATATATTTTTTCAAATAAATGTAATTTCTCTAATATCTAATGTTACACACAACATTGAGTTTTAACGAACAACAACAAACTATTTATATAATTGTTTAAACATCATTTTCACTTCCTATCCTTAAAAAATAGTGGAATTAACACGAATAAAACAATACTGGAATTAATGTATAATATTATTATATAACGAAATCGTATTGAAAAAAATAACTTTATTTTTAGTAAAGTCTTTATGCGGTTTGAAAATTACATTTTTTTCAAAAAATGGTGAAATTTTATTTTGGAGAAAATAATAAAATTAATGTTGTATCTTTTGGAAAAAAATTTAAAATCATGAAATTATTTTTTTAAAAAAAATTCATATTATTATTATGTTGAATATTTTATTTTTTAATGAAAATATTTGATTTTACAAAAAATAATGATAAATACTAGTTTTGATTGATAACTGCCTCTTCATTTAAAGAATTTATATGGTTAATTTTTTTAAAAAAATGTAAAAAATTTAAATTAGCTGAATTATATTATAATTAGTCAAATATTATTCATTATAATCAAATTCATATTGAATTTTGATTTAAATACTTTTTAGTATTTTAAAATATTCTCTTTGAAAAAACAAATTTCATCACCTCTACAGGTGATATTTTAAATTGAAATTTTCCAATTAAATGAATGGAATTTTGAAAATATATTCCATATTTTTCATCCTAATAATTAATAATATATAATAATTTCAACATAATTGATGGTCAAAATTAACAAAAAGATAGTAAAAATTAATTATTGTGGTTAAGGTTAAAAAGGCTTCACGAAGGGGGTTAAACTTAAGAATAAGGGATAAAATGACCTAAACACTTGTAAAGATCCTATTTTATGGCCATAATTGGAACATAATAACCTTAGGCTCAATTTTAAGTTCATTTGGGACACTTTTACAATAATGTATCGCATATAATAATTTATGTACTGAAAGAGGAAAAATGTCACATTCATTCTTTTAAATTTCAATAATTTGTTTTCATATGGAAAATAAAATTATGTTAATGAATATTGATGTATATTTTTATAATATTTAAATTAAATCATTGAGGGTAATTTTTTCAAAAAAATTATTAAATATATAACTAGAATAATTCTTAAGAAATGACAGTGTAGTAATTATTTAATAAATTAAAAAATAAAATAAATGACATAAAATTATTAATAGTAATATAAATTGAAATATTTTGTTTCATTTAATGAATTATTTATATAAATATATATTTATATATAAGTTTTAAAATAATATAGTTTAATTATTCTTTTTATGAATGTTTTTGAAGTCATATTAAATTAATAGTGGTAAAAATAACATTCATGTTATTTTATAATAAATAATATTTTATGTAATGATTTAAAATTCATAAAAATCTTATACTAGGCCAATATATTTGTATATGTTTTTATATATAAATAATGTTCCATTAACGAACCAATGGTTCTATTATGATAATTATATTTATCCTTAAATAGTAATTTTTTTACATTGGTAAATGTGTACAATGGGGTTTTACCCGTTACATGTTCTTATGTTAAAATTAATTTCCCACACATATTGGTTTTCTATTTTATAATTTTTTTTTGATATTTATAAAAAATGGTTAAAAGTTTTCTAATTATTATCATTTATTTATAGTCTTAAGGGATAAATTAATTTGGTAAAATACTAGTAATCGTAATGAAAAATAAAATGTTAAGAATAAGTAAATGTAGAAGTGAAGGAAAAAAGTGATTAAAAATATATTTTTTATGTCTGTAAGGAGTTTAACAACCATATATTAATGAAATAATTTGTGTATAATTTTTTTATGCACAAAAGGGTGTACGTTTCTTCCCATTATTGAATATTTTTGGGTATTTACAAAAGATTCACTCCTCCTCACTTATAAAATGGAACTTCCTCCCTTCACTTATTTACTCCTCCCAAACCATTTGGCTTGAAAAAACCACAAAAAAAACCCATCCTTAAAATAATTTTACATTTTATTTATCTAATTATCATCCTAAACGCCCAACCCTACTCTACTTAATTAGATATCAAAAGGGGGTTGTTCTTAGCAAATGTTATTTTCATTCACTAATCTATATTTTTCCTCCCCAAGTTAAAAAAATAATTCATTTATTTATAATTAAAAAATAATAAAACAAGTATATCCCATGCATTTATATGTTATTATGTTTATTATATAACTTATTTCCATCTCCTCTTCTAATAAATTGAAAAAGAATCTATCGATTAAGTGTATGGAGGAAAACTGCCTCGCGAACCGATGTATTTAATTTTCTATAACCACCTATCATAGCTGGATATAATGATATATTTAATGATTATGTATTATATTAATGATACTATTATACTTTTGAAATAATCATATCACATATACCATCTGACCTTTCATTATGTGGGAATACTATAAGGTCGCTCGTGTGTACGGAAGACTACCACCTCACCACGAAATGTGATCCATTTATCACATAGTATTTAAGTGGAAGGAAATAATGGTAAATCTCATGAATATATGTTATATATATGACATAAAAATTATTTTTGAATGGTAGTTTTTTATTTACATTCCTTTATGTTTATCAATCGATAAAATGGAAACAACTTTTACACGTACATCTATCCCATCATCTCCATTCATGCTGTAATTTATTATTATTTCTCTAAAATTAATGGAATATTATAAAAACATATATAATTAATATATATGACATTTATATTATTTTTAACATCATTTATTTGATTTAACCATGATAAAAATTAAATGATCGGAGATACCATTCCAAAACATACATGAAAAAAAGATATAGTTTTTAACTGAAATGTTATTTTAACAAGGAATTGTTTATGAATGGGAAATAAAAATATCATTAGTAAAAAATATATTGTATTATAGATAAGAGTATTATTTTTTAAAATTTTTGTAATAAAACTATATTTATTATAGATGATTTGGAAACATTCATGAATGATGGAGAGAATTAAGGTATGATATTTTATCCTCAATATTCATTCTTTGTGACATAGGATATGTTATGAACCAATATTATTTTATAAGGTTTATATACTACTTATTTTTCATTTTATATAAAAAATATCCTTCTATCCATGATATTTAAAATTTCATTTTATTTTACACTTTAATGGAGTTTTTCACTCAAAATTTACCAAACTGGTAAGGGTTAGATGTTAATATATATTTATTTATCGCGATTGTTCTTGAGTATGATTTTTAAGATAAAATATTGTTAGATATTACTCATAAAATTAATTAATTTTCTTATATTATATTTATTCATTTATAATATCTGTTTCCCTCTCATTTCATATCTTTATGTACTCAACATTCCAAAATAAATTGTTTTTATAAAAAACCGATCTTATTTCTCTATTGAGATGAAAACCCTTGTTCTACCACATAAATTTATTCTAGAAATATTATGAAGAATGATTTATTATTTCTATGTTATTTTTTAAATTCATTTTTACCCTTGTATTAATTTTTAAAAAAATTTCTAAAAAATATTCATCATGTCATTCTCAAAAAAGAAATGTTTGGATATCAAAAAAATAATAATGGAATCTTCTTTAATGTGTACATCATGAATTGAATTTCCAATTAACATGAAAATTAAAATTTTTTAAGCATAATTTATAATTTTTCCAGGATATTTTCAATGAAAATTATTTCAACAATATTTTATGAATTTATAGTTTAAAAAAAGTAAATTTTAATGAAATGTTATTTTTCCCATGAAATTTCACAAGAGAATTTATTTTAAAAATAAATTTTTATCTATGATTCTATCCTTTTATGTTACATAATATTTACTAGATACATGATCCAATTATATAATATTTATTCCTTCACTAGATTGTTTACGTTCATGGTGAAAATATGTTTGTGAAACACATTTCTTTTCCATGGGATATGATATGTTGAAATGTTTTATTAAACCATTTTCATTTCACTAGTTCTGATATTATGAATGTTTTATGATCATATGTAATGGAAATGAATAGATTATGTGATAGGTAGGAGATATATCTCCCTTTAATTAATTGAGTAATGATTTTCATTATATGTACTCAAAAGGTACATGGGAGGTTATCTAGAGCCCAAAATATAGTATACAAGAGGTTATCTCGAGCTAAAACAAGTACATGGGTGGTTAACCAAGATTAATATGTTATTAATGTCTTGGTGGATAGCCTTGGAATAATATTTCACATTCTTATGTATATTAATAAAATCTATAGCTTATCTTAATGTCATGAACACGTGTCTCATGTTCTTTAATTCCCTTATGATTCATTTATTATAAACTACCATGATTTATTCCATGACAAACGATTATGATATATGATATCCAAGGAATGGTTTTTGAAATGTTATTATCATGTTTTCATACCCTTATTCTGAAGTTATATTTATATCACCCTTTTTAACACTTAATGGTCATCTGATATCATCCTTTCTTATATTTCCTTTCCCTTGGCCATGACTAAAGTTATTGTGTATGATTTGTCTAATAAAGGAGATAGTTTTTAATAATATAGTGGGATATGACATATATCACTTATAGACTAGTTATATATGTGTCCATGTTTAAAAAGGAACTAGACCTAAATGTTTCTGGCTTGGATCATTATGTAATGTAATGAATATTCATCTATTCAGACAATAACAATCCTGCAATTTATAAAATATTTTAACAAGATTTATTACATAAACCTGCAATTAATGAAAATAAGAATATCTAGTGGTATACTGTATTTGGGGATTAGGATCATTACATAAATATATAAAACTTTAAATACACATCTTTATTGAAAACATTTTTTAGATGACCAAAAATTCCATCATACATAGAATTGTATGGGGTAAAATGATGATGTGCATAGGAAAGTGGTTAGTTATAAATCCAATTGAGGGAATAAACAAGAAAAAACATGAAACAAACAATACATTTGAGGATATATGAATATCAATTGATAATAAGAGAAACATTAAATTTAAGACATGATATAGTATGATTATCGTAACATGGAAATGTGGCAACAACATAGAATCGTATATTAGAATGATCCAAGGCTCATTGCACATGTATTAACATGATTAGGACCTCATTTGAAATGAATTATCATGATTAAAACATAATTTCTCCTGGAGTATCATGTTACTAAAAATTAAGCAATGCATTGGATTGCTATCAGGGTGCACCGTTCATGAACATTTTAATCTCGTGCTTAAGTGTGCCACAAAAATCATATTACCTGGATTCATTAACATTAATAATTTGTTACATGATAAAATAATATGGAATAAAAAATTTAATTACCATTAAATATGTATATGTGCATAAAGGTGAATCCCCTTGATAGAGAAATTGGTATGCCATTCACTATATGATGATTTCGACTTGGATAAATCGTGGTGCAATTTCAGTAGCCTAACAATGTCATATGGAAATTCATAAATTGGTTTTATGAGAGAGAAAATGATCTCTCATTAATTATAAATGAAATATACAGTAAAGGTGTTAGGTAACATAATATACCAACATATGAAATGGATTTTAGATTCATAATATAAAAAATGATTGAATTGAGATAAAAAGAGAGAAATCCCATATGGAATTTTGGCATGGTAGCAGGTGTACATGGAAGGGATTAATGATAGTGAAATGATTATATAATAATTAAATAATATGGAGGGAATTTTTTATGTTTTTATACCCTTTAAAGGGGGTTATATTTAAAATCAATAAATAGAAGGCCTTCAGGACATTTGTGCTAAGGAATCCCTTATAGAATTTCAGCATATTAATGAGTATACATAAGGGTTATTTAGAATGATAAATGAGAGTGAAAAGTTGATCTCATCATGTGTATATAAAATGGGTAGTATGGAATATATTTAATAACATATCCCAACATATTCAAAAAGGAACATAGAAGACAGAACATGAAAATAATGATTCATAAACAAGGAGGTTGGAAGACCCCTTACAAAATTTAGGAATAATAAAAAAATATGTATGTGTAAAAATGAGGGAGGATAAATAGTTCCAAATTTAAATAACAGAAAATAGACATTAATATAATAATTATAAAATAATTAAATTATAATCAATCAAACATTTTAGAACTACTTTTCAAATAAGATCATGGAATTTGAATTGAGGAGAGGAAAGTAAGGATCCCTTACACGGAAGATTGATTCAAAAGGCATGGGAGAGGCTTATTGGGAGATTTTGGGAACCTTGGGTGGACTCTAGGGAGTATGGGGAATCAGTTGGTCGTGATTTAAATTGTTTTAGTGTAGAGGAATGGGAGATTGGGTGGTTTTTTAATGGAAAAGAGGGTGAATTAATTATTATTTAGGAATTGGGCACTAAACACTAAAAATATAAAAACAAAAAATCTTCCCATGGTATTTTCCCATGGTTTCGGGACAAGGGGAGTGGAAAACAATATTTTATAATGACATTGGCATAATAAATTATAACATTATCCTTTTTTTATAGGCGAGTACAACTCTCAAGGAAATTGTTTTAGAATCTAAAAATATTTTATAAGTCTTTGAGGGTCCACTAAGGCATTATAAAATTAATAAAACAAATGTAAAATCACAATATTTTTAAAGAAAAAAAATATTTTTTTGAATATCCATTTTATTTTATTTTATTACATCACTATTATGTAACACCCCAATATTTCATGGTTCGTTATTTCTTCAAAGTAGTTCAATAACTTGCACTACACGCAACACTGAGTTCAGGCACACCACTACTTACCAAACTAGCCTTTCAAAAGCAGTTATGAATAGTATTAACTGAATTTTGAACTTTATATAATACTGATAATTTTAGAATCCATTTTATGAGTTTCTGAGGCATAATGTAAGAACAAATATATATTTTTTTCAGATAAAAGAAGTATTTTTCAAAAAAATGAAATTTTACCACCTCTTAATGGAGAACCCTTTTTAAATAAAATATGTGACCCTTTTATATATTAAATTTGGAAAAATTACCTTCTTATTTAGAATTGGGACATAATAATTTAGTTTCATTAAAGTTTTGGTGTTTTTTGGATAACTTTCTTATTTAGTTGAATAGTGAAGGATACTTTATTTTAACTGAAAACAACTTTTTTAATCTAGATAATTTATAGTGTTAAATTATACATTTTATTGTTTTTGAAGTATAAATATATTATATTATTACCTTTTAATCCAATTATAGTCATTGTAAGTAATTTTACATTGAAATTGGACAAAAACAAGTGTCAATATTTTGATAGTTATTATTTCTTAAAAAAACACTTTTTGGTTTTGACAATGGAAAAATTAATTTGAAATATATAAATTCAACCTCTATGTTTTCAATTTGTTCAAATAGACATCATTTTTTGATTCCGAATACAAAAATTATCCTATGGTGAATTTTTGGTATTTTTCTGAAAACTGTCAATTTTTTATGAATAGTGAAAAATAATGAGTTATTGTTTAAAAACTGGCTTTTTGTTTAAAAAATTAATTATATTATTTAAATTTATTCTAGGTCAAAATATATATACAATAACTATATAAATTCAATGTAATTCATTGGATTCAGTTTATAATAATTTTAGAAATATAAAAATTTTATTGAACTTATCACCGTCTTTTACCCTCCTCCTAGGAGAATTTGCAAATTTAATTAAAACACAATTTTACCACTTCTGTGAGTGGAATTTCAAAAATCCAAGAGGCACAGTTTAACTCAATAAGTAAAATGTGGTTCAATAAAATGAAAACAATTTTTGGTGAACAATAAATTTTGATATTTTTTTACTATGGTAAAAGGTAAATATGGTAATTCAAGGAAAAAAGAATATTGTAATAATTCAACATTACCTTAACAAAATTCCCAACCTTATTCTATGTGTAATGTCCAACCATGGGCATACTTGGTTCGATTTTGGGACCCCATGGAGCCACTTATTAATGATAATGACACTTTAGATTAATTAATTTTTATATAGTGTTATATAAGTAATATATTTGACTATAAATATAATTTGGAAAGATAGAAAGATTTAATACATCATGGTATTTTTTTATAATATTTAGACACTAAACAATTAAATTTATTTATGACACAATGGTGATGCAGTAATTACCTTATTAATGAAAGAATCAAATAAATGGTATTATATATATTAAAATAAATATAATTTCATAGTTTTTATGATATACACTAATTTTATGTGTGAATATGACCTGTTAGGGTTGATTCAATGTATCTTCTTCAAGTAATAAAGTTGTGATGTTTTTTACAAAAAACCAAATACCAAATATTGTCAAAATTTACATATATTAATATATAAAAAATAATACTATATTATTTGTTGATATGATATTCCTAAATACGTAAGGTTCAGAAACAAGGATTAAATTAAATTATATATGTCATTAATGAGCCACTTTAGGTTCTATTGGATGTTTAGAGTATTTTAATTAAGCATATAGAATAAAAATACAAGAAGACACTGTAAAAGTTAATCTATTTAATTATGAGTTAAATCTAAAAGATAAGGTTATAATTGGAACCTTACCTTGTATAAAACCAATTGGCTGAGTGGAGTTAGACCCATAACCACCTATGTCTTAAACTAAATTCATTTTTAAACATTATAAATGGAATATTATTGTATAATAAATTAATACTTTAATCCTTTCCTAAAGTGACCATCACCCCTCTTATAAAAGGGAACATCCCCTTCTCTCAAAATCACACCATAAAAGCCCTTTGGCTCATCCAAACCCTACCCACATATCCTCCCAACTATCCTAACTTCATCCTAGAGGCCTTCCTTTGGTCAGAAATCCATTTTAAGGATATATTTTGACCAAATCAAAAAGAAAAAACCCGAAGAAGCGGTAATGATTTCACCACCCTCTTTCAAGTTCTCTTATTCTTCCACTTACTCTTTATTTGTTGTTTCCATTCTAAAAAAATAACTCCAATATATTATAAATACTGGGATATTATTATAAATATTGAAAAACTATATTCATTATTCTACCCACCTTATGAATGATAATGTCACCATGTGTGTGTACGTACGACTTACCGTTTCCACACCGTGGTGTAATTTGTTATTCAACACTATGTTATTTGGATGGATGTAATGATGAGTAATATTTATATAAATAATGAAAATAACATGATAATGTCTCTGTAAAATTAATATACCATACAATTCCACACCTTTATGGAAATTATATTTTCACTCGTGTGTACGTACGGATTACCGTCTCCACACCACGATGAGATTTATTTCCACGATCACCATTCATCGACGATTATAAAAATATATATGACTAATAAGTATGTAATATATGACATAATAATTTCACTAGAAATATATATAATTATATATATATATATGTGTACTTACATATATCTTATTCACTTAGTTCTGTTCAATATGATATGAAAATGGAAACAACGTTTATGCCTACGTATGGACTACAGTCTCCATAAACGGTGTTTTTCATTTCATATATATGTCTATTATACATATTTATATTCTAAATATATATGATATATAATTCATGTTTTATATTATTGATGTATTTAAATCTTGGTCAAAGTGATTCAATCAAGAGTAACAAGATAAAACACGTACGATAAAGAAAGCGATTATTACCTGAAATATTAATTTAACATGGAAATTATTATTATTAAATGGATATTATAAAGTAATTAATGAATCATGCTTGATTTCATAAATAGTAATATGGTTCTGTTATACTTTAATAACCTACTACGATCTTCATACAGGGGGTTAAACGTACCTTCGACTAAAGGAATGTGCAAGGTAAGGGGTTTTCATCTCACTCCTTATTCCCATGAGATTCATTCCATATTGCCAATATTAAATTTTTTGTGGGGTATGTACTTCCCATAATTGTATTCTTTGAGTAATACACTTTAATTTATTTTTATTTACATGATCATTGTATGATACTTCTTTCATAGGGTGTATGTTTCGTATGTTACCAAATTGGAATGTGTTAATTTCACAATCTCTTTATTATCCGAGGTTGTTTTTATGTATCTATTGGGACATATTTATTATCCATGTCCATGTTTCATAAAATAATTTTCAAAGGGATTATTTTAAGGTACTTCTTATTAAAACATCATTTTAAATGTTTTAAATATTTATTCTTCTAAACCATTGTCCTTAATGTCCATATTTTCAAAATGGTTTTAAGGATTTATTTAAATGGACATGAATGTTTTAAAATGTTAATTAATTTCACAAGTTTCAAAGTGATATGGGACACTTTGATTCAAAAATGTATTTAAATGTATTATTTTCTAAATTGTGTGAATTTTAAATGTTTTCATGAATAAGGGATATTTCTCTCAAAGGTATTTACAAATCAATTTCAACTATATAAAAATCCTTTAATGGATTTTCAACATTTTTGAAGTTGACTTATTACGATAAAAGTTTTCCGTATTGTATTGAAGGTTTTGAGATATGTTTGACTTTGGATGTGTTATTTTTATACCATTAATGGTTTATGGGTAAAGTATTGACATTTCATAGCTAGTTTTATTATAAATGTTTATGTTATGTTTAAACATTTCATATGAGGAATGCATTGGACTAAGTATGTGACGGGTGGAGCCCGCTATAGCTCCTCGATGCATCGGTAGGTCTCATGAGACAATCTACTATCTTGGCACAAGGCCTTGACAAAATATTATTTGTAGTCTTGGCACAAGTACTTGGCTATGTGGTTATGATAGTCTTCCATTATGCATTAAATCATTATGAAAGTGGTTATTGATATTGCATGTGATTATTAGACTTGTATAATATCCATGTGAATAAGTAAATGAAATTATTTTATTGTATATTTTCCATATTATGCTAATGTTCATGTTTAAAAAGGCTTTTGTTTTAGTATTATACATTGCCTTAAATGATTATGCTTATTTATGAAAGTTTCTTCTATATTGTTATCTTTACTGAGCATCTGAGCTCTCCCCTTTCTATGTTTTAATTTTTTAATGATTCCAAGAAGTGTATTATTATTGATAAGCTGGGTTAAGATTTGGGATTAATGGCATTATCAAAGGATCATTTATGTTGTGTTTTATTTTCTAAATTGTAATGTAATGTCCATGTATGTAATCTATTTTCCAAGAATGCTAAACTGATCGGTCCTTCGGGACTTGATTCCTTGTAATCGTGCCAATTTATTTAAATAATGCAACAACTCTGGGTAACTGGGGTTGAGGCGTTACAGTTGGTAATAGAGGAAGTTTAGAAATAACCATGGAAACTATATTTATATAAACTATGATTAGATCAAATTACCCTAAGATAGACTTTGAGTATTAGTATAGAAGAACTTCCTAGAATTATGGTAATGTAGAGGTTTTGTGAGTTTTCCATGAAAATACATCCCTTTCTACATATGAGCAGGTTGAGGTGGCTTTAGAATAGATGTACCTAGGGGTAAAACCCGAAAACAACACATTGAGCTAGACTCGAATGAGAACTGGTGCACGAAAATGGGCCTTGCTGCACTCTTGGTTACGACACTCCCATGGGTATGCTTTGGATAATTCTCATTTTCTTTACAAATCATTATGAAGCATTTACGAGTATATATCTTTTGAAAGAAAATATTTTTATGGATTATATCCATAAACTATTCTATTTATGTTTGGTATTTTACATGTTTGGAATTATTCATTGCAATTCATAAACTAACCTAGTGTATGTCATTGTATAGAAATGGCACCCAGTGGAAGGAATGTGAACACAAATGAAATGTATAATCCAAAGAGTAATAGGATAATATCTTTCATAGTATTAAGCCAATATTTATAAGGGAAATAATCTACCATGTATTCTCAACATATGAAGAAATAGTTTCATGTGTTAATAAGATAAGTAAAGAATTATCTAAGTCCTATGGCTTTGAAGGGAATCAAGAGAAGAAAAGGATTGAAGGGAGAATGATGGATAAAGGGAAGAGGGAAAAGAAGGATTTTACAATATGTGATAAATTTTGAATGAATCACCTTAGTAAATGATTGAATGGAATGGAAATGTGTTATAAGTATGGAGAAAAAAGGCATCAAGTATGCGAATTTAAGGGTAAAAAAAGTTTTCAAATATAAAATGATTCTTCTGCAAGGCATTGTAAAACTATGCGAATCAATGCCCCATTCATAAGAGTATACCACAAATGATGTTATTGGATAATAATCAAGTTTTTATACTAACTAGGATGAAGAGGATTGACTAGTGTTCTTATATTTCTATAATAGAATTATTTCATTTGAGTGATGTATCACCAATATACTGCTTAAATGAATTATGGATATAAATAAGGAGTGTACTATAGTATTATTTTATTGAGGATTTGATATTATATAGTTCTATGAAAAATGACTTAATAGAAAGCTATGATTTTTGGAAAATACATGGTTGAAGGAAAGGTAATCCTTAATATGGTATTGATAATGAGGTAGTGATTTTGGAAAAAGAGATTTTTTATTTGGATAAATTATATTGGATATTCTGGACTTCCTTGAGACTAATTAACGATTTGTATATTCCATCATTGTTGGAGTTTAAAACATTTTTTGGATAGAAGTAGTATATCCAGTATTCTATAAGGAATAAGGGAGCATGGATATAATCAATAATGTTTTATGGTAATTCTGGATGTTACCATGTTTTAAAATAATACATGATGAAGGTGTTCGCATGTTATTACATAGAAAAAAGGATCCTCGTTATGTTTAACTTCCTTATAAATTTTGGATTGAGAGTTTGGATATAATTATTTCGGATAAGTCTAATGGTTGGAATGAATTACGTTTGAAATTGGATACCATTGTTTAGGTTATTTTCAGTTTTTTATAAAAATGTCAACACACAGACCGTGTGACAACCCGTCACGTCGGAAAAAGCTCCAGGAATCGAAGCCACAACCATAGTACGATTGGGATATATTGACTACCACTGGATTACTTGAACACCCCATATTGTATAATGTAGTTTCTTTTTTAAAGGGTTTTATTGGTGAATTATAAATTCATATTTTTTGAACTCTATACGAATAGGATAAATAGAATATTTTCTTAAGTTCTATTATCTTTCAGAGTGAAAGATTAGTTTGTGGTAGAAATGAGATAAAGTATGGAACTCTACTTGTCAAGTATATATATATATATATATATATATGTATATATATTTTTGTCTTATTCTATGAAGAAATTAATTCTTAAAAGTTACATAAGGAATCTTAAAACTAAAAATGAGTTATCCTAATACCTTATGTTTTTTGGACCGATGATATTTTAAATCATCATAGATTGATCGCATTGAGGCCCTCAATTCTACAATTATTTATGACTGATGACCTCAATTACTCCCTATAAATATTTACGTTTTCCTCCTATTATGTGTCTTTAATTTCCACCAATGCTCTCTTAATCGAGATCATAATTTAGTGGTGACTTTTTCATTCCCCTTTTCCTCTTATTAATACTAAATTTTATTAACCGAATTTCCGATGTGGGTTTTCCCTCAAGGGTATTTTATATTTTCCAACTTTTATTTTCGAAGAAAAATTTCAAATTGAAAGGATGTAATTTATTGAAGGAGGTAATAATCTAACACCCCATGATTTCATAGTACATTATTTCTTCAAAGCAATTCAATAACGTGCACTACATGCAACACTGAGTTCAAGCACACCACGATTTACCAAACTAGCCGTTGAAAAGAGGTTATGAATAGTATTAACTGAATTTTGAACTTTAAATAATCCTTATAATTTTAGAATCTATAGTATCAGTTTCTTAGACATAATTTAACAACAAATACATTTTTTCAGATAAAAGAAGTATTTTTTCAAATATGCTATTTTACATCCTTTTAATGGCGAACCATTTTTAAATACAATATTTTAAACTTGTATATATTAAATTTGACAAAATAATCTTCTTATTTAGAATAAAGACATAATAATTTAGTTTCAATAAATTTTCGCTGTTTTTCTGATAACTTTTATATTTGGGTGAATAGTGAATAATACTATATTATAACTGAAAACAACTTTTTTAATGAAAAACATTTATAGTGTTAAATTATAAATTTTAATGGTTTGGAAGTATATGTTGATTATATATTTACCATTTAATCCAATTCTGGTTATTTTAAGAAATTTTACATTGAAATCAGACATAAACAAGTGTCAATCATTTGATAGTTACTATTTCTTTAAAATAAGTCTTTTGGTTTCGACAATGAGAATTAATTTTAAATTAATAAATTAAAATTATATGTTTTAAATTTAGTAAAATAGACACAATTTTTGGATTCAGAATTTCGAAATTATCCTAAGGTGAATTTTTGGTATTTTTTTTGAAAACTTCGAATTTTCGATGAATAGTGAAAAAACATTGAGTTATTGTTTAAAAAATGGCTTGTTATTTAAATAATTATTTATCTTATTTAAATTTATTTTTTTGTCAAAATAGATACATATTTCCAATATAAATTCAATGAAATTCATTGGATTCAGTTTCTAATAATTTTAGATATATAAAAATTTTATTGAACATTTCACCGTCTTTTACCCACCTCCTAGGAGATTTTGCAAATTCACATAAAACATAATTTTACCACTTCTGTGAGTGGAATTTCAAAAATCCGAGAGACACGGTTTACCTCAGTAAGTAAAATGTGGTTCAATAATTTGAAAATAATTTTTGGTGAATAGTAACTGTTGACTTTTATTTACAGCGGTTAAAGTTAAATAAGGTAATTCAAGGTAAAAAGAATATTGTAATAATTCAAAATTACTTTTACACATGTCTTAACCTTATTGGATGAGTATTTTCTGACCATGGGCATCCTTGGGTCTATTTTGGGACCCCATTGATCCACTTATGAATGATAATAACCTTTTTATTAATTAATTTAAAGTAAACACAAAATTGACATAAACAAAAATCATTTAGAAATTAATTTTTATATGGTGTTATATAAGTCATATTTTTTAATATAAATATTTTTTGGAAAGATAAAACGATTTCATACATCATCGTATTTTTTTATAATTTTTAGACAATTAATAATGAAATTTATTTATAACCCAATGATGATGCAATAATTATCTTATTAATGAAAGAATCAAATAAATGGTATTATAAATATTAAAATAAATCTAATTTCAAAATTTTTATGACATAAAAGAATTTTCTAGGTGAATCTAACATGTTAGGGCTGATTAAATGTTTCTTTTTTAAAGTAATAAAGTTGTGATGAATTTCACAAAAAACAAAATAACAAAGTGTCAAAATTGACATAAATTAATATTTAAAAAAATACTATATTATTTGTTTACATAATATTCCTAAAAATGTAAGGTTCAACAAAAGTGCTTAAATAATATTATATAAGTCATTAATGAGCCACTTGAGATTCTATTGGATGTTTATAGTAAGTTTATTAACCATATTGAGTAAGAATACAGGAAGACATGATAAAAGTTAAACTATTTAACTAAGAGTTAAATCTAAAAGATAAGGTTAAAATGGTAACCAAGACTTGTCTAAAACCTAATGGTTGTGATGATTTCGACCCATAACCACCTATGGCTCAAAATAAATTCATTTGGAACCATTATAAATCGAATATTATTGTATAATATATTAATACTTTAATATTTTTTTAAAGTGGCCCTCACCACTATTATAAAATGGCACATCCACTTCTCTCAAAATCACACCTCCAAAACCATTTTTCTCGGCCAAAAGCTACCGAAATATCCTCCCAACTATCCAAACTTCATCCTAGAGGCCTTCCTTTGGTCAGAAGGCCAACTTACGGACCCATTTTGATCAAATCAAAAGGAAGAACCTGAAGAAGAGGTAATGATTTTACCACTCTCCTTCAAGTTCTCTTATTTTTCCACATATTCATTCTTTGTTTTTTCAATTATAATATAATAACTCCAGTATCTTATACAAACTGTGATGTTATTATAAATATGGCACAACTATATTCATTATTTTACCAATATTATGAATGATAATGTCACTATGTGTGCGTACGTATGTCTTATCGTCTCCACGCCAGGGTTAATTTGTAATTCAACACTATGTTATTTAGATGGATATAATGATGAGTAATATGTATATAAATAATTAAATTAACATTGTAATGTCTCTGTAAAATTAATATACTATCCAATTCAACACTTTTAAGGAAATGATATTTCCACTCATGCGTACGAACGGATTACCGTCTCCACGATGTGATGAGATTCATTTCCATGATCACCATTCATCGACGATTATAAAAATATATATTTCTAATAATTATGTAATATATGAAATAATAATTACATTGGAGATAGATATATATATATATACTTACTTACATATATCTTATTCACTTAGTTCTGTTCAATACGATATGAAAATGGAAACAGTGTTTATGCGTACGTACGGACTACCGTCTCCATAAACGGTGTTTTTCATTCCATATATATGTATATTATACATATATATATTGTAAATATATATGATACATAAATCATGTTTCATATTCTTGAAGTATTTAAATCTTAGTCTAAGTTATACAATCAAGAGTATCAAGTTAAAACATGTACGATAAAGAAAGTGATTATTACTCGAAATGTTAATTTCACATCGAAATTATTCTTAAATGGGTATTATAAAGTCATTAATGAATCATTTATGACATCATAAATACTAATATGGTTCTTTTATACTTTAATAACATATTACTATCTTCATACAGGAGGTTAAATGTATCCTTTACTAATGGAATTCCCGTGAGATTCATGCCATATTGACACTACTACCTTTTGTGTGGTCTATGTACGGACCATAATTGTATTATTTATGTAATAGAATTTAATTAATGTGTATTTTCATACTCATTGTATGATAAATCTTTCATAGGGTGTATGTTTCCTAAGTTACCAAATTGGTAAGAGTTAATTTCACAATCTCTTTATTATCCGAGATTGTTTTTACGTAAGTATCTACTGGGACATATTTATTATCAATGTCCATGTTTCATAAAATAATTTTCAAAGGGATTCTTTTAAGGTACATTTACTAAAACATCATTTCAAATGTTTTAAGGATTTATTCTTCTAAACCAATCTCATTAATGTCCATGTTTTCAAAATGGTTTTAAGGATTTATTTAAATGGACATGAATGTATTAAAATATTAATTACTTTCAAAAGATTCAAATTGGTATGGGATATTTTGATTCAAAAATTTATTTAAATTTCTTCCTTTCTAAATTGTGTGACTTTTAAATGTTTTCATGAAAAAGGGATATTTCTCTCAAAGAGGTTTACAAATCATTTTCATCTATGTCAAAATACTTTAATGGATTTGAAACTTGTTTGAAGTTGATTTATTATGATACAAATCATCTGTATTGTATTAATGATTTTGCGATATGTTTGACCATGGATGTGTTATTTTTATAATATTCATGGTTTATGGGTAAGTTATTGACATTTCGTATGCTAGTTTTAATATTAATGTTTATGTTATGTTTAAACCTTTTCATATGAGAAATGCATTGGATTTAGTAATTGAAGGGTGGAGCCCGCTATAGCTCCTCGATGAATCCGTAGGTCTCATGAGACAAACTAGTGTCTTGGCACAAGGCTTTGACAAAATCTTATTTGTAGTCTTGGCACAAGGCCTTGACTACGTGGCTATGATAGTTTGGAATTATGCATTCCATCATAACAAAAGTGACTATTGATATTGCATGTGATTGTTTGAGTAGTAAAATATCCATGTGAATAAGTAAATTGCATTATTTTATTGTATCATTAAAATATTATGCTTAAGTTTATGTTTAAAAATCCTTTTGTTTTAGTCTTATACATTGCCTTAAATCTTTATGCTTATTTGTGAAAGTTTCTGCTATATTGTTATCCTTGCTGAGAATCTGAGCTCACCCCTTGCTATGTTTTAATTTTCACCAGATTCCAAGAAGTGTATTATGGTTGATAAGATGGGTTAATATAGGATATTAATGGTGTTTTCAAAGGATCATTTATGTTGTGTTTTATTTTCTAAAGTGTAATGTAACATACATGTGTGTAATCTATTTTCCAAGACTGCTAAACTGATTGGTCTTTCAGGACTTGATTCCTTGTAATCATGCCAATGTATTAAAATAATGCACCGAATCTGGGTAACTGGGGTCGGGGAGTTACAGTTGGTATCAGATGATGTTTAGAAATAACCTTAGAAACAAGATTTATATAAACTCTGATTAGAGATCATTACCCTAAGATATACTTTGAGGATTAGTATAGAATAACTTCCTAGAATTTTGGTAATTTAGAGATTTTGTGAATTTTTCATGCGAACACATCCCTTTATATATACGAGCAGGTAGAGGTGGCTCTGGCATATATGTACCTAGGGGTAAAACCTAAAAACACTGCATTGAGCTATACTCGAACATGAACTGGTGCACGATAACGGTCCTTGCTGTACTCTTGGTTACAACACTCCCAGAGGATATGCTTTGGATAATTATCATTTTATTTACAAATAATTATAATGGATTTACGACTATATATCTCCTCAAAGAAAATATTTTTATGAATTATATCCATAAACTATTCAATTTATGATAGGTAATTTTAAAGTTTAGAATTATTCATTCCAATTCATAAACTGACCTCGTGTATGCCATTATATAGAAATGATGACCAGTAGAGGAAATATGAACTGCAACAAAACATAAGATCCAAAGAGTAAGAAGGAATATATCATTCATATTATTAATCAAAAATTTATAAGGGAAATAGTATACCATGTATTCTCAACATATAATGAAATAGTATCATGTGTTAATAAGATAAGTAAAGAATTATCTGAGTCCTATGGATTTGAATGGAAGCAAGAGAAGAAAAGGATGGAAGAAAGAAATATGGATAAAGGGAAGAGGGAAAATAAGGATTATCCAATATGTGATAAATATAAAATGAATCACCTTGGTAAATTCTTGAAGGGAATGGGAGTTTGTTATATGTTTGGAGAAAAGGGACATCAAGTACGTGATTGAAAGGGTAAGAAAAAGTTTTCAAATGTGAAATCCTTCATCGGCAAGGCATTGAGACACTACATGAATCAATGTCACATTTATAAGAGTATAATGCAAATGATGTTATTGGATAATAATCAAGTTATGATACTACCTCAGATGAAGAGTAATGACCAGTTTTATTATGTTGTTATTATAGAAATATTTCATTTGATTATTGTATCAACAGTATACTGGTTACATGAATTATAGAGATAAATAAGGATTGTACTGTAGTACAATTTTATTGAGAATTTTAGATTATATATTTTTAAGAAATGTGACTTAATTATACGCTATGATTTTTGGAAAATACATGGTTGAATGAAATTTAATCCTTAATATAGTATTGATAATGAGGTTGTGATTTAGGAATAAGAGATTCTTGATTTGGATAAACTATATTGGATATTCTTGACTTCCTTGAATGCAATTAATGATTTGTATATTCCATCATTGTTGGAGTTTACAAAATTTTTTGGATAGAAGGAGTATATCCAGAATTCTATAAGGAATAAGGAAGAAATAATATAATTAATAAGGTTTTATGGTAATTCAGGATGTTACCATGTTTTAAAATAATTCATTATGTAGGTGATCACATGTTTTTACATGGAAAAAGGATCTTTATTGGGTTTAACATCCCTAAAAAAAATTTACTGATAGTTTGGATATAAGTATTTCGGATAAGTATAAAGGTTGGAATGGATTATGTTTGAAATTGGATAATATTATTATGATTATTTTTGTATTTTTATAATATAGAAAACACAGATACTGTGTGACAACCCGTCGCATCAGACAAAGCTCTGGGAATCGAACCCACAACTATAGTGCGATTGGAATTTATCTCCTACCCTAGACTACGTAATGTCCGTGGATTGTATAATTTAGTTTCGTTTTTTAAAGGGTCTGATAAGTGACATATAAATTCATATTTTTTGAAACCTTACAAATAGGATAACTAGAATATTTTTTTAAGTTCTATTATGTTTTAGAGTGAAAGATGAGTTTGTAGTAGAAATTAGTTAATGGATGGAACTCTTCTTGTGAAGTATATATATATATATATATTTATTCATTTATTCTATGAATAAAGTAATTCATAAACATTAGGTAAGGTATCTTAAAAATAAAAATGTGTTATCCTAATACCTTATGTTTTATTGAACCGATGATATTTTATATCATCATAGATTGATGGCTTTGAGGCCTTCAATTTTACAATTGTTTATGACTGATGACCTCAATCACTGCCTATAAATATTTAAGTTTTTCCTCCAATTATGTGTCTCTAATTTCCACCAATGTTCTCCTAATCGAGATCATAATTTGGTGGTGACTTTTCCATTCCCCTTTTCCTCTTATTAAGACAAATTTTTTTTATCCCAATTTCTGATGTGGGGTTTCCCACAAAGGTATTTTATATTTTCAACCTTTTACTTTCTAAGAACAATTTCAAATTACAAGGACAAAATTTATTGAAGGAGGGAAGAATGTAACACCCCGATATTTAATAGTATGTTATTTCTTCAACGTAATTCAATAACTTACACTACACTCAACATCGAGTTCAAACGCACCACGACTTACCAAACTAGCCGTTAAAAAGTGGTTATGAATAGTATTAAATTAATTTTGAACTTTATATAATCCTATTAATTTTAGAATCCATATTATGAGTTTCATAGACATAATGTAAGAACAAATACATTTTTTTCAGATAAAAGAAGTATTTTTCAAAAAATGAAATTTTACCGCCTTTTAATGGAGAACCCTTTTTAAATCCAATATTTGAAACTTTTATATATTCAATTTGACAAAATAAAAATCTTCTTTAGAATCAGGACAGAATAATTTAGTTTCAATAAATTTTTGGTGTTTTTCTGATAACTTTCATATTAGGGTAAATACTGAAAAATACTATATTTTAACTGAAAACAACTTTTTTAATCAAAATAATTTATAGTGTTAAATTATACATTTTACTGTTTTGTAAGTATAAATTGATTATATTTTTACCATTTAATCCAATACTGGTCATTGTATGTAATTTCACAATGAAATTGGACATAAACAACTGTCAATCTTTTGATAGTTATTATTTCTTAAAAATACGTCATTTGGTTTTGACAACAAGAATTAATTTTAAATTAATAAATGAAACTTATATGTTTTTAATTTTTTAAAATAGACATAATTTTTTGATTCAGAATATCTAAATTATCTTAGGGTGAATTTTTGGTATTTTTATGAAAGCATTCAATTTTTAATGAATAGTGAAAAACACTGAGTTATTGTTTAAAAACAGTATTTTTATGTAAATAATTATTTATTTTATTTAAATTAATTTTATGTAAAAATAGATACATAATACCTATATTAATTCCATGTAATTCATTGGAGTCAGTTTTAAATAATTTTGGATCTATAAAAATTTTATTTAACTTTTCACTGTCTTTTACCCACCTCCTAGGAGAATTTGCAAATTCACATAAAACATAATTAAACCATTTCTGTGAGTGGAATTTCAAAAATCTAAGAGACATTATTAACCTAAGTAAGTAAAATGTGGTTCAATAAGATGGAAATAATTTTTGGTGAATCGTAACTTTTGACTTTTATTTACAGCGGTTAAAGGTAAATAGGGTAATTAAAGGTAAAAATAACATTGTAATAAATCAAAATTACATTAACACTTGTCCTAAAATTATTGTATGAGTAATGTCTGACCATGAGAATCCTTGGGTCGATTTTGGGACCCCATGGTTCCACTTGTGAATGATAATGACACTTTAGATTAATTAATTTAAAGTAAAGACAAAATTAACATAAAAAAAATCTTAGTAATTAATTTTTATATGTTGTTATTTTAGTAATATTTTTTTCTATAAATATTATTTGGAAAACTAAAAATAATTTATACATCATGGTATATTTTTATAATTTTTAGACATTAAATAAATATATTTATTTATGAAACAATGATGATTGAATAATTACATTATTAATGAAAGAATCGAATAAATAGTATTATAGATATTAAAATAAATATAATTTCAAAGTTTTTATGACATCCACAAATTTTATAGGTGAATATGACATGTTAGGGATGATTTAATGTTTCTTGTTCATTGTAATCAAGTAGTTATGACTTTAAAAAAAACAAAATACCAAATAGTGTGAAAATTGACATAAATTAATATTTAAAACAAATAATATATTATTGGTTGATATAATATTCCTAAAAAAGTAAGGTTCGATCAAATGGATTAAATAATATTATATATTTCATTAATGATCCACTTGAGGTTCTTTTGGAAGTTTAGAGTTTTTTTATTAACCATATAGAGTAAGAATACAAGAATACACGATAAAAGTTAAACAATTTAACTAAGAGTTAAATCTAAAAGATAAGTTTAAAATGCTAACCTAAACTTGTATAAAACCTATTGGTTGAGATTATGTCGACCCATAACCACCTAAGGCCCAAAATAAATTCATGTTGAACCATTATAAACTGAATATGATTTTATAATAAAATATTACTTTAATCTTTTCCTAAAGTGACCCTCACCCCTCTTATAAAAGGGAACTTCCCCTTCACTCAAAATCACACATCCAAAGCCATTTGGCGCGGCCAAATACTGCCCAAACAAACACCCAAATATCCTACCTTCGTCCTAGAGGCCTTTATTTGGTTATAAATCCATCTTAAGGATCCTTTTTGATCAAATCAAAAGGTAGAACACAAAAAAAGGTAATGTTCTCACCACCCTCTTTCAAGTTCCCTTGTTATTGAACTTAATCTTTCTTTTTGATTTACATTCTAAAAAAATAAATCCAGTATATTCTATATACTATGATGTTTTTATAAATATTTCACAACTATATTCATTATTATAACCATTTTATGAATGATAATGTCACCTTGCGTGCATACGTACGGCTTACCGTGTCCACGTCGTGGTGTAACTTGTTATTCAAGACTATGTTATTTGGATGGATATAATGATGCTTAATATGTATATAAATAATTAAAATAACAAGATAATGTCTCTGTAAAATTAATATACCATCCAATTCCTCACCTTTAAGGAAATATTATTGTCTCTCGTGCGTACGTACGGATTACCATCTCCCCGGCGCGATGAGATTCATTTCCATGATCACCATTCATCGATGATTATATAAATATATATTTCTAATAAGTATGTAATATATGTCATAATTATTCAACTAAAGATATATATATATGTGTACTTACATATATCTTATTCACTTAGTTACGTTCAATACTATATGAAAATGGAAAGTGTTTTTATGCGTACGTACGGACTACTATCTCCATAAATGGTGTTTTTCATTTCATATATATTTCAATTATACATATTTATATTCTAAATTTAAATTATATATAAATCATGTTTTATATTTTGGAAGTATATAAATCTTTGTCTAAGTGTTACAATTAAGAGTAACAAGTTTAAACACTTACGATAAAGAAAGTGATTATTACCAGAACTGTTAATTTAACATGGAAATTATTATTAAATGGGTATTATGAAGTCTTTAATGAATCATGTATGATATCATAAATACTAATATGGTTCTGGTATACTTTAATGACATACTAAGATCTTCATACATGAAGTTAAACGTACCCTCTACTAATGGAAAGTGCAAGGTAAGGGGTTTAATCTCACTCCTTATTCCCATGAGATTCATGCCATATTGACACTATTTCCTTTTGTGTGGTGTATGTACTTCCCATAATTGTATTATTTGTGTAATACAATTTAATTTATGTGTATTTAATATTTATTTTATGATACTTCTTTCATTGGGTGTATGTTTCGTAAGTTACCAAATTGGAAATGGTTAATTTCACAATCTCATTATTATCCGAGGTTATTTTTACGTAAGTATCTAAGTGCACATATTTATTATACATGTCCATGTTTTATAAAATAATTTTCAAAGGGATTATTTTAAGGTAATTTTTATTAAAACATCATTTTAAATGTTTAAAATATTTTTTCTTCTAAACCATTATCATTAATGTCGATGTTTTCAAAATGGTTTTAAGGATTTATTTAAATGGACATGAATTTTTTAAAATGTTAACTACTTTAAAAAGTTAAGAAGTGATATGGGACACTTTGATTAAAAAATTTATTTAAATGTCTTATTTTCTAAATTGTGTGACTTTTAAATGTTTTCATTAAAAAGGGATATTTCTCTCAAAGTGTTTTACAAATTAATTTCATCTATGTTAAAATCCATTAATGGATATTAAACATGTTTGAAGTTGATTTATTATGATAAAAATCTTCTGAATTGTATTGAAGGTTTTGTGATATGTTTGACTGTGGATGTATTATTTTTATACTATTCATGGTTTATGGCTAAAGTATTGACATTTCGTATGCAAGTTTTAATATGAATGTTAATGTTATGTTTAAACCTTTTCATATGAGGAATGCATTGGACTTAGTAAGTGATGGGTGGAGCCTGCTATAACTCCTCAATACATCGGTAGGTCTCATTAGACAAACTACTGTCTTGTCACAAGGCCTTGAAAAAATATTATTTGTAGTCTTGGCATAAGGCTTTGACTATGCGGTTATGATAGTCTGGCATTATGCATTCAATCATTATGAAAGTGGCTATTGATTATGCATGTGATTATTCGACTAGTATAATATCCATGTGATTAAGTAAATGGCATTATTTTATTGTATATTTTTTTATATTATGCTGAATTTTAAGTTTAAAAAGGCTTTTGTTTTAGTCTTATACATTGCATTAAATGTTTATGCTTATTTATGAATGTTTCTGATATATTGTTATCCTTACTAAGCATCTCAGCTCACCCCTTTCTATGTTTTAATTTTCTCATGATTCCAAGAAGTTTATTATGATTGATAAGTAGGGTTAAGTTAGGGGATTAATGGATTTCTCAAAGGATCATTTATGTTGTGTTTTATTTTCTAAAGTGTAATATAATGTCCATGTATATAATCTATTTTCCATGACCGCTAAACAGATCGATCCTTCATGACTTGATTCCTTGTAATCAAGACAATTTATTAAAATAATGCATCAAATCTAGGTTACTGGGGTCCGATTTTTACAATTAGGTCATTATGATGTCATAAAACACACTATATATTTTTTCGGTATTTAATTTTTACATAAGGATTCGACTGTATCAGAAAATTATGAAATACTAACAATTAGATAATTTCAACATAATGATTCCAAAATAATATTTATTTTATATAAATTATTATCTAAATATTTTAATATTCACTCTTAAAATATAAAACCATCATTTATTGGAAATTTATAGCTTTAAAAAATTGTTTTAAACCTTAATAATAATCACATTTTACATTCTAAAAATCAAATGATCATTTATAATTTATAAAAAATATAAAATAAAAATATTTTAGTAAAATATTTTCTATTCAAAAATCCATTTATTCAGAAAAATAAATTCTTTTGTCAAAAATAAAATCTCTATTTTATCATATAAAATTATAATTCTTATCAAACTGAATACTTAATTATTTATAGAGTAAAAAAATAATGAATAAATATAATCCTAATTTACCATTTAAATAAGTGTTCTTATAACACTATTATAATAACATTATTTATAAAAACATTGCTTAATATAATAATTTATTTATTTATGTAATGTATCATTTTACAAAAAAAATAAATTTATCTAATTCATTATATTTTAATGAAAAAATAATCTAAAAAAAGAATTTATGGAATTAGAATTTTATTTATAAAAGGGATTACACCATAAGTAACTAATACCTTGTTACATAATCACTTATAATTCCCACATAAGACCTAGGGGTAAGGTTTGTTATGGTGATAGACTCTTGGGGAGGCTCATATAACATCCCATGGGTGGTAATATCAATTAAAGTTTACATCTCATGTTGGTGATTTCTTTCAAGATTATCATGTTGAATATAAGATTTGTCTTGGTAAAGAGTGAAGCCATGTGACGCTACCTCCTTTTCGAGATCTGACAAATGAGCTTCGTATGGCTTGAGTCTATTGGATGAGGATCTCATCTCCTTTGTATTTTTTGAATGGATTATTTTTAAAAACCATAAATTTATATCAATCATGTTGTCATTGTTCAATAACTATATTATCAATGGTAATGATACATAATAATTATTTAAACCTTATAAACAATTAATCTATTTTCTATATCTATAAGACATTAAAAGAAAGTTAATTTTATTCATAAATGATAGAGTCCTTATAATATTTCCCCCTTTTGAAATTTCTCCCTTGCAATTTACATTTACCGCACAAAAAGAGAAGAGGGTAACTCTGCCTCATCACTTCTACTAGTTCCTCAATTGCTTCTTCAAACTTGTGGTTTCTAAAAAAACTTTGATGAGGGCATCATCCTATTTCATAGAACATTTTTTCACTACGATATAAGATGTTAATATGATTATATTCATAGGGGATGAAATTTTCCAATGGTACCACCTCTAGATTGAAAATATGTGATGGGTCTGGTATGTACTTCCTCAAGAGTGAAAATGGAATACAACATGTACTTGAGACAGGTTCAGTGGAACTTCTAGTTGATAAGATATTACTCCAATATGATCAAGGATCTATAAAGGGCCAATAGACCATGGACTAAGAATTAACTTCTTCCCAAATCTCATAACTCTCTTCTATGGTGATATACAGAGGAATACAATGTATCCAACATCAAACTCTAGGTCTCATGGATGATTTTCATTATAGCATTTTTGTCAACTCTATGATGAATTAATGTGTTACAAGATGGTATTAACCTTCTATAAAATTTCATCAACCATTTAGGGACCAAGATGTTTTCTCTCCCCAACTTCATCCCAACATGATGTTCTTCTACAACTCTTCCCATAAAGGGAATCATAAGGAACCATATGGATTCTTGAGTGGAAACTATTGTTTTAGGAGAAGTAAACTAGAGGAAGATGTTGATCACATCCTCCCTTGAAGTCCATTGAGAATTCCCTCATCATGGCCTCATGTGTTTCGATAGTATGCAAAAATTGGCCACCAGTTTGAGGATGATAAGTTTTACTAAAGTTAAACTTGATATTCAGAGCTTGTTAGAGACACTCCAAGAATGTAGAGGTGAATATTGGATCTTGATCAGATTTTGATAGCGGAATACTATGATTCCTTATCACTTATATGATGTATATTTGTTCCAGTTGATCCAATTAAAAATCCTCTATAATTTCAATGAACTATACTGTATTTGTAAGATGATCCACAAAAACCAAGATAGAATTTTTTTCTTTGGATGTATTTAGAATTCTGGTGACAAAGTCCATGGTGATGTTATTCAATTTCCATGTTGGAATGGGTAATGATGGAACCATCCCCATAGACGTATTCCTCTTATCCTTCACTAGATTATATACTACTAACGTTTTTTATACTCAGTAACAACCTTCTTCATGTTATCCCTCCAATTATGCTTTTGGATATCTCGATACATCATTGTATTTCCTAAGTCAATGAAGAAATTAGATATATATGAACCATAATAATGATTGTTCGTTAACTCTGTATTTGATGGAACACATAGTCTTGACCCAAATATCACAATTTCATCTTTATTAACATTGAAATTTGAGGATTTTCCATTTCAGATAGTTTGGTCTTTATTATGAATTATACATCATCCTCTTGAGCATCCTTTAACCATTCTAAAATAGATTGTTGATGAATAATATGTGAATGGATTGATGATCTTTCCTTTTTTATGATTCCCATTTCCATATTAATCAAATATAATAATATTAGATCCTTTTAAATTTTCATGAATGAATGAGTTTCCGGATCCATTCTACTTAGAGCATCTGCCACATTATTCACTTTCCCATGGGGGTAATGGATTGAGCGGTCATAGTATTTGATAATCTCTAACCATATTTGTTGGTGGATATTCAACACATTTTGTGTGAATTTATACTGGAATATTTTGTGATATATATATATTTCACACTTTCCAAAATATGTAATGTTGCCAAATTTTCAAAGAAAAGATTACTACAACCATCTCTAGATCATGTTCTAGATTTTTTCACTATTGAATTTTCAACTCCCTTGAGGCATATGTAATGTCCTTTTCTTTTTTCCAAAAATTCCATCATAGGGAGACATATAAACTTTTCATGAAGAACATTCCCACAAAATTCAACATGTGATACCACACTTATATATGTTTTTTCCTAATGATTTAATATCATTTCTACTATGGACTGAAGGATTTTAGAAAACATAAAAGATATACTAATAGGTCATGAATTTAAATAAATTATGACATAAATAACTTGTAAGTATTGGTTACATATAATTCATTCATAATTATCTATATTAGAATAAGACTTCTCGTGCTCCCATGATCAAGGTGATTGTTGATTCTCCTCATGCTTCTCAGCTCTTATAATAGTGAACTGTCTTGGGTGATTTCTGACTTATCCACATTTATAGAATAGAATTAGATTTGATGCCTTATATGGTACTTTGTTTCCATTCATCAGATTATCCATTTTGACATGGTAATCATCTAGTTTGTTCCCTTCCATTCCACACATAAACGATCTCATAGTCCCTTTGTGACATTTTCCTTGGTGCATCTTTCCACACTTTCTACATGAATGAAATTGGGACATCTTTCCATAATCAACTTTATTAGATGAACTTTCATGAGATTTAATCTTCTCCTTCCTTGATTTCCTCGGTAATTAAACAATGTTCCAATTGTTAATCATAAATTATGATAGATCAGATTGAATAATAATGATATTTCCTACTTGAGCTACCATTTGATTGGTAATCTCATTGGGAAATTCATTATGTGGACCTTCACATCGGTTGTTAGCAATATTCCTCATATTAACATCCATTGGATAAAATAAAAAATAGGGATGAGTATCATATACATTTTATCACATAAAGGGGTATCCAATGACATTAAAGGGATAACTTATAAATTACATTTAACACCATAACTTATATATTTTTAGGCTTGAATCTATGTTATCCATGATCTATCTCCTAATGTAAATTATTATTGGCTTTTTAGTCCCTTAATAAAGGATCCTATTAATATTATGGATTTAATGAAACATATCCCCTAGGAGTGTTGAACATAGAGTGCATCAAGGCTGTAGTCATGCAATAGTTCTCATTGTATTCTATCCCAAAGCAGTGTTTTCAGGTTTTAACAATAGATACATATGTTCCACATCCACATCTAATTTTTTGTATACAGAAATGGATTTATTATCTAGATAAACCACTTAATTTATACTCACCAAAATGTAAGGATATTTTTCTTATACTTAGCCTTATCCTTAGGGTATTAATTTGGGTTTTCTAATCATAATCCCAATAATAACAAAACATATACTCTGATACCTATTATAACAACCATGCTCCTTATTACACATTTTAACACGATTTATTAAATAAATATTTACTTAGCACCACATAGATTGTTGATATGTTTAATGTATTTGGGGATTAGGAACATTATAAAAAAAATACGCGAAATACATATCTTTATTGAAAACTTCTTTTACATGACCACAATATTCCTTCATACATAGCACTACATGTGGATAACCTGAGGATGTACATAAAAAGGGGTGATATATAAAGACAAATAAGGGAGTAAACAAGTAAAAAAATGAAGAAAAAATTAAATTTCAGTTAATAAGAATATAAATGGAAAACAACAGAAATAAGAACATAAAGACATGATATAACATGGTTATTATATCATTGAAATGTAGCAACGTCATTAAACATGCTATTAGAATGAGCCAAGGCCCATTGAAAATTTATTATTATAAGCAAAACCTAATTTAAAATTTATTAGCATGACTAAAACCTTATTGAAAATTGAATATCATGATACTAAACATTACCCAATGCATTGAATCACTATTAGGGTGGACCCTTCATGAATATTTTAATATCTTGCTTAAGTGTTCCCCATAGATGATATAACATGGATTCTTTCAACATAATGATTTATTAAACGACCTAAGAATTTAAAATACATAAATTTATATATCATTCAATGATTATATGTTCATAGAGGTTAATATGCTTGATAGATAAATTGGTATGATAATCACTACATGATGATTTTTAGCATGGAAAAATCATGGTGCAATTTCAGTAGCATAACAGTGTCATATAGAAATTCATGAATTTGGAGGATGAGATGGAAAGGGGTATCTCATAATTTATATATGAAACATAAATTAATCAGATCATGTAACATAATATCCCAACATATGAAATGGAATTTAAATGCATAATATAGAAGAATCATTAGAATGAAAATAAGAAGAGATAAATCGTATATGGAATTTCAGCATTGCAACGTGGCTACAAGAAAGGAAATAATGAGAGAAAATGGGTATATAATCATTGAAACATAATTTAGGAAGTATGTGAGAGGTTAAAAATCATAACCGAAACTTTTATATTGAAAATAAAATGGAATAACAACCAAGTGAAACATGGAGTAAATTGAGAAAGGAAGGAATCCCTTGCAGAATTTGATCATTGTATCTGGTGTACATAAGAGTTCATAAGAGGGATAAATGAGAGTGAAAGGGGATATTATAATTTATAAATAAATTCGTTAGTAATGAAGAAATTTAACAATATATACCAATATAGGAAAAAAAGTAAATTAAAATTCATAAAACGAAAATAATGTTTGACAAAAGAAAAGAGTCGAAGATCCATTATAAAATTTCGGCATAGTAACAACATAGGTGAGGGAAAAAATGAGGTAAGACAAAAACTAACTCATTAAAATAACCTAAAATGGAAATTATTATAATTATTAAAAAATAATTATAATATAACTATTTAAAATTACAAGAACTACTTTCCAATAAGATGCTTGAATTTGAAAGGAAGAGAGGAAAGTGGGGATTCCTTACTAGAAAGTGTTGTCCCAATGGCTTGGGAGAGGTTTCTTGAGAGATTTGGGGAACCATGGGAGGACTCTATGGAGTATGGGGAAGTGTTTGGTCAAGATAAAAATGTTTTTAGGGAAGAGTACTGGGAAATTATTTGGGACTATATAAGAAATGATGGGGAATTATTTATTATATAGGTTTTGGACACTACACACTAAAATATTCATAACCACATATCAGACCATGGTATGTTACAATGGTCTCAAGCCACAGTTATTGGAAAAAATATTCTATAGGGATATGGTCCAAATGAATTAAAATATTACACTGTCTTATTTGGAGGTAAGTCAAACTCTCTAGGAATTTGTTCTAAAATGTTAAAATATTTTATATGTTTTAGAGGGCCCACTAAGGAATTATAAAATTAATAAAACAAATATAAAATCAAAATATTTTAAAGGTAAAAAACTATATTGGCCTAATATCCCTTTTAATGTATTATATTACATCACAATTGGGTAATTATGATATCATAAAACGCAAGATATATTTACTAGGTATTTAATTTTTACCTAAAAATTCGACTGTCTCAAAAAATTATAAAAAAATTCTCCATTGAATAATTCAGACATCCTAATTCAAAAAAATATTTATATTTTATAAATAATTTCATAAATATGTTATTTTTTACATTTATAAAAAAATAATATTTACTGAAAATTGATTGGTTTTAAAAAATCATGTTTCAGACATTAATAAAAAATTAATTTGAATTAATAAAAATTATATGATCATTCATATTTAATAAAAATTATATAAAATTAATATTTTATTAAAATATTATTTATTCCAAAAAATCATTAATTCAACCAAATAAAATCTATAATTAAAAATATTATATATATTTTATCATATTAAATTATAGATCTTATCAAAATTAATACTTAATCATTTATAGATTAAAAACAATAAGGAATAAATATAACCATAATTTATAATAAAAAAGTGTTGTTATATCACTATTATAATAAAATTTTTAATAAAAACATAGTATAATATAATAATTTATTTATTATAGTAATGTATAATTTTACATGAAAAATCAATTTATAAAATTAAATATATTTTTTAGAAAAACTATTCTCAAAAAGGAATTGAGGGAATAATAATTTTATTTATAATATTTATTACATAATAAGTAACTAATACCTTGTTACATAACCCCTTATAGCACCTTTATAAGACCTAATGGTAAGGTGTGAGATGGTGATAAACTCTTGGGGCGGATCAGATGACATTGCTCGGGTGGTAATCTCTATTACCATGTACTTCCCTTATTGTCAATCTTGTTTGAGCTTAACATGTTGAAGCTCTTATTGGGGTTGGTAAAGAGAATATGCCAATTACACTACCTCCTTTTTGAGATACAAATAATGAGATTCGTATGAACCAATTCTACTGGATGAGGCCATCCTCTACTTTGTATGTGTCAAAAGGATACTTTTAAAAAAATTATACCTGTCATGTGATCATTGTTCAATTTCTATACTATCAATGGTAATAATAATTAATGATTATTTAAACACAATAAAATAGGTCATGTTATTTTTATATTCATAATATGTTAAAATAAATGGGATTTTCTTCATCAATGATGAGTTCATTAGCAAGATGAAATACTAATATATAGTAATATTTGGTCTTTACCATGTTTTTATGCATATACAGGATGACCAAAACATTATCATCATTATATATGAAAGTTTTACATATCTTGGGTTTATGTAGATTATTAATCAAACTTTTTTTAAAAAAATACATTTTAAATTATTCATCCTAAATATAATTAAAGAATAAATTAACCCCTTCTATATTTTAAATTATCTTATTGGGAAAAATTATATAATTATCCAGTTAACTCCCACTTCTATTTTATGAATGGAAACCGTCTATATAAAACAAGAAAATTAATATACAAATTTTTTCAATATTATAATCTCATAATTCTTGGTATAACCATATGTATATATAATATTTTGGTCCAAATACTATGATATTTTTATGAATATCATATCCATAAAAAAACTAAAAACTTTATTGATGGAAGTTTTGGATACTTTTACTTAAAATAGACCATCTATTGAATAATAGTATATAATAAAAATAATTAAATGGTTTTATTCAAGATAATATTTATAAAATTATTCTCACGTATTTTCATCAATTAATATATAACTAGTATATTTTAACTGCACATTCAGACAAAATTTTCAAATATGGTGTTCTATGAAGAAATGGTTATGATTCAATGTCACATTTATATTAATAACCAACCATTTTTTATAAACAATATAATATTTTATACAATAAAATGTTTTTTTACCATTATATGATTTATTCTTTTCTTTATTCTCTATTTATTTGATTTTATAAAAATATTTATACTTGTATCTACAATGAAACCTATTACCAAACCAATGATATATATAATGATATATAAATACTATATGATCTTATGTAATCACATATATAGGTGAATAAAATGTAAGTGGACCTAATAGTCATTTTATGACTCTCTTCAAAAGGATTTTTGGTCATTATCCCATTATAATTATATCGGGCCATATGAAATGACTCAATGTCAAATGGATTTAAGAAACCAAAATAAAAAATCATTGAACAAGATACTCATTCCGTGTATTGTGAGATCAATATGCATTAAAATCATTTAATCCATTATAATATCCTTTTTTTAGTATGCACCACAATATAAAATATCATATAAATATATACAGTAAGATATTGATAATGAATTAAAGTCATTTCATTCACATGAAATAGAAACCCATTTTCTGTTAATAGACTAAAAATTATAGTGGCTCTCTAGCTTGAGAACCTATCAATACAAAACATATATACTTTAGAACATTGAATACAATGTTGATTAATTATCCCCTTCATGTAGTTTTACCTCTTAGTTAAATTTATTATATTTCATAACTATCATACATTCCCACTTATATAAGAAAAAATAAATATCCAATACCAGTAATGTAATACAAAATCCCAATATTTTATGAGAATTTGTTCTATTAATTTTTTATACCTCATAGTAAATTTATTTCCTTATATGATATATAATATTATCATATAAACCACAAAATAAAACAATATCATTTTATATTATAACTTAAATTTACTAATTAATGAGGAATACATTTTATATAAAAAATGCTAGTATAATAAGAAAATAAACACAAGAAAATAACATAACAAAATGATTGAAATATTATGGGTTGTTGTCTCCAGAGAACACCATAGTAATGAAGAAAACCATGGAAACAACCTATAAAAGTAATATAGAAATTCTTGAAAACCCTTAGTGAAAACAAAATGGTTGAAGAATTAAGGAATTAAGTAGTATATATAAAAATTTGGAGTCCCTTATGACCATTATAAAAAGGTAAATTAGTCATTTGAAATTTATATGTTTGAATTTTAAATTAACTATTGGAATAATGAAATGATTGTTAGAATAATTGATTATGTAACCATCTAAATAATGTTTATGATGAAAAACATAATTTTTTATAATTATTATATTTCCATAATATTTATTTTAAAATTATATAAATCAATGGAAGTGTTTTTTATATTTTTAATAAAATATGTGAGATTATTTAATAATAACATTAATTATTAGATTAAAATTTCAATATTTAAATTATCTAAACTATAAGTTTATTTTGACAAAGTTGATATAATTTTTGGAATCCGAGGATCAAAATTATTTAAATGCTTATTTTTTATATTTTTCTAGAAAATTTGAATTTTTTAATGATAAATAAAAATATAGTTTGGTATAAATAAGAAGTTTTATGACAAAATTATGATATAAATATTACTAAATAATTTATAAAAAAATTCATGGTTCAAAATATTTTTAATGAGTAAAATATTATTTAAAAATAATAAATTGAATTTTTAAACCAATAAATTAGTTCATAAAGTCTAAATTATATTTTTGTCTAATAAAAAACAATTTGGGAATTTTTTACTTTGAATGAATTATTTTAATGACTTTTAAATGATCTAAATATCAGTAAAATAAATATTATTTTTAATAAAATAATATTGAAAGTCACGCGAATCATTCAAAATTCAATATTTTATTAAGGTGAACCCCACCAATAGAAACATCAAGGGGATATTGAATAATGAAGTCTTATGGAATACACTCTAACAATAATTAAAGATTTAGAGGGTAAATACCTAGTAAAAGAGTAAATGATATGCGAGTGACACTTCATTCATTTAGATGCCAGACTATATGTAGCCTTGTTCAAATTTTTAATAGAATGAAGAATATCCCAATATTGATATTGAGCATTTTTCTAAGATCTGGTCTTATTGGAAATAGACAATTGAGGTGTTGAATATCCTGGGAGAAAGTTAGACACCCTGGATAAGTCTGATTATAACTCAACTAGGCTAATGTTGTAGATTCTATATAAGGATATGAATCTAAACATATGCCTTGGATAATCTATCAAAGAATTTATGTGTCCATAGAATGAATAGTAGTCCAATACTACTAATACTGATCTATCTCGAATGATTCATAATATTCTCGTGGCTTTATTCTCACATGAGTCTTCAGTGTTGAGTTTTAAGCCTTTCATTGGGGCTCTCCATGTGAAATAGTGTCTATCTCCATAATTAGTGACAACCTGCACTCTCTGTGAGAGTTTGGTGGTGAGATTTTAGAGGGTTAATAAAACCACTCAATATTCAATATGAAAACCAAGATCCATAATGATAAACCTCAATTTAAACTATATTTAAAGAGGTGAGGGTCATTAACCCTTGATTTTAGCATTTTTTGGGTCTTTCTAGATGACCCAACATCCTTATGTAATTACCTTATTGTAGAATTTGATATACATTTTTTAGATAGCATTGATGTTAAAACAATTTTGGGCTGACATCTACAATTAACCACTACTAGAGTCATTACATATTCATTACTAGAGTTTATTCCAAATGATCCTCAGCATGTCACTATCAAGAAATAAGTGTATAATAGTTTCTTCTTTTGATGCATCATAAAAATATAATTTAGATACCAGATTGATCATTTTCCTTCAAACCACTTTATCCCACATAATGGAATAATAATAGATAAAACATAGAAAAATAATAATAATTTTCTTTTATGTCCTTACACCAAATCCACATCACCCATTATTTATCTCCCTGTTAAGCATTGAATGACTTTTAGAAGAAACAGGTTATAAAAAGTCATAAGAATAAATAAGTAAAGTCACATCATACATCCTTATATAGTATTATAATTACATTATAGATAATCCCTTAATGAAAAATGATAACCAATTTTGAAAATGTCATGTGACATGTATCTTTACAAAACAATATTTTAGGAACTTGGCAACTTAAGAAGTATAAATAATTCTGAAACTAGTTGTCACTAAAAAATGATCTCCTCATGCCCAAAAATCAATCATGTTAGTTCATAAGGATGAAAACTATATCCTTTAACATTGTTCCAAATTTATAGGGTTCTACCACTATCTAATAACTTGGTCATATCCCTATATATGTACTTATTTTGTATGAATTAATTCCATAGTCTTTTCCCATCCAAATTTTCCCTTGAACTTTTGGCCTATAGGTAGTACATGTTCTCTTACATATCCAAAGATTTAATTCCAAACTCCCTATTGGTTTTCAACAGGCGATTCAAACTATCATACTGATATGTCACTTGTTATTGTTAATCTGATTACCAAAATATAGCTACCCATACTTTTTATACATAAATATTACATATTATTTTATGAATAAACATTGTATAACATTATGATCCATTATAGAACCGTAAAGTAGGAGTGGCTTTCGAAACATGAATACATAAAAAATTTATACAAAAAATATATACATTATTTTAAATTATGTTATTTATAACTATCACCCTTCTTAGACTTTTCACACATAAAATATTTCTTCTTAACATGGAAAAATGAAACAAAATAAAGGGTGAGCTCATATTCTCATAATGGGTAAACATAATAAATATTAATCTATGATCATAAATGATCATAATACAAGTATAAGGGAATGATAATATTTTCATAATAATAAAATCATAGCTAATAAATCAAGGATCGTTGATCTTGAATCCTATCACAAGGATTTGTCACAACAGAATACATAAATCATAAGAGTGTGGAATCATAAAAAATAAATAAAGTTCTATGATAAAATTACATAAAAATAATACATAAGTTTTTTGTATAAATATAAGTATTGAAAATGATTTCCTTAACCAATTTCCACACCCAATACTATCATAGTGGATTATGATCACTCCTTACTGCATCATTTCATTAATCATGCTTCACTCCCAAGAGTATCTTATTAGACAACGTCCCTTATAAAATTGGGTTTTCTCCAAATTCTAATCAATATTATCACATAATATATCCATATTTACAAAATTAATTTGAGGGAAATATAATTTTGGAACCTCCAATCACATAATAAAAACCATACATTTGTGTTCCGTGAGATCTTAAAACATTCATCATAATATCATATCATAACTCATGAAAAGGATGTGGGATTCCTTTAAAATTTCATTATTATAATAATAATACATATAGAGAAAGAATAGATATGGTATCATTGAATAATATCCTTATAAAATCAAACAAAACTTAAAAGGATGTTTTTATAGTTGAAACTAATTTTAAGATATCACTGGAACTTTTCTTGATGTAAACACCATTCTCCTTCAAAATCAATTACAAAAAATATAAAAAACTACAAAATATTACTAGAAAAATTTTATTTCAAATAATGATAAAAAATTTCCAAATAATCTTCAAGATATAGAATGTCCATGATATTAAAAAAAATTAAAATCAATAATGTGGAGTATTTTAAGAAAATTAGTTTCCCATTTTCAGTAAAAAAATCAAAAGTTATTCATTAAAAAAACAAACAATAAGATTCCATTGAAAATTTTTAAAGAAATAAAGAAATGTTTATAAATGTACATAATAATTTTTTTTATTTTTAAAACATTCTATAAAAACATTCAAGTAAAATATGAACATGGAAGAGAATATTCTTGGTTGAAGAGAGAGATAAATTCTATTTTACATAGATATATATATTTTTTTACTTTAGCTCTTAAAGAGAGGAAAATGATAAGAAGATATGTAATCTATAAAAACCACTATAAGAGAATAAAATATATAATATTTTGGAGGTATATATCATATAAATTCATCAGTGGATATTTAAGCATAAAAAATCTCATTAAAAAGGTTATTGTATCATAAAACTCATACCTCAAGTATGACTTTCCTCATAAGTTCTCTAACATCTTCCTCTTTGAGTGACATCGTTTGGCTTAAAACATAATCATTGATAGATTTCTCTTACGAGTAAATAAAAAGGACTAGTATTTTGGGAAAAAATATAGGATTCTTTTTTCATGAATTTTTTTAGTTATAATGCTAAAATTGTATGAATAAGGGGGTCTAATAGGTTCCCTTTTATAAGTTAGGGGGGGACACATATATAATTTCATAAATTATTTCATTGATATAAGGTAACTTTCCTGTGAAAGTGTCTTAAAATGGAAAAAATCAAATATAGGATAAGATATGCTTAAAATATATTTATCCAATATGAATTATGTCGGTGTGGATGCAATTTCATTCTTTATCTCTTTGATAACCCCTTAGAAAACTAATTTTAACCTTATTCGTGATAATTGTTTTACTATATTCACTATTAGTTATAAAAAATTAAGTTGGATTTATTATATTATATTTATGATTATAATTACAAATAAGGAATCAATTCTAATAGATTAAATTTCCATAAGAGGTAGAATTAAATTATACATATGTTTACAAACTGTAGAAAAAACATGTTTTACAATAATGTATTTGTAAGCATAAAATAAAATTTACTTCCATTACATACCTTTTAAACACTGTAAAATAAATTTTAAAATATTTTATTTAATATTTAATATTTAAATTTCCATATAATCAATAATAAATATATATTATATATTTTATTAAGAAAAAAAAACACATTCCGCACATAAATATCATTTTAGAAGAAAAAAAAGTGTGTGTAGCCCCAAAAAAATTAATATGAAAATAAAATATAATTATTAATACTATGTAAATTTTATTATTATTTTTAATTAATGGATTATTATGTTTATTTTCAATATAATTCATAACAAAATGGGTCGTTTAATTGAAAATAAATGAATGTTTTTATAAAAATCGTTATTTATATATTTTCACAGATAAATAAATATTTTTCAAAAAATTAAAAATTATCCCAATGATAATATTGATATTATTATTTAAAAAATCATCATTTCTTTTTTCAAGGGAAATTTATATAAATGGTAAAAATTAATTATAATTTTTGTGAACAAATTGAAATAAAACCTACTTATGAAGAAAACATATTCCTAAATAATAAAATTGCGTTACCAAAAATTGAGTTCTTATTTATTAAGAATTAATCAATACATTTAAATTATCAAAATATTTAAAAATAATTTTTATAACATGGTTATAATTATTATTGGTCAATTTATTACTTTTTTTATAAAATATTATTTTATCATGGTTCATTTAGACTTATAGTTTTATATAATAAAATTTATTGAATACTTCATGTTTATTTCAATGAAAATACATATAGAATGTTAGGGTGTTTTATTTACCTCCATAGTAATTATTTTTACCTTAAACAAATTTCACACTAATATCAATAAATGGGGATATATCTACATCATCAATTTCTTGGGTTCCCATGTAGATTCCTTGAATTTATAATTCTTCCAATGATATTAAACAAGATGAATAGTCCTGTTCTGTTGAAATTTATCTCAACACTACAGATTTATGACTATTTTTATTGATATGAAAGTTCATACTCTTGTATCACAACCTCAGAGTCCTGTACATGTGAAGGATTAAGTATTTACTTACTCATGGAAGATAAATAAAATACATCATGAACATGAGTGAGGTTTTATGGGAATTTTTAGTGATAAAAAAACATCCATATTTGATTAAGAATCTCAAAAGGGATAACATACATCAGGATGAAATTTACCTTCTTTATGAATCCCATAACCTTCTACCATATAGAAATTTATAGGAATACCTTCTCACTGACATTTAATTCTAGAAATCGTTGATGATTAACCTCAAAACTCTTATGTAACCTCAAAGCATCCCTATCTCCTATTGTTTAGATATTACTATGTTTTTTATTTCCACATCTGACTCAAATTATAATAGATTTATTTCCCAAAAATCCTCCTATTATATTAGTTTATACATTTTTTCCATATAAGAATTAAAAAGTATCCATATTAATGGTCATGTGAAATCCGTTATTGAAAAAACATTGACTAGAGGATGGTGTTGATATCAAAAAACATAAAATATAGAAAATAAGTTATTGAAATATATTCTAGGATAGGAATAGTCCTCTTAGATTAACCATATATCTGAGGATGATGAGATGTACTAAGACATAACACTATATCAAGATCATTCTAAATAATTCTACATACCATCGCGGTAAAAAATATATTATGATTACATACAATCAAACATGGTAATCCATAAAATCATACTACCACAATTATATCCAATATACAAAATTGATTAATAGAGAAATATTATCTAATAGTAATGAAGTTTATTAAATTCATAAGGATATCAAATACGACCTAAATTTCATTATGACTTTTTTATGTTTCATAGAGTCTCAAGATTTATACCAGGGTGATGTTTTCCCATTTCCATTCTCATATGGGTAATGCTGGAAACATATCCTTATAATTTTATTTCATCATTAACTTGATGATATACCAAGAATCATGACTCATAGTTCACAATGCTTCTCCTCCTGTTATTTCACTAAAAGAACTTTTGAGATCTCAATACATCTTCGTACTTCTAGGTAGAATAGTTAATGATGAGATATTAGCTTCTTCCAATAGCTTCTTTATCAAGTCTGTTATTGATGGGTAACATACTCTATTTATTAATGTTATCATTCCATCATAATCAAGGTTGAAAACATGAATATTACTCACCTTATTCTACATCTCCAGTTCCTCCTCCTAATCCTCTTTAATATTCACATGGATAGATGGTTGAACACTAATTTTAGAAATATAATATTTCTCCCTTTCCTTCATGATTTCAAGGCCTGAACATAAAAAAACCATTAATATGGGATATATTGTTATCCTTATCATATAAAATATAGAATTATCATTTTTAATCAAATGATTGACCACCATGTTTTTATTCCCAAGGTGGAACTTTATTAAAATTTTATAATCTTTAATCAAATAAAACCATTATTTATCCGTATATGAAACTATTTTATGGTGACAATATATAGTAAAAATTTATAATATTTATATATAACACACATTTCTCTATGAAGTTAACGCATCAAATTTTTAATGAAACCATTAAAACTACTAACTCAAAATCATTATTAGAATAATTTTCTCATGAACCTTAAATTGGTGTGAGGCATGAGCTATTACAATATTATTCTTCATAAGAAAACATCACATTCAATTATCTGATGCATTTCTATAAATCACAACCCCTTCTCCACTACTTTTTAGTATATGAACAAGGGAACTATCAAAACATTTCTTCAATTCCATGAAATTTTCATCACAATAATCAAAATATTGGAATTTATCTCCATTATAAGTTAAGAAGGAGAGTGGGTACGATATCCCTGAAAATTTCTCCATAATGAATCGATAATATCTATCCAATCCATGAAAACTGTGGATTTCAGTCAGAGTGGCTATTCTAGACCAATTTTCAATAACTTCCATCTTAGATGGATCTTCCAAAATAAACTTACTTGAGATTATGTGAACGAAAAATGAAACATTTTTTATCTGAAATTCACATTTAGTAAATTTTTCTTACATATTATCAATATTTATGGACTTCATTTAAATCCTCAATTAATATTCTAGATCTTCTTTTCTCTTATAATATAAAATAATATCAACAATAAAGATAAAAATTATCTGATCAAGGTAGTATATAAAGTCTCTTTTCATTATATCCACAATTATATTTGGGGAATTAGTAAGACCAAATAGAATAACTATAAATTTATATTGACTATAGCATGAATCGAAGTTTTTCTTTGTTATGTATTGACATTTTAATATCAACTGACTGAATCCATACTGATGATCAATCATGGAAAAATATTGAACTCCTTGTAATTAATCATTAAAAACTAATACATAGAAGATGATAATTCTTCCGGATCATTATTTTTTAATTTATTGATATTAAATACAGAGTTTCAATGCTCAATATTTCTTTATTAACTGAATTATTAGTTATCCCAAATATGATAAATTTAGTTGAATGTTTCCATTACCAATATAATCCTTATGTTTCTTCTTCAAATACTATTACTAAATTGGCCCCATTCTGTATGGATTCATTGAAATAGGTGTAGAACCATGTATGCATTCTATGAAAACTCAACCTTATTTTTCAATGGAAGACTAAGAAAATCATTTGGATGAAATCAATATAATATTGTACATAAGTCATATATTTATTTTCGAGATTCTTCCAAACCATCTAAGATAAATACACTCATTAGATATAAATAAATAACCCATGAAACATATATAATTTCCAATGGATGTTCATATTTACCCCCATATTGATAGAAAATCATAAGTTGTTTATGAATGACAAATATTACATCCATTCCTCAAGAATTGATATGTGACTTGTATGAATAATGTAAATATATTCACAAAAATTTTCTAGAAGCATATTCCCAGAAATATCAATTATAGAAAACATCTTAGATTTGAGATGCTGTCATCATTTCATTGGGAATTTTTACGGCTAATTCAACACCTAATAATTTACTAGGTAATTTGATGCCTATAAAAAATTACAATGATAGAAAATAGTGGGTAAAAATATAATAAAATAAGAAAATATTAGATCTAGAGTGGATGATATGTGTACCTCTCACCAATTAATTTTCATACCCCACATCGACAATGGTGATTGCATGATATTTCAATTTCACTCAATGATTTAAAAATTATTTGCCTAAATAATTATCATTATGCCTCATATTAGAGCACTAGTTAGCATAAAGACCATACCTCTAGAAATTATATCATTTGAGTTTGTGTTGAACTTTCAGTTAAGCAATTTCATTGTTCCTATCATTGAATTTCCTATTTATATCACTTTTGAATTATGCTTCTCAATAGAAATATTTTCCAATATTAAAACATTTAAAGGTCCACTTATAAAAAATTATCTTATGATTATTTCAAAACATTTGCATAAAATAAGACAAATCTTCATCCTTATATGGTTTCTATTATAAGTATTTCATTTCGATTCCATATTTATTTTTTTATCAAACCAATGAGATTAATGGGAGACTAAAATATCCATTTTGACATTGATAGAACAACACACATTTTATTCAGAACTATTGATATCTGTTATGTTTAAATATATTTATATATTTTTTAATCCATTTATGAATTAACCAAGACTACATTATCGATCAATGATAGTACTAAAATTGTACCCCACATGTCATGTAAACGTTTTCTTGTGGTTACTAATACACTTTTAATCCTCCTACATTATCTCAAGAAATTACTTCTAAATTTTTATTTAAAGAATACAGGTAAAGTACATAGTTAAAAATAATATCCTAAAATCATCTAAAAAATGGTGTCAATTTATTCCCATTTCCTCATATTAAGGATAAGAGTTTTCCATTCACCCAATTTTCCGTACACACAACAAAAATCTAAGATAAAAATTTCTTATTATTAGCATTGAAAATTGAAAATATATTTTCACTGATAATGATCCATTATATAGAAATTAGTGTATCAATAGTTCCACTAAAATAAGGTGGATATTAAATAATTAAGGACTCAAAATAATTTTATACCCACATTTTATGATTTATAGTGTCATCATGATAAATTTCATGAGAATGTTTCACAAACATAGAAACAAAATTTTTCATTCCATTTCCATAGAATTATGTCTATCAAAACTAAAAATGATTCATTTTCTATCACATTAATTATTAATTTAGTTCCTCATTTATTTCTTCCATTTATTGAAACCAAAACTAGTTACATATAAAACAATAATCATAGTGGGAAATTATAAAATCATGAATATCATTTATAGGATATCTAAATATTGACAGCTTATTTTCAATATATGAAACCTTTTGTTTATAATATGTCATCCTTGGTGAATATCTATTTAAATACTTCATAATTTCTCATAAATTAGAAGTGAAATTACCTAATAATATCTTATGTGAGTGTCAAACTAGGTATATTGTATGGTCCCATTCACCATACACCAGAATTTTGGTAAATATATACTCAAACACCTCTTTCGAGGGTTATTACCCCTAGATGAATATATTTTAAACACTAGGTCCATATTAAGTCTTCAAAAAAGGGATGTTTTGTAGGAAAACCACACTCCCTTATTTACTATAACTTATAGTGTTCTGCTATAAAAAATCTTATCCTATGGTTTCTCAAAAATATTTTCTAATCCTACTTTCCAAAAATAACTAAACCTTATTGTGATATCAAATATAGTAACCCATACATTTTATAAATAAATATTATATCTAATTAGATAAATTCATTACATACCATTATGATCCATGATAAAACAATAATGTTTTATTGTATTTCGAAATATGGTTAAATAAAAAATTTGTATAGAAAATATCTACATCATTAACAATTAAATTCATTACTTCCTACAACCTTCTTAAAAAATCAGATATAAAGCTATTTTTCATAGATAGGGAAGGATACAAAAGAAAGTATGTTCATATATTCTCAGTACTGGTAAATATAGTAGATATCAATCATTGATCATAAATGAGAATTATACAAACATAAGGGTATAATAACACAATCATAACATATGAAATTCATACTCAATCAGTCAAAGATCATTAATCATGATTCATGGAATGTGGCTTCTTTATAATCGAAGACATATATTTTAAGTGTATGGAATCATTAATAATAAATAATTTGACATGAGAACAAAACAAAATAATAAGTAATAATTTTATGAAATACACATAATAATAGAAAATAATTTTCTTATCCAAGGACCACTGCCAATACCATCATAGTTGATTGGGTTCACTCCTAATTCCATTCCTTATTATCTCATGATATATCCATATTTACCGATTTAATTATAGAAATATATAATTTCAATCCCACTAATCATGTAATGAAAAAATACATAATTTTAAAACAAGAACATAAAAAATCATAACAAAATCATATCATAACCATGTAAAGGGTATGGGTTTCATAGAAATTTCATTATCATAATCACAAACCATATTTATAAATAAATAAATATGCTAAAATAGTATCATATCCCATGTAAATAAAAATAAACATCTAAAATTATTGATATATATGAAAATACTTTTAAAATATCATGGGAGCAGTTCTGGTGGAAAATTCCATTCACATTTGAAATAATTACAAAAAAACTAAAAATTTAAAAATATAATGTAAAAATTTTTCATTAAGAAGAGTCATATAAAATTTTAATTTATGATTCAAATTAATGAAAATCGACGAGGATGTGGAAATAAAACTTTTCATCTTCTGTATATTTAAATAATGGTTTCTTTCACATTTTCAATAAAGAATCTAAAGCTACTCATTTGGAAAACAAAAAAAATATTCCTTTAAAAATAATAGAAAGTCAAACATGGGTAAAAATGAAAATAATAAATATTTAAAAAATACTAAAAACATTCAATGACATATATGAAGAAATATATGGATATGAATGAAATTATTTCTGATCGAAGATAGAAATAAAGTCATTATTTTATAAAAACGTTATTTAGGTCTCTTGGGTAGTTAAAGGGAGTAAATATAAAGATAAAACATGTATTATTCTTAAATAACCATTGGAGATGAAAATATATAATTTTTTTGAGAGATATATCTTATAATTTCATCATTATAAATTTTAGCATAAATAATCTCAATGGAAATTATACTGTAACACAAAACCCTTACCTTAAGTATATCTTTCCTTATAAGCACTCACACCTCCTCTTATTTGAGATACCTACTCTGTCTTACAAATTAAACATTGGAATATTAGCATTATTAAAACACCAGAGGATTTAGAATGAATGGAAGTAATCTATAATTGTATCTTAGTATGTCTTGTACAATCTATCAGGCTCATTTTATTTTTGAATAATGGAGGATAAGAGGTTCCCTATTATATGTGAGGGGAGAGACATATATGGAATTTCATAAAATATTTCAATTATATAAGATCACTTTCATGTGAAAGTGAATCCATATAGACAAGTAATTAATATTAAGATAAGATAATGTTGAAAAATATTCATCAAATAAGAATTGTATAGGTATAGGTGGCATTCATATCATTATCTCTTTGTTTACCACCAATAAACTCCTTTTATCCATAAGAATGGTAAAAAAATTACTATTTTAACTATTCATTAGGTCAAAAAATTATGTTAAACCTATTATATTATATAAATTATAGTGATTTAAAATATTGAATCCATTTTACTAGATTAAATTTCTATAAGTCTCTTAATTTAATTTTAAATAAGTGCACATGCTACAATGAAAAACGATTTTAGAATAATTTGTTTTTAAGAATAAAACTAAATTTACATTCATTATTTCCTTGTAAAAAACAAAAAGTAAATTTTAAAATATTTTATTGAAAACATATTATAAAAATTTTATTAAAATAAATAATCAATATATATTAATTTAATTTATTAAAACAAATACACATTTCGTGCATAAAAATTGTTTTTAGAAAAAATATTTATGCCCAAAAATAAGCTTATAGAAATATAAATTATAATGGTGATTTATTTGTAATTGATTATATTATTTATAATTAAAGGGTATTAACATTTATTTATGGTCAAATTAGAAAAATAATGGAGGTTTAAATTTAAATTAAATTGTTTTTACAAAAAATGGAATTCTCCCTAATTCACTAAAACATAAATCCTTCTAATAAAATTCTAAAAATTAATTATAAGATTATTTTTACATATTAATTTAAAAATATAAGATATTTGATTTTTAATATAAAATTTATAAATATTGAATAAATTAATTATAATGGTTGTGCACAAAATGAAATAAAACCCACTTTTAAGAAATTTTATTTTTGAAGCATAAAATGAATTTATTGAAAATTCAGTAATTATTTATTATTAATTTTTAAATAAACATTAATTATTTAAAAACCTTATACAGATTTTTTTATAATTTTATTATTACTATTCATACCAGCCAAATTTAACTACTTGGTTATGATGGTCTACTATGTCGTAGTTTATTGAATCTTGGGTTGTGTATTAATAAATCTATCGAATTCCTAAAGTTTATTTCAATGTAAATACTTATCAAATCATGGGGTATTGTAAATAAAATATTGAAAATTATATTTTTCTAGATAAAAACCTTAGTAACCCACCACACTGAAAGAAAATGCATGTGGATGGAGGATAAAACACTATTTAAACATATTATCTTACCATTAAAAGAGATAAATTTGCATTCCTTAATTCCTAACCTGATAAGTGTTATGAATAACCAACCCCTAAAAAATAAGAATACAAATTATACCTAAGTATAGAGTTACCCACAAGTATTATATAATTAAAATCATTTTATATAAACATATATTCCATTAAATCTCTCAATATCTCCTAAATGTGTATCTTTTGGATATTTAAGAATTTTTCTTAGAAAGGATGATGTGATTTCCACTCCAATATCTACACTCTTTATTGATCTTCTTGATTTCTTATATGTATATTTTCTTTACCATTGATGAATAAAAACATGTACTCAAAATGAAAAACTACAAGACACACCAAAAAAGATACACTTACCCCTGTAAGGGAAATTATATGTTCTATAAGTGATGGAAAGGATGTATAATAGATGTTAAATATACCTTTTCATATTTTCAAACAAATTAAAAATATCAGTGTAGATCAGAACTATCTAGGTGAAACATATAGAGAATACATATAGAAATTTTTGTGTTTATGAATTTTACTAGTGGAATAAAATATATTGAAGAAGAAAATTAACAAATTAAAAATATACCATTTCAATATTGGCCAACATATACTCTTTAATACCTTATTCACCTTGAGATTTATGGAAATCACCAGGAGATTAAATCTTATAAAAAGGAGTATACTAAAAAAACCCATCCTTTTTCAGTCGAGACAATATACTAGACAATTATAGGGAGAAAATACATATAACCTTTTACTAGGTTCAAGAGAAACCTTTTTATATGTTCTTATTTATATTTTTTTTCAAAACCTAGAAACTAAAATTTTAATGGTGGAGAAATAATATGTGATTTGGGTTATAACACGATGCAACATTACTGTACAAAAAAATATAACACACATTAAGAAACAAATGATACAAACATAGAAATAAATAAATTGGATGTTGGTGTAGAAAAATATACTTAATCCTTGTAAACATCATGATGAATGATAATGATTTTGAATAAACTAGAATGACATCATCACTTTAGAACATCAATTAATAAATGATGAAGCACATGAAATTTCCCTGTAATTATGATGAAATTAAATAGAAATACCACTCATTTATATCTCGTGTATCCTTGTTAATATCACTACTTTATTTAACCATTGTTTATCAATGAATTAGAAACAATAAATTCATTTAATTCAAACCCAATGAGACTTCATTAATAATAATATTCATGTGGCTCAATCTTATAAAGTAATCAAAACATGTTTTGATTACAAAAAGCGATAAAAGATAATAATATCATTACCAGATATATGAAATATAGCATAAAAAACTTGATTAAATGTTTCAAATCCAGTTTTTAGGGAATCTTCATGTTTTATCAGGATTATAAAGTACAAGAAAATAGATAAAATTATTAAACAAAAAATGTAGTAATACAAGTTAATAAAATGATAATAAAATCTGGAATTGTAATACTTGTTATAAATGACTAAAAAACGGTTTCGATTAAAATTTATTATTACTGAACACCATGTTTCTTGGTGAAAATGATTTATATATTTTTACCATAGTGTCGAAATAGATTGATCCCGGCATAATCTTTATTAGTAGCACAATGATGAAAAACACAATGAAAATAAGAATTGTGTTAGTGTGATTTTATATAACAGTGACTGCAAACTGGATCTATTTAAAGGTAAATAGGAATTTATAAGTGATGCGTGAATGTATTTTACATAACCTGTGTTAAGATACTATTATAACTAATGTAAAGGAACTGACTCATTTACATGTCACCATCAATGATATGTATAGTTAATGTGAACAAAATAGATAATTGTTATAAGGCCCCAGCCTTAAACCTTACTTAATCATGAGTTATTACAAGATTACATGTTGAGGATCTTTTCAGGTTTAGAGTTTTAGAGAATTAGATCATGAAACTTGCATTACATTCAACATTTAAACAAATTGGTTACATAAAAGACAGTATTCATTCTTCCCATCAACGGAAACATATTGAAAATAAACATGGATTCTTTCATGACACATCCTTGACACTATCATCACATCTTGTACCTTTCCCTAGACCTGTGAAAAACATTTCAAAAACATGGGATGAGCCTAAAAAGCTCAATAAGGGTTATAAAAAATATGGAAAGGAAACATGGGTACATATATACATAAGAATGAAATCATACTTTACCCATAAAACATAGGAACTTTAACATACCTCATCAAACAATGAATAAATCATAGAAATCATAAGACATAAAGGTAACTTGAGGCCTTCATAACATTCTTACGTTGGGAGTAACCCTCTTGGTTACGTTTGGAATACCCATCACAGTATATTCCCTAAATCTCTTCAGAGAAACCTTAACGTTTCACTCCTTCGCATTACCCAATGCATTGGAGAGCTATATCAGGCTCACCCGCCCTTAGTATATCACAGAACCACCCATTTTCATAACAATTCCCAAGAACCATAACATAAATGTGTCACATAAAACATTCATAAAGGAAACATAACATTTCCACATTTCAATCACAATATAACATTTTAGTATATTGAAATAATGAATCCATTCAAAAAGAAACCATTTCCAAAACCATTTAAAACATTTAATAAAGAGATTTTTGAATCAAAGTGTCCCATACCACCTTGAATCTTAAAATTTTAAACCATTAATATCCATATAAATAAATCCTTAAAACCATTTTGAAAACATGGATATTAATAAGAACAAATAATTAAAACATTTAAAACGATATTTTGGTTAAAGTGGTTTTACCAAAATTAGAGACACTTGAATACAATAATTGAGGAATAACATTTAGTAAGAGCTTTATAATATCATGAGAATAAATGGATTCATGATATAATACTCCAAAGGACAGTATATACACCATATAAGAGTGAATTGGTGCATAACAACAATGAACCCTCAATAGAAATGTCAAATGTGACGAAATCCCTTATAAAGAAGGTATCCTTAAATTAAGGAAAAATCAATCTCAAAAATATGTGTGAAAAATATAAATACACCCAATATAAGTGGATATTAAGTGTAAAACAATAAAAGTACATTCACACATATTCAATGGATGACATATTCAATGACTACATGTTGAACCCAAAGAAATCGAAATTGGGTTAAAAAGTTCCCTTTACAGCCTAACGACATCACATCAAAATGAGTTAATGAGAGATAAAAAGTGTATCTCATCACATGGACATAAAATTTACATCAATAAGGATATATGAGAACATATCCCAACATAACAATATGTTAATTAAAAGACCCAACAAAAGAAGTCTTTTAAAAAAGATGAGGGTGAATGGTTCCCTTACCGACTTGGGTATCTTTCAAAACATACACCCCTGGAAAGAAGTACAATAGGTCATTGATGTAAATACTCATAAACGAAATTATATTACACAAAGAGTAGAATAATGGGAAGTACATACACCACTCAATGGAATTTGTGGTAAATGTAGCATAAATCTCACGGGAATAAAAGTGAGATGAAAAATCCCTTATGAAAACTCGGCAGCCTAACGGCGCCACATAAAACTTCCGAATATGGATTGATGAGATTAAATAGGGTATCTCATCACATTAAAATAAAATGTACAGAAATAGTAATATAAACGAACATCCCCTGACATTACAAAGAGGATCTTAAAAGAAGTGACATAAAGGAGAGCACTTAAAAAGAAAGAGAGAGGTTAGATCTCTTACAAAAGTTCGGCAGCCTAACGGCGCCACTCAAACCCTCCAAAATGGATTGATGAGAAAGAATAGGGTCTCTCATCACATGAACATAAAAATTATAGTATGTTTAATATAAAAGATCATCCCAATAACAATAAATATTATCTTTAAAAGGAATGACATAAAAGTGTGTACTTAAAAAGAAAGAGAGGAGTAGGATCCCCTACCTCGGGTCCGACTTGACTCGATCGTTAATTAATCTCCTGAATAATAAACTTGAGTTAATTTATACTTCCTTAAGAACATTTTTCAAGTTTATTATTCCTTTTATATCACTTATTACCATGTCATAAACATTATGTAATCATTTAAGTTAATAATATTTTTTTTTCCAATATTTGGTTCTTAAGTCGAAAGTGGACTTCTTACAATTACATGTTGTTCGTGTGGCCAAATGTTTATTATATCCAGATTTTTATTCATGATGTAGATATCATATATGTCATATATATCCAGTACATTCATGCATTTATAACATTTCATAATCATTTATAGGTAATAAATGAAATGCACCATTCATGGAGACGGTAAGCCGTACGTACGCATGAACGCTACTTTCATTTCTATTTCGTATTTTATAGAATGGAATAATAATGATATAAAGGTATATTATAATTCCAGTATAATATCATATATAATATCATAGTTCCATCCTTTATACGTCCCACATAAGGTATTTAACGAATCAAATCACTTTGAGGGGGCGGTAGTCCGCACTTCCTTAAATGAAGATATCGCGTTTACCAATAATGGAAACCATAAAGGTATGCCCAAAATGAAAAAAACAGAAGCTTAAGGAAAACATAAACATATTTTATATCATATATGAAAATAGTGACATCATAATGGCCACCTTTGAAGGTGTTAAATGAGTATTGAACAATCATCGTTTCGAGAGGCAGAATTTCGCCATCCACGGAAACCGTATGTTCTTTAACCATTTGATGTAGTTGTGTGAGAGTGTAGCTCGAATAAATCTTATAATAACATCCTAGTATATTGAAGATACTGGTTTTGGTTACAAAAGAAGTAAATAAAAAGAGTTTAGGGGGTTGGAGAAGAAAAATAAAACAAATGAACATGAGAGAATGAATTACCTTTAAAAGTGTAACTCGTTTTGATTTGAGCCTAAAGGATTCCTTTGAAAGGATTATGCCCAAATGGAATACTCTAGGATGAGGATAGGGATTTGGAGAGAGTAAATGGACAGGGTATTGCCGATCCAAAGGCTTGAGGAGTGTGTGAGATGAGGTAGAGGTGGGGGCCTTTTATAAGAGGAGAGGAGGGGCACTTTTGGAAAGTAAGAAATATTACTTTATTTGAAAATGTGTTTCGGTTTCAAAAGGTCCCAAATTGATATAATTCGTGGATAAGGTGTTCAGGGTTCGAAATCCACCCATCAAATAAATTTTTGACATGTGTAGTTCATAGATTTTACATTATCTTTCCATTTTATTTAAATCGTTAAATAATGAGGTCATCGCTGCATCATCATGATGTCATAAATAATATAATTTATTTAGTGTCTAAAAATTATAAAAAAATATTATGATGTAGGAAATATTTTTATCTTTCCAATGACTATTTATAATTAAAAATCTGATCTTTATAACCCTATGTAAAAATTGTTTTCGTAAAACATATGATGTTTGTGTCATTTTTACTTTTACATTAAATAAAAAGTTATTTATGTCATTTCCCAACCACATTGGCTCCATGGGGTCCCCAAGTTGACCCATGTCTTGTCTTGGTCGGCCATGACACAACCAATGAGGGTAGGACATGTGTCAAGCTCGTCTTATTTTATTAAAGCATTATTTTTACCTTAAACTACACTAATTACCACTAATCGCGATTAAAAACTTAATAAGTTACTATTCACCAAAAAAATTATTTTTATCCCATTGAACCACATTTTACTTCTTAATGACAACCATGTATGTCAGATTTTTGAAATTCAAAATACAAAGATGGCAAAATTTAATTTAAACGGAAAAATCAGTTTTTATAAGTACCACTTAGTGGTTTCACTATTCATCAAAAATTGAAGTTTTTCAGAAAAATCCCAAAAATTCACCATAAGTTATATTTGATATTCCGAATTCAAAAATGAAGTATATTTTAAAAAATTCAAAACATATAAGTAAGATTAATTAATTTAATAATTAATTACCGTGTCAGAGCAAAGAGCGTGTTTTTATGAAACAATAAGTATCAAAAGATTGACACTATTTTAAGTCTGATTTCAAAGTGAAATTAATTCCAACGACCACTATTGGATTTAATGGTAAAAATATATTCTAATTTCACTTTAAAACCAATTCAAAAGATAATCTAATCATATAAATAAATTAGATTAAAAAGAGGGTTTTAATTAAAATACAACATTTTACACTATTCATTAAAAAAATGAACTTTATCGGAAAGATACCAAAAATTTACACAAAGTAAATTTTGATGTCCCGATTCATAATAAGAGTTTTATTTGGTCCAAAAGAATGTTTAAGAGTGAACAAAACTATATTTAATGATGGTTCAACATCAAAAGGTGATAAGTGAACCTTTAGTGAAAACTAGGGCATATACGCCTAAAATTGAATTCTTTCCGTATTTTATGCCTCTATCCATTATTGGATAAATGTAAAAACATTTAAAAAACATATATAATCATATTTTAGTTATTTCTATCCATTACCGCCAATACAACGGCTACATGTTAACTACCATTTAAAATAATATTATTTTATTATTAGATTGCAACGTAAGATTCCCAAGAAACTCGTTGTTGCGTGTTGGGTACGCCATCGAGCATAGCGTCCCCTTTAAAGTCATATTAATATTTTATTCACAAATATGGATAAATATGAAAATGTCATATTCTTTATTTACCTGGGGTGTTACATCCTTCCCCCCTTTTGGGAATTGCGTCCTCGCAATTTTAAAAATTGGGCTTGGAAACATCCTTGAAAGTCCCACATCGGAAGAAGAGTCGGTAAAACAATCACTTTAAAATAATGAAAGATAAGCACAGAGGTCACTCGAGTTTACCCATACTAGGATTCCAAGTATGAAAATATGGACATGGAGGAAAAAACAAAGGGTCATGTTCTGATGGAGAGTGATAGAAAACAAGTTTAGGAGAAAGTTAACCACAAGAAAATCCCAAACTTGTGATGGGTTAAACGGTATTTGATTCCCCATTAGGAAAAGTTAATAGACAAATTTTTTGATTTAAGTTACTTTTTATTGAGTAATTTATTCATAAGGAAACATAATCACTTATCATGTTGAATTTCAACTTTTACTAGATTCCTTAATCAAACTCATATTTTTTCCAAAAGATGAGTATTTAGGGAGACTTGTTCGCATTTAGAGTACTATAATCAACTTCAAGAGGATCACCTAATCCACAAAAGAGAACTATATACATCCCATGTCTTTAGGCTTTAACCAAAACCAAAACCAAAAAGGTTAGTACAAGGTCAGATAATCCAGAAAAGGATAACCCATTAAAAAGAAAATCCATGCTTAATCTCCAAAATTTGTCCAAAAAAAACCAAAGTTCAACGAGGACCATCCGATAAACAATTTTTCCATAAAATTCTTCAAAGTAAACCAATATACGATTGAAACCCAAATATTTGAAGGATTTAGTCACATATTCTTCCAAGTTAAATCGTAACATTTATCTCCAAACAACATCAGTTGCTCCTAAAGTCTCGTATTGAAAAGTAATTAACCTAATCACATATCCTCTATGATAGGTTAATAATTTTCATAAATAACCCAAAATAAACTTACTCTTAAAAAAAGAATCAGTCAAACTAATCGGGGACTTCACGTAGTCCAGTGGTAGGCGATAAATACCAGTTGCACTTTGATTGTGGGTTCGATTCCCGCAGCTTTGTCCGACGCGATGGGTAGTCACACGGTCTACGTGTTGTCCTTTTTCCAAAACTATATAATTCTCAAATCATTCCCCAAAAAGGGATAAAATCATCAAAAATAACCATAACATAATTTATCCTTAATTTTATCTCATGCCTTTCACTTCAATCATAAAATATAGTAACCCATAATTACCTCAAAAGTAAGGATCATATAAACCCAAATGGTTCTTTATAACTATGTCCACAAAAGAAAAGCTAACTATTACTTGAATAAAATTTTCCTATATTAAACATCAGGGTTACACATAATATAAAAAGTCTTCTAATGTAACCCCATCATCAAAAGAGACTTAATACTCTTAAGAATTTCACCATAACTCTTGAAGCCCTTATATGTTGACATCTTACTCATTCAACATTTATCCTGATCCATTATCCATTCCTTTCCAACTTATTCAGAAATACCTCTTTCCTACAAACAAAATCATGAATCATATCCTAAGATTCAAAAATAGGAAAACAATAGTCATGAAATAGTACATACCTTTGATTGGTCATTGTCAGTTTCTTCATCCTCAATCGGAATGGCATTAGGTATTGGTAAACGAATATTGGTACGCTCTTGGTGACCCCATTCACAAAACTTCTTCATAGGACATGTGTTTGCATAATGACCATGCACTCCACATTTAAAACATTCAATTGATCCCTCAGAAATAACTTCTTTCCCTTTCCTCGAGTCAAGTGGATGCTTCCTTTTTCCATGGGAGGTTCTTGCTTTATGACCTTCATTTCCACATCTATAGAATATTTCTGTCCCTTTGAAACATTTTCCTAGGTGTTTCTTTCCACATCTTTGACACATAGGTTTTTGCACACACTTACCTTTATGATTATTAACTGTACTTCCGTAGGGATTTATTTCTTGCATATATGATGCCTTAGATAAATCTCCAAGGTTTAGGTGGTCAATCATGACTCCAGATAGTTGGTTGAGCATAATCACAATAGTTCTCATTGCAGCTCCCATATCATTCCGTTGCTTGCTCAAAAAACTGTCACAGTTTCCTTCACATCCACTGTTACTTTGGTGCCTGCTAGATCCATCCATTTACTAAAACCAAAAAGGTCAGTGTGAGTATATCAACAAATCCATCATGTACTAATGAGTAAGATAAACACTAAGATATACTTACTCATTCACTTTATCTAAAACTAGGAATCTTTCTGAAGTCCTAACCATTATGGTAATGTCACTTATGCTTAAAGAATACCCTAACCTCTAAATTTATCTAAACCGACCTTTGATACCAACTATAAGGCCCCAGCCTTAAACCTTACTTAATCTTCAGGTATTAAAAGATTACATGTTGAGGATCTTTTCAGGTTTATATTTTTAGAGAATTAGATCATGAAACTTGCATTACATTCCATATTTAAACAAAGTGGTTACATAAAAGAGAGTATTCATTCTTCCCATCAACGGAAACATATTGAAAATAAACATGGATTCTTTCATGACACATCCTTGACACTATCATCACATCTTGTACCTTTCCCTAGACCTATGAAAAACTTTTCAAAAACTTGGGATGAGCATAAAAAGCTCAATAAGGGTTATAAAAAATATGGAAAGGAAACATGGGTACATATATACATAAGAATGAAATCATACTTTACCCATAAAACATAGGCACTTTAACATACCTCATCAAACAATGAATAAATCATAGAAATCATAAGACATAAAGGTAACTTGAGGAATTCATAACATTCTTACGTAGGGAGTAACCCTCTTGGTTACGTTTGGAATACCCATCACAGTATATTCCCTAAATCTCTTCGGAGAAACCTTAACGTTTCACTCCTTCGCATTACCCAATGCATTGGAGAGCTATATTGGGCTCACCCGCCCTTAGTTTATCACGGAACCACCCGTTTTCATAACAATGCCCAAGAACCATAACATAAATGTGTCACATAAAACATGCATAAAGGAAACATAACATTTCCACATTTCAATCACAATATAACATTTTAGTATATTGAAATAATGAATCCATTCAAAAAGAAACCATTTCCAAAACCATTTAAAACATTTAATAAAGATATTTTTTAATCAAAGTGTCCCATACCACCTTGAAGCTTAAAATTTTAAACCATTAATATCCATATAAATAAATCCGTAAAACCATTTTGAAAACATGGATATTAATAAGAACAAATAATTAAAACATTTAAAATGATATTTTGGTTAAAGGGGTTTTACCAAAATTAGAGACACTTGAATACAATAATTGAGGAATAACATTTAGTCAGAACTTTATAATGTCATGAGAATAAATGGATTCATGATATAATACTCCAAAGGACAGTATATACACCCTATAATATTGAATTGGTGCATAACAACAATGAACCCTCAATAGAAATGTCAAATGTGACGAAATCCCTTATAAAGAAGGTATCCTTAAATTAAGGGCAAATCAATCTCCAAAATATGTGTGAAAAATATAAATACACCCAATATAAGTTGATATTAAGTGTAAAACAATAAAAGGACATTCACACATATTCAATGGATGACATATTCAATGACTACATGTTGAACCCAAAGAAATCGAAATTGGGTTAAAAAGTTCCCTTGACAGCCTAACAACATCACATCAAAATGAGTTGATGAGAGATAAAAAGTGTATCTCATCACTTGGACATAAAATTTACATCAATAAGGATATATGAGAACATATCCCAACATAAAAATATGTAAATTAAAAGACCCAACAAAAGAAGTCTTTTAAAATAGAGGTGGGTGAAGGGTTCCCTTACCGACTTGGGTATCTTTCAAAACATACACCCCTTGAAAGAAGGACAACAGATCATTGATGTAAATATTCATAAACGAAAGTATATTACACAAAGAGTAGAATAATTGGCAGTACATACACCACTCAATGGAATTTGTGGCTAATGCAGCATAAATCTCACGTGAATAAAAGTGAGATGAAAAATCCCTTACGAAAACTCGGCAGCCTAACGACGCCACATAAAACTTCCGAATATGGATTGATGAGATCAAATAGGGTATCTCATCACATTAAAATAAAATTTAAATCAAGAGGAATATAAAATAACATCCCCCAACATTACAGAGAGGAGCTTAAAAGAAGTGACATAAAGAAGAGTACTTAAAAAGAAAGAGAGAGGTTAGATCTCTTACGAAAGCTCGGCAGCCTAACAGCGCCACTCAAACCCTCCAAAATGGATTGATGTGAGAGAATAGGGTCTCTCATCACATGAACATAAAAATTACAGTAAGTGTAATATAAAATATCATCCCAATAACAAGAAATATGAGCTTTAAAAGGAATGACATAAAAGTGTGTACTTAAAAAGAAAGAGAGGAGTAGGATCCCTTACCTCGGGTCCGACTTGACTCGATCGTTTTTGAATCTCCTGAATAATAAACTTGAGTTAATTTATACTTCCTTAAGAACCTTTTTCAAGTTCATTATTCCTTTTATATCACTTATTACCATGTGATAAACATTATGTAATCATTTAAGTTAATAATATTTGTTTTGCCGATATTTGGTTCTTAAGTCGAAAGTGGACATCTTACAATTACATGTTGTTCATGTGGCCAAATGTTTATTATATATAGAATTGTATTGATGATGTATATATCATATATTTCATATATATTCAGTACATTCATGCATTTTTAACATTACATAATCATTTAGAGGTAAGAAATGAAATGCACCGTTCATGGAGACAGTAAGCCGTACGTACGCATGAACGCTACTTTCATTTCTATTTCGTATTTTATAGAATGGAATAATGATGATATAAAGGTATATTATAATTCCAGTATAATATCATATATAATATCATAGTTCCATACTTTATACGTCCCACATATGGTATTTAACGAATCAAATCACTTTGAGGGGGCGGTAGTCCGCACTTCCTTAAATGAAGATATCGCGTTTACCCATAATGAAAACCAAAAAGGTATGACCAAAATGAAAAAAACAGAAGCTTAAGGAAAACATAAACATATTATATATCATATATAAAAATAGTGACATCATAATGGCCACCTTTGAAGGTGTTAAATGAGTATTGATCAATCATCGTTTCGGGAGGCAGAATTTCGCCTTCCACGGAAACCGTATGATCATTAACCATTTGATGTAGTTGTGTGAGAGTGTAGCTCGAATAAATCTTATAACAAAATACTAGTATATTTAAGATAATGGTGTTGTTACAAAAGAAGTAAATAAAAAGAGTTTAGGGGGTTGGAGAAACAAAATAAAACAAATGAACATGAGAGAATGAATTACCTTTAAAAGTGTAACTCTTTTTGATTTGAGCCTAAAGGCTTCCTTTGAAAGGATTCTGCCCAAAGGGAATCCTATAGGATGAGGAGAGGGATGTGGAGAGAGTAAATGGTCAGGGTATGGCCGAGAAAAAGTCTTGAGGAGTGTGTGAGATGAGGTAGAGGTGGGAGCCTTTTATAAGAGGAGAGGAGGGGCACTTTTGGAAAGTAAGAAATATTACTTTATTTGAAAATGTGTTTCGGTTTCAAAAGGAACCACATTGATATAATTCGTGGATAAGGAGTTAAGGGTTCTAAATACACCCATCCAATAAGTTTTGTACATGTTTAGTTCATAGATTTTACATTATCGTTCCATTTTATTTAAATCGTTAAATAATGAGGTCATCGCTGCATCACCATGATGTCATAAATAATATAATTTATTTAGTGTCTAAAAATTATAAAAAAAATACTATGATGTACGAAATATTTTTATCTTTCCAATGACTATTTATAATCAAAAATATGATCTTTATAACCCCATGTAAAAATTGTTCTTGTAAAACATATGATGTTTGTGTCATTTTTACTTTTACATTAAATAAAAAGTTATTTATGTCATTTCCCAACCAAAGTGGCTCCATGGGGTCCCCAAGTTGACCCATGGATTGTCTTGGTCGGCCACGACACAACCAATGAGGGTAGGACATGTGTCAATCTCATCTTATTTTATTAAAGCATTATTTTTACCTTAAACTACACTAATTACCACTAATCGCGATTAAAAACTTAATAAGTTACTATTCACCAAAAAATTATTTTTTCCCATTGAACCACATTTTACTTCTTAATGACAACCATGTATGTAGGATTTTTTAAATTCAAAACAAAAAGATGGCAAAATTTCATTTAAACGGAAAAATCAGTTTTTATAAGTACCACTTAGTGGTTCCACTATTCATCAAAAATTGAAGTTTTTCAGAAAAATTCCAAAAATTCACCATAAGCTATATTTGATATTCCGAATTCATAAATGAAGTCTATTTTAAAAAATTCAAAACATATATGTAAGATTAATTAATTTAATAATTAATTCCCGCTGTCAGAGCAAATAGCGTGTTTTTATGAAACAATAAGTATCAAAAGATTGACACTGGTTTAAGTTGGATTTAATGGTAAAAATATACTCTAATTTCACTTTAAAAACAATTAAAAAGATAATCTAATCATATAAATAAATTAGATTAAAAAGAGGTTTTGAATTAAAATACAACATTTTACACTATTCATTAAAAAAATGAACTTTATCGGAAAGATACCAAAAATTTACACAAAGTAAATTTTGATGTCCCGATTCTTAATAAGAGTTTTATTTAGTCCAAAAGAATGTTTAAGAGTGAAAATAACTATATTTAATGATGGTTCAACATCAAAAGGTGATAAGTGAACCTTTAGTGAAAACTAGGGCATATACGCCTAAAATTGAATTCTTTCCATATTTTAAGCCTCTATCCTTTATTGGATAAATGTAAAAACATTGAAAAACATATATAATCATATTATAGTTATTTTTATCCATTCCCTCCAATACAACGGCTACATGTTAACTACCATTTAAAATAATATTATTTTATTATTAGAGTGCAACGTAAGATTCCCAAGAAACTCGTTGTTGCGTGTTTGGTACGCCATCGAGCATAGCGTCCCCTTTAAATTCATATTAATATTTTATTCACAAATATGGATAAATATGAAAATGTCATATTATTTATTTACCTGGGGTGTTACAATTGTCATTTAAAAACATAATATATATCTCATGGGTCAGCTCGCATCTATATATAGTTAAAAATATATGTTCATGTAAAGGTATAAATGTTAATTTCACATAGATTTATACAATTTTCTCTTCAATCAGTGTAAGGGTAAAATAATGTATATATAAGATATTTAAATAAAAAAACTAATGATTCATAAAATCAAACATCAAATAATATACCTAAGAAGATAAGTATAATTAGTATAGATAATCTTGATATTGATGTGAAATAGTATACAAATAATCAAAACTAAAAACCTTCAAACAAAATCCATAGAAGAAATAATCCCAGAAATTTTTTTAAATTAAAAAGACTAAATAATAAAAAAAAATCACCCCCATTTTATAAGTATATAAAAAATAACATAAAAATGATAACTCCATTTGAAATTGGTAAAATCACCCCTTTTAAAAGATATAAATAAAATGATCTAAATAAATCTTTCCTTTTTAAAATAACTTACAAAAATTATTTTATTAAAAATTTAGAAAATATATTTTATCAAAAACATTTCTCCCCAAATAGATTGTAAAAAAAATTAAAAAGCATATATATTAATTAACTTTTAAACTAAGATAATTACAAAAATTTTGGGAGATTTAATTTTTTTATGAAAATCCTTTAGGATTAAACATTTTTGAAGCTATATACTCCCCTTAAATTAATGAATACTTTTTAAACTATTTTTAAAGATTTTAAAAGAATTTTTAATGAATTATAATGTAAAATCTTATTAAAAATATGTTAATGAAACATAAAATAATAGATAATAAACAATCTCAATAGATATATTAAAAAATATTTTAGGTAACATGACATCATGACATATAATTAAATATTAATGGATATCCATGTTGGTCATGTATTGAAATCTTACTAAGAGTTTCTTTATTATTCAATTTTGTAATTTAAAAATGGGAGATATTATTTATTCAATATAAGTTTTCATTCGGAGTTTTTTAATTTTTAGATATATTGTATATTATTATACATCACAATCCTGATTTATTATTCCTATAATACTACATTTATTAGGTTTTATATTGGAAATTTAATTCTATGAACCATATTTTTTTGGATTCTTTTTCACTTTTACATATCTTATAGATATAATGTTTTACCTTTATAAAACATGAATTGAAATGTTTTTTACCTTTATGTGAACTTAAAATGTTCAAACTTATATAAAATTATATATTTACCTTTATATAGAAATTATTTTACCCTTATATAGTACATAAACTTCATGAAGGACCATTGTTTATCTTATTAATATCATCTCTATGAAATAGTATATATGAACCTTATACAACCCACGATATACTACCTTTAAACAATTCATAATACTATATTAGAATAGGATATGTAATAATACCATTACAAAATATGTCAAAATTATTTTCTATATTTAAATATACTCATTTGGAACACACAGTTATAAGAAATAACACTTATGTTTTGGTTTTCACCTTTGTTTTTATCTCAACATTGTGGATAGTGATTCTTTAAGAATCAAAATATTTCTAGGATTTTGTAAACTTCTACACATTGTGTTTGGTTTAAAATGGTGATTAAAATCATACTATTCCATGGTCAAAACCATTTTGTTTTGTTCTTCAAACCAATGTTACAATTATCTATTTTATTGTTGTTTTAATATTGTGAATTATTTCATATCATGATGAATCATTTTAGCTATTTTATTATTTTTCAAATTCCATATTAAAAATAATGTATCGATGTATGATGGATTTTAAATGTTTAAGTATGGATTTTTCATGTGATATTTTAAGTATCAGATAATGATATTATAATGTGTTATTCTTATTTATAACCAAGGTATTATGTGATTAGTTTGTATGATTGGTCCATGTGAAGGTTATTATTAATGAAGTATCACGGAATATAAATAAAATCAATTAATCATGGATAATTTATTTATAATTATCATAATAAAGTATTGATATTAATAATGATATATGAGATATCAATTATAGTTTTATTAATTTAATTTCATCTTATGTGTTGTGAAAGATCTCATGCTTCATCAATTATTGACTTATTGCTAATGTGATATGGTTGTGATAGTTTTACCAAAGGCTTCCATGTTCATTATCAAGTATAAAGTTAAAATGAAACTTATTTTATACCAAAATCCCTTTACATTATTCAACTGGTTCTATAATATAGTTCCATATATGTGTTATATTGTTCCATGTTGTATAGTTCTCATCAATTTGTAACCAAACTCACATATAATTATGACACTATTTGATCTCTCTAATATTTATAATCATTGATATTTATATTGAGTGGTATTTGAGGATTTAGAAACATAATTTCTTGGATTTTATAACTAAAAAAATACATTCCCATTGAATATTAAGTTTGGGATAATTTTTAGTTAAAAAATTATGTACAAAATATATAATAAAGAGAAAAGTATCAAAAAAATATAGTTCAATAATGCTCATATATTCAAGGGATAGTATCTGATATCAATTTTAGGTTCCAAAAATGATGAAAATATTTTCTAGAGGGTGTTGAATGGTTGTTTTAAGATTCTCAATAAAATAAAAATGTCATAGTAGACTAAAAACGTGCAGAAATAGTAAATAAATCATTCACAGATAAAGTGTATTGTTCAAGAATATTAGTGATACAATAAAAGATAAAGAATGATAACACCATTATTTTTATATTTGTTTTATTAATCATGAACCTATATCTACTCGTTAATATACTCATCTCTTTGAGTTGAATGATACTCACTGTGAAATGCGTTCTTCTATAAAGAAGTATGCTCCACCGAAAACAAAATATTTTTTGGGTGAAGGAGGAACCCAACATATTATTGGTTAGAACATGTTCAAGACCAATATTTATGTATAAAATTTTCATTTTGTTTTCATAACAAGAAAAATATTATTTTAATAGAGTAACATATATGTGTGGGTTGGGATACAACTAGATTAAAACATCACAACACAAATTAAGATGTCAAACATAATGAATAAAATGATAGAATAAAATAAAAAAATGAAAGGGATATTGGAGTAGAGAAAGATTCATCATACCATGAAACTTGATTATGAACACTGAATCTTTTGGGAAAACCAACATGGCCTCATTATATTAGAACAACAGTTTATAAATGATGAGTCATAAGAACATACACATCACATAATAAAAAATGATACAACTGTACCTCTCTCTGATATTTTGTGTATTCACATTAATATCGCTTTTTAAATTCACTAATATTTTAAAAAAATTACAAAATTCCAATTCCTTTTATTCATAATACATAATGAATTCATTAATAATAATATTTATGTGGTTAAAACTATAGAACTAGTCACAAAATTCCATGTTTTGAAACAACAATAAAATATGACTTTGTTACATGATATTTGAAATATAATGAAAAACTCCCTACTAAAATATTTCAAATAAAATTCACATGGAATAAGGTGGATTAATATGAATTTTTTTAAAAAAATAAAATTGTAAAAATGATTCATTAGAATATACAACAACTCAAAATATTTAAATGATAATAAAATATAGAATATTTTCACTTAGTATATAGGAATGAAAAAAATATTCTCACACATTGTGTCTCATAACTCCGTATTTAACATTAACCACAACACATAGATTTTTACCAAGGTGTAGAAATATGTTTACCACTAAATAATCACTCTTCACCGAATAATGATAAAAATCATGGTGCAAACATGAATAGTGTAATTGTGATTTTGGATAATAGTAAGTGTCCAATGAGTCTATGTAAAGGTAATAAATAATTTATAAAATATTCATAAGGGTATTGTATATATCATATGTCAAGGTATTATCAAGACTCATTTAATGGTAGTACACACTAACTCGTGTATGGTTAATCAAAAATGTTTTTAGAAGGTAAAACAAATAAGTTGTGTAAAGGCCATTCAAAAAATTATTATACTATATAACGGTAAAATAATGTATACATGAAGGTAAAGCACTAAGTATTTTTAAATGTATACATTTTCAGTTCACATAATGGTAAACACTTTTCTTTTCATGCTATGTATGGGTAAAATGATATATTTATAGGATACGTAAAGGTAAAAAAACCTTCAAAAAACATATGATTTAGATAATTAAATTTCAAGTAACCAGATTAATATTACCAATATAACAAGGGTAAATAATCATGATTGTGATGTAAATTAATATACAAAACACCAAAACCAACAGATTTCAGAAAAACATACATAGAAGTAATAGATCATATTCCCTAGGTTATGTGATAATTGATATTTCTACTTTGAGAGTATTGTTCCATGATAAATAATATAACAGACAAAGGATATCAATGTGTTATCCTATGTGAAAAGTTGGAAGACCAAAACCTCTTTCCCTTTATAGAAATAGAGGACCACGATGACTAGTAACTCCTAAGGTGAAAATCACAAAACCATTCAATAAATCACAATCATTTAATTATATTTAAAATATAATTCCAATGTAAAACTTGATACGCATTCTCCATACACACTTTTACAATATATTTATAGCCAAATATTTTATTTTGAGATCATTAATAATTTCTTAAGCTAACTCAATGTCCACAAGTATGCTTTTTTCCCTTCTTAAAGTTGTACATATTCATTGATATAAATATAAGAATTAACCTTGATTGAATAATGTGTATGCTGATATCCATGAATTTATAAGAAAATTTATATGGGGAAATGAGGTGATATTGATTCATAGATCTATGGTCCTTCACCTAAGGATTGAGGACCATGGTAGATGTACAAGACACTCTTGGAAGAAAATCTCCTCTAAAGTAGTTATGCATAAATTCTATCATGTTCTTCTTGAAAACCTCCAATGTTAAAGTATTGAAAGGGTCATGAATTTTATTAGGATAGGGTGACCGATATAATATGATCATCTTCATTACCTCACTATCATATGACAATCTTTGATCTTTTTCTAAGTGATATTTATCAATTTCGTCCACTTTCCTTAGTATGATATATAAAAAAGACTTCACACCTTCTTCCCATAGATTACAATCATTGTTTCATTGTCTCATATAAACTAAAAATTATTTAAAATGGAATAATTCCATCATTCTAACTACCTATAATTCATTTATATATATTACATCTTTAATCCTTGGGTTCAAATTCGTTGTGTATTATATCTTTTTAATACACATATGGGAAAAAACAGTTATTTTCCTCCTCCATGAACCAAATATATTTTGATATCTTTACAGTCTTTAGAAATTATAATAAATTATTAAATATTTTATTCAAGAAACCTCACTCTTTCACCTATAAATACACTCTTTATCCACCTCTTTACCCCCTACTAAAACTTCTTTATTTGAATAATAGTTTTAAAATTATTCCCCAAATTCTTTTAGATACATTTAGAAATCCTTAATTTCTTGAATTTAAACTATGTATTGGTATCTAAACAACCTCCCTATATGGGGAACGGAGAGTGTAGCACATTAATTAGAATGTTACCCAAAAATTTAATAAAGGGATATTAAAATTAATTTCATTTATTAATTCTGTTGATATAAGAATGCAAGAGCAGTGATTTAGTGTGTGTGTTTGTGTGTGTGAGATAGAGTATGAAATGTATATAGGAACGTGTGTGAGTAACAAAAATATATTTAGTATCCCATAAATAGAGGAAGTGAGTATGAAATAAATGAATATAAGGTTTGTCAATAGTGATAATTAGTTAAGGGTGTTGGGTTTTGGTCATTGGAAGATATTACTTATTCTTGGACTCATCACCTCTATTCTAACACAATCACAAAGTTCTTTCAATATACGTTCTCATGTCACACTTCATGTTTTTTGTTCAATTGTATCTCTTTATAATATTGTATTTGATGACCTAAATAAGATCCTTAAGTTTCCTTAATATTGGATTACTGTGTGATTTTTTCATTAAGACACTCTCATGCATAAAAAAATAATTCCCTACATCAATGCATGATATTAGATTTCAATAATCATTACTTCAACCAACTATTATATTCAGACACTATGTGATCTAGAAAATAAATTTTTAATAATGGAATAAGAAGATTGAAGATGAAGATTAATTTAGTCATTGGAAATATTACACAACTATACCTCACTCTAACCCCAAAATATGTTTATCCACATATAATCATGTAATGTAATAAAAATAGAATGGTCATGGTGAAACTTCTCTACTGGTGATTCTGGATGAAGATACCTCCCATGGCCAGATCTTTAAACTCTCTCTTCTCTCTTAAACTAATGAAGTCTCTTATGTTCCACACACTCCTCAGTCCTTGAGATCTTTATTTTTTTTAAATTATTCATTATTTATATTATCATTACAAATATATTTGAAATTTTTAAATATCATTTCCTATGGATGAAAATTTAATTTACTTTATTGAATCTACAGTACCCTTATCAACATGGGTTTCCTTCTCTATTTCTGAGATTTGGTAGCATCTTTTAATTTTTTTTGGAGATTAACTAAATTGGTTAGATAGGTTTATATGTAGAATATTTTTGTCCCAAAAAATCTTGAAAATGTTACATGTGTCATCTCAATTGATCAATTACCTCAAATTCTCTATATTCTTCCATTATTTATAATTTAAACATTTAAATACTTTTTAATGATTTGGGGCCCCAAAATCACATCAAGCATTTTATAAATCTTTATAAATTAAATTTAAATTTTTTTTAAATTTAGATGCATGAAAATGTGTAATAAATGACATATACTATGTAAAATACTAATTATATATTATCCTGGAAATATAGTCTTGATCTGGTGGGATCTGAAATATATTAGAGTGTTGATGTATCATTTGTAGCTATATTGTAACGCCCCGACCTAGAGACATTAAACTGGTGCTCCGAGCCAGTTCGCCACAAGGCCTTAACCGCGCCTCCCCATACGCTAGAGGATGCCAACTAGAAGTGAGGGCCAATGGTGTGATAGTGGGGAGACTATTCCATAATCATAGAGTAAGAAAACAGAAGAAATAACTAAGTATTATGTACATCTAAAATTAAACAGAGTGAGGAATCAATAAAAAACTAAAATAGAACAAGAAGTAATAGTAAAATGTTGTAAAAGACCAAACAACTATGCTGTAAAATACAATAGTAGTCACCCATCGGGACGACCATACAGATACAAGTACAAAAGAAACTAAAAGTAAAAGTACAGGGCTCTACTACTAACTCTGAGCCAATCCATATACTCGATCTTTAGACACTGTCGAACTACAACAGCCCGATCAGTAGAACCAATCGAGTAGCTCCACTCGATCATGCAACAATTGGCCTCAACCCTATCCATCATGCAACTCATGTTCACCCTAAAAAGACAATATAAGGTCTATAGGTACACCAAGGTGGATGTGAAGGGGTGAGAAATAATCTCAGTAGTGCACCCCGATAAGCTACCAATAACAATTATTCTAAAAGTGTATGCAAAAAAAATCTGCTTAGCCTAGCTAGAACACAACAAAAGGAACTAAAACAAATGTACAACCACAGTTGAAATCAGGCTATGTAATCCCTGTCAACTATGCAAGTGCCACCATGGATGTCCATATATATAGGAATGCATGTATAGTCCCATACCAAAACACATATACATAAATATGAATATTCATGATTAAGTGATTCAAATAACAAGAACTACATTATCAGTCGATCCTTCGGACCTTAAGCCTAATATCTTGGATGTCCTATTCAAGGGAATTGAGCTAGACATCATGGAACTCATGATTTGTATGAAATAAGTCATTCTCGGGGTCTGTAATCCCGCGACATGTGCCTTATTTGGCCAACACAAGAGATATGCCTCTGAACAAGCTAATCAAAAAAAGCAACCCTCTAGTTCAACAAATCAAACACAAGCAGGCAGATAACACAGTAGGTAAACCTCTGGGAATTACCCACAACCATCCCCTCTGGTCCTACCTAACAAGAACCAGCAACCCTCTGGGAAGTACAATCAACCTAACCCCAGTATTTTGGTCATAAGCATTCATAAAGTCTCTAAGAGGAAGCACTTATAGTCAATTCTCCTTATTGTATATGGTAGTCAAGGACTCTCTAAGGAAGCACACAAGGTCAATTCCACTTAATCCCCAAGGTCACGAGACTCTCTGAAGAAGCTAATCCAGTCAATTCCTCATATAGCATCAGGTCATTCACAGAATCTCTAAGGAACCTCACCCAGTCAATTCCTCTTATAGCCTGAAGTGGTTCAAGGTAATTCATGTAAAATAAAGATTCTCTAAGGAATCTCACTCGGTTTATCCCCTTATAGTCCATAAATCTCAAAGTCTCTCTGAGGAAGCTCACTCGGTCTATCCCCCTATAGTCTATAATGTCCAAAGACTATATGAGGAAGCCCACTCAGTCTATCCCCTTTTAGTCTATAATTCCCAAAGACTCTATGAGGAAGCTCACTATGTCTATCCCTGTATAGTCTATAATGTCCAAAGACTCTCTGGGGAAGCTCAATCGGTCTATCCCCTTATAGTCAACTACACCAGGTTCTCACAACCCCGTGTAAGTCAAGGAATAGTAATTATATATGGCCAAAGTAAACCTACAAAATTACTTGGATAATCAGTCTACGGTATATCAAGAATTTCATATAAAACCACTCCATCCTAACCATACTAGGCATGGAAACATGGCATCTTAACAAGAAAGCTAGACCCAACAGTCAAAATCAAGTAACATGGGAAAAACATCCACAACAAAGTAAATAACCCCATTTAAAATCATACCACCTCTACTCAGGAGCACAAAAAATATTTGGAATCACAAAAAACACGGAAGACTCCTCACATTAGGCTCAGCAGCCACCAACTAGGAAGCACCTCTGGTAGACACTACAACATCAGCAAACCAAGTTAGATATAAATTAATAGTGAGGATGGCCCAAATTCCCTACTCACTAATACATCCAAAGCCCAAAGGGATTACTAGTTTAGCATAGGTTCTAGGTGACACATGATCACCATAACTACCCAAACCTGACAAAAGAACTTGGTGTCGGTCAAACAATGGGTACCAACTGGGTCCCTCAGGTCAAACACTGAGGATGCATCATACTCAGGATCCTCCAAGTAAACACAAGGGAAGGAATCCTGCACAAGATACTTTTCAATTAGTAATGGAGGAATCATACCCGAAATCTTCAAAGGAAGGAAAACATATGCATTCCATAACATGGGACACATTAAAGGAAAACGAGGAGTGGGATCCTACAAGGAACTCCCACGATTAGTCTGCAGGTAAAGGCATCCCTCAAGGGATCCTTAGAAGTATTCGGTCTCACGGACTCATAGGCCAGAAGGGAATATATCACAAAAGGAATGTCCTCTAAATCATAGGTTATGGGAGATATCTCATACAGCATCTCCTATTAAAGTGTCAACTAAGTTGGTCCGAACACCCAACCTATCATCCATGACAAGTCTCACTCTTAGGTGTCAACTAAACATAACAACAGGAGGAAGAACCCGTCCATTTTGAAAAAACACCCCAAAACCCCATTTAGATGACCTATAAATTTCAAAAGGATTCCACCATTGTGATATATTTGGAAAAATTCCCAAAATCTACTACTCACACGCCAAATTCTGACTTCCAGAGAATAAGATATCCCCAAATTACTAAGTTGATGTAGTATATGGCCAGAACACATGGCCAGACCCATGGGGTCTGTCTGTTTAATAGTACACATCATGTAATTTACTGTACATTGTGTTTACTATTCAAAAAAAGTTATGCCGTTTGTGTTTTCACTAAAAAACATGCCCAAGTACCACTACATGGCGTGTACATTACTGTACATGTCATGTACTCCAACAAACAACTATTCTGTGTTCTACTCCACACGGCCTGCCACATGGCCACCCACTACATGGTGTGTACTCAAATTAAATGGCTTCTACTTAAGAAAACTTTGTATTCCCAAAATATAAATAAAACACAGCATGTACCCCAAGAATACACGCCGTGTATTCTGGGTTTTCCGACCGGAAATCCCTAAAAACACCAGAAACACCTGTTTTCTCCCCTAAAACATTAGATCTGGACTAAAGAGGCCAAATGAAAGAAATATCAGGCTTCAAAGACATAAATAAACATTATTAAAAGAGATATATGGTGAAAATATAAACAACCCTACCTTTGGGTGGAAACCACCGAAGCTTCGGTTGATTTCACGGCTCACGGTTGTCGCACGCTGACTCAACACGTTGAGAGCTTCGAATCTGTACCCCTATTGGCTTCCAAATCTCCCACTTTCTCAATATCCATATCTGCCATAGGTCATGGAAAAAGGCACAACATAGGAGTTTTGCACATGTAGGAGGAGGAAAGAAGAGAAGGATGAAAAGAAAAAAAAGGAAAAGAATAAAAAGGGGCACGGGCCGACCCCGATGCCCGACATGAGTTTATTTCTTCCATAGGTTAAACTCCCCATTTCGAACACAAAAAAAATAAGTGGAATCTCAAAACGACACTCTGTTTAGATGTTATTGGAAAACGAACCTATGTGAATAATTTAATATTTACTTTAATAATATTAAATATTAAATATTCCGCCAAAATTCGAATAGCTCAGATTTCATCCAAACTCATGTCCTAGGGTAAAATCCCTATTCCGGTACCAAAAGAGTTGTCAAAAAAATTATTTGAGATCATATAGTAGGTGAAAATGACCATTTTACCCCCATGAGAATCCAACAGCAAAAATTCAAATTTATGCTCAAAACTGCAGTCCAAAAAAACATGGGTTCTTACAAACTCCCCACCATAAACCTTCTCATCCCTGAGAAGCCCAGTGAAGGAACCAGCAAAAATGCTCATAACCCGAGAATCTACACAACCAATCCACCAGAACTGTCCAACGACCATCCTTATAGTGATAACCACCACCATCTACACAAAAAAATATTCAAAAAATACCAAATTGGTACTCCCCACCATAAGAATACCCCTATCGTCATTTTAAAAGAAAACTATGATCTCAAAAGCTCTTGGAAAACAAAGAAGGTTAACCTAAATGAGGAAAACCATCCTAAAAAGGCCAATGGTGCACTCACCACCATATGGATTTTCTTGCACTGGTCTAAGAGAAAAACCAGAATAGGTTCCATCCTTAACAAGGATGAACATTAATAAAGAAAAAAACTCAATGTAGGATCGAATCTCTCTCATCATACTCAAGATGAATCAAGGTATCACATGATCGTCTCTTACAGGAGTACACTAAAATTTCACTGAAAGCATGTCTAGCTCTTTCCAAGCCACACTAACATCCTTCCAAACCCAACTATGATTCAAGCATAGGTTAACCATTTCATGGTAACCTGAAATTTCACAATGTCACCTCCAACAACAAAATTAGAAACATTGGTCGACCAGGCCAGGAAACCAAATAGACCTTCTCATTGAAACTAGTCGAAAAAACAAACACCACCAAAAGGCATTAGAAAGCGGTAGCCAACCTTCTCACTTAGGTTTCCCTATAATGGAACAGATATCGATCTATAAGGGTTCGAGTCAAAACCAAGGTTCTTTAGGTATTTTTCCTATCCCTATAGAAAAAGTCTCACAACAGGGTCACAAGGTCTAACCAACTATCCCAAATGATCGAAATCCTCTCAAAAGATGGTAAAGATCACAACGACCAATGACTTTCAAAACCGAAACACATCCTAAAAGGTCCCTAATCCTCTCCGAGAATCCTCAGAAATAACTACTCCCAGGTGTTCACAATCCAAGCAGAAGAGAAACTGAACTGACACTCATCAGGTATTCGTATACAGAAATACCACAAGGAGGTCCAGTACAAATGAAAGGCCTTGGTATCTATAAACATTGTTCTCAACGATCTAACTAGATAACCATATACCCGAGATACAACACCCAATAATGGTTTAAGAGAAAGGCATCATGTACCATATTGGCCAAATAGGGTCACTACACCACCTGTGCAAAAGGACTGAGTCATCATCCTCACACTAACGCCTCAACATAGATTCACATAACCTACAATCATAGTAAAATGTATGTGTATGAATACCCAAAGGTCTCATTACTTAGTAAAAACGCACACTATAAGGCCTATATGTTTTGAATCCTACGTGCCTAGTATGATGCATGAGATGCCTCTTGCCTTTTCCAGCCAAGAGTCAAAATCTATACCTGGCATCGTACCAATGACCAAGATCCAAAGATCCATAGTAAATCAAAAAACCACACAACATATGAATCACTCAAGGAAAAAGTCTTGTAAAACCGTAATATCGCAAAATTAGAATAGAAATCCCAAACCCTAGTAACCAGGACTTATAACCATAATAAGTGTTCTCAACGCACTAGCCTGAGATTCATCACTGGTTTTGAAAAATTTATAATACTCTTGTCTAACATATCCCAAATAGTAAATACCAAGAAAAAACACTCCTCTGATACAACCTTGTAACGTCCCGACCCGAAGCCACTAAACTGGTGCTCCGAGCCAGTTCGCCACAAGGCCTCAAGCGCACCTCCCCATACGCCAGAGGCTGTCGATTACCAGTGATGGCCTAGGTTGTGATAGTGTAGAGACTATTCCCACATACTAGAGTAAGAAAATATTAGAAATAACTAAGTATCATACACAATGGAAATTAAACAGAATGTGAAAGAAATAAACAACTGAAATAGAAAAAGAAGTAATTATAAAATGCTGTAAAATCCCGAACAGATATGCAATACAATACAATAATGGTCACCGACCGGGCTGACCATATAGATACAAGTACAAAAGAAACTGAAAGTAAAATTATAGGGCTCTACTACTAACTCCAAGACAATCAACATACCCGATCACTAGACACTATCGAACTACAGCAGCCCAATCAGTAAAACCACTCGAGCAGCTCTGCTTGATCATGCAACACTAGGCCTCATCCCTATCCACCATGAAGCTAATGATCGACCAGAAAAGAAGACCTAAGGTCTACATTTACACCGAGGTGCACATGTAGGGGTGGTAAATAATCTCAGTAGGGAACCCCGACAAGAATCCTATAAATGTGTTGCTAAAAAAGTACACAACAACAATGTGCTCAACCTAGATGGAACACAACAAAAGGAACCAAACGTGCAACCACAATTGAACTCAGGGTATGTAATCCCTGTTAACTGGGCAAGTGCCACCATGGATGTCCATATCTATATATTTTTTCATGTATAGTCCCATACCTATACACATATACATAAATATGAATATTCTTGATTATGTTGTTCAAATAATAAGAACAACATTAGCAGCTGATCCATGGGACCTTAAGCCTGATCTCATAGATATCCTATTCAAGGGAATTGAGATGGATTCCATTATACTCATGTTGTGTATCAAATAAGTCGATCTCGGGGTTCGTAATCCCATCGACATGTACCTGCTTCATCCAACACCAGAGATATGCCTTTGAATTTTCAAAACAAAACAAGCAACTCTTTAGTTCAACAAATCAAACAGAACAATGCAGATAACACAACTGGTAACCCTCTAGGAAGTACTCACAGCCATCGCATCTGGTTTTACCTAACAAGTACTAGCAACCCTCTAGGTAGTACACTCATCCTTACCCCTCTGGTTTGGTTAAAAGAATTCCTAATGACTCTCTGAGTAAGAACTCACAGTCAATTCCCATTTACAGTATAAGGTAGTCAAGGAATCTCCGAGGAAGCACAGAAGGTCAATTCCCCTTATAGCCACAAGGTTACGAGATTCTCTGAGGAATGTCACCCAATCAATTCATCTTATAGCCTGATGTTGTTCAAGGTAATTCAAGTAAAACAATGAATCTCTAAGAAATATCACTCAGTCTATCCCCTTATAATCTATAAAGCTCATACACTCTCTACAAAGCTCAATCAGTCTACCCCCCTGTAATACATAATGTCCAAAGACTCTCTGAGGAAACTCACTCAGTCTTTCCACTTTTAGTTTATAATGGCCAAATACTCTCTGAAGAAGCTCACTCGGTGTATCCTCGTATAGTCTATAATGCTCAAAGCCTCTCTGAGGAAGCTCATTCAGTCTGTCCCCGTATAGTCCACTACACCAGGTTCTCCCGGCCCCGTGTAAGTCAATGCATAGTAATGATATATGGCGAATGTAAACCTATATAATTACTTGGCTAATCAGTCTATAGTATATCAAGCATTTCATATAAAACCACTCCATCCGAACAATACTAGGCATGGAAACAAGGCAGCCTAACAAGCAAGCTAGACCCAACGGTCAAAATCAAGTAACATGAGAAAACACATCCACAACATGGTAAATAACCCCATTTACAATCAAACCACCTCTACTTAGGCACAGAAGGAATATTATTCATCCCAAATAACATGAAAGATGCCTTGCATTAGTCTTAGTAGCCACCAACCAGGAAACACCTCTGGCAGACACTTCAACATCAGCAAACCTAGTCAGATATAAAAAAATTATAAGGGGGCCTGAATGCCCACCCCAACAATAAATCCAAAGCACAAAGGGATTTCCAGTTTGGCACAGATTATTGGTGACACCCGATCACCATCTCTATCCAAACCCGACATAACAACTCAGGGTTGGTAAAACAATTGGCACATGCTGGGTCCCTCAGGTTAAACATTGAAGAGGCATCATACTCGGGATCCTCCAGGTTAACACTAGTGGAGGCATCCTACACGGGATTCTGAGCAATGAGTATGTAAGGAATCATACACAAAATCCTCAATGTAATGAAAACATAGGAATTCCATAACATGGGTCCTATCGAAGGAAAAACTGAAGAGGGATACTACAAGGAACTCCCAAGGTCAGTCCATAGGTAAAGGCATCCCTCAGGGGATCCATAGAAGTATCTGACCTCACAGAATCATAGGCCAGAAGGGAACATCTCACAAGCGGAACGTCCACTAAAGCATAGGATAAAAGAAATATTTCATATCCCATACCCTATTAAAGGAATCAACTATTTTAGTTTGAACACCCATCCTATCATCTAGGCCATGCCTCACTCTTAGGTGTCAACTGAACTTAACAACTGTAAGAAGAAACCCTACGTTTAGATAAAAACCCATAGTACCCCATTTATATGACCTTTAAATGTAAAAGTGATTCCACAATTGTGATCTATGTGGAAAACCACTCAGAATCGACCACTCATATTCCCAATTCTGACTTCTAGTGTATAAGATGTCCCCAAATTACTAAGTTGAAGTAGTACATGGATAGAACACATGGCCAGACCCATGGGGTCTTCCTGTGTAATAGTACACGACATGAACATTACTGTACATGTTGTATACGGTTAAAAAAAAGTTACACTACGTGCATTTCCACTAATACACATGTCCAAGTACCACTACACGGCCTGTACTTTACTGTACATGGTGTGTACTCCAAAAAACCACTATTTCATGTTCTACTCCACACGGCCAACCACACGGCCACCCACTACACGGCGTGTATTTAAAGTACACATAATGTACTTAAAAAACTTTGTCTTCCCCAAATGTAAAGAACACACGGCGTGTACCTCAGGAATACATGCAGTGTCTTCTGGGTTTTTCGGCAGGAAATCCATGAAAACACCTGAAACGCCCGTTTTCTCCGCCGAAACATTAGATCTATCATTACGACACCACAAGAAATAAATATGAGGCTTCAAAGACATAAAAAACATAATTAAATAGTATAAATGGAGAAAACATAAATGAACCTACCTTTGGGTGGAAACCACAGAAGATTCGGTTGATTTCGCAGCTCACGGTTGGTGCACGCCGACTCAGTACGTCGAGAGCTTCGAATCAGTACCCCTCTTGGATTCAAACTCTCCATCTTTCTAAATCTCCATATCTCCCATAGTCCACTAACAATGGGGCGGTGTAGGAGTCATGCGCATGGAGGAGTAGGAAAGAGGAGAAGGAAGAAACGAAAAAACGGAAGAGAAGAAAATGGAGTACGGGCCAGCCCCGATGCCCGATATGAGTTTATGCCTTCCCTAGGATAAACTCCCCATTCTGGACTCAACGGGGTAGACAGAATCCCAATATAGAGTTCCTTTTAGGTGTTTTTTCCAAATGAACCTATGCGAATAATTTAATATTTAATTTAATAATATTAAATATTTAGTATTATGACAAAATTCGAACAGCTCAGATTTCCTCCGAACTCATGTACTATGGTAAAATCCCTATTCCTGGACTAAAGGAGTTGTCAGAAAAATTATCATAGATGTGTTGGTAGGGTAAAATGACCATTTTACCCCTCATGAGCATCCAATAGTAAAAATTTAAATTTCTTCTCAAAACTGCAGTCTGAAAAAACACGAGTTCTTACATACATGACATAACATTGGAGTGAAAATGTATTCTCATGGATTAAAACTAGTGAAATTGGTGTTGGAGTATCCCTGGAAGGTGACACGGGCCATTTTCACATGAAAAAAGACACCCATATGTCTAAATTGCATAATAAATGCAGGTAGAGTATTGAATTTAAAAGGGGTATTCATTAAACTATCATATTCTCATGTGGGGATATATTATCTTCCATATATGTAACATCCAGAGTTTTAATGAATAGTTTTATTTTATATATTATTATAATTTTTAATTAATCAAGAATTCGATGTTTATAATAATAATATTTAAAAAAATTATAAACAAATATTAATTAAAAAATAAATAAATTATATTGACATTTTATTTTTAATTTTGTTTAATAATTATATTGAGTTACATATAAAGTTAACAATAATTGAAAATATTTTTTAATTTAGTTTCATTAATTAACAAAATATTGATATGAAATTTTTTTTTATTTATTTGAATCATAAATAAAATGATTTAGAGTTATAAATAAATAAATCTATTTTATTATATAAAATATTAATTATAATGTTTTAATTATATGTATAACATTGGTGAAGTTATAAAACACAGAAATGTTAATAATAATTAATGATAACATAATTTTAAAAAAGATATATAAATAAATAATTAAATATATTAGTATTATTAAATATTAAATATAAATAAATATGAAATTATTATGATTAATATTATAAGTTATTGAAAAAAATATGATATTTAATATTTAAAAAAAAAGAATTTTATAAAAAAAAACATAACAACATTACAATAAAATATAGATTTATGGAAAACATGAAAAAAAATGTTCAAAAGAGAAGAAGAATCTACAAATGAAGGTAGGGGGGATCGAGTGTTCAACCTTGTTTATCAGCTAAGAATGGATCAGGTCTCAAGGAGAAGGCTAAGTTGTATCATGGGAGGATGTGAGGTCGAGATATGAGTCACAGATGATGAGATTGATCATATTTTAGGGTTTCATCTTTAGAGAAGTCAAATAAGAAATAATCGAGAACTCTAGAGAAAAATGATGGATTATTTGGGAGTTTAAAGAAAACTAAAGTCTTAAGAAGGCCATATCAAAGTCATTTTAAGGTTTCAAATATGATTGGGTGATGACTATTGATATTCAATATCTCATCATATTGTTGTGATATGAAAGTATGTGTTTGTCTATTTAATTCTTAAGCATCATAATCTTGAATTATTTCTGTTATATTAAATACAGGTTCAACTTTTTCTACTTTTATTGTCATCAAAATACCACTACACATCCTTATGTTATGTTAGGTTCAATGTATATTCCATGTTTTTCAATAATAGAGGTAGAATTATTCTAGACTTTTCATTGATATTTTTGAGTATTGTAAATTCTTCATATCTGCCACTATTTTCCACAATTTATCATTAATAAATTCATTAATTATCAATGTTTTTTATTTCCTTGTCTCGATTAATTTATTATTCACAAAATACTATAATCGAATAAAATAAGATCTCCAACCTGCAACAGATTCATTTATGAGTTGTATATATTAAATATTCATTTATTAATTTTCATGATTGGATTTTATAGATCTCACATGATTCGATATCTCAAATTTTGATATTATATTTATCCTGAATTGAAGGATACATTGAAGGAAATTTTTAATATATTTGTTATTATCTTTCACAACCTACTAATATGATCAATAAAATCTCCATGCATGTTAAAATAACAATATATCTCATTAGGTGTATAAATATTGGAGTGTATATATTTCATCTAGGGAAATCGTTTGGCGATGTAATTTTGGGAAGGTTTGAGGATTATTTTTCCTTTTCTTATGATTTTCCATTTAGGATACACTTCAGGGTAGAGATATTAAAAAATGAGGTAAATTAAAAGAGAATCTGACAGAGGACACCATGAAGAAGAACATCTTCTACAAATTAATCGATAATGAAATTTATTTTTATTTTTGGTATTTTAATTTGAAAAAAATAATTTATTGGAATTATTATTTTTAATTATGTATTTATTAAAAATAATTTTCAGAAAGTTATTATTTAATCTAATTTTTGGGAAATATATTCTTATTTAAAAAATTTATTTCAGTAAGGGATTAGTGTATTTTTTTTAATATAAATAATTTCATAATATTTATAAGGGAAAAATATTTATTTTTAAACATTAATTTATTTGAAATTTTATCTCTACAAGGGTGTTTAGTGTTATTTGTAAGATTTTTTTGAATATTTTCTAAATTTATATTCACAAATAATTCATTAATTATTTAGTATTAATTTGTAAAAGTTATTATTTATTATATTTTCAAATATAAGTTTTGAAATGTGATTTTCAAATGAAATTTCTTTATTTAGATATTTCGTTTATAATCAAAATATTTTTTGTTTTTCTAATTAATATATGTCTTCAATGTTATTCAGAATTATATAGAATGTTTTTTTTTAAATTTAGTTTTATATGGGTTGTTATTTTATTTGCACATTCTTAAGACCCTTTAATGGGGGAATACCTTTCATCGAAAATTAATATTTCATTTATCATTTCAATAAGTTACATATTTGTAATTGATTTTATCAAAACAGTTATTTTTATTTGAATGATGTAATTTTATGTGTATTTTCTAAAGTGTAGTCATAAATAATATCATTTTTTAATGAAAATAATATCTACAATCTTGAATGTAATTTAAAATTTATTATATGGTGATTATCTTTATTTTTTGACAATTCATGAAACTATGAGTTTAATATTTATTAATTATTTTAATTTATGCAAATACACTTTTAAACCTTTATTCCATTATAAGATATTATTTTTTAAAGTGAATTTTATGTGTTTTTATGAATAAATAAATATTAATTATGCTTAAGATATTTAATCAATGTCTGATGGATATTAAATTTAGTTAATTCAACAATTCTTATGATAATATATTGTAGGTATACACTTGTTAACCAATTTAAATGTATTTTAATGTTTTTATGGTAAAAAAATCCATTGAAATTATATTTTAGAAAATAAATCTTAAATTATTTTTTTATAAGAATATGACATCCGAACGTTGTAAATATGGTAGAGAATTTGGGACTGAAGTCATCCCTAGAAAAGTGGGTTGGATCAAGACAACCTTCATTGTTTCAAGTAGACCCATTATTTTGTTTTTAAAAGATTACATATTGTTTTCAAAAAAATAACAGGAATATGTTTAATTAAATGACTGAACATATGTATTTTTTAGTGTTATAATATATTTACGGCATAAGTAATTTTAATAATAATTTCAAAAGGCAATTCTAAATGTATTTTTAAACGTATTTTCAAAATAATGATCAAAATTATTTCTCAAAGATATTTTGAAATGAAAATTTCATAATAGATATTTTTATGATTTTAAAACCCAAAACTCATAAATTGTATGCCCATCCAATGTTTTAAAATGATTTTCAATGATATCTTAAAAAGTTATAGTTCTGGATTCTTTGATTCTAGAGTAAGCCTGTACTAAAGTGATGTAGATATATTGTTTATTTTAATTCAACTATGATAAATTGTATCATGTTTTATAATTATTCATACCCATGACTAGAAAAGGTCCTTTATTTTATAAAGAGTTGTGTATTATTTTCGTATATCTTTTATAAAAAAACAATCAACATTTCAAGCATCAAATTTGGAGGTGTGGGTTTAGTAAATTATAATCACTATGGGATGGATTTTCTATAAAAGATTTAAAATTAGATGTTTTTAGTTGATGAAAACCAAATTAAAATGATAAAATTATCTTTAGATAATTATGTCCCCTTAAAAATTATTTAATTCTAGAAATATAATTTCAGAATTTTTCTATTTCAAAATGAAATGTAAGGGAAGCTTTTTTTATGGGGGAGGGGAGAATGTAACATATTGAGTTTTAAATAATATAAATTTTTTGTTTTCTTATACTAATTATTAATGTAACATTAATTCAATATTGATAATAATAATGCTAATAGATTAAATTATAAATAAATATTAATTATGAAAACAAATAAATTACAATGATAATATATATTTAATTTTATAAAATTATTAAAAAGTATTACATGAAAAGTTAACAACAACTAAACATATGTTCTAATTGAGTTACTTTAATTAATAAACTATTTACTTGAAAATACTTGTTTATCTATAGGAATCATAAATAAATGATTTAGAGCTATAAATACTTAAATATATTTTATTATGTAACTCTCTAAATAAAATTTTATGATTATATATATAACATTATTAAGGTTATAAAACAAATAAATGATGATAATAAATAACGATAACTTAATTTTGAAAAGTATAAATAGATGATTATATATATAATGATTATTTATTTATTAATATGAATAAATATGAAATTATAAGAATTAAAATTATATGTTATAAAAAAAAGTATTATATTTAATATTGAAACCTGAGAAATGAATGTTATAAAAGAAAAACAAAAATTTATATAAAAATAAAAAAATTGTAATAAAATGAAAATAAAATGATGAAATGAACAGCAAAATCGAGAAAATAAAATAAGGGATGTGGAGGGTTTATCCACATTATTCGGCTAATGGGGGGATTTTGTATCAATCGGAAGTTTGAGACACATCATGAGAGGTGGTGAGTATTAGGTTGGGGAGGCATATGATAAGATCGACTGAGATTTAGGGTTTTACCTTCAGAAGAGTCAAATTTGAGATGGTTGAGAACTACAGACCCAAGATATAGATTCTATGGGAGTTTAAAGAGAGAATATGGATTTAGAAGGTCATATATGAGATATGTGGTGGTTAAAAATGGGATTTGGGGGAAAATAACTATCAACATTGGATATATCCTCATTTTATTGTGATCTTCAAGTTGGTGTTTTTCTATTTAATTATTATGCATTCGAATATCGAACAATTTTTGGTTTATTGATTGATGGTTCATTTATTTCTTCTATGAACATCATTAGTATACTGCTTCCTATCATTATATTATGGTATGTTCATTGTATATTATATGTATACAAATAATTTTTGTTGTCTTATTCAGGATTTTTCATTGATGGATTTAGGTGTCTCTAATTCTTCATATATGTTCTTGTTTTACACAGTTTATTAGTAATACATGCATAGATTTTAAATATTTTCAACTAACTTATTAGGATTCATTGATTTTACTGAATCAACTAAAATTTTATCAAATAATATTTTTAATCTGCAAGAGATTCATTTAGGATATTTTGATATTAAATATACATATATTCATTTTCTGGACTGGATTTTATGAATCTCACTTGATAAAATATATACAACTTTAATCTGTATTTTTCATGAATTGAATGATGCATTGAAAGTTAATTTTTAATATATTTTTTTATCATCTTACACAAAAATTTAATCTGATCAATAACATATCTTTTCATGTTGAAAGTTAATAATATCTCATTGAGTGTATAAATAAAGGAGTGCAGATTGGTAGTATAGGGAGATGCATTTGGATAATATATTTTGAGATAGCTCGGGCCTTGTTTTCCATTTTCTTGTGATTTTCCATTACGAACACTCTTTGAGGTAGAGATATTGGAGAGTTATGGAAATTAAAAGAGAGTCTAATAGAGGACATGAAGAAGAATAAAGGTTTATACAAATTAATCTATAAGGGAGTCTATTTATGTTTTATGTATTGTACTTTTAAAATTATATTTCATTGGGATTATTATTTTAAATTTAGTTTTTATTTGAAATAAGTTTTAAGAAGTTTTTATTTATGTTCTTTTTCAGGACTTATATTTTTATATTAATAATTTAATACTTGAAGGGATCAGTTAATTTTATTTAAATTAAATAATTTATGAATATATTTAAGGGAAAATATTTATTTTCAAACATTTATTTATTAGAAATTTTATTTCTATAAGGGAATATAATTTTAATTTTAATTTTTAATTTTTGAATATCTTCAAATGTTATATTTACAAATAATTCTTTCTTTATTGAAAATTAATTTGTAAAAGTGATTATTTATTTTATTTTTAAAATTTTTCTTCAAAATATTATTTTCAAAGGAAATTCATATATTTAAATATTTATATTATTATCAAAAGAATATATTTTTCCAAATATATATATGTGTTCTAGTTTATTCAAATTTTTTATGAAAATATGTTTTCAAATTTAGGTTTATATTGGTTCTTATTTTATGTTTATATTTTAAGGCCCTTTAATAAGGAATTACTTTTATAGGAAATTTTGATTTAATTTATCATTTCAATAATTTCCATATTTGAAACTGATATTGTAAAAAAATAATTATGTTAATTTGAAATATATTCAATACTTTTCTTTTGATTCCATATCATTGCATACAGTTTTTTCCCAATAACTATGTTTTGGAATACTCATAAGAATAAAGAAAACACAATGTTGATACAATAACTAGTTATTCATCTAGATGTTTACTCTTAATAGGATTACTGTGGTGTTTTATTAGACATTACAATATTAGAAGGTGATCAATATCCTTATTTATAATTCATTTATATCTTTGATCTCAAAATCAAACTCTTATAAAAGTATAACCTCTCTAATCTATCTGGGTTTTCCTTCCCATTTTTAAAATAGATTCCCCAAAGATAATTGATCTACTTAAAATATCACCTTACTTATAATTATGTATGGTATAAATTTATCCCTATCATAAACAACTAATATTATATTATTTTAAATTGTATCACAGTTCATCTATGATCTACTGAGAAAATTTATATCATAGTAAATAACATGGTTTTTATTTTCTCTTTTCCACCCCAGGACTACTCCGATAGAAATTTCACATACATAAAACCTGATTTTGATGTTTAGAATCCAATATTGTGATGTTAAAACAGAACCTGAGATGAAATCCTTTTATAATATGTTTAATTTTCTTATGTATTTATCACCAAAAATGAACATAACCTACTTTTCTTTTAATGAAAAATATGGTATTAATATCATTAAAAAACATTTATAAATCATCTGTAAAACCCATAATGATTTAAAAAATATTCTAATTACCTTACCAAGAAATAGTAGAGGAAATGATGAAATCAAAACAAAAAATTGGACTTATCCATTGAGATTATCTGGATAATGAATTATGCCTTCCCTTATAATGAATTTTTATATATCCAAATTGAGATATAAATTAGATTCCTAACTTTAATTATAATACATTGATACATTCATTATATAATCCCATAATATTATCCCAAATACTTATAATTAATCCATAAATAATTCAATGTTATTTTCAATTATTTTTATGAATACATCAATCAAGAAGCTATAGATTGTTTTAAGTTCTCTAAAAAAATCCAAATGAAAATTTTATTTTTATAAATAGGCCTTTTAGAAATGACAATGTTTTATTCATTGAAATATCTTGATCAATTGGAACTTTTTCATACCCTAAGTATCCATCCAAAAAAGAGAAAATGAGGGTGAACAAATATAATTTGAATTATCTAATCAATAAATTATAAGTGTAAATGATCCCTCCTTATATCCTAGTTCCACATTGTTTAATTTATACATACTCCAAATCCAATTACAGTCCTTATTAAAAAATCATTCTTATAAATTTATTTAACATCCATGACTCCTATAATGGTTAACACATGTATTGGGCTTACCTAGGAACTATAAGATATGATATTGATTATTCTAGCATAAATAAATTTAATCACCTCATCCTGGATAATATCATTTTTATTTTTATTCAATCCTCTTTGGCACTCAAGAGTTGACTTTAGATCTTCTTACATGAGAATTTTGTTCATTAATATTGTTGGACTGATTTCCTTGGTCTATTATATATTTCAATAAATTATTATCCTATTCATTTTAATAATATTATTTAAAATTTCTATATATTTTTCATCTGTATCTATTTTCAAAATAACAAGAAGTTTATATTTTTCAACAATGTATGAAACATTTAGTTTGGTAGGAAATTATTTAAATTAAAAATGTAATGCTTATTGAATTAATGGTTACATGACAAACCTATCATGTTTCAATTATTCTTATATCCTTTCAAAATCACTAATATAAGAATAATAATTCGTTATTTTACCAGATTCCTCAAATTTTTTTATGAGTGTTCCATGTTATTACTGAACCCTAATTGTTAATTTTTTTATAGTAAACATGAATCTATAAATTAATATCCACCTACAGATCAGTGAAATCCAGCTAATATAAATCATTTAATCTATATAGACTCATAATGGCTTGAAATATATTCAAAATTAACTCATATTCTTCCTTATTAAAATTGATCTTACCTTGAGTCAAATCTATTAAATATCCTCTAGTTTAAAATAATGGTATTCTAAATATAATTATCACATTTTTTTCACTTTATATATCTAAAAATAATAAATTAATTGGTAAGATATGATTTCCAGCTCTAACCAGTAAATCTTAAACCACTCATGAGGGGTGTTTCAATGAATTGGTTAAGAGTATAAATTTCATAATTTTTGATTTAGTATTCAAATTTAATGTTCTATGTGTGATTCCATATGAATCAATTTAATACTTTCCCCCACATCCACCAAACAATTGAATGATTCATTACTTTAAAATTCATATGAAATATTAAATATCTATATATCTGTGATTTTTTAGGTAACATCATTTGAATAAAATCTGTTCACTAATATGTTTTTGGCACAGTTTAAACTCTTGAGTCCTTATTCTATTTGAGATAATATACTTTAAAATTTTGGAAGAATATATAATTTTTGTAACCAATTGTATAAGTGTAATATAAACAATAATCTTTGGAAAAAATTAATAAACTACCTAAAATAACTTTTCCTCTAGGTATCCAATTATTTATAACATTTAGAGATAATTTTAGAGGGATCATTGGGTTTTAAATCCTTGTCATCAATTATAATAATCACTCTATCATGATCTCATTCATTTATTTTCCATATTTTCTCATCCAACTCAGCTTCCAACAATTTTTTTCACTTACATTTTATTTCCACTTGGAAACCAACTTTTTACTCTAGTTAATCAAATTCTTCACATCGAATAGGATGATCCTCATATCTTTCTTTTTAAAGTATTTAAACCCCTAGTTTTTATATTCAAACACCCTATAAAATTATATAGAAATTCTAGAGTGTGACATTTAGATAGTTTTTAAATATTTTTATTTCGTTGGATTGATAATTTTAAAAATTGGGGTTTGAAATAAAATTATGAGAGTTTGAACAAGTGTAATTGTTGTTTTTAGACATAGACTAAGGTTATAAAGGTGGTAGAGATAAGAGGTAGAGAAACAGAGGATGTCTGGGTGGATAAGGTTGTCATCTATAGTCATTGGCTAGCCTGTGGCCCTATTTTACCATAAGATCTACTAGCTTGTCGGTAGCCCGTTACCTAGCTAGTCGATGGCTGGCCATAGCCACCTGCATGCCACAAGTAGCCACCGACTAGTTTATTGCCCATTTTCAGCTAGCTGGTGTGGTTATTAAGGGAGAAGATTACTTTTTATCATTTTATTTTTTATAAGGGAATCCCACTTCTCCCTTGATTATTTCATGTATCTAAAAAACTTATCCTCCCCTTCAATATCCTTCAAAAGGGGAATTCTATGTGGGTTTTTAGTGATTAAAGGTGTGTATCATCCTATAGTTGTAACACTCCATAAACTTACGGCATCTTAATTTTTTATTAAATTTAATTTTGTTTTTATCTTTCTTTATACGCAACACATTGATAAGCAAATGGTATACACAACGATGAGTTGGCTTGCATTAAATGAATGACTGAGTTTTACCGAACCCCAAAATATTATTAAGATATTATTATTTAGTATAACAACATATAACCTGGCCATTATGATTGATGTTATGAAATACTATTAACTAAATTATAAAAATATATGGTGGAATTTATTGCTTACAAAATAATTATTATTTAATATAGGGACCAACTGCATATATAAGAAATGTTTTTATATAAAGAACTATTTTTATTTCCAAAAAGTCATTTTAACCTAATAAATTAAATTAACTAAAATTATTTAATTATATTAATGTAATATATATGTATATATATTTTTAAATAAAGTATTTTTCACATTAATCGAATATATTTAATAGGGATATGATATGAGAAAACCCAATTTTATGCATAAAAACCTATTTTTTTCTAAAAGTAGTTTTCCTTTATTTTAATGGAGAACCTATTTTAAATCCAAATTTTGAAAATATTATATATTTTAATTGAAAATATAAATTTTTTCATTGAATTTCAATATTTACTTTTCATTAATTTTTTCTATTTTTCAGAAAGAATAATTTTTCCATGTATAGTGAAAAATATTGCATTTTAATTGAAAATAGTTTTTTCGTCAAATTTATTTATAGTATTAAATTCTATTTTTTTTACTTCCATTAAAATTTAATTTTATACAATTTATACTATTTAATATAATTTAGTTCATTGGAATCATTTTCACATTGAATTTGGATATAAATCATTTCAATCTTTTGAACGTTTTCACTCTAAAGATTTGTTCTCTCGTTCCTTTAACGATATTAATTTTAAATTAATTTTATCCATTTTTTTTTTGTAATTTTAAAAAATGATTAAATATATTTAATTAGAAATATAAAAATTTAGTAATATATCTCTTTTATTTTTGGACAAACAATGAACTGTAACTCTAGTATTTTATTAAATTATCAGAGTTATATGTAAATCTGGTAATTATAGGTAACAAAATTTTTATAAGTATTATAAAACTACACTAAAAGATGTTATAATTTTATTTTATGAATTAGTGTCAACAAAAACCGTTCTTGTTATGATTTAATGTCTTATTCAATCCACTTGGATGACTTTAAGGATGTTTTATTAATTTATTCTATGGGAAGTCCAATATGTCACACTCATGTTTCTAAAACATATTACATTTTTTATATATGGTTATAAAAGAATATATATTAGAATATAACTAATTATTGTTAAGATAAAATATTTATCATCATCCTGATTTTTTTTATTTTTAGGGAAGAAATAATTAGAATACATTTGTTTACAATGATGATGCAATAATTGTTTAATTAACAGACATATCAAATAAATATTATTGAAACTATTATGAAACTTATAATTTTATATAATTAATGTGATACATGAATCATATAGTTCACTTAGAAATATTAGTTATGTATTATATGTTTTGGTTTGAATTTATCGTTTGTTGATATTTTTTAAAAAGTCATTAAATGAATAGTGTCATAATAGAAATTAATGATATTTTAAAATAAATAATATTTTATTAAAAGATATAAAATTCATCCTAATGTTTGGTATACATTTTTAAATACCATACATAACACGTTAATGGTTATTTTGGAATTTTATAGTATCTATATCAACTATCAAAGGGTAAAAATCCATGTTTTCATAATAAGAGTTAAAGGGTTTAAATAGGGGTTAAAAACAAAATATAAGGATAATATTTTGACATAATTGTGTCTAAAAATTATTGAATGATATTACTTAGACCCATTATAAACTTTTATTTGAAATTAGTCAATTTGGAGACATTTGGAAAAGAAAAAAAATTATATTAGTTTAATATTTTGAGATTTTCTAAAAGTACCCCTCATGTCAATTATAACATGGAACTTTATCGCTCACTTCCTCACAACTCTTTTAGAATTATAGATTGACTAAAAACTGAAAAATAAAATTCAAAATTCCATCTTATCATACTATAATCCTCCCTTTATAAATTATTGGAACCAAACAAGTTTTTTTTGAAAACCAATAGGTTTTACCCAAATAAAAGGTTACATTCCTTAATGACCGCATTAGATTTATTGCATTCCCCACTAATTAATTTAATATTATTACATGATTATATAAAAAACAATATCCTAAATATTATAATATTTATTATCTATGATTTTTACCTACACCTACACACACATTCATCAAATGGGTTATTAATTTACAATTTGTCTACGGCAAACTACCACCACATGGAATAACGTTGTTCATGTTTTCCATTACCACCTATCATGGTTGGTAATTATGATGGAAAATAAATTTAGATTATATATATTATATTTATGTTATCTTAATACTAATTTAGTTTTTATATAACACATATAATCATTCTTTCCATTTTTTATAAATAAGATAACATTGTATGTGGAAGTGTGGACTATCGCCTCCTCAAAATGATGTGATTCCTTCACACTATACATGGGAAATATAATGGATGGATTTTATAATAATATGATATATATATATACATGTAATATCTATTAATTTGGAATTTTAATATACATATATATTTTAATTTTTAATCTTTTACTATGGAAAATAAATGAATTTAGTGTTCATATGTATGTATGACCTACAATATCCATGAACGGTGCATTTTGTTTCATATCTCCAAATTTTATGGATTTTTAAATATATATATATATATATTGAATATATACGATATTTAAATCATGGATTATATTCTAAAGATGTTGGAATCATGATCTATGCAATTTAAATAATAAATAACAAGTCAAAAAATACTCAAGAAACTAGGAAATTAACAACCAAAATAGTGAAAATAATGTCTGATTATTAAAAATATAAGATAAAATAATATAAGAATATCATATATGTTATCATAAATACAAATAATGGTATTATATAAATTAATAACATTGTTTATTGAATTATATATAGTATTAAAGCACATAAAATTAAAAATGTAAGTATGAGGTATGTGATCTTTTTCTCACTTTTATTTCAGTGGGACACACGCCTTATAAATTAATTATTTGTTTTATTTAGTCTATATAATGCCAATAAATTTATGTTTTGATTTTTATTATTTATATTATGGTGTTTTATTATCCATATAAATTTTTTTCTTTCCTGGGTCATATTATTCTACTAATTATATAGTGGAAATGATTATTTCACAATATCATCGTTATTCCGAAATATTTTTTTTATGTCTCTAATAGAGAATATTTATCTTCCATGTTAGTGTTTTCTAAAAAAATTCAAAAATGTTTTTAATATTTTATAATAATGTTTTTCATTCATTTTTACCCCTTTTTAAATTTTTAAAAAGTCTTTTAAAAGGAATCTTCCTATCGTTTTCCAAAATAATGTACATTATGATGTTTTCTTTCAAAATTAGAAAGAATGTTTTTTTCAATAATATAGAAAGATGGAATTTATAACCATCATGAATCCATAGTTTTTTGAATATTCCTTTTAATTTTTATAGGTCCTTTTAAAATAAATTCTTTAATTTTATTAATGGTAGTTTTTTTAAATAAATTATTTAAAATTGGTAAGGGATTTCATATCAATTTCATTTAATTAATGCATTTTGTAATGTTATGACCATAACTTCTTTTATATGTGGTATATACTACACTTTGACATGTTATATCATGAATACCATTGCATTCATGAAATTTTAAGGCTTGTTTAATATTATTCTTTCATGGGAATTTTAATTCAAATGTTTCTATGAGGTATGGGGTACATTGGAATGTTTTGAAAATATTTTACTTGAAAAAATGTTTTCAGTGATATTTCTATAGTATTTTCATTCATCAAATTTAACAAAACTTGTTGTTACTTATCCTAAACTAGGTAATTATTTATAAATCTATATTTTTTATTCAATACATATATTTGATAAGGCTTATTAAATAATAATAAAATAAATTATTCAATATGAGGAGTGATTTGGACTGAAAATTATGGGTGGGGATTGATCTTTATATAGACCCTTGATGCATCGATATCTTATCCTGAGATATATAAGTAGTCCAAATTAAGTGGGATTCTATCTCTGGTTTTAAAACATTATTTGAAAGGTCTTTACTGTATAGGTTTTCATGTGCCTCAGACAGGAAGTCCAATAATTAAGAATTTAATTTATAAATATATCACGATTCATTGTTATTATCCTTGATACTTTCATATGATTAAATCAATGTATTCATTTCATTATTATTTTAATTATTAAATGGCACATGTTTCAGTTATCTATTATTCCATATTAGTAACTCCATATCCAGTTATTTAAATGGAATTTGTTCTAATTTATTTACCTTTCTATTAAAATTTATTTTCATTATTTCATTATTGATTCTAGCTTACATTCCCTTAATAAGAATCTGAACTCACCCTTTTATTTGATATATTTTCATGTGGTTATGAAGATAATTTTTTTAAATGAGTTCAAGGATGAAAATTATTCTCATTTGTTATGTTTTATTTGTTAATAATGTGATAAAGAAACCATTTATGTATCTATTTCATCAAGAATAACAAACTAATTAGTCCTTTTGGATGTGAATCCATAAAATCATGACAATGTAATTAAATATTTCACGAGCTCTGGGTGTCTAGGTCAGGGGTTTTACACTGGTAGTCTCCCATAATTATTTCCTCCCTATTCTTTTAATTTATTCTTATTCAAATTAGGTCTTTGAAAACATTTCTCTAGGACTTTGGGGAATCATCATATTTGAATTCAAATTTCACTCAACCCTCTTAAAGGACATCCCATAAGGACATATATCTATCGTTGTTCATCGATTCACCAAGGGTATGTTAGGTTGAATTTTTTGTTAAGGTTTTTACTTAAATATATATTTAATTATTTATTTTATTGTTTTTTTATCATATGTATTTTGCCAATTTGGTATCAATATTTCATTGTGTACCTCTCATAGGTGGATGCCCACAGTTTCATTGAAAAGAGGCCACTTGTTGAGTTTTAAGAGGATATTCCACCGTAAAAGATAATTGTTAAAATAATTATAAATATTATTATTAATTATTTTAAATCATTTCCATGAGTTGGGGCCTCATGTATGTCGAAAATGTATAGTTGATCATGGTTGGGATTGGCGATACTAGGCAAAGATGTCATGTTAAAAAATTAAAATGAAAAGCCTATGTTACTAAGGAAAGTGGTCATGGTACATTCTCTATATCATTATTAATTTATTATATTGCATGTGGTTGTTAAGTCTCATTAGTAAGAGAGAATGAATCCCTTTAAATAATTGAAATGTTTAATTTTAATTAAATGGTTAAAATTGTATTTTAAAATTTCAAACACATACAGAGTACATTATATTAAACAAATGTACTAATGGCCTTAGAGGACCATCAAGAACTAGATTATTTGCCTCATGCACTGATGGATAACCCTAAGACTATTTTTTTGTTCTATGAAATAGTTGAACATCTTTAGGGGTGTGATCAGGGTTAATGTGACCATGTTTTTAGCATTTAGGAGAACCGTGATACCTCTTGGAAGAGGTAATGTGACATGTGGATAGTTTGTCCCCATGGTCCATACAAGACCCTAGGGATACCACAGATTCCATAGGATCAATTAATTGAACATAGTGTGAGTATTATTTACATTTAGACCTGAAGAATATATCGGTATGGAAAGGGTATTTTTTCATAGGTTTGGTGGTGGACTGACCTTGCCTGACCCGATAAATTAAGGCGGTCAATGAACCATCTATCTTGATCATTTATTATGCGGAATATTTCATGTGAAATGTGAGGTTAGGTTTTATTTTTTAATTTTTCCATTATTATGGCATACCCCATGATATGGGTTATACCCCAAGTGACTAGATGAGATTGAGGACCACTTATAGGGTGCCTCTTTTTATGAAATGGTCCATGGAATCCAAGAAGGTGACCAAGAATTTTACTGTACTAGAGTGGGTGTGTACATAACAAGATAATTTTGGTTTTATTAATCTCCTTAGAATCCATACATTTCACATGAGAAAATGATAAATGGATAGTGATTATGGGTTCAGTCAGTAATCCAAAAGTTGATTCATTTTATTTTTATATGTGAAATGAAAAATTCTCTTAGTTGAGGTGTTTATGTTATTTTTGATTGAAAGTCCATTGGGGAAATATTTATTTTAATAAAAATGAAAATTCATCTAGTAGGGTGGTTTTTTATACTAAATAAATCCCCCTTGTATGGATGCTTTTGATAATAAAGAAAAATCCCCTCATAAAGAGGTATATTATTAAAAAGGAAACATTCCTAATAGGGGTGCATGTGATACTAAATAAAACACCCAATATAGGGAGGATTGTGATACTACATGTGGGCTTCCACAGATTAGGAGATATGTTTATATTGGTTCCAGGTAGAGAACATTTCCTACCCCATGCTATATATCATTGATTCTGGGGACTTTAGCAGGTGTGGTTTCCTATTCTACGCTATTAGGGCTCTGCTAGTGAGTGCTAGTGTATAGTGGAATGTATAATTTACTAGGTCATTATCATATATATTAGTTTGAGTTTAGCTACCATGTATTATATAAATATCAGGTCAATATATTAATGGGTCATTATTATTATTTCATAGTTATCACGACAAGCTCAGAGACACTCCAACACTAACTTAATATAGTGTGGTTGATCTAGGTCATATACTTGAGGATCGATGGCAGAATAATTTTTTTTTTAATTTATTTCTATAAAATTATTTTTTATTTATTTTCAGCATTTCATGTGAACATATTACTAAATTATTGTTTATATATGGGACCACATTGGTGGTTCCCTATGGAGTTATACTCATACTCAGCTTAGGTCACCATTGTAATTGGTCACTAGAGAAAAGTCTCACATGGCTCTAGTTACTGGTTCGGTAGGGGCCTAGGTTTTTCATGATTTAGAAGTAGATCCCATATGTGTGTACTTGATTTTAGGATAATGTGAATTTTTATGTTTGGGAGTAGAGACCCATTTTTATTTTTTTTTATTTTTTTATTTGATATATGTGTTCGTCCAAGTGGTTAATCGATCATGTGTGATTTTATGAATTTATTTCAATTTTTATAAAATATTCATTTTGTTTATTATTTCTATGTACTCTAACATGTATGATACTTGTTAATTTCATCATTATTGAAAATATGATATATGAGGTATATTATTTTCATAAAACATACCTATAACCCAGTTTCTATTCACTAGCCTCTTGTGTACAAGGAGGCATACCTAAGGTCATGTTGCACCACTGGCCCATTTATTGTTCAGATTGAATCGATGTGGGACATTAAAAGGTTTTAAGAGTGATGATTTTTGTTTTCATATTATTTAAGTATAGTTTCCATGAGATATTGGAATATTTTAGAGCCTATGATATATATCATAATGTAGCATTCTAAATACACATCCTAGTTAGAAGGAAATGTTTCTAGGTTTAGGGTTTGATGTTCTATATTTTTTATGTTATGATTGACTAATTTAACCTCATGTGATGCTTATTATAATTGGATTTATGATTGTGATTTGTTAATTATTTTTTCTATTGTTAGTAAATGAAAGATGCATCTTATGAATCATTCATGGAAATTGGTATTCACATTACATTTAGTCCATCAAGGGGAATTTTTACCATTGAATAAAGAGTCCCAACTTTTTAAGGTGTCCATAATACTTCCAAATGGTTTTTCCCATATAATTTCTTTGTGGAATTATACTGAGCTGGACCACTGTTTATGTTAATTTCTTTTTAACAGAAGGTTATGTGGTTATATGGTTAAATTCTTCGTAATGATGATGAGAGAGTATCATAGTATTTGGGTAAGGGGTTACCCATGTAAGTCAACATACACCTTTTATGACTCTGGGTTAAACCCCATCTGACTATCATATAGGTTCAGTAATATAATGTTTTAGTAACAACCTATATGGTGTTTTCAAATATAACATGGAATGACATGCTTCTTAAACAGAACATAGGACTATATCTTTAAAATGGATCCTTATATAAGTATTTTGATTGTGTGTACCTGGTTGAGATATGGTTTCTAAAGGGGGGAATTCTCATATGCAGAGGTCTAGTGAGGATTATACTAAGATTTGTATTCTCAAGGGGTGGTTTTGTATGTGGGTGCTTAGTGAAAATTGGTTACTAGTGGTCAGATTATTCTAGCATGTGATATTAGATGTGTTATATGAGATCCACTAGTTGGTAGTTGGTTATACTAGATGTTGTTGTTTGTTCGTGATGGAACGAATTTTGTTCCACGATTTGTATTCTTTAATGATAATAAATGTATAGGGCTATGTGGGAGACATAGTGACCATTGAGATGGCACTAAGGATATCAGTGAGTTTGTAATAGGTGTTTTATGAGGGAGACCAAAGAGAGGGGTTGTAACAGCCCAAGATTTTATAAAAAAATATTCTTTTTAATTTTATTAATGTTTTGTGTTGTACGCAACACCAAAAGGAGCTTGCACAACACACATCCTTGACTTGACTTGCATTACACGCAATCGCGACCTTCCTCGATAGCGTGTGTAGTACGCAATACCGAGTTTCACTAAACAACGATATGCTATTAAAATAATATTAAAACTAGCCGTTATGAATAGTAATAACAACTTTTTGAAATTATGTAAATCTTATTTTTCAAAGTGAACTTCATTTTTTGATTCGGAGTATCGAATTTAGCCTAAGGTGAAATTTTGGTACATTTCGGATAACTTTCATATTCTGATGAATAGTGAAAATTACTAAATTTTAGTTAAAAACAACTTTTTCAATCGAAATAATTAATAGTGATAAATTATTAATTTGAGTGGTTTTAAAGTATATTTAGAATATATTTTTACAATTTAATACAATGTTGGTCATTGGTTGTAATTTCACATTTAAACCAGACATAATCAAGTGTCAATCTTTTGATATATATTGTTTCCTAAAAACATGCTATTTATTTTAACAGCAGGATTTAATTATAAAATTAATTAATGCAACTTCTATGTTATGAATTTGGTAAAATAGATTTCATTTTTGAATTCGGAATATGAAATATAGCTTAGGATGAAATTTTGGCATTGTTCTGAAAAACATCAATTTTTGATGAATAGTGAAACTACTAAGTGGTAGGTTAAAAACTGAATTTTGCATAAAACTTAATTTTACTGCTTCTATGAATGGAATTTCGAAAATCCGAGAGACACGGTTAATATCAAGGACTAAAATGTGGTTCAATGAGATGAAAATAATTTTTTGGTGAATAGTAACTTTTTACTTTTTTTACCACGGTTAATAGTAAATAAGGTAACTAAGGGTAAATATGATATTAATATTACCCTAACACATGTCTTATTTCTATTGGACAAGTGTAATTCGACCAAAAACAAACTTAGGAATAAAATATGACCATTTAGGCCCACTTGGATTAGATTAGGACATTTATTATTAATTTATTTAAAGAAGGGTTAAAATAGTTAAAATCAAAGTTTAATAAGTAAATCATTTTTAATATGGGGTTATACATAAGATAAATTCGACTATAAATATTAATTAGAAAGCTAAAAAGATTTCCTACATGATGGTATTTTATTTGTAATTTTTAGACATCAAATAATATAATTTATGACACAAAAATGATTCAGTAATTATCTTATTAATGAAATATTGACATAATTGATAATATAAATATCAAAATAAATGTAATTTAAGACTTTTTATGAATTACACTAATTTTCTAGGTTACTATGATATATTAGTGTTGATTTAATAAACTTGGTTCGAACATATAATTCTGTTATGACTTTCACAAAAATCACATATCAAATAGTGTCAAAATTGACACTAAATAGTTTTTAAATCAAATATTATATTATTAATTGTTATTTTATTCCTAAAAATCTAAGGTTCGGCCAAATGACTTAGATAAGGATATATGTATTAATAATATACAATTTGGGGTTCTTTTGGCATGTTATAGTAAATTTATTAACCATATAGTGAAAGAAAACAAAAAGACATGGTAAAAGTTAAATTATTTAACTTAGAGTTAAATCTAATTGATAAGGTTAAAATAATACCCTAAACTTGTCTAAATCCTATTGGTTGATAGGATTTCGACCCATACCCACTTTAGCTTTGAAATAAGACCCTTTGGAACCATTATAAACCGATTTTGACTTTAATATAAAATAATATTTTGAGATATTCCTAAGTTGCCCCTCTCCTCCCCTATAAAAGGACACCTCCTCCCCCTCCTCCTCACACCAATGTGATCACTAATCCTCGTCCAACCCCTGACAAAATCTCTTCTCCACTTCCCTAGAAACATCCTAGAGGTTATGGTCTTCCTCAAAGACCAATTCTAGTGCCCTAAGAGGAGGTCTCAAAGAGGCACTTCAAAGAAGAGGTAATTACCGTTACCAATTCTTTCATCTTTATTTCTTCTTCCACTTCTTCTTCTTATGTTGTTTCATTATGAAGTAATAACATCAGTATCACTCATATACTGATATGTTATTATAAGTATGAAACAACCCTATTTCACCATCTATCCATCCTACGGAAAAAGAAATCACCGCGCGTGCGTACGTACGGAATACCGTCTCCACGCCGTGGTGTAATCTATTTTCCACCACCACCTTACATGGATGGGTATAATGGTGTAAATAATAACTATACATAGTTATTACAACATCATATTGATTCTGATATATTGTATAATACACTCCAATTCAATTCAATATTTATAGAAATGATATCATCGCTCGTGCGTACGTACGGAATACCGTCTCCACGACGCGATGAGATTCATTCTCCATGTTAACCATTTAAGAATGATTATAATGTATATATAAGAAATAATAATGAAATATATGACATTATAAAGCTACTGGATTTATGTATATATATACATATGTATGTCATCTACTTACTTCCATTTCAAGACAATAAGGAAAGAAAAACAGCGTTCATGCGTACGTACGGACTACCGTCTCCATGAACGGTGTTTTTCATTTTATTTATCTACCTGTTATATATATATATATACTGAATATATATGATATATAAATCATATTTTATATTCTGGAAGTGAGTAAATCATGATATAAGTAATAATGATGTCAAGAACAACAAGTCAAAACACCTACGATAAATGAAACGATTTTACCCAAAACGCTTCTTTAACATGGAATTTACAAAAGAAAGGGTAATATAATGTCATAAGTGAACCATATATGATATCATAACAATAAATATGATTCTGTAATAAGTCAATAACATGATTTAAATCATTATACAGGAGGTTCGGACACTTACAAAGCAAGTCGGACCAAAGGTAAGGGAAATATCACAATCTCATTTTTATCCGAGATTGTTTATTCGTAAGTATTTACTGGGGTGTATTTTATCATCCACATCCATGTTTACTCAATATGTAATATTATTTCCATCCACCTAAAATTGTTTAAATCCATTTTTACCCTTTAGTGAGTTTTTAGTAATATGTATGAAAGGAATCTTTTGTCGTTTTTCGTACGAGGTACTTTTTGACTTTTCCAACAAAAGTACGAAGAATGTTTTTTTTTAACTTATACGGCACGAACGGATTTCTACTGTTTTATAAAGCCTTATTTTAATGAAGCTTCCTCTAAAATATTTCATGACTATTTTCAATAAAATCTCTTTCTTTTAAAATTGCATGATGTTTTGTGAAAAGAAATTGATTTTGAAGAAGAAAGGATATTTTCCTCAAGAATTCAATTCAAGTGTTTTATCAAAATTATTTTCCATCTAAGATAATAAAGGGTTCTGTTTCTATCCATATTTTTACATTGGTTTGACTATGTTGTGATGGAATTATGTTTATGAATTCCTTTATCTTATATGAATTGATTTATGATGTCATGATGTTTCAAGAATCCCATTTTTGTTATATGTGTTATGCGATGATGTATGTTTTATGATTATGTGGCACACATAAGAAAGGATTCATTATAAGATGGGTGGGACCTATATCTCCCTCCAATGCATTGGGTAAAGATTTTATATCTCATGAGATAGACATGGCTGGAACGGAAGGTTATTTCGGTTCAGTGATACAGGACTGAAACGAGGAGTGAACTCGGTTCAGAAAGGGACTTTGTCCACTAAGATAGTCTTGGCAATGAGTCATGACTAACAAGAAATGATTTTCCATGATTATGTGTGCATGCCACAAAGTTTCAAGTCTTATGCTATGATTATGGGGATCTCATTTTCACTTCTATGATTTGTTCCATGTTAAGATATTATGATCTCTTTTGCAGGTTATGATTTTCAAAAAGATATGATATGATTTTTATTTCTTTTGTATACCCTTACTGAGCATTTGAGATCACCCTTTTATGTTTTATTTTCCCCAGGATATAAAGAAAGGTTTTAGGTAAAAAAATGGAAGATCTTTATGGGAGATATTGAAGATCTTTCACCAGGATTAGAAGATTATGTTCCGAGTTTCCAAAGACACTAAACTATTACGATCCTTGTGTCTGTGTGTTTTTGTTATGTACTCAGTATTCCGAAAATGTAATGTAATGTCCATGTACGACAGGATACGGGTCTCTACATTTGGTATCAGAGGCAAAGGAGGTAGGAATGTATCCGATCCTTGGGAACTCTCACATGTGAGCGTTGGACGAAGCATGGCTCTCCGCCCAAGGGCTTCATGAGGAAATGGTTGCCACTGGGGATGGTGGTGTGTCCCGCCCAGGGGGTGTAGCCGCCCATGGAGTGCCCTGATAGGTATCAATTATAGTCCACTGGAAGTAATTCCAGACCGTTACAGTTGGTATCAGAGGAAAGGTTTAGTCAACCTTTGGAAACTAGGATGCGAAAACGTTAGTGAGACCCCTAGAGATATTTCTAAGGTATGTTTAGGGATGTCTCTAAGGTTAAGTATACGTATAGGTTATAGTCCTAGAATTGCGCTAAAGATCTTAGAATTTAAACCTAAGATGTTAGATATTGAGGGTACTCCCCCTTTACTATGTTGTCTTCCCTAGCATGATTTCGCCTCTCACGGAATTCTTTTTGTGTTTTAGTTAATGGAGGGAACCAGAAGGAATTCGGTTAACATTGAATCCAATGGACAAATTGGTGACTATGAGCAACAAAATTGTTTAATGCCTAGAGATAAAGATATTGTGATTATTCCAAATCAGCAATCTCACAATATGATCAATAAAGTAAAATTCGGTAAGTTTCCTGACTCGACTAATAAGAGAAAGATGGAGTTCCATGATGATCATAGAGGAAAGAAAGTTCAATTTCCCCTATGTAAATCATGTGGGAAGAGGCATCAAGGAGAATGTTTCAAGGGAACTGGAAGATGCTTTGGGTGTGGAAAATAAGGACACAAAGCAAGTAAGTGCAAAGGAAAAGGGTCGGTTAACACCATGGATGAGGATAATGGTAATGCTACGACATCAAAAATGGTTAAGTGTTTTAAATGTGGAATGTATGGGCATTATGCAAACAAATTCCCTAAGGGAAAGACTCATGAAGAGAATCAGTATGGTCATATGGGTAGTATTTATGTGGATGATGATGAAGAGACTACAAATGATATGTGAGATGAAAGAATTTTTGAATCTCGGTCAATGGTTTGAGAATGTAGTGGAATGATTACATGTTTATCATGTGTAATTTTGGAATAAAGAGACATCTATGGATTGTTACACTGTTGTCTTTCCTTGTGTTTTGAAAGTGTATGATTAATGTTACCAGTATCCATGAAAGGTTATTCAGATATTTTTGGAATGTAGATGATATGCGCATAATGAAGGGATAAGGAGAAAATTAAATGTTTGATAGTATTCATGAGCTCATGATTGATATAAGGACTAAGTGATATCATGGTTTGAGTATATAGAATTTTGAGGATTTTGGTATGTGGAAAGTGTTAACTTTTAACTGCACTCATGTTTTCACTAAGGTATTCAAGAGAATATATGATTAAGGACTTTGAATGTTTGGAATGTGACCAACAAGACATATCTTATGATATGTGGGGATCAACGACAGTATTAAATCTCTGGTAATCGATGTCACTATGTTATGAGAATGGACTGCAGTATTATGAGCCTAAAGATTGGAATGGGTTATGTTGGATATAAGTTAGTATTGTTTAAGGATAGAAGTTTTTTCGATATTATTGATGAGATGTTATAGTAATATAGTTTTAGAAAAAGGACAACCTGCAGGACGGGCGACAGCCCATCGCTTCGGACAAGGCTGTAGGAATCGAACCCACAACCGAAGTGCAACTGGCCTTTATCGCCTACCACTAGCCTACAGGAAGTCCCTGTTTAGTAGAAACTAGTTTTATTATATTAAGCAGTATGATATATGAAGTATAAGTCCATATGTGATCAATCTCACTATAGATCGACTTATAATTTTTCTAACCTTTTGTTTGAAACAGATGGAATGACCCGTCATTCTATCACATGATCTTCTAACACTTCACGAATAACAAATTAAACTTCATTTATTTAAGAGATGAAGTGGAAATTGTTAAAGGCACGAACAACAGTGAGATTGTACCAAAATAAAGTAAGTATTTATTCTAATTCAAATTCTTTAACTTTAGGGAAATGATCTTGAAAACCAAAAATGTTGTCCTAGTGATCTTATACCTGATGAATCAGATGGTACCTTAGATCGTCACAAATTTATGGATTTGTGATTACTGGCTTTTCCATAGCCATGTTCTCTACCACTCTCCATCAGAACATGATGGTTAGATTTCTCTTCCATATCCATATTTTCACCTATGTGGAAACCCAGTGATTAGTTTATTTGGGTAATCGTTACATTTCATAATTTAGTTTTTAAAGCCAAGTTTTGGTATTCCTTTTTACGATGTGGGTTTCTATTAAAGAAACTTTCGAATAGTAAACCATTTATAACCCCGACGAATTTGGAGGGCGAAATTCATTTTAAGGGGGGTAGAATGTAACAGCCCAAGATTTTATAAAAAAATATTCTTTTTAATTTTATTAATGTTTTGTGTTGTACGCTACACCAAAAGGAGCTTGCACAACACACATCCTTGACTTGACTTGCATTACACGCAATCGCGACCTTCCTCGATAGCGTGTGTAGTACGCAATACCGAGTTTCACTAAACAACGATATGCTATTAAAATAATATTAAAACTAGCCGTTATGAATAGTAATAACAACTTTTTGAAATTATGTAAATCTTATTTTTCAAAGTGAACTTCATTTTTGGATTCGGAGTATCGAATTTAGCCTAAGGTGAAATTTTGGTACATTTCGGATAACTTTCATATTCTGATGAATAGTGAAAATTACTAAATTTTAGTTAAAAACAACTTTTTCAATCGAAATAATTAATAGTGATAAATTATTAATTTGAGTGGTTTTAAAGTATATTTAGAATATATTTTTACAATTTAATACAATGTTGGTCATTGGTTGTAATTTCAAATTTAAACCAGACATAATCAAGTGTCAATCTTTTGATATATATTGTTTCCTAAAAACACGCTATTTATTTTAACAGCAGGATTTAATTATAAAATTAATTAATGCAACTTCTATGTTATGAATTTGGTAAAATAGATTTCATTTTTGAATTCGGAATATGAAATATGGCTTAGGATGAAATTTTGGCATTGTTCTGAAAAACATCAATTTTTGATGAATAGTGAAACTACTAAGTGGTAGGTTAAAAACTGAATTTTGCATAAAACTTAATTTTACCGCTTCTGTGAATGGAATTTTGAAAATTCGAGAGACACAGTTAATATCAAAGACTAAAATGTGGTTCAATGAGATGAAAATAATTTTTTGGTGAATAGTAACTTTTTACTTTTTTTACCACGGTTAATAGTAAATAAGGTAACTAAGGGTAAATATGATATTAATATTACCCTAACACATGTCCTAAGTCTATTGTACAAGTGTAATTCGACCAAAAACAAACTTAGGAATAAAATATGACCATTTAGGCCCACTTGGATTAGATTAGGACATTTATTATTAATTTATTTAAAGAAGGGTTAAAATAGTTAAAATCAATGTTTAATAAGTAAATCATTTTTAATATGGGGTTATACATAAGATAAATTCGACTATAAATATTCATTAGAAAGCTAAAAAGATTTCCTAAATGATGGTATTTTATTTGTAATTTTTAGACATCAAATAATATAATTTATGACACAAAAATGATGCAGTAATTATCTTATTAATGAAATATTGACATAATTGATAATATAAATACCAAAATAAATGTAATTTAAGACTTTTTATGAATTCCACTAATTTTCTAGGTTACTATGATATATTAGTGTTGATTTAATCAACTTGGTTCGAACATATAATTCTGTTATGACTTTCACAAAAATCACATATCAAATATTGTCAAAATTGACACAAAATAGTTTTTAAATCAAATATTATATTATTAATTGTTATTTTATTCCTAAAAATCTAAGGTTCGGCCAAATGACTTAGATAAGGATATATGTATTAATAATATAAAATTTGGGGTTCGTTTGGCATGTTATAGTAAATTTATTAACCATATAGTGAAAGAAAACAAAAAGACATGGTAAAAGTTAAATTATTTAACTTAGAGTTAAATCTAATTGATAAGGTTAAAATAATACCCTAAACTTGTCTAAATCCTATTAGTTGATAGGATTTCGACCCATCCCCACTTTAGCTTTGAAATAAGACCCTTTGGAACCATTATAAACCGATTTTGACTTTTATATAAAATAATATTTTGAGATATTCTTAAGTTGCCCCTCTCCTCCCCTATAAAAGGACACCTCCTCCCCCTCCTCCTCACACCAATGTGAGCACTCATGCTCGTCCAACCCCTGCCAAAATCTCTTCTCCACTTCCCTAGAAACATCCTAGAGGTTATGGTCTTCCTCAAAGACCAATTCTAGTGCCCTAAGAGGAGGTCTCAAAGAGGCACTTCAAAGAAGAGGTAATTACCGTTACCAATTCTTTCATCTTTATTTCTTCTTCCACTTCTTCTTCTTAGGTTGTTTCATTATGAATTAATAACATCAGTATCACTCATATACTGATATGTTATTATAAGTATGAAACAACCCTATTTCACCATCTATCCATCCTACGGAAAAAGAAATCACCGCGCGTGCGTACGTACGGAATACCGTCTCCACGCCGTGGTGTAATCTATTTTCCACCACCACCTTACATGGATGGGTATAATGGTGTAAAGAATAACTATACATAGTTATTACAACATCATATTGATTCTGATATATTGTATAATACACTCCAATTCAAGTCAATGTTTATAGAAATGATATCATCGCTCGTGCGTACGTACGGAATACCGTCTCCACGACGCGATGAGATTCATTCTCCATGTTAACCATTTAAGAATGATTATAATGTATATATAAGAAATAATAATGAAATATATGAAATTATAAAGCTACTGGATTTATGTATATATATACATATTTATGTCATCTACTTACTTCCATTTCAAGACAATAAGGAAAGAAAAACAGCGTTCATGCGTACGTACGGACTACCGTCTCCATGAACGGTGTTTTTCATTTTATTTATCTACCTGTTATATATATATATATACTGAATATATATGATATATAAATCATATTTTATATTTTGGAAGTGAGTAAATCATGATATAAGTAATAATGATGTCAAGAACAACAAGTCAAAACACCTACGATAAATGAAACGATTTTACCCAAAACGCTTCTTTAACATGGAATTTACAAAAGAAAGGGTAATATAATGTCATAAGTGAACCATATATGATATCATAACAATAAATATGATTCTGTAATAAGTCAATAACATGATTTAAATCATTATACAGGTGGTTCAGACACTTACAAAGCAAGTCGGACCAAAGGTAAGGGAAATATCACAATCTCATTTTTATCCGAGATTGTTTATTCGTAAGTATTTACTGGGGTGTATTTTATCATCCACATCCATGTTTACTCAATATGTAATATTATTTCCATCCACCTAAAATTGTTTAAATCCATTTTTACCCTTTAGTGAGTTTTTAGTAATACGTATGAAAGGAATCTTTTGTCGTTTTTCGTACGAGGTACTTTTTGACTTTTCCAACAAAAGTACGAAGAATGTTTTTTTTTAACTTATACGGCACGAACGGATTTCTACTGTTTTATAAAGCCTTATTTTAATGAAGCTTCCTCTAAAATATTTCATGACTATTTTCAATAAAATCTCTTTCTTTTAAAATTGCATGATGTTTTGTGAAAAGAAATTGATTTTGAAGAAGAAAGGATATTTTCCTCAAGAATTCAATTCAAGTGTTTTATCAAAATTATTTTCCATCTAAGATAATAAAGGGTTCTGTTTCTATCCATATTTTTACATTGGTTTGACTATGTTGTGATGGAATTATGTTTATGAATTCCTTTATCTTATATGAATTGATTTATGATGTCATGATGTTTCAAGAATCCCATTTTTGTTATATGTGTTATGCGATGATGTATGTTTTATGATTATGTGGCACACATAAGAAAGGATTCATTATAAGATGGGTGGGACCTATATCTCCCTCCAATGCATTGGGTAAGATTTTATATCTCATGAGATAGACATGGCTGGAAGGGAAGGTTATTTCGGTTCAGTGATACAGGACTGAAACGAGGAGTGAACTCGGTTCAGAAAGGGACTTTGTCCACTAAGATAGTCTTGTCAATGAGTCATGACTAACAAGAAATGATTTTCCATGATTATGTGTGCATGCCACAAAGTTTCAAGTCTTATGTTATGATTATGTGGATCTCATTTTCACTTCTATGATTTGTTCCATGTTAAGATATTATGATCTCTTTTGCAGGTTATGATTTTCAAAAAGATATGATATGATTTTTATTTCTTTTGTATACCCTTACTGAGCATTTGAGCTCACCCTTTTATGTTTTATTTTCCCCAGGATATAAAGAAAGGTTTTAGGTAAAAAAAATGGAAGATCTTTATGGGAGATATTGAAGATCTTTCACCAGGATTAGAAGATTATGTTCCGAGTTTCCAAAGACACTAAACTATTACGATCCTTGTGTGTGTGTGTTTTTGTTATGTACTAAGTATTCCGAAAATGTAATGTAATGTCCATGTACGACAGGATACGGGTCTCTACAGTTGGTATCAGAGGCAAAGGAGGTAGGAATGTATCCGATCCTTGGGAACTGTCACATGTGAGCGTTGGACGAAGCATGGCTCTCCACCCAAGGGCTTCATGAGGAAATGGCTGCCACTGGGGATGGTGGTGTGTCCCGCCCAGGGGGTGTAGCCGCCCATGGAGTGCCCTGATAAGTATCAATTATAGTCCACTGGAAGTAATTCCAGACCGTTACAGTTGGTATCAGAGGAAAGGTTTAGTCAACCTTTGGAAACTAGGATGCGAAAACGTTAGTGAGATCCCTAGAGATATTTCTAAGGTATGTGTAGGGATGTCTCTAAGGTTAAGTATACGTATAGGTTATAGTCCTAGAATTGCGCTAAAGATCTTAGAATTTAAACCTAAGATGTTAGATATTGAGGGTACTCCCCCTTTACTATGTTGTCTTCCCTAGCATGATTTCGCCTCTCACGGAATTCTTTTTGTGTTTTAGTTAATGGAGGGAACCAGAAGGAATTCGGTTAACATTGAATCCAATGGAAAAATTGGTGACTATGAGCAACAAAATTGTTTAATGCCTAGAGATAAAGATATTGTGATTATGCCAAATCAGCAATCTCACAATATGATCAATAAAGTAAAATTCGGTAAGTTTCCTGACTCGACTAATAAGAGAAAGATGGAGTTCCATGATGATCATAGAGGAAAGAAAGTTCAATTTCCCCTATGTAAATCATGTGGGAAGAGGCATCAAGGAGAATGTTTCAAGGGAACTAGAAGATGCTTTGGGTGTGGAAAAGAAGCACACAAAGCAATTAAGTGCAAAGGAAAAGGGTCGGTTAACACCATGGATGAGGATAATGGTAATGCTACGACATCAAAAATGGTTAAGTGTTTTAAATGTGGAATGTATGGGCATTATGCAAACAAATGCCCTAAGGGAAAGACTCATGAAGAGAATCAGTATGGTCATATGGGTAGTATTTATGTGGATGATGATGAAGAGACTACAAATGATATGTGAGATGAAAGAATTTTTGAAGCTCGGTCAATGGTTTGAGAATGTAGTGGAATGATTACATGTTTATCATGTGTAATTTTGGAATAAAGAGACATCTATGGATTGTTACACTGTTGTCTTTCCTTGTGTTTTGAAAGTGTATGATTAATGTTACCAGTATCCATGAAAGGTTATTTAGATATTTTTGGAATGTAGATGATATGCGCATAATGAAGGGATAAGGAGAAAATTAAATGTTTGATAGTATTCATGAGCTCATGATTGATATAAGGACTAAGTGATATCATGGTTTGAGTATATAGAATTTTGAGGATTTTGGTTTGTGGAAAGTGTTAACTTTTAACTGTACTCATGTTTTCACTAAGGTATTCAAGAGAATATACGATTAAGGACTTTGAATGTTTGGAATGTGACCAACAAGACATATCTTATGATATGTGGGGATCAACGACAGTATTAAATCTCTGGTAATCGATGTCACTATGTTATGAGAATGGACTGCAGTATTATGAGCCTAAAGATTGGAATGGTTTATGTTGGATATAAGTTAGTATTGTTTAAGGATAGAAGTTTTTTCGATATTATTGATGGGATGTTATAGTAATATAGTTTTAGAAAAAGGACAACCTGCAGGACGGGCGACAGCCCATCGCTTCGGACAAGGCTGTAGGAATCGAACCCACAACCGAAGTGCAACTGGCCTTTATCGCCTACCACTAGCCTACAGGAAGTCCCTGTTTAGTAGAAACTAGTTTTATTATATTAAGCAGTATGATATATGAAGTATAAGTCCATATGTGATCAATCTCACTATAGATCGACTTATAATTTTGCTAACCTTTTGTTTGAAACAGATGGAATGACCCGTCATTCTATCACATGATCTGCTAACACTTCACGAATAACAAATTCAACTTCATTTATTTAAGAGATGAACTGGAAATTGTTAAAGGCACGAACAACAGTGAGATTGTACCAAAATAAAGTAAGTATTTATTCTAATTCAAATTCTTTAACTTTAGGGAAATGATATTGAAAACCAAAAATGTTGTCCTAGTGATCTTATACCTGATGAATCAGATGGTACCTTAGATCGTCACAAATTTATGGATTTGTGATTACTGGCTTTTCCATAGCCATGTTCTCTACCACTCTCCATCAGAACATGATGGTTAGATTTCTCTTCCATATCCATATTTTCACCTATGTGGAAACCCAGTGATTAGTTTATTTGGGTAATCGTTACATTTCATAATTTAGTTTTTAAAGCCAAGTTTTGGTATTCCTTTTTACGATGTGGGTTTCTATTAAAGAAACTTTCGAATAGTAAACCATTTATAACCCCGACGAATTTGGAGGGCGAAATTCATTTTAAGGGGGGTAGAATGTAACAGCCCAAGATTTTATAAAAAAATATTCTTTTTAATTTTATTAATGTTTTGTGTTGTACGCTACACCAAAAGGAGCTTGCACAACACACATCCTTGACTTGACTTGCATTACACGCAATCGCGACCTTCCTCGATAGCGTGTGTAGTACGCAATACCGAGTTTCATTAAACAACGATATGCTATTAAAATAATATTAAAACTAGCTGTTATGAATAGTAATAACAAATTTTTGAAATTATGTAAATCTTATTTTTCAAAGTGAACTTCATTTTTGGATTTGGAGTATCGAATTTAGCCTAAGGTGAAATTTTGGTACATTTCGGATAACTTTCATATTCTGATGAATAGTGAAAATTACTAAATTTTAGTTAAAAACAACTTTTTCAATCGAAATAATTATTAGTGATAAATTATTAATTTGAGTGGTTTTAAAGTATATTTAGAATATATTTTTACAATTTAATACAATGTTGGTCATTGGTTGTAATTTCACATTTAAACCAGACATAATCAAGTGTCAATCTTTTGATATATATTGTTTCCTAAAAACACGCTATTTATTTTAACAGCAGGATTTAATTATAAAATTAATTAATGCAACTTCTATGTTATGAATTTGGTAAAATAGATTTCATTTTTGAATTCGGAATATGAAATATAGCTTAGGATGAAATTTTGGCATTGTTCTGAAAAACATCAATTTTTGATGAATAGTGAAACTACTAAGTGGTAGGTTAAAAACTGAATTTTGCATAAAACTTAATTTTACCGCTTCTGTGAATGGAATTTCGAAAATCCGAGAGACACGGTTAATATCAAGGACTAAAATGTGGTTCAATGAGATGAAAATAATTTTTTGGTGAATAGTAACTTTTTACTTTTTTTACCACGGTTAATAGTAAATAAGGTAACTAAGGGTAAATATGATATTAATATTACCCTAACACATGTCCTAATTCTATTGGACAAGTGTAATTCGACAAAAAACAAACTTAGGAATAAAATATGACCATTTAGGCCCACTTGGATTAGATTAGGACATTTATTATTAATTTATTTAAAGAAGGGTTAAAATAGTTAAAATCAAAGTTTAATAAGTAAATCATTTTTAATATGGGGTTATACATAAGATAAATTCGACTATAAATATTCATTAGAAAGCTAAAAAGATTTCCTACATGATGGTATTTTATTTGTAATTTTTAGACATCAAATAATATAATTTATGACACAAAAATGATGCAGTAATTATCTTCTTAATGAAATATTGACATAATTGATAATATAAATACCAAAATAAATGTAATTTAAGACTTTTTATGAATTCCACTAATTTTCTAGGTTACTATGATATATTAGTGTTGATTTAATCAACTTGTTTCGAACATATAATTCTGTTATGACTTTCACAAAAATCACATATCAAATAGTGTCAAAATTGACACAAAATAGTTTTTAAATCAAATATTATATTATTAATTGTTATTTTATTCCTAAAAATCTAAGGTTCGGCCAAATGACTTAGATAAGGATATATGTATTAATAATATACAATTTGGGGTTCTTTTGGCATGTTATAGTAAATTTATTAACCATATAGTGAAAGAAAACAAAAAGACATGGTAAAAGTTAAATTATTTAACTTAGAGTTAAATCTAATTGATAAGGTAAAAATAATACCTTAAACTTGTCTAAATCCTATTGGTTGATAGGATTTCGACCCATCCCCACTTTAGCTTTGAAATAAGACCCTTTGGAACCATTATAATCCGATTTTGACTTTAATATAAAATAATATTTTGAGATATTCCTAAGTTGCCCCTCTCCTCCCCTATAAAAGGACACCTCCTCCCCCTACTCCTCACACCAATGTGAGCACTCATGCTCGTCCAACCCCTGCAAAAATATCTTCTCCACTTCCCTAGAAACATCATAGAGGTTATGGTCTTCCTCAAAGACCAATTCTAGTGCCCTAAGAGGAGGTCTCAAAGAGGCACTTCAAAGAAGAGGTAATTACCATTACCAATTCTTTCATCTTTATTTCTTCTTCCACTTCTTATTATTAGGTTGTTTCATTATGAAGTAATAACATCAGTATCACTCATATACTGATATGTTATTATAAGTATGAAACAACCCTATTTCACCATCTATCCATCCTACGGAAAAAGAAATCACCGCGCGTGCGTACGTACGGAATACCGTCTCCACGCCGTGGTGTAATCTATTTTCCACCACCACCTTACATGGATGGGTATAATGGTGTAAAGAATAACTATACATAGTTATTACAACATCATATTGATTCTGATATATTGTATAATACACTCCAATTCAATTCAATATTTATAGAAATGATATCATCGCTCGTGCGTACGTACGGAATACCGTCTCCACGACGCGATGAGATTCATTCTCCATGTTAACCATTTAAGAATGATTATAATGTATATATAAGAAATAATAATGAAATATATGACATTATAAAGCTACTGGATTTATGTATATATATACATATGTATGTCATCTACTTACTTCCATTTCAAGACAATAAGGAAAGAAAAACAGCGTTCATGCGTACGTACGGACTACCGTCTCCATGAACGGTGTTTTTCATTTTATTTATCTACCTGTTATATATATATATATACTGAATATATATGATATATAAATCATATTTTATATTCTGGAAGTGAGTAAATCATGATATAAGTAATAATTATGTCAAGAACAACAAGTCAAAACACCTACGATAAATGAAACGATTTTACCCAAAACGCTTCTTTATCATGGAATTTACAAAAGAACGGGTAATATAATTTCATAAGTGAACCATATATGATATCATAACAATAAATATGATTCTGTAATAAGTCAATAACATGATTTAAATCATTATACAGGAGGTTCGGACACTTACAAAGCAAGTCGGACCAAAGGTAAGGGAAATATCACAATCTCATTTTTATCCGAGATTGTTTATTCGTAAGTATTTACTGGGGTGTATTTTATCATCCACATCCATGTTTACTCAATATGTAATATTATGTCCATCCACCTAAAATTGTTTAAATCCATTTTTACCCTTTAGTGAGTTTTTAGTAATACGTATGAAAGGAATCTTTTGTTGTTTTTCGTACGAGGTACTTTTTGACTTTTCCAACAAAAGTACGAAGAATGTTTTTTTAACTTATACGGCACGAACAGATTTCTACTGTTTTATAAAGCCTTATTTTAATGAAGCTTCCTCTAAAATATTTCATGACTATTTTCAATAAAATCTCTTTCTTTTAAAATTGCATGATGTTTTGTGAAAAGAAATTGATTTTGAAGAAGAAAGGATATTTTCCTCAAGAATTCAATTCAAGTGTTTTATCAAAATTATTTTCCATCTAAGATAATAAAGGGTTCTGTTTCTATCCATATTTTTACATTGGTTTGACTATGTTGTGATGGAATTATGTTTATGAATTCCTTTATCTTATATGAATTGATTTATGATGTCATGATGTTTCAAGAATCCCATTTTTGTTATATGTGTTATGCGATGATGTATGTTTTATGATTATGTGGCACACATAAGAAAGGATTCATTATAAGATGGGTGGGACCTATATCTCCCTCCAATGCATTGGGTAAAGATTTTATATCTCATGAGATAGACATGGCTGGAACGGAAGGTTATTTCGGTTTAGTGATACAGGACTGAAACGAGGAGTGAACTCGGTTCAGAAAGGGACTTTGTCCACTAAGATAGTCTTGGCAATGAGTCATGACTAACAAGAAATGATTTTCCATGATTATGTGTGCATGCCACAGAGTTTCAAGTCTTATGTTATGATTATGGGGATCTCATTTTCACTTCTATGATTTGTTCCATGTTAAGATATTATGATCTCTTTTGCAGGTTATGATTTTCAAAAGGATATGATATGATTTTTATTTCTTTTGTATACCCTTACTGAGCATTTGAGCTCACCCTTTTATGTTTTCTTTTCCCCAGGATATAAAGAAATGTTTTAGGTAAAAAAAATGGAAGATCTTTATGGGAGATATTGAAGATCTTTCACCAGGATTAGAAGATTATGTTCCGAGTTTCCAAAGACACTAAACTATTACGATCCTTGTGTGTGTGTGTTTTTGTTATGTACTAAGTATTCCGCAAATGTAATGTAATGTCCATGTACGACATGATACGGGTCTCTACAGGGGTAGGCCTATAATTATGAGTTCATTCAATAAGGTAAGCATAGTTATATTCTCATGATTACAAATGCTTCTTGGGTTTTCCTATTACCCTATGGTTTGGGAATGAAAATACCTTGAGGATATTTGAAACATGTGGGGTGTGTTATAGAGATATCGTTAGATCTACCATGAGTTTCTCTAAGGATGAGAGTACCCAAATAAGGGATTTTAAATAAGGTATATATGATTCATAGAAATTTTATAAGGGAATCACATTGACTGTTTTTTGGTTTTTAATCGTATATAGTTTTCAAAGGGTGGGACCATTCAGGTTTCTAAATATATCATTATTGATGCCTTTTTTGATCATGGTTAAAGTGTGGATAGATTCCTGGGTTTTGGAATATTTTTTGGATAATAGGAGATCATGTGTTGGAACATAGTACTGTTGAAGTTCTTATTTTTGAAAGGAAGTGACTACGGTGCTCCTAATTGGTCAATATAGACATGTGATAAGATCATTGTCATTAGGTAGTGGTTTGAGGCTTAATATATGTGTTATTTCATGAATTTCTATATGAATAATAAAGGATGAATTAATCTTGTTGATATTGGAATATTAATGATAATAGAGAGTCTTGTTTCGATAATGTGGGCGTAATTGAGTCATGATTTGGGATGTTTTAGTCACAATGGAGGTGTGTAACCCATAGGTTTTGATCAGATCAAGGCACTGCACAATTATTAAACACGACGCCTAATAGATTTTGAATTGATGATATCCATGAGGAGGCCAACGAATAATGGAATTTAGGGAATCACTAGTTTTCCTAGTAGCCCAATAATTTGAATGAATTTTAATTTATCCCTTGTAAGGATAATGAACTTTAAAATGATGTGATGTTAGGGAATGATAGTGATGTGTGTGGATCAGGATGAGAGACATGATTTTTTTATGGAAGGACCCATTTGGTCGATGCTCGGGGAGTAGTATAAAGGAAAAAATAGTTGGGAGTGGACCATTAAACATGGGAGGGTGAGGCCCTCATTTTGGAAAATGTTTTGATGGATATTGAGAGTGATATTTTAGTAATCCTTGAATAGGTGGTGTATTGGTGATCATTTTAAAAGTTGGGATTTGAGAGGGTGCATCCATTATTGACAATTGTGTTCGAAGATATATTGAATAAAATTCATTGATATTAATGATTTGGCCCAGTGGAGTGATTAAAGTGGAAAACATATAGAGGGGAGTGTCCTATTGATCATGGGTGATATAACCCCCTTGCGGTTAGAGTCATGGTTTCATTATATTGGATGATCAATGGAACATATAGAATCATTAATATTGGTGAGTGAATGGATTGAAAATTTGGTAGATTTTATGGTGAATCATAGAAATGAGTTTAGATGGGATTGAAGGTGGATTCCAATTGTTGGTTTTTTGCTTGAGATGTATTAATATTATTTATATATGATGGATTATAAATGAATTGGTGACCAGATGAGAGAATGAAAGTAGTTTAATTTGTTAGTGTTTAACCAATTGGATTCCATAGAGAGTTGGGAATAGTATTTGGTAGTTATGTTTGAGGAATCATAGTTGGGTTTAAGGATTTAAGGTGTTGAGATAGAGTGATTTTGTGAAATGCATCATCTATGAATTCCAAGTGGTCTCGAGATACGTCATCTAGAAGTAGTCTAATTATTAACCTTTTATATAATTATATGTGATTAGATAGAATAAATGTTGGGAATTCTGTTTCAGATTTAGATGTGATTTTATTGAATTAGGTTGGTCTTTTGAGGGAAAGACATTGTGTTTTCACTTCATGAATAAATGCCAAGTCTGCATCTATTTTTATTCCTAGTCATCAATGAAATGTTTTAATAGTCATTGGCTAGTGATTCATGGGTGATAAAGTGAAGTGGGTCGAAACTACACTAGGCATGTCATTAAAACATCTGAATATCATTTGGATAGTAAATTAAAATTGTGGGGTGTATCATAGCTCGAAATTGTCCTTTTGAGAAGTGGTAATCATGAGTAGTTCCATGAGATTGTTTTTGTATTGAATGTTCATAGGGTCACATATCTAAATAGATGGGTTCCTTAAAGCACTACCATTACGTTGGATAATGGAAATAAGAATTGGCTTGAGTTGGGTGGATTAAGTTCCTTGAGTCTTGTAGTTATGCTATCGAAGTGTGTTTAGTGTTAGAGGATAGAGCATGGATTTTTCTTTGGAATTGAAATTTGTGGTAGGTAAGGATGTGTGATTGCAGAATAATCAGGACTTCTTAAGGAAGTGTAATGTTTAGGAGGTTGTGAAACCATGTACCCATACTCAGATGTAAAATTACAAGAGTTTCTTTTTTTTTATAGAAATTTATAGGATGATTAATTTTATAATTAGGTGTCACTATAGGAAAAACAAATTTTGTGACATGCCCATCACTTTCGCAAATAGCCACTAAAAAAGATTACATGTGATGAGATTTATTTCTTATTGGAAATAGTCATTCAAACCACATAATTTTTCGTAATAATGTTTTCTCATCGAAAATAACTTTGGCGTCCAATACGCACCAAAACATGGGTAATGTATTTTCTATGGGAATATACCCCCATCACAAATACCTTATTTCATTATATTTATTTACGATAGGAGATAACTGACATCACAAATAAACTATCGACAGAAGAGTATTTGGGACAAGACCTATCACAAATAACATACATAATTATTACTATTTGTGATGATAATTATTTTCTATCACAAATAAACTGTCGGCATAATGGTATTTCAAAATTGTCCCATAAAAAATACTCCATTTTATTACCACTATATTTAATAAATGTTATTACATGTTTCAATGGGACTCGTAAAAAATAAGGCTATTTTTTATGGGAACACAATCGCAAATAGTCTCCTCGTAAATTATCTAACCAATATACACCCCCCCCAATTTTTTTCATTTTATTCTCCTCTGAAATTTCATCTCCTCCTCTGTATTCATATTCTCCTGCTTAATGTTTTCAATGTTTTGAAGTTTATAGGGAAGAAAATTTTCATATTTGTATCTGCTAAAAGATTTTTTTTAAAGCATTTATATAATATGTTTATATATTAATTAATTTATTTTATTTTATATTAGTAATAATTATTATTAATTAGTAGTAATTAAATTTAATAAGATTTATTTAGAAGTAGTCAGGATTATTTTAAATTATTTAATTTTAAGTAATAGTGATTATTTTTAATTACAAGTATTTAGTTTTAGTTATTAATAATTATTTTTAATGAGAATTATTTACTGGTATTTTTTTAATTAGTAGTAGTTAGTAATAATTAGTATTACATGATAATAATTAATAAAAATATAGTATTATATAGTGATAATTAGTATTAATCAGTGGTAATTAGTTAAAATTAGCGGTAAATAATAATACTTTGTGGTAATTACTATTAATTAGTGGTAATTACTAATTATTAGATATAAGTAGCAGGAATTAGTAATAATTAGTTCTAATTGGAAATAATTACTGGTAACTAATAATAATTAGCAACAATTAGTAATAATTAGTAATAATTAGTTATATATTGTTATAAAGTAATAAAAAATAGTAATAATATGTAGTAATTAGTTGTAATTAGTAGTAAATAGTAGTAATTAGTAACAATAAGTTCTAACTAATAAAAATTATTGTTAATTAGTCTTATTAGTAATAATTAGTGGTAATTATTAATAATTACTAAAATATAGTAATAATTAGTTGTAATTAGTAATAATTAGCAATAATTTGTAATAATTAGTGGAATTTAGTAAATATTAGTAGTAATAAATGGTATGTAATAATAATTAGAAGTAATTAGTAATAAATAGTTGAAAATAGTAATAATTAGTTCTAAATAGTAATAATTTGAGAAAATTAGTAATAAATAGCGGTAATTGGTAATAATTAGTTTTAATTGGTAATAATTAGGGATAATTAGTAATAATTAGTAATATTTACTAAGAATTAGTAATAATTAGCTGTATTTAGTAATAATTAACAGTATTTTGTAATAAATAGTAGTAATTAGTAAGATTTATCGGTAATTGGAAATAAATAGTGGTAATCGGTAATAGAAAGTAGTAATTAGTAATAAAATTGGTAATTAGTAATAATTAGCTGTAATTAGTAATTATTAGATTTAGTTAGAAATAAATAGTAGTAATTAGTAGTAAATATCCATAATTAGTAATAATTTGTGGTAATTAGTAATAAATATGGGTAATTAGAAATGATTTATGTAAAATAAGTAATATTGATCTATAAATTAGTAATAATTACTAGTAAATTCAGAATAATTATATGTAAATTGATATATATTATAATAAATCGATATATATTATTATAAATTAATAAAAATTTTCATAAATTTATAAAAAAATTAAACAAATAAACTTGTATAAATTAATAAAAATATTTTAAATTAGTGGACCTTATTATAAATTAAAATAATGTATTATATATTTTTATAATTTACTAGAATAGTGAAAATAAAATTGGTTGTCTGTTTTCATATCATGATAAACGAGAAAATTGGACATAGTTGACTTAAATTGGTTATTTTTCATAACAGAAATATTGAAAATTCAATGGTTTAGACATTTATTAAATTTATAATATTGTTTCCGAACATATATGAAATTATACAATAAATGTGATTAATTACTAAAAAATTGAAAATTAAAAAAAATTAGCCGTAAATTACAAAAAACATTAGTGGTAAGGAGATGTAATTTATGGTAAATATTAAAAATTTAGTGGAAATTAGAAATAATTAGTGGTAATTATATATAATTTGTGGTAATTATATATAATTTGTGGCAACTAGTGTTGTTAAGTAATCGTTACTAGTTATTACAATAATAAATAAAAAACAGAATTACTGAGGGTAAATTAATTTAAAATTCTATGTATTGCATGAATTTTTTAAAATTAATAAAAAAATTAAAAAATTTCATAGATGTAGTAAAATAAATAAATATTTATATAAATAAATAGAAAATAATTTAATTAATTATAAATTAATAATAATAATTATATATTTGTATAAATTATTATAAATTAACATGAATTGGTAAATATTATTAATTATTAAAATAAATTAAAATTTATCTTAAATTATTATAAATTAATATATAAATTTATTAAAAAAACTAGTTTAAATTTTTTATAAATTTGTATTGATCTATATTAATTAAACTACTTTTGTCTTCTTATTGTATAAATTATCCAAAATTAAAGAAAAATTTAAAAATTGATATAATATAAAATAAATCTTCATAAAAAAAATAAATAGTATAAATAAAAAAATGTAAAAAAAATAATTTAAATTACTATGTAATAATATAAACTACTATAAATTACTAGAAATGTAAAACTAAAATAGGTGATCTCTTTTCAAGTCATGAGTAGTAAAAAATTTGTACAAGCATGGTTGACATAAATTTTTCATTTGTCATGACCTGTACATTTGAAATTTTATGATTTAAACCTTTTAAGTAATTTATAAAATATTTTATTTTTTAATATTAATTTATACAATTTTTTCTAAATTGAAAAAAAAATTAATTTACATTAATCAATGGTGAATTTAAACTAATTTATAATAAATTGTAAAAAAATATAAATTAATAAAAACTATAAATTAACAAATGCATGTCCCAAGTAGTATAATTACTATGTTGCATTTTTAGTTGAAACTAATGATAATTATTGACAATCGACACTAATTAGGTAAAATCAGCTATAAATAGATAAAATTGATAATATTTAAAAGTAAATGATAATTTTTTAATTTTTTACTCTTATTTACATCTTATTTCTGTTATATCAAATTAATAATAAATAATATAATTGTTTTATATTTTTAGAGAAATATAGAAAAAGTAAGTCAATAATAGTATTTATTACTTGATTGTGATAGGATAATCATCACATGAATCCAATCATTTCTGGTATGAAATACTATACATATTGAGGATGTTGAATATTTTTTATCATTTGCATCATCAATACCATATTTTTATTAAGATGGGAAAATTATGTGTTTATTTAATAAATGTTATATAAGGAGGATTGACACATGTGAAAATGATGTGGATCATTTATTTCATTTTGGTTTACGAAAAGAGTATGATTTTTTGGTATCAACATGGTGAACCCAATTTCAGAGAAGATATGAATAATATGGTTCCAAATCCATTGGCGTTAAAATACATAGTATATACATTTCAAGACCATCATTTCAATAAACAGAATCTCAGGACGATATTTATTTAACTCTAGATTTGTAACCATCTAAATTTTATGAGTTGCTGATGTCTTTTAAGGATGATTTATATACTAGATGAAATATAAAAAAATTTCAATTGCTTGAAAAATTTAAGGCTGTTAAATCATATAATGGAATTTCAAATATCAATCTTGATCAGATATAATCATTGGTTAAAGAACTACTACCTAAAAGAAATATGTGGCCTATAAATTTCTACTAGAGAAAGAGGTTGATCTGTAATTTGGTACTTGTTTATCCAAAGATTCATGCAAGTTCAAATGATTTTACCTTATAATATGGTTAAAATGAGTTGTTAGTAAGTTTTTTAACAACTAGAGAATTCAGGTACAAAGAAGGTCAAATGGGGAAGTCAAGAATGATTCATGAAAAGCAGTTGAGGTATTTCCTAATAATACCCATATTAGAGGATTTATTTATTTCTAAAAAATAGTGTCATTGATATCATGGTATAAACCCAATATTTAAAATGTTAAAATATTAAATCATCCTTGTGAGAGTGATTCATGGAATTATTTTGACCAAATAAATTCATCTTTTTCATTTATAATCTCAAGACGTACGATTGGGACATTCTGCTAATGGATTATTTTCATTTGGTTATAATGGTAGTAAATATTGTTATTAGACCATATTTATATTTTGGTAAAATTCACCTCTATGGATGATGATAAATGATCCATGTATCTTTTTGACCTTATGGAATCCAGTACATCAAAAAAATAATATCAATATTTATTTGAAGTCATTCATCGATGAGTTATATTTATTGTGTATTAATGGTTTAGTACATATGATGTTGTTGTGAAACAAAATTTCTAATGAAAACATCATTAATGATAAAAATTAGTGACATAACATCATATTGAATGTTATTTGGATGTTGAATACATGGTCCAAAATAAATTCTATAATTTATGAGTGATAAAAAGTCATTTATGTGCATCAATAGAGAAAAATATTATTTTCCATCCTTCATTGATGATTTTTTCTTACTGATCAACATTTTCAAAGGAACATATATCATTTCAAAAAAGGTGAAATTGTAAGAGATAGACCACAAAAAATTATCACATGTATTGTGTTAAAATATATTTTCACTTCATTGCATCCCATTACCTTTGGACCGATTATGAACCCAAAAAAATAGATGACTTTGGGAAAGAACGCAATTGGATAAAATAAATCATTTTTTTGGATCTACCATATTTGTTTGATTTCATGGTCTATCACAAGTTAAATGATATGAGTATTGAGATGAAATGTTTTGAAAATATATTTTTCACACTTTTGGACACACCTAGTAAGAGAAAAGATAATGTAAAGGCATGATTAGATATTCCCAAATTTGCAAGCAACTTGAACTTGGTTGGTTTTAAAATGTATGGTCATAAAAGTTAATGAATAAAAAAGATTCTTATACACTTTTAAAATAAAATAGTTTATTATTTTATCATTGGATTTTATATTTGAGGCTTCTATATGGTTATGATACCAATTTGGATAGAATTTTCATAAATGGAAATATTATGAGATTAAAATGTCCGGACTGTAATGTTTTAATGGAATGAAGTATACTAAATGGATTTTCAGGTTTGTTGAATTCTATTATTGGAGATGTTCAAATAAAAATAACATATTTTTTCCTTAAAATTTTAGGTGTGATAACAGTATACAATGCACTAAGTGGACAATAATAATCTTTTTATTATTATTTTATCTAAATTGGAAAACAATTCCACCGGATTTCATTGATTTAGTAGAACATTTAATATTACATTTTCCATATTAATAAAAATGTGGTAGGATGATATAGTTTTTATGGATGTAACCATATTAGATATGATGTCATGAAATTTAAGATAAAGGCATGCAACAAATCCTTGGTTTAAGAATCAATTACAGAAACTTATTATTTTTAGAATTTTGTTTCTACTCTCATTATTTTTAATTTTAATATCCTTCAAAACATAGCTGAATGGTTCATAATGAGGGGAATTTTTATGATGAAATGAACAATAAATTTTTAGTTTTTAATTATCCCAAACATAGATTCGGTTTAGCACAAGAATGATGGATTTATTATGACGATCATCACAAGGCTTATACATATCTTTTGCAAAATAATAAATAAGCGACACCATTTTTACCATGATATATTCCATCACATGTTCTATAATTTTTTTTAAAATTAAATTAATGTTATTTTATTTGTAGATTATATGATAACTATATCCAAAAATGTTTTCCAAAAATTACAACAGCTTCTCTTAGTGAGTGTTAAGAAAATATTTTTCCTCACTGGTTTCAAAAATAGTAAAGTAAATTGGATATTTTTTAACATATAATATAAATTAATGAATTTTTTTATTAGTAATTAATTTCAAAATTTCATGTATCTCAACATTTTGTAAAAATTGATAATTAATTGTGTGTATTTAGTAACCCACAATTAAAATGGTTTTATCTTATAATTCATATATATTGAATGGTTTTCGATTTCAAAAACATGAATTTTTAGAATAAATAAAATTATAGTGGAATTTTCTAGAAAAGATCTCATTATAGAGATTGTGATGTTAACTTTAATGGAATTATGGAATAAATAATTGAACAATGTAATCTAGAACAAAATTAGGTAATGATTTTTAAATGTCATTGATTAGATACTAATAGAGGGGTTTTTTTTCATCCGGACCATGGAACCATTGATGTTAAATATAATTACATTCATATAGTAAATGAACCATTTTCATTAGCTCATCTGTCACATAAAATTTATGATCAAAATTATTGCGCGGATTCATGAGAGTTATGTTATTGGTGGAGCATAATTAAATTTAAATTTCATGAAAATAAGTTTATCAAATATAAATGTCATTCTGATAAAGTGAAAGGAATAAAAAAAAATTTAAGAGACAACACAAAATCCGTAGTTTCTATGAAGATACATGAATATTGATGATAGCACACAATATTTATGGGTCGATGCGGATGATGGTGTTGTTGATTTAAAAAATGAAGTTGAAATAGAAAGAGATGATGAAGCTGAAAATCCAAGGGAATTTGATGATATTGTTGAGGAATATGTTGATATTGACAACTTTTTATATGAAGATAATAATAAATATTAATATTGACCCAATTAAATTCTATTTATAATCATAAATAATATATATATATATAATAGTTTTTTAAATTATTTTATAAAAATATACATTTATATTTTCAGATAGCTAATGATCATTCTTCTGATTCTATTTATGAGTTGGATAAGGCTGCACAATATTGTGGCTAACCTGATGTTTCATCATCTACCACTCATGCTTATGGAATATCAGTGTTAACATGGAGGGTTCATGGTCTTGCTGGATTAATGATTTGTGACCATATCCTTGAGCGACATCCATATCTTTACATCAATATATTCATTCAGACGTATGTTTAGTTATATATTTTAGATAGGTTTCATTAATTTTCATTAATTTAATTAATACAAATTTGTAATTATTTTTTCAATTTTTTCATATATTTTCATATATATTTATTGGATAGGGGAGTTCAATATGGAAGAATTTTTTTACGGAGCATGGGTGACATGAGATCAGATACCCATTGATGTTCAGTACTGCGTGTTTGATCATTAGATGTTATTAATAAATAATAGTTATTATGAATTTTATTAAATCATTAATGTTATATTATTAATTATTTATAGGTTTTATGGTATCCAATCTAATATAAAATTCAAATCATTATCTAAGAGTCCCAAGATGTCTGTATACGTGAGCACTGCCATCAGTTTTTGCACAATCTGAGGAGGAAATCCATGAAAAAAGTGGGAGTCATAGATTATGATGAGTCTTTTTGTGAAAACTATTAAAATTAAATATAATCTCATGTTTTGGATGGATTATTTTCATATTATAAGATATATAGTTTTCATAGGAGAATATCATTATATCACCAGAACTATGGGAGGAAGGAGGTGACACATCAAGCTAATAGTTGTACATTTTGTACACATCGAAAACATATTTCAAGTACTTTTTCTAATAATTTATTTGATATTAAATGTGAAATATTTATTTTATACTCATATAGTTATTTGAGAATCTAAATATTATAGATTTTGTCATTTATAAGGGGATGTATAGTGATCCTGATACTTGACAGGTTACAGGTGGTATACAGTGTCACATTATGTCCAGTATAATTTTTTTGAGTTTTAAAATTAACTATAGAAAATTATTATAAATATTTTAATTTTAAATTGAAATTTAAGGAGTCATATGAATAAGAAAATTTTCAAAGGAAATATGAGAGTCCGACAAAGAACGAGGATCAGAGCAGTACTGTAGTAGGATTTGATGATGCAACACTAATGCAGGTGACTCAGTATCCCTTTGAGAAATACTGAGTTTTTGGTATTAGCTCTTGATTAACGATTAAGAGTTATTATGGTACTGTTTTGATATCATCATCAATCTCATGGGGAGATCGTGGAGATTCAAACTAATATTTTTCACAATATGAGGAGTATATGGAAGATTAGGGTGACCTTGTAGTGACCTTGCATAGGGAGCAAGAAGAGCTCCATTGATAGTTGAAATAGTGAAGGAATAGATGCATTGATGGCTAGAGAAAAGTAGGAGTAAATGATAGAGTATATGTGATGGATATCTAGAGGTTTAGGTAGGGTGTTCCATCCACAACCTCCTCTATATGATCCTCTCCCTCTGCGGTTTATGTATTCCTTTCAAAATCATTATGATAAAAATATCAATGAACATTTTTTAAATATTTTTATAAATTAATATATTTATGGTTCTATATTGTATACTTTTTGTATTGTTGAAAATATTTTTAATTTTATTATTTAATAATTATATTTTTTTTTAATTTTTTTTAATTTTTTATGGGAATAATCTCCCAAAAAAATAATTACTTTGAATGGGATAATTTTCGTATCGCAATATATAATTTCTTATCAGGAAAGTTTCATTTTGAAGATATACATACCCATCACATATAATTAGTTTCAATAGGATACCTACCCATTGCAAATATTTATTTGAGATTTGAAAATCAACCCATTTAAATAGAAATTTTCAAATATGGGGAAAGGTTATTTGTGATGAGACACCTTCCAATATAAAATAGTTATTTTTTATGACCCATCATAAAAAAGAGTATTTTTGATTCCATTTTCAACAAAAACTTATTTTTAAAGGTATATATTCATAAATGACCATTTTATATAATAAAATTTCCATTCGCTCATTTAAATTATATTATTGATAAGTTGGTTACTCAAAAATATAAGTTTTTGGAAATTAAATAAGGTATCAATGGTGGAAAAGAGTAGTGGGAGAACACTAAAAGAAGGTTTGGTGACCGTAGCTATAACCTATATTCACCATCCATATGATAGTTATCCTGAGCCACCAGTATGTTATAGTTGTCCACTAGCTAGCTAGTGTATTAGTTTCAAAAAAATAGTGGAGTTTTTATGGGGAGATAATACATTTTTCAACCATCTAATTTTTATTATGGGAATTAATATTCTCTATCATTTATTTAATTTTTTGTCTATGAGTTTTCTCCCATTTATTCTCTACTTTATGATCACTTAATAAGGGTGTTTTAGATGGATCTTCCAGATATTACTAGTATTCATCATCCTCTAGTTTTCTACCATTATTTCTATATCATATCCTTCTAATTTATTTCTCTCTAGTTTAGAGATTTTATTTTATTCCACCAGGACATTTTAGAATCATTGGATTCTCATGGTTCATTCACACAACCCTCATAGTGGACATCCGTTAATGACATCTTCCTATTTTTTAATCAATTTATTAGGGGTACATTTTTCCAAAAACAATATTTAACATTTTTCATAAATTTTATTTAAATTAATTATTGTATTGTTTCAGTGTGATAGGGTTTACCCTAGGTTGGTATGAAGAGTCCATTCTAGACCTACTGTTAGTGGTTTGTCACAGTTTAACTCATATACATTTCAATATTATTTTTCGATATAAATTTATCTCTATAATTTAATTAGTGAATTAATTTTTTTTATAATTATAATTTTTCTGGATCATTGTATTAAGTTAGGGACTCATGTAAGTGAAAAATTTCATGGTGATTATGTGTTCGATGGGTGATCCTATGATGTTCTTCTGAGGTATGGAATTAGAATTAATTCATTGTGTCAGTGAGGGAAGTGGTCTTGGTACATTCCCAATTCGTTTATAAATTTGTAATAGTGAATGTGAATGTTTAGTCTTTCAATTAAGGGTGGATTATTCCGTTTTAATAGTTGAATTTATTGATTTTAATTAATTGGTATAAATTGAATGTTAATAATTAAACACTTATAAAGTACCTTGGATAAAACGAAGTTCCACGGGCCATAAAGAAGCATCGACCACTTGCTTACATTATTTAGTAGTAGGTTCTGTGTTTGTGACTATTTTTTGTGGTTCTCTGCAATATCTAACCACTAAATCATTGTGATCATATTGAGCTTGACCTAATGGCCCTAATTTTGGACACCCTTTAGACCTATTATCATAAGTGTTGTGGCTTGGAGATAGTTTTCCCCATAGGCTATACATGAGCCTTGGGATACCTTGGAACACCTAGGATGGTTGAATTGAACATGGGGAGTGAATTATTTACCTTTATACATGAATACCAAATGGGTAGGCCGTAGATAGATTTTATAAAGGTTGGGGATTGGACCGGCCTTGCATAACCTTAGAAATTGATGTTGACAATGATCCATATCTCAAGATGATATTTTATGTAGTGTATTTTGTGTGACCTATAAGGGAATGTGTTATTTATATTTATGATGAGGAGTGTACATAAATCGTAAGATGGGTTATTCATTGAGTGATTTTCTTGAGACTAAGGACCCTTGTATATTGCTTATGCATATGTATTAATCTTGAGAACCCGAGTATGTACCCTGACATTTATTAACACTAGTAGCGTGTGTATGGAAAAAGATCATTATGTTTACAAGTATAACATTAGAACACATACTTTTCACATGAGCAGATAGGTTTTGGATATTGATGATGAGTCTTCACATTCAAACAACCTTTGTTTATTTTTATTTTCATAAGTGATATGGGAACACTTTCAGGAGAGGTGTTTATAATATTTGAGATTGAAAAGTTTTAGGGGAAGTATTTATTTTAATCAAACTGAAAAAACCATAGTAGGAAGTCTATGATACTAAAAAAATACCCTAGTGAGGATAAATGTGTTACTAATGAATGGTCCCCTAGTATAGAGGTTTGTGATTCTAATGAATACTCTCCTAGTATGGAGGTATGTGATACTAATGATAAACCCCTAGTACGGCGTTCTATGATACTACTGCTGCGGAATTCAGGAATTTGGAGCTGGATTTTTATTGGTTCTAGTAAAGGGATAGGTCTTACCATGTGATATTTTTTAGTACTTGTGGATTCTTTGGTAGGCATGGTAAAGTCTCTTAATCTACTGGTGTTCGGAAAATGAGAACCAATGTATAATGAGATGGAGAATTCTCTAAGTTGTTATACTATGATGGATAATGATTTTTTTTATTATCATGTATAATGATGTGTGTTTATCGACAAGTCATTATTTGAAAATTGGTTTGAAATAACCCAGGGTTATTGTTATGGTTGGAGTTATCATCATGATATACTCCAAGATATTATGACAATGGACAGAGAATGTTTGTTCAATCTTGTCCATGAACTTGGGGAACAATGGTGGGTTATTAATTATTTTTATTTAGATCATTTCTTTAGTTTTTTATTTATTTCTATCATATTGAATGCACATATCACTAAATTTTAAATTATGTTCAAAAATGAGTTAGTGGGGACCTATTAAGTTTTACTAATACACCACTTTAGCTTTCTCTAAACTTGGGTGCCTGAGTAGACTCACACGAGGTTATAGTTTTAGGTTGGGCATGGGTGTGCGATTTTCCTAATCAAGGAGGACAACTAATATTTGTGAAAAGGATTTTGGGATAGGTGAGGCTTTGTGGTAATAGTAGGGACTCATTGTTATTTTATTTATTTTATTTATTTGGTATATGCTTTTATGGATTCATTCTGTCTCATTATATCATATTCAATTTATTTATTTTTTGTGCATACTCTAATATAGATTATAATTGGTTATTTCTTCATTATTAATACTCTAATGTTGGGGATATATTCTCCTCAAAGTACCGCTCTATAGCCTAATTTCTAGTCCATATCTTTCAGTATAAGAGGAGGAATGGTTATAGTCATGTTACAACATTTCTCTGGTAAACATTCAGAGTGAACCGTAGAGGAACCCTACACACCCCTTTCTTGAGTTTCAGTATATAGAAATTTTAGTCTTTATTATTTATCTTATAGAAATTTATGGAATTATATCCAATTTTCATTTCTAAATTATTAATTTTAGCATGATTTCTATTATTATCAAGTCAATTCCTTCCATATTTGAATTAATTCCCAATGAAAAATCATTCACCTTTATGTGATATTCCATGATATATTTATTTACATCCAAGATCTTTTTTACACCCGAATCATATTTCTTTGATATTGAGTTCGGATTTCGATAATCTTCTTGGTTATGTTTTTATTGATTCAATATACTGGTTCCCACAAAATTTATCTTAACCTATTATGTCAAGTTTTCATTTGTCCTTCCACGATAGATTTTAAATAGGTTTTCCCATCTAGGACAACATATTTATAATAAGGTATCATTTCTTATAGTTTTTATTCCATATCCTATATATATTTAGTTGACTTCCTCAACACATGTAGTTGATGACTCTTGGGATAGGCAATCAAAATTCATTCAATAGAAAACACTATGGGTAAATATGCCAAATAAGTTCTATTATTCATTTTCTCACTAAGTTCTTAGCACTATAACTTATATCTGTATTTTAAAATATGAAATTTGTGCGTTGATTTCAACCTTTACTAAAACATCATTGGAATATATTCTTCTCCAACTACTTTCCTTTTATTAATTAGAATAAATTATATTTTATATATTCATAACTTTATATACTATCATAGTGACCACATGTAGTAGTTTCAACCATGGTTTACCCCATATAATTACTATTTTAATAGAATAATTTCATAAGTAAAAAACATTGGAAACTAATGATGAGGAAAATATTTGTTATAGTCCTTCACTATCTCTCATTCCTTATGAAATTCTTCTTTATACTTTTTAAAAAAATATAGAGTGTTCCATCCTTAATAATTTGGTCCTTTTGTGGGGGTAAAATATTCTTATATATGAATTTTATATTGCCTACCATGTTCTCAATGAGTCACCCACTTGTTGGAGTATCGATGTTCTAGCCTACCCATTAAGATATTAGGGGGACCATCTAATCCAAAATTTATCCCAACTCACTCTATTGAGGGGTATGTACACCATAGCTAATAAGAACTACTTAATAAAAGAATGATCACCCACTAAGGGAATACCATTAAATATTGTCATGTTTTGTAGTTGATATTTCTTCAGCTCATAGTTTCTACCATTTTGTTACTATGTTATGTATTATGGATTGCCAAATAATTGAGTAACATGTAAATCCCTCATCCCTTTGTGGAACTGATTCATTTTAGTCTATTTTTACATGATATTTTGGTTCTTCTATATCATGATTCCTTCTTCTAAGGATTACATCATTAATTCCCACCATTTAACTATCTTAACATACATGGAATATTATTTCCCCAATAATAGTTACAAATTTTTTTTAGTCAAAACTGTGTAGTGGTAGATATAAGACATCCCTATATATAGCCAGGGAAGTTTATCATATTTACTAGGATTATACCCAGGAAGTTTTTATAGGGACAGAAAAATGAAATCTATTGATTGTATCTACTTTTGTGTGCATACAAGATCGTTATTGGAGTGTGTGTGAGAGTTATATAGACAGGTTTGTGAGTAGAACACACTCACTAACTAATAATCATAGGAAATGATAACCAATGTAATGAATATAAGGTTGATAATAGTTTGAGAAATATTTATGTTATTGAGATTTTTTTGTTGTATAATATTACGTGTTATTCAATTCAATAAAAATTTTGATAGAATACTTAGTTTTTTCCATGTTCTTTCTCATATCACTCTTTATCTTATTAGTTCAATCACAGGTCCCTATAAGGTTTTATGTGATAACTACACTTTGAGAATCAAGTTCTATTAATATGAAATTTGTGTGTTCCTTATCCTCATAGGATAAACTCATGATTCAAATAGCATACTCCATACCTCAAGTACATGGTATTAGATTTTTACTCTCGTTCCTCCACCCAATCCTCTATGTGTAATTACTATGTGATCAATATATAAAATAATTACGATCTTAAGAACAAGATTAGAGAATATTATTAATTCAACCATTAGATGATATTCTTAATAATTCATCGCATAAAACCCAAAAAGTCTTTAGCTGCATATAATCATGTTATAGAATAAAATTAGAATAAAAAATAAGAAACATAACTAATGGTAAACTTTACTGTAGATTTCTCAAATATCATAATCTTTAAGATCCATATTTTATAGAAAAGTGAAAAAATTTCCCATGTTTTTCACACTTCTATGTGCATGATATAATCACATAGTACTTTTCATTACTTTTTATGATCATTCCACATGGATTGTAAAGTATCAATATAATTCCATTTTTTAAAAAATATCATTTTCTATAGTGATTCTCTACTAATATTTTACACAGAGTGTACTTATCTCTCTCTATTATCAAGTTAAATCTTTCCATTTGTTAAAATTATTACAAAAATTGTTCAGATAGGATTTTATGCAGAATATTTTGGTCCCCACAACCTATGAACATGATTTATGTGACATCTAAATTAATCAATAATACATAATTATCAATACCATATAATTACTTTTGATTTAATAATTTAATGTTTTAATTTAATGATTTGTGGTATCACGTGCAATTTTGGACTCATTTGAAACAACATAGGTTGAATTAAATATTTTTTTAAAAAAATCCATTAGGGTATATTGGAAACAACTGGTATTTAATTAAATATCAATAATAAATTAGATTGGAAACATAGTCAAGAATTAGTTGGTTCTGGGATACATTAAATTGTTATCATATCACGTATTGTGGAATGACATTATTTTGGAGAATAAATCCATTCTTATGAAAAAATATAGGTTACATTGGTATTAGAATTTCCTTCGGATATGACGTGGGATATGTTTTTTTAGAAACATATCCTCAAAAAATTATATTATAAAATTCCTAGATGTATAGTATTGCAACATGGATGGAGTTTACTTGATTTAATAGTATATATTGGAAAATGACACAATTTAGAGCCATGAACATATCTTTTGTTTTCTACAATGAGGCAGCTCTTTCAGAAAAAACCTGAGATATTTTTGGCACACTAAATTACTATTAATGTAGTCCTAATATGTTGATGTTTGTGTACATTGATGATTGGCTGTATCTTTATGATGATGAATGTTGGAAACCATTGGAGTTCCAACATACTCTCATGATATGGTCTAGGTATATATTAGCCTCAATGTAAGTTGAATGTTCTATTTAGTTCTATGATTTATATGAGGAACATAAATTGGATACCCTCTCAAACTAGTAATTGACCCCAATTGTCACATACTAGAGGGCATTCCTGATCCCCACAGGCTAGTTACTAGCACCAGAGAATAAACAACCACCAAAGGAAATTATTCAACCTGAGATAAAGAAGAAAACATGACATATATACATACATGATATGAAGAATAGTGGAAGATTACAAAATAAATATATATGTCATATATAAAAAGGAAACATCAAAATCAAAACAAATCAAAATTAAAAAACCCATCACTATGTTAGAAGACTAAAATTAATGGATAAACAACTAAAATAACTACTCTATCTGATAGTGTGGGAAAACTCCCATTATCTTACCACTAACTAAATTGATGCAACTAATATAAACATCACCACATCACTTGGAAACCTTTACTTTAAATTTATTATAATACATAATAGGTTCTATGCACCATCAAAGGGTTTTGCAGGGCTTCAACTAAATGGGCTCAGTCAAAACCCACCCATGTGTTCCATATCAAGTCTCTATATAATAATCTGAATATTATCAATATTAATGAAAATAATACATGATAAATTCTTAAATAATTTATATATAAAAAGAATATTAAAAATTTTCTCTTTTTTCTATATTTCCAAATAATCCAGGTAAAATATTATCAATGATTTTCACATGTATAAATGTATTCAAACTAATGAATGAATCGCATAACATATCATATCCAAGTTGGTCTAAACCAAGTAATAGGTAACATTATGCCAAGGATCACAATATGACAGGCTATATTAGAAACTCATAACCAAACATTTAAAAACACATGTATCATGTCTCTTGAAATATGCATCAAATATATAGAGAATATAAACACCCTAGCAAGTGAACCTCCCAACTTGTTGATAAAGTCCCCTGAGCAATGGGCATAGGGAGCAGAGGAAAACACCATGTGTGAACCCATCAATAGTATCACCAAAATAGTTTTATTACTACACCTTCCACCTATGAACTAAATGATTCGAATTTTATACATTTTCCAAAACATTTCATAAAAATATTTCGACCAAAACCACTTTATAAATCCATTTCATAATGATTTGAAAATAAATTTTACATAAAAAACTAGGGGAAAACCATTTTTATCAAAAACCGATTTCCTCAAAAATATTTAAATCATTTTATTCAATTAAAAATAAATTTATAAATCTCGAAAAATATAGTTCATCTAACTCAGTCTAGAGATGAAACCACCTACCTCAAAATGAGACCACACATACCTGTAATGGAATCAAAAAATATAGAAGAACTTAAATAAAAATATAATGGCCCAATATCAATCCATACATGTAAAAATCAATTCAACAACAAAAATGGTTGATTGAAAAGATTACATAATGATTACCACAAGAAACTCTCACACAACAACACAACCAATAAAAAGTTCAATCATCGGAGGAAGACCCAAAAATTGATCGAGAAGGATCAAAATAATTATGGTAACAAATAAATAGATATGAAAACATAGAACAACAAAGCTTTTTCAAACATTGATAATAAAGAAATAGAAATATCACATACTTATAGAGACACCGTGAAACAACAACAAAGGTCAATTGCAGAATGAAATGAATGAGAAAAATATTGATCCCCAAAATTTCCTAGTAGAACTCCTTAGGATTGAGGTGGAGTTGTACATCGAATTATAAAATAATAACCCATATATTATCCTAAAAATAATTAATATGTAAACAGTCATGATATAAATCCATTTCCTAATGTGAATTTATTAATTAATTTTTTTTTCAAAAAATGCATCATGTTAGATTCAAAATACTGAATTCATCCATTTCATGACCAGAACCTGATTCATGGTGTGTAATCTTGTCACACCATGAACCAATTCATGGAATATACAATGTAAATAATACATTATTGGGAATAGTTCATGAATTGAAAATTTCCAAAATGTAGTAAATAGTATATACTCTGAAGAAATAACCCAAACCATATCTGATGTTCTCCAAACTCAGGGAGAATTACACACAAATTTCAACAAATTTAAACACAAAATCCATTAATTTAAAAAACATACATCCCCAAAATTTAGTTCATCTTTCTCAGAAAATGATCTCCATCCTCTAAATACATGAAACCCACCCAATTAAATAAGGAAATGAAAATAGATTTTAAAAATACATAATTGCGGGTAATGTGATGTTACAAACTCCCTTCCATAATAGTTTTCATCTCTATGTATTCATGTGTATAAATGGTGTCTGGAATTTTGTAAGGCCACTACTCCCCCATAAATAAAATTTACTCCCATGTCTATTGAAAATATAAAATATGTTTCCATAACACACTAACCAATAGAATCAAATTACAATGCAAGAATTTTACATTAGAGTAAATGATATCTATTGGATTCTTCACAAGAGAAATGTCTAGATATAATTTGATATCATCCAAACTAAAAAAGTGAGTGGGAAAATCATGGTACTTCCAGAGATGATATAACTATATAACATCATGAATTCCATTCAACCGAACTAAAAATTTCAACTGATTAGGAACCTTCCCTAGTTTCTTAGTGACTAAAAATAGTCCAACAAATCTCGATTCCAATATTCCTTAATTTCTAATCTGGTGGAAAACTATCCATGTAAAAACATTCAAGAAAAATATTCTCTAAGGAAAATTAAAAATAATTATGTTGAAAATACACATATGATTTATTGTTGACTCTAATCTATAACCCAATGAAAATTTATATCCTAAATTCCCACCAATAACTCCTGAATGTATCCTTTTCCTATAAGAGAGGCCTCTCCCACATCTTCAATATAAAGAGATCATGTTAATGTGTGACCATAAAAATACTTAATTGGATCCATTCTGATTGATGACTTACATATGTTGTTTTAATAAAATTCAACTAGTCCTAGATGGTTGTCCCATGATCCCCCAAAATCAATGGCATAGGAATAAAACATATCCTATAGAATATGAACAACAGACTGTATCTAACTATATGTATTTGGATGGTAAGTTGTACTCACCCAGATATAATCCCAATTCACCTCTTTTTGACTCTTCTAGAACTATGAGGTAAACCTCAGATCTAGGTATAAAATAATTAAAGATAGAAACTGATGAGACCTCATAACCACTTTTACATAAAACATACCCAGGTCTTCAACTATAGTTGTGTTCCTAATTAGGATGAAGTGAGATGACTTCATTAACTGAACAATCACCACAAAAATAACATTCATCACTCAGTGAGTCCATGGTAATCTAAAAAAGCCAATTCATACATCTTATCATTAATATACTGGCACTGAATGAGGTCTAAGAAACCAATAATATTTTAGATGCCTTGTCTTTATCTATTTGTGTACGTAACAACGTGGAACAAAATCTAAAGTATCACACTTCACACCTGGACACCAGAATCATTATCCCTTGATATAATAAATCTTCATATTTCTTGGATGAATTTACCATGATGACATATATGAGTAAAAAAACTGAACTCCTCTTAGATTCCAATCTGAACTCCAAAATAGAGAATACCATATGAAGAGAGATACCTACCAAAAATGGTCTCTCTGTCATATAATTTTTCTCAAATTCCTCTCAAATCCTCATAATTCTATTGATATTATTGAATATACTCAATGATAGATGATGATAAGTGAACACAAGTCAAAATCATATGTGAATCATCCTCTTAAGCTTCAAGGTGTTACTATTCAAGGATTCCTATAAGTTTCCACTCATCCTTAAATTCCTGAACCTATTACAATAGTAAATTCCTTTTAGGAGTGTCTATACAAACATTCCCCTTTCCTAGGGTGTAGGTGATGTTAAAGTAAAACATATAAAGGTATTCTGTCAAAGTCCTATATCTAGAATTTAATTATTTTTGAGAAAAGATACAAAAAAAATATTATATTCAAAATAGATTGTAATCCTATCCCCAAACTAATAATGAAACCGAAATTTAATCTTATTCATAATCACATAATGCTACAAATCATGAGTGGTGTAATTGTTCTTATACAGTCGAAGGTAGTGAGATCCAAAAGAATACATGAACTTAATGCATAAAATCACAACCCAAACCTACACTAGAGGAAGCATAGAAACCCCAATACCCCATACTGAGCTCAGGTATGATCAAAAGAAAAAACCATTTTATCTCGTCAAAAGAATACTGACACTTTACATCCCATATAAATTTGACTCCTTTCTAAAAAACGACATGTAAAAGGTTATGCTGAATTTGAGAAATATTTGATGAACCATTAAATTTATCTAGTGAGACCAAGGAATCTATGAATATTAATTATTATTCTTGCCTCTTCTCATAAAAATACATCATTCTCTTTCTCAGGATAAACTAATAATCCATTATTATAAATTACATGACCCATTAATTTCACATAATGATTATATAAATTTCATTTTTAAATCTTTCCATAATGTTGGAGACTCTTCATAATTTCCACAACCAAACTCAAATGGTTGTAGTGAATGTGATCAGATCTTTAATAAACCAAAATATCATCAATGTAGACTACCAAAAAAGTGTCAAGACACTCATGAAATATTATTATCATCAAATCCATACAAATTTTAGGACAATTATTCATAGAAAATGGAATCAAAAGATATTCATAATGTCCATAATTTTTAATGAAAGTCGTCTTTGGTATATCAGACTTTTGAAATCTGAGATGATGATAACCCAACCAATGATCAATCTATGAATTTTTTTCACACTTTACCTAGTTAAAAAATCAACCACATGGGGAAATGGATTCATATGGTTAACTATTTATCAATTAAACTTCTAATAGTCCATACATAATTGAATTGAACCATTTACGTTTTTTGGAAAGTGAAAAGAGAATATCCCAGTTGAAACATTAAGGTTAACACATCCTTTTCCCATTAAATCCTCCAACTAAATCTTGAGCTCCTTTAGATTCATCGGTTCCATGTGATAAAAGGGTATAAAAATTGGATGTGTACTCGACCCCAATTCAATCATAAACTCTAACTCTCTCCCTAGAGGAAGACTAGATAAATCATCTGGGAAAATGAAATGAAATCCTCAAATAATAGATGGAATATAAATAATGGAAGAAATTTTATCAATTTCAACTGCTACAGCAGATAAAAACTCATGAGATCCATGAATGAAAGGTCATATATAACCTATCCTTAGATACCACTATCCCAAAAACACTCAAGGGCTACCATCAACAACATGGAATGAAACACATTGAATATAAAAATTAGTCATGGAATGATGAGGGAAAATCCCATCTATCCCGATTAAGATTTCAAACCAATTTATATTGGCAAAGGGGATATCATAGATTTACCCGCATTATCTATTGACATAAAATAAGGACACTAACACCCCTACTCATTACACTTTATAAGAGGTGTCTTTATCTTAATAAAAAAGACTTGATTTTCAATGTGAGTTTAAAAATATAAATAAAATAAACAAATATAAATTAGTGGGGGGAAAATATAAATTAATGTAGTTAGTACTGAAGATAAAATAATGATAGTACCTATTTACCATTGCTAGACCCACATCTACCTATATTGGAAACTCATTCATTGTATGAAGGTTATTTTCACTTAAATAATATTGTTATATCCATGTAGTCATTGTTGCATAAGAATATGCCACCTTAGCCTTTAGAGATGACGATTCTTAACCGTAATTAGGAATATAAATAGCTTGGATGAAATGTTTCGGATGACCATAATGCCCATAATTGTTACACATCATTAGAGGTGTAGAAGAAGAATGTTGGGTGTCCCTGAACATATTACAGTAATATAAATTCAGGAGCACACTACTAGATGTAAATAAAGGCATGGAGGAGGACCACAATTTAGAACTACTACCACCACTCCTACAGTGATCTTAGAACATCTTATTCCTCTCATTCAAACCACTAATGATTTCACCAGTTGGAAGATATGGGATTGAATAACCAAAAATTTCAACCATGTTCTTCTCCTCCATCATTTCATGTCTACCCTCTCTGTATACGTAATAAGCTTAAGTATAAATACATTCAATATGATATCTATATAAAAACCACAAAGGAACTTATGTGATATCATTTGGAAATTTATTACAAAATCTAAAACAAAACATACTAACTATACAAAACTATTAGTGTGCGCCCACATCTAACGCTCTCCCAATTATAAGGAGAGTAAATTTAGAGACTTTTTTTTTATCATTAGTGACTCTCGAAAAAACAACTGAAATATGTGGTTTTTCAAAACCTTCATTTCCAAGACCACATATATTTCCATATATACCATGCAATTGGGCCATCTCTTGTTGGGACCCTAGAGTATGAACACCATGCACTTCACCATAATCATCTCAATTTTATCTTGCATGTTGAAGATATCATTAATCTTTTAAATCAATTACTCCTCCTCTTGAGGGTCATTCGTACCATTATTGGATGGTTGTTACTAGTGTAGGAACTACCATAATCGATCCATATCCCCTTCAGGTTCTATTTATACCTCAATAACTATGTTATAGAATTTTGGTACATTTTAGTCATGTGACTACCTGATTGTTTTTTAAATTGAAAATAATGTTCAAGAGTGTAAGAGATACACAACACTGAACCTAAAAAACAATGATTAATTAAACATGGCCATTTAAAACATTCCACTAAATTGGGGGATATGATTAGGATTTAATAATTTTTGAAAAATATAGATTTCCTAAATATATTGATAAATTAATATTAAATAATCATTCAATTATTGGAAATTTGTTTTTTAATTTACAGATATTTATTCTTAAAAATATGAGTTTTCATTTTTTTCCATGATTTTTTTATAATTTTATTAATATTTTTTACAATTTATTTGATAAAACAAAATCCATTTTTTATATCATCATATTGAATTTAACTTAGGGTGAGAATTTCATATTTTTTAGTAAATATAGGTTTTTAAGTGAACATTAAAAAATACAGTTTTTATGTAAAATTATATGTTATTATGAAGAATTAACAAATTTAAATGTGTAATTATTATTTTTTAATAATTAAAAGTTAAATATGGTTTCTTTATTCATATATAATTAAATTAATTACATTTAAATTGTATTTATACTTGATTAAGTGTAAGTTTAATTTTAGGATTAAAAAATTTGAAAACGTTTTTAAAATGCTTAATGAATCTCCCTTATAATTAATTAAAATATCCTATATTGATAAGTGATTTAATTGAAATGTTTTATTATATATTTATATTTATGCATTTAAATTAATATAATGAATATTACTAGTTATATAATTAAGGAAAGATCAACTTTTCCTTGAAAAGACATTTAAAAAAACTGATTTCTTGTATGATTATGGGATTTATTTTTAATTAAACTATTATACCTATATGAATTGATTTTGAAAATATAGAATCAATATTTTTAAAAATATTAATCAATATGGAGAAATAAGTACAACTTTTTTTTGGACTACATGAGTAGTAACTTCAGTAAATATCGAACTTCTATAATAAATGAAAATAGGTTAATTAAGGGTAATAATAATTTAACAAATACTAATAACAAAGTAACGATTATAGTTTGAATATTTATATTTCATTTTCATTGAAATTAGGATTATATTTATTCATTTTTTTACTTTATATGTTATTAAGTGATTATTTTGTTAAAAATTATATTTTGATACGACAAATCACAAATTGTATTTATGAGTAACATAAAATTTCTATTAAAAAATTCATATTGGTTAATTAATATATTTTTTAAATAATTTATATTTTAATGAAATATTTTTATTTTTATATGATGAACGTTCAATTTAAATGATCAAATAATTTTTATAAAGCAAAAAAAAAATTTATAAGGGTTTGAAATTTGTTATTATCATAAAACCCAACATTTCTCAATTAATGATGATTCTATTTCAAAATTGAAAATTAATATATTTGAAAAATTATTATTATTAAATTAATATAATTTTTAATTAATGTGTCTAAATTATCCAATGGCAAAATTTTCATAATTTTCTAAGATAGTAAAACTTTCAGGTAAAAATTAAATATAGTATAAATATGCTGTTTGTATTATTACATCGTAATACAACAAAATTGATATAATAAATAATATAAATATAATTAAACTAAAAATATATATTTATCCTTTAAAATTATGTTATTTTTAGTAAATTTTAATAATTTCATAATGATTTTATAAATCCTCCAAGATGTATAATATATTTTACGGTTTTAAAACCATTAATTTAAGGATATGACTCTCTTCCACCTAATAAAGTGTAATATTTTAATAATTTAGTCCTCTTTCCTTATAAAAAAAATTTAAACCACCTTACTTTTTAAAAAACCTAGGAAAAATTAATCGAAATAGTTTTGGTTTTGGTTATTTTATTATAAATAATACAAACCCTAATTTTGAAAAATAATAAAGAATTCCCCACTCATTTCCTCTATAAACCCACGAAAAATCCAATTTATATTAACTAAAAAACCATGAAGCACAAAATTACTCTACCTTACCCTCTTTATATTGCCCCAAGGTTCCCCCAGGGCCTTAAGAAGCGCCTCCCAATATTTTGGAAGCACACTTTAAATGTAAGGGATTTTTATCTTCTCAAAACAATTCTATCACATCCTTTATTTTATACCTCTTAATTTCTAATTTTCCATGCTTTTTATGTTATTAAATACCCTAATTTCTATAAATATGATCAATAAATTATTATATAACACTTTAGCTCTAATTAGTTCCACCCATGAAACTTTATGTATACTTGTTACAATAAATATATTTAGTGAGGGATCTCCAACTCTCTTTTTATTCAAGCACCTATTTTATGTGATACCACTTTTTTTTTAATTTTGGTATACGTTCATAAATATCCCCCGTAATGTTTATTTTATTTATAAATTTTTATATACCCCTTTCAATCCCATTAATACAACCCATAAACCTTGATGTACACCCATTACCGTGCCAAAATTTAATAAGGGATCCTCTCTTTCTCTACTTTATTCATGTATCATCATTTTCTTATTTATTTTATCTCCAAATACTAATTTTGGGATATGTTATTACATATCCCCCGTAATTTAAATTTTATATATGAAAAATTATATAATACTTTATTTCACAGTAACTCGTTGAACATTTATATTCCCCCATTATGCTATTGTAATTGCACCACGATTTTTACATGCCCAACAAATGTGTAATGAATGATTTTACCCATTTCCTATGAATGGTGTTAACATTTATAAACCTATTATAATTTTTTTGTGTATTATATTTTTTTATTCCACCCTCATTGATCTTGAAATTAAATGGGATGATAAATGATCATGTGTTTTATGATCTTTGTGGCACACCTATGCATGAGATTGAAATTAAAGTGAAGAGTGGACATGGAATTTTATAGAACTCTAATACATTAGGTAACATTATAGTATCATGATGTTTAATGATAGATATTAGGGAGAGAACCTAGTCGATCACATTACTACTTTCATCAAGATTTCATGGAATTTAGTCTTGAACTATGTTAATGAATCCATGTCCTGGGTTGTTGCCTCATTTATAATGTTTCATTCCTGTTGTCATAATATATAAAGACTAATTGTTCATGTTTATGATTATCACAAATTTTATGTATCTTTTATATGCATATAATTTAACCTATAGTAATATATTCATGTTTTTTCATTCTTATTCTCTTACTGGGATTTATGACTCAACCTTTTCTTCTATATGTCCCTAGGTAATCCAATATAGTTTTAATTAGGATTGAATAATATAAAAATGTCAAATAAGTTTTCAATAATGTTTTCTTATCCCACGTTATTGTATTTTATTTAATGTACCTAATTCCCAAAGACACTAGACTTATCAATCTTATGTGTAGTATTATGTGATGTACTATGTAATAAATCATGAATTAATGTGTAATAAAGAGACAGGATATTATAGTTGGTATCAAAGAAAAATATAGTTATTTTTTAGATTTGGATTAAAAAACATAAAATAAATACTTAGGTATAATACTAAACATAATTATACATCCCAAAATTATGGTAATGTATAGAGTAAGTGGTTTCAAATAAAATACATACATATCTAGAAACTAAATGTGGATGTGCCTCTAGTATATATTTATCTCTAAGTAAAACCCCAAAACACCTCATTTAACTAGACTCGATTAGGAACTGAAGCATAAAAATGTTCCTTATTGCACGCATGGTTTGAGACACATGAGGTATATGATTTGGTAAATAACCAAGATCATTATGAACCATTATTCAGGTCAAAAATGCCCATAAGAGTAAATCTTAAGAAATAGATCATGGATAACATATATTGATGCCCAAAAATTTATAAGGAAATACATTTCATTTATAAGTTTTTCATTTCATGTTATTGTTTTCCTGATTATGTTTTTATTATTTTAAACATAATCATAGCTAACTATCACTTCATTCTAGTCAATGACATGAAATATGAAGAATCTAGTCATTAACCAATGCAATGTGAATTGTGATGACTCCCCATATGTGGTTCCTAATATGTTAGGAGCTCAAGTAATACATATTATGATTATTCTAAAACCGTTATCAAAACCCACAATTAATAATTGGTAGGTAGATGAACACCTAGATCCATCCACTTTGAGGAGGAAGATATCTCAGGCTAGTTAATCGAATAATGGGGAAAAATTAAATAAGATTCAATATCTAGCACATCAAAAATATGGAAATAAAAAGCATGTAAAATTTTACAATGGAATGTAAATGTGTTTTAAGTGTGTAAAAATAGGGCACATGGTAGGTAGTTTCCATGAAAATTTAAACAGTGTGATGGAAGGGAATAAATTTCAACCTACATCATTGCTTTGTTTTTAAATGTCTTTTGTGTCGGTTATATGAGCATTATCTCAGTCAATTCCATAATCCAAGTGTCAAACCATATAATATAATCCCATGATATATAAATCATTAATGTTTAAGGATTTATGTATTAGTATTTTGATAACTATGTTATATTAGTTCTTTATGAAATACATTATATGTTTAAGAATCATGAAATATCCAACGATTGCCCCATATTATATTTTAAATAAGGATTTGTAAAAAAATTAATAGTACCAATAACCTATAAAAGTGATTTAGTGGTAATGTGTTATCTTATAAGCCAATTAATTGGGGGATTGGTAACACTTAATCTGTGTTTAATGTGGGGATAAAACTAATGATTATTGTTATGATATGTATAAGGCTAATATTAGGTTTAAAATAATTGATACATCTTTTGAAGACATATATGATGGAATCATAGTAAGAGTAAAACTATTTTGGGAAGTATATTATGAGATCAAATATTTTTTTTATTTTAAGATGAATAATTATATTTATGGAGACATTTTGTTAGATTGATTTATACATACCACTTAGTTTTTATATAAAGGATTATTCATGAATAATGCTCTTATATTTTTTTAGGTTTATGTTGGAGGGTTTGGCATAACGTGCGAGGTAAAAACATTCAATAATTCTGTTATTATTTATGTTTTTTAGGATATATGAGTATCTATTTAAGAACTGTCCTAGGATAATTATTTTGTATTTCTATAGAATAAGGAAGATAAATTTATTATGGTCAGTAATTTTGTGTATTATAGTATTTTATGCATCCATTTTGGTTTTATTAAAAACATGAGGAATATCTTAATATTCTTTTGTGTATTACATGATTCGTTAAAAGTTAATTCTAGTGCTCTAGGAAAACAAATTCATATTTATTTTTCATTAGTTAGAGAAAAAGATGACATTGTAGTGGAAATTAATTAAAGGATGAAATTTTACATTTTAAGAAATTTTATTTCATTATGTTTCTAGTCTATATGATAATGAAATTTATTAACTGTCGAAAAATAATGTGGACTAAAAATTGTTTTCATATTATGATCACTTTCTATAAATTGATGGTTATTTTAACTATCACAAATTATTGGTTTTTTGGTTATTGAATTTCTCTTAACCATATTCTCAATCACACTATATTAGTTATTTGGTGTAATTGTTATTATTTGTATCTTTGTTTTAACTTTTCCCTAATGTTCTCCTACTTGAAAAAATTATAATGTGATTACCTTCATACTTCCATTTCTCTCTTTTCAAGAGGATGTTTTGTAAATTTTTTTCTCAATATTGATTTCCAATAAGGATATTTTCAGGATTTTATTATAGAGTTCAAATTTTGAGGATGTGATTTATTAACGGGAGATTAATTTCACACCACTATTGTTTTAAAAAAATATAAAACTATGTTTCATAGCGTAAGTGATATGCACCATAGAACCCAAAAAAGTAATGATTACTTAAATATGAACATTATAAACATTTAATTAAAATTTCATACATGACTAGGATTAACTAATTTATGAATTACATATATTATCTAAATATATTGATAAATTCTTGGTAAATAATCAATTTTTTTGGTAATGTCTCTTCTATCTTCCAAATATGATTTCTTAAAAAATTGGGTTTTATTTCAATTTATGAAAACAAATATTATTATTACTTTCTAGAATATTAAAAATATATATATTTGATAAAACAAACTCCATTTTCATATCAAAGTATCATAATTAACTTAAGATGGATGTTTTGGATTTTTTTTTGTAAAATACATATTTTTCATTGAATTGTGAAAAATATCATTTTTGGTAAAATTATAATCTATTTTGATAAATTAATTAATTAATGTTAGGTCCAGAAGGCTGAATACCCTGAGAGGGGGGGGGGTGAATTGGGGTATGACTAATTTAAAATTAAATCTCATTCTGATCTTGTTATGTTGTTAAGAAAAACACTCTTCTCTCTATTTCGTGTTGCACAATAAAAATAGAATGTAAAGAAAGCTCATGATACAACAATTTTTACTTGGTTCACCGCTAAGGGCTACGTCCAAGGAGCATACACCGACAGGTTTTCGGTCGTACCAAATTCTATTAAACTTCACTAGCTATGGATTACAAGGTTCGGGCACAGTCACTCTGTCCCAGGCTCACTACCTTTACAAGGTTTAGGGTCAGCTCACTGCTTTCCCAAGGGTCACAACCTGTTTCTCTCTCTCTGGATCACTGTCAGTGGAGAGGATCACCTTCTTCCTCTTCCTTTGATCACTACTCTAGAAGGGATCCACTCACAGTTTATAGACATTTAGGTCTCTTCATTATCACTAATGAATACATCCTCTATTGTATGTATATTCTCTGTTGAAGTCTAACTTTCACCCGTAGATGAATCTATATTTTCACCGAAGGTATCGGGAAAACTTCCAGCTTCCACGTAGCCCGAAAACACTGTCATGGAATCAACCTTACTTGGAGCGAAAGTCTAATCTGGTGTGCAAGTATCGACATGCAATTCACAATTGGCATGAAAGTCCACCTCAGACACGTGCGTGACACAAGCTTCTTTAACTCCCAACCAGCATGACACACATCCCTTTACGCCCAAACCAATATTGGCGCGCAACTAAAAACAACTGCGCTTCTTCAAATTAGGTGCCCAAGTCCTACTTGCGTGACACACCACCACTTGCACGACTTCCACACCTGCGCGATGGGAGCTCTTATTCTTCTATGTGTCAAAATCCCTTTAAAATGATGAGGGGTGGTATGGTATTTATAGGCGTTTGAACAACCTGCACGACGGCGCACAAGTCTCCCCTCAGCGCGCAAGTCTTGGCGTGCATGTCTCTTCTTCTACAAGTCAGTTGCATGACCCACTTCTAAACATGTGTTAACCTCTTCCCTTTTCCATATTTTGAAGCTCTGATCTTGAAAAACAACAGGCGTGCAAGTTTCCAATCCTCCAAGGCATCGACACGCAAGTCAGTTGAGCGACCAACACAATACTTATGCAACCCTTTTTCCTTTTCCATATTTTTATTCTTTGATCTTGAAAAACATATGGAGAGAAAGGTTCTGCTCCTTCAAGTACTCGGCGTGCAAGTCCCTTTTCCCAAAAACCACATCTCTTCATTTGTCAATTTTCAGGCCCAAAAATTTCACAAACTTTAGAAAATGACGCCACCTTGTATCTGTTCTTTTTATACCACCTCCAAATCATTCATTTCGTTGTAGACATTCCTGAATCAAACCTGGATCATTGACCATTGCTCTTTAACTTGACCTTCCACCATAAAATCCCTTTTGTCAAAAAATTAGTATGTCATTGTTTTTCATTTTCAACAATCACAACACAATTGTACACTTTGTCAACAAACACAATCACCTCAAAAATTCTTCAATGATAACTTGAAGGATTTTTAACCAACAATTTAAATGTAAAATTATTCTTTTATTTTAATTCAAGGTAACATAATTATTATTTAGATAAATTTAATGAAATTAATTACATTTAAATTAACATTAAAATTTATTTTAGTGTAAGTCTATTTTTAAGATTATAAACACATTTTTCTTAAAACTATTTTAAAATGCATTATGTTTCTCCATTAAAATAAAATAAAATTAACTAAAATGAAAAGTGATTTAAATTAAAATTTTATATTATATAGATATATTTATGAATTTAAATTCATATAATTAATATTTCTATTTATATAGATAAAAAATTATATTTTCCTTAATAAAGTAATTTTTTTTATAAAACTGCTATCCAATGTGCTAGTAGATTTTATTTTGAATTTATTTATTCCACCTATATGAATTGATTTTTTTAAATTGATTGAATATTTATAAAAATATTAGTTAATATTAGGTTATAATTTAAAGTTATTTTTTGGACAATATGAATAATAACTTTAGTAAACATTAGATTTCTATAGTAAAAGGAAAATTTGTTAATTTAGTGTAAAAAATTAAATAATGTCTAGAAAAAAAGTAACCATAATAGTATAAATACTTATATTTTATTTTAATGTAAATTATGAATATAATTATTCTTTATTTTTTAATTTATAAATTATATAGTAATTATATTTTAAAAATTTATGTTCTGTTATAACAAAACGCAAATTGTATTTTTGAGTAATATGAAATTTCAATTAAGTAATTACTTATAATTAATTAATGTATTTTTAAAATAAATTTTAATTTAATAACATATTTTTATTTTATTTTTATGATTGTTAAATATAAATGATCATATAATTTTTATGAACTCAAAATTAATTTTTATATTAGTTTGAAAATTGTTAGTGTCAAAAACCCAACTTTTTTCAATTAATGTTGATTCTATTTTTAAAGTAAAAATTTCTATATTTAGAAATTTGATTTTATAAAATTAATATTAATTTTTGAATGCAAATGTAAGAAATATCCAATGATTAAATTTTTCATAATTTTTTGAGACAATGAAATTTTTTGAGTAAATATTAAATAGTGTATAAATATATAGCATGTATTATGAAATAATAATACCCAAAAAGTTATGTAATGAATACTATACATGGTATCCATGACCAAATATATGTTTTACCCATAAAATATTTCTATTTTGAGTATACTTGATTCATTTTCCAAATTTTGTATGAATCCCCCAAAACCTATAATATATTTTAAGGTTTTAAAATAATTTATTTGAGGACATGGCTCTCTTCCACAATTAAAAGGGAGATATTTTAATATTTTCGGACCTTGGCCTTATAAAATAATTAACATCATGCCAATTTGGATGAAAAAATTTTCAAATACCATGGTAATGTTTGTGGTTTTGTTTTTTTTATTATATAGAGTCTAAAACCTATGTTTGGGAAATATAAAAGAATTCCCCACTCATTTCCTATATAAACCCACACAAAATCCCATTTATATTCACTGAAAACCAATGTAGCACATAATTAATCAACCCTTCCCTCTCTTGATTCCTTCCAAGGTTCCCTAAGACTTCAAAAATATTTCGCAAGATTTTGGAATCACACTCCCAATGTAAGTGATTCCCATCTTTTAATTTCAATTCATGAACTTATTTTATATTATACCTCTTAATTTCATTTTTTCTTGTTGGTATATGATATTCCATATATCCCTTATTATACATTTGATGTATAAATGATGATAGATCCCTTTTAATCTCATTAATCCCACCCATTAACATTTATGTACCCAAGTTACCATGCCGAAATTTAGTAAGGGGTCTCCCAATGTAGAGACCCGTAGCCTGATGTACATTGACATTACACTACATTTGCGGAATACTTAGTACATAACAAAAACACACACACAAGGATCGTAATAGTTTAGTGTCTTTGGAAACTCGGAACGTAATCTTCTAATCGTGGTGAAAGATCTCCAATATCTCCCATAAAGATCTTCCCTTTTTTTTACCTAAAACCTTTGTTTATATCCTAGGGAAAAGAAAACATAAAAGGGTGAGCTCAAATGCTCAGTAAGGGTAAACAAAAGAAATATAAATCTCATCGTATACACAAGCACATAACTTTTGGAAATCTTAACCTGCAAAAGAGATCATAATTTCATAACATGGGATAAATCATGGAAGTGAAATGTAATCACAATAATCATAACTTAAAAACATGAAACTTTTTGGCATTCACACATAATCATAGAGAATCATTTCTTGTTAGTCAAGACTCATTGCCAAGACTATCTTAGTGGACAAAGTCCCTTTCTGAATCGAGTAACCCTCGTTTCAGTCCTGTTTCACTGAACCGGTATAACCTACCATTCCAGCCCTGTCTATCTCATGAGATATAAAATCTTTACCCAATGCATTGGAGGGAGATATAGGTCCCACCCATCTCATAATGATACCATTCTTATGTGTGCCACAAAATCATAAATCATACATCATTTCATAACCCATGTAATAAAAATGGGATTCTTAAACAACATGACATCATAAAACCATTCATATAAGAAAAGGAATTCATAAACATAATTCCATCAAAACATAGTCAAATCAATGTAAAAATATGGATAGAAACATAACCCTTTATTATCTTATATGGAAAATAATTTTGATAAAACACTTGAAATGAATTCTTGAGGAAAATATCCTTTCTTCTTCAAAATCAATTTCTTTTCACAAAACATCATGCAATTTTAAAAGAAAGAGATTTTATTAAAAATAGTCATGAAATCTTTTGGAGTAAGCTTCATGAAAATAAGGCTTTATAAAACCATAAAAATCCATTCGTGCCGTTTAAGTTAAAAAAGCATTCTTCGTACTTTTGTCGGAAAAGTCAAAAAGTACCTCGTATGAAAAACGAAAAAATATTCCTTTCATATCCTTTACTAAAAACTCATAGAAGGGTAAAATTGGATTTAAACAATTTTAGGTGGATGGAAATAATATTACATATTGAGGAAACATGGATGTGGATAATAAAATACACCCCAGTAAATTTCAAAGTATAAACAATCTCGGATAAAAATGAGATTGTGATATTTCCCTTACCTTAGGTCTAATTTGCTTTGTACGTGTCCGAAGCTCCTGTATAATGGTTTAAATAATTTTATTGACTTATTACAGAATCATATTCATTGTTATGATATCATATATGGTTCACTTATGACATTATATTACCCGTTCTTTTGTAAATTCCATGTTAAAGAAGCGTTTTGGGTAAAATCGTTTCATTTATCGTAGGTGTTTTGACTTGTTGTTCTTGACATCATTATTACTTATATCATGATTTACTTACTTCCGGAATATAAAATATGATTTATATATCATATATATTCAGTATATATATATATAATAGGTAGATGAAAAACACCGTTCATGGAGACGGTAGTCCGTACGTACGCATGAACGCTGTTTTCCTTTCCTTATTGTCTTGAAATTGAAGTCAGTAGATGACATACATATGTATATATATACATAAATCCAGTAGCTTTATAATGTCATATATTTCATTATTATTTCTTATATATACTTTATAATCATTCTTAACTGGTTAACATGGAGAATGAATCTCATCGCGTCGTGGAGACGGTAGTCCGTACGTACGCACGAGCGATGATATCATTTCCATAAATATTGAACTGAATTGGAGTGGATTATACAATATATCAGAATCAATATGATGTTGTAATAACTATGTATAGTTATTCTTTACACCATTATACCCATCCATGTAAGGTGGTGGTGTAAAATAGATTACACCACGGCGTGGAGACGGTATTCCGTACGTACGCACGCGCGGTGATTTCTTTTTCCATAGGATGGATAGATGGTGAAATAGGGTTGTTTCATACTTATAATAACATATCAGTATATGAGTGATACTGATGTTATTACTTCATAATGAAACAACCTAAGAATAAGAAGTGGGAGAAGAAATAAAGATGAAAGAATTGGTAACGGTAATTACCTCTTCTTTGAAGCGCCTCTTTGAGACCTCCTCTTAGGGCACTAAAATTGGTCTTTGAGGAAGACCAGAACCTCTAGGATGTTTCTATGGAAGTGGAGAAGAGATTTTGGCAGGGGTTGGCCGAGCTTGAGTGCTCAAATTGGTGTGAGGAGGAGGGGGAGGAGGTGCCCTTTTATAAGGGAGGAGAGGGGCACCTTAGGAATATCTCAAAATATTATTTTATATTAAAGTAAAAATCGGTTTATAATGGTTCCAAAGGGTATTATTTCGAAGATAAAGTGGGGATGGGTCGAAATCCTATCAACCAATAGGATTTAGACAAGTTTAGGGTATTATTTTAACCTTAACAATTAGATTTAACTCTAAGTTAATTAATTTAACTTTTACCGTGTCTTTTTGTTTTCTTTCACTATATGGTTAATACACTTACTATAACATGCCAAACGAACCCAAAATTGTTTATTATTAATATATATATCCTTATCTAAGTCATTTGGCCGAAACTTAGATTTTTAGGAATAAAATAACAATTAATAATATAATATTTGATTTAAAAACTATTTTGTGTCAATTTTGACACTATTTGATATATGATTTTTGTGAAAGTTATAACAGAATTATATGTTCGAACCAAGTTGATTAAATCAACATTAATATATCATAGTAACCTAGAAAATTAGTGGAATTCATAAAAAGTCTCAAATTATATTTATTTTGGTGTTTATAACATCAATTATGTCAATATTTCATTAATAAGATAATTACTGCATCATCACTGTGTCATAAATAAATTAAATTATTTGATGTCTAAAAATTAAAAATAAAATACCATCATGTACTAAATCTTTTTATCTTTCTAATGAATATTTACAATCGAATTTATCTTATGTATAACCCCATATTAAAAATGTTTTAGTAAATAAACTTTGATTTTAACTCTTTTAACTCTTCTTTGAATTAAATAATAATAAATGTCCTAATCTAATCCAAGTGGGCCTAAATGATAATATTTTACACTTAAGGTTGTTTTTTGGTCTAGATACACTTGTCCAATGGAATTAGGACATGTGTTAGGGTAATATTAATATCATTCTTACCCTTAATTACCCTATTTACTTTTCACCGTGGTAAATAAAAGTAAAAAGTTACTATTCACCAAAAATTATTTTCATCTCATTGAACCACATTTTAGTCCTTGATATTAACCGTGTCTGTCGGATTTTCGAAATTCCATTCACAGAAGTGGTAATATTAAGTTTTATGCAAAATTCAGTTTTTAACCTACCACTTAGTGGTTTCACTATTCATCAAAAATTAAAAGTTTTCAGAAAAAAGCCAAAATTTCATCCTAAGCTATATTTAATATTCTAAATTCAAAAATGAAGTCTATTTTACCAAATTCATAACATAGAAATTTCATTAATTAATTTTATAATTAAATCCCGCTGTTAAAACAAATAGCGTGTTTTTAAGAAACAATATCTATCAAAAGATTGACACTTGATTATTTCTGGTTTAAATGTGAAATTACATCCAATGACCAACATTGTATTAAATTGTAAAAATATATTCTAAATATACTTTAAAACATCTCAAATTAATAATTTATCACTATTAATTATTTTGATTAAAAAATTTGTTTTTAATTATAATTTAGAAATTTTCACTATTCATCAGAATATGAAAGTTATCCGAAAAGTACCAAAATTTCACCTTAGGCTAAATTCGATACTCCGAATCCAAAAATGAAGTTCATTTTGAAAAATAAGATTTACAGAGTTTTAAAAAGTGGTTATTACTATTCATAACGGCTAGTTTTAATAATATTTTGTGAAACTCAGTATTGCGTACTACACACGCTATCGAGGAAGGTTGCGATTGCGTGTAATGCAAGGCAAGTCAAGGATGCGTGTTGTGAAAGCTCCTTTTGGTGTAGCGTACAACACAAGACATTAGTGAAATAAAAAGAATATTTTTCATAAAATCTCGGGCTGTTACATTCTACCCCCCTTAAAATGAATTTCGCCCTCGAAATTCGTCGGGGTTATAAATGGTTTACTATTCGGAAGTTCCTTTAATAGAAACCCACATCGTAAAAAGGAATACCAAAACTTGGCTTTAAAAACTAAAGTATGAAATGTAACGATTACCCAAATAAACTAATCACTGGGTTTCCACATATGTGAAAATATGGATATGGAAGAGAAATCTAACCATCATGTTCTGATGGAGAGTGGTAGAGAACATGGCTATGGAAAAGCCAGTAATCACAAATCCATAAATTTGTGACGATCTAAGGTACCATCTGATTCATCAGGTATAAGAGAACTAGGACAACATTTTTGGTTTTCAAGATCATTTCCCTAAAGTTAAAGAATTTGAATTAGAATAAATACTTACTTTATTTTGGTACAATCTCACTGTTGTTCGTGCCTTTAACAATTTCCACTTCATCTCTTAAATAAATGAAGTTGAATTTGTTATTCGTGAAGTGTTAGCAGATCATGTGATAGAATGACGGGTCATTCCATCTGTCTCAAAAGGTTAGCAAAATTTATATACATAAGTCGATCTATAGTGGGATTAATCATATATGGTTCCTAAAATGGGCTTATACTTCATATATCATACTTCTTAATATAATAACACTAGTTTCTACTAAACAGGGACTTCCTGTAGGTCAGTGGTAGGCGATAAAGGCCAGTCGTACTTCGGTTGTGGGTTCGATTCCTACAGCCTTGTCCGAAGCGATGGGCTGTCGCCCGTCCTGCAGGTTGTCCTTTTTCTAAAACTACGTTACTATAACATCCCATCAATAATATCGAAAATCTTCTATCCTTAAACAATACTAACTTATGTCCAACATAATCCAGTCTAACCTTTAGGCTTATACATAATACTACAGTCCACTCTCATAATATAGTGACAACGATTACCAGAGATTTAATACTGTCGTTGATCCCCACATATCATAAGATATGTCTTGTTGGTCACATTCCAAACATTCAAAGTCCTTAATCGTGTATTCTCTTGAATACCTTAGTGAAAACATGAGTGCAGTTAAAAGTTAACACTTTCCACATACCAAAATCCTCAAAATTCTATATACTCAAACCATGATATCACTTAGTCCTTATATCAATCATGAGCTCATGAATACTGTTAAACATTTCATTTTCTCGTTTTCCCTTCATTATGCGCATAATATCTCAATCACTTTGAATACCACATTAGACCAATACATAAATATTCCAATATTCCAAGATACAACATTATTTTGGAATCCCATTACATAAACACTTAATCTTTCCACCACATCGTTGTCATATTCAACATTGCCAATAGTGATCGCATGTGACTTCCCTTTGTCCTTTTCCTTAAGTGGTTGCTCATGTCGATCATCACTAACCCTTGGATTAGGGCATTTATTAGCATAATGCCCCATTTCCTTGCACTTGAAGCATTGAAGTGTTGGTTGTACGTTCTCTGCAGTGTTTTCTTTATTCACTTCATTAGAATCCCATTTTCCATTACTTCGACACTCAGCTGCTCGATGACCTTCTTTTCCACACTTAAAACATTTTCTAGTCCCTTTAAGACAATCTCCACCATGCTTCTTTCCACACTTTGTGCATAAGGAAACATTCATCTTCTTTTCACCATTATTCTGAGTTTTCTCCTTGAACACCATCTTTCGTTTCTTGTCAAACCCATGAGATGGATATGTAACACCAACTTCCATTTCTACCTTGATAGCACAACGCACAATTTCTTCATAGCTACTGAAGTCTCTCATAGCTAATGCCCTTCGAAGACTTGGTTTTAAGCCACTGAAAAATCGATCAACTTTACTTTCAGGTTGGATGATAATGCCAGATGCATACCTTGCAAGTCTTGTAAAATTCGCTTCGTATATACCAACAGATTCATCATCCTTTTTCTTTAGTTCAAGAAACTCTTTCTCCATCTTTGTTCGAAGAATACGAGGGAAGTACTTACTGAAAAACAAGTTCTTGAACTCGTCCCATTCCATGGACTCAATTTCATCTCTTGGCCTCGTATTCTTGATAAGATTCCACCATTGATCAGCTTCACCTTCCAAACGATATACTACTAAGATGAATTTATCATGTTCAGAACATTGAAGAACTAAAAATATCTTTTCAGTAGTACTGATCCATTGTTCAGCCACAAGTGGATCAGAAGACCCACTGAAAGAAGGTGGACGTTGCCTCATGAAGGACTCAATAGAATATTGTTCCCTTCTCTGCTCATTTGGAAGTCCAGAATGATTCATAGCTTGTGTAAGTATAGAAATAAGATTTTGCACTCCATCTCCCATAACATTTGTTTGTTCAGGAGGGAAATCATTGCATTTTCCATTGCATTGATCAACATGGTTCCTTCGGGTTCCAGCCATCGTCTAAAACCCAAAAAGAATAGTGTGAGAGGCAAAAAATCATGCTAGGGAAAACAACATAATAAAGGGGGAGTACCTTCAATATCCAACATCTTAGGTTTAATTCTATGATCATTAGCATAATTCTATTACTATAACCTATACGTATACTTATCCCTAGGGACATCCCTAGACATACCATAGAAATATCTCTAGGGATCTCACTAACGTTTTTGCATCCTAGTTTCCAAAGGTTGACTAAACCTTTCCTCTGATACCAACTGTAGAGACCCGTAGCCTGATGTACATTGACATTACACTACATTTGCGGAATACTTAGTACATAACAAAAACACACACACAAGGATCGTAATAGTTTAGTGTCTTTGGAAACTCGGAACGTAATCTTCTAATCGTGGTGAAAGATCTCCAATATCTCCCATAAAGATCTTCCCTTTTTTTTACCAAAAAACATTTGTTTATATCCTGGGGAAAAGAAAACATAAAAGGGTGAGCTCAAATGCTCAGTAAGGGTAAACAAAAGAAATATAAATCTCATCGTATACTCAAGCACATAACTTTTGGAAATCTTAACCTGCAAAAGAGATCATAATTTCATAACATGGGATAAATCATGGAAGTGAAATGTAATCACAATAATCATAACTTAAAAACATGAAACTTTGTGGCATTCACACATAATAATAGAGAATCATTTCTTGTTAGTCAAGACTCATTGCCAAGACTATCTTAGTGGACAAAGTCCCTTTCTGAATCGAGTAACCCTCGTTTCAGTCCTGTTTCACTGAACCGGTATAACCTACCATTCCAGCCCTGTCTATCTCATGAGATATAAAATCTTTACCCAATGCATTGGAGGGAGATATAGGTCCCACCCATCTCATAATGATACCATTCTTATGTGTGCCACAAAATCATAAATCATACATCATTTCATAACCCATGTAATAAAAATGGGATTCTTAAACAACATGACATCATAAAACCATTCATATAAGAAAAGGAATTCATAAACATAATTCCATCACAACATAGTCAAATCAATGTAAAAATATGGATAGAAACAGAACCCTTTATTATCTTATATGGAAAATAATTTTGATAAAACACTTGAAATGAATTCTTGAGGAAAATATCCTTTCTTCTTCAAAATCAATTTCTTTTCACAAAACATCATGCAATTTTAAAAGAAAGAGATTTTATTAAAAATATTTATGAAATCTTTTGGAGGAAGCTTCATGAAAATAAGGCTTTATAAAACCATAAAAATCCATTCGTGCCGTTTAAGTTAAAAAAACATTCTTCGTACTTTTGTCGGAAAAGTCAAAAAGTACCTCGTATGAAAAACGAAAAAATATTCCTTTCATATCCTTTACTAAAAACTCATAGAAGGGTAAAATTGGATTTAAACAATTTTAGGTGGATGGATATAATATTACATATTGAGGAAACATGGATGTGGATAATAAAATACACCCCAGTAAATTTCAAAGTATAAACAATCTCGGATAAAAATGAGATTGTGATATTTCCCTTACCTTAGGTCCGATTTGCTTTGTACGTGTCCGAAGCTCCTATATAATGGTTTAAATAATGTTATTGACTTATTACAGAATCATATTCATTGTTATGATATCATATATGGTTCACTTATGAAATTATATTACCCGTTCTTTTGTAAATTCCATGTTAAAGAAGCGTTTTGGGTAAAATCGTTTCATTTATCGTAGGTGTTTTGACTTGTTGTTCTTGACATCATTATTACTTATATCATGATTTACTTACTTCTGGAATATAAAATATGATTTATATATCATATATATTCAGTATATATATATATATAATAGGTAGATGAAAAACACCGTTCATGGAGACGGTAGTCCGTACGTACGCATGAACGCTGTTTTCCTTTCCTTATTGTCTTGAAATGGAAGTAAGTAGATGACATACATATGTATATATATACATAAATCCAGTAGCTTTATAATGTCATATATTTCATTATTATTTCTTATATATACTTTATAATCATTCTTAACTGGTTAACATGGAGAATGAATCTCATCGCATCGTGGAGACGGTAGTCCGTACGTACGCACGAGCGATGATATCATTTCCATAAATATTGAACTGAATTGGAGTGGATTATACAATATATCAGAATCAATATGATGTTGTAATAACTATGTATAGTTATTCTTTACACCATTATACCCATCCATGTAAGGTGGTGGTGGAAAATAGATTACACCACGGCGTGGAGACGGTATTCCGTACGTACGCACGCGCGGTGATTTATTTTTCCATAGGATGGATAGATGGTGAAATAGGGTTGTTTCATACTTATAATAACATATCAGTATATGAGTGATACTGATGTTATTACTTCATAATGAAACAACCTAAGAATAAGAAGTGGGAGAAGAAATAAAGATGAAAGAATTGGTAACGGTAATTACCTCTTCTTTGAAGCGCCTCTTTGAGACCTCCTCTTAGGGCACTAAAATTGGTCTTTGAGGAAGACCAGAACCTCTAGGATGTTTCTATGGAAGTGGAGAAGAGATTTTGGCAGGGGTTGGCCGAGCTTAAGTGCTCAAATTGGTGTGAGGAGGAGGGGGAGGAGGTGCCCTTTTATAAGGGAGGAGAGGGGCACCTTAGGAATATCTCAAAATATTATTTTATATTAAAGTAAAAATCGGTTTATAATGGTTCCAAAGGGTATTATTTCGAAGATAAAGTGGGGCTGGGTCGAAATCCTATCAACCAATAGGATTTAGACAAGTTTAGGGTATTATTTTAACCTTAACAATTAGATTTAACTCTAAGTTAATTAATTTAACTTTTACCGTGTCTTTTTGTTTTCTTTCACTATATGGTTAATACACTTACTATAACATGCCAAACGAACCCCAAATTGTTTATTATTAATATATATATCCTTATCTAAGTCATTTGGCCGAACCTTAGATTTTTAGGAATAAAATAACAATTAATAATATAATATTTGATTTAAAAACTATTTTGTGTCAATTTTGACACTATTTGATATATGATTTTTGTGAAAGTCATAACAGAATTATATGTTCGAACCAAGTTGATTAAATCAACATTAATATATCATAGTAACCTAGAAAATTAGTGGAATTCATAAAAAGTCTCAAATTATATTTATTTTGGTGTTTATAACATCAATTATGTCAATATTTCATTAATAAGATAATTACTTCATCATCACTGTGTCATAAATAAATTAAATTATTTGATGTCTAAAAATTAAAAATAAAATACCATCATGTACTAAATCTTTTTATCTTTCTAATGAATATTTACAATCGAATTTATCTTATGTATAACCCATATTAAAAATGTTTTAGTAAATAAACTTTGATTTTAACTCTTTTAACTCTTCTTTGAATTAAATAATAATAAATGTCCTAATCTAATCCAAGTGGGCCTAAATGATAATATTTTACACTTAAGGTTGTTTTTGGTCTAGATACACTTGTCCAATGGAATTAGGACATGTGTTAGGGTAATATTAATATCATTCTTACCCTTAATTACCCTATTTACTTTTCACCGTGGTAAATAAAAGTAAAAAGTTACTATTCACCAAAAATTATTTTCATCTCATTGAACCACATTTTAGTCCTTGATATTAACCGTGTCTGTCGGATTTTCGAAATTCCATTCACAGAAGTGGTAATATTAAGTTTTATGCAAAATTCAGTTTTTAACCTACCACTTAGTGGTTTCACTATTCATCAAAAATTAAAAGTTTTCAGAAAAAAGCAAAAATTTCATCCTAAGCTATATTTAATATTCTAAATTCAAAAATGAAGTCTATTTTACCAAATTCATAACATAGAAATTGCATTAATTAATTTTATAATTAAATCCCGCTGTTAAAACAAATAGCGTGTTTTTAAGAAACAATATCTATCAAAAGATTGACACTTGATTATTTCTGGTTTAAATGTGAAATTACATCCAATGACCAACATTGTATTAAATTGTAAAAATATATTCTAAATATACTTTAAAACAACTCAAATTAATAATTTATCACTATTAATTATTTTGATTAAAAAAGTTGTTTTTAATTATAATTTAGAAATTTTCACTATTCATCAGAATATGAAAGTTATCCGAAAAGTACCAAAATTTCACCTTAGGATAAATTCGATACTCCGAATCCAAAAATGAAGTTCATTTTGAAAAATAAGATTTACAGAGTTTTAAAAAGTGGTTATTACTATTCATAACGGCTAGTTTTAATAATATTTTGTGAAACTCAGTATTGCGTACTACACACGCTATCGAGGAAGGTTGCGATTGCGTGTAATGCAAGGCAAGTCAAGGATGCGTGTTGTGAAAGCTCCTTTTGGTGTAGCGTACAAAACAAGACATTAGTGAAATAAAAAGAATATTTTTCATAAAATCTCGGGCTGTTACACCCAACCTCCTTTTATTCAAGAACCTCTTTTATGTTATATCTTTTAAATTCAGAATTTTCATTTTGGGATATGTTCTTAAATAACCAACATACAATTAGTATTATTTATAAATAATTAAATACTCATTTTCTCTCTTATTTTTCCCACCCCTGAACCTTTATGTACACTAATTACCATACTGGGATTTAGTAAGGGATCTTCTCCTTGACCTTTTTGTTATAGTATCTTCAATATCTTATGTATTTTATCTCAAATTCCAAATTTTGTGATACATTATTCAATATACCTTTTGATTTCAAATTTATGTCAGAATTATTAGATACCCCTTTCACTGACTTTAATCCCTTTCATAAACATTTATACACCCATGTTCTGATTCCGAAATTGAACTGTGATTTTGTCATGACAAACAAATGGATAGTGAATACCAATACTCATTTCTTATCATGGGTGTTCACCTTTCATCACTTATAAATATTTTATTTTGAATGTAATTTTACATATTACGGACTCCTTTATAATGGAATAAAATTTTAGGATAAATTATTCCATGTTTTATGATCTATGTGGCCTAATTATGAATGACAATGAAATGAAAGTGATGGGTGTGCCCAGAATTATATTTCACTCTAATGCATTGGTAATGATTTTGTCTCATGATACTTCATGGAATAGATTAGGGATTGAACCTAATCAATCATAGTAATTTTTCCATCATGATATCTTGTATGTTATCCTTGACAAATGTTTCTGATGCCTTGTTCTATGTTTCTATCACATCTCTCATGTTGCTTTTATGTTATAATTTTATATCATGCCTCATTATTCATGATTATTATTCACACCCCTTTTTGTCTCATTGATATTTCTATGTTCTAACATATAATACATTCTTCGTGTTATTCCATGTTATTTCCCTAACTATTATTTATAGATCACCTCTTTCTTATTTATTCCCCGTTGTTATCCAATAAATTTTTATGTATGATAGAATAATTTGAGCATTTCATGGATGTTTCCATTAATATTGGTGTATAACATGATTTAGTTTTTATGTAATTTACCTAATTCCAAAATAAAAAATAATTTTCAATAATATGTTTTGTATTATGTGTAATCATATGTAATAAATCAATAATTAATGTTTAATAAAGCTAAGGGTTTTTATAGGTCTATAACACAAATTTCCTATATGATATACTCAAAAAGATTATGATATATTGGTGGATTCCCGGGAGTAGAATCCGTTATTACCTCTTGAGGAACACATGGAAGGAATCTCAAAGGAATTTTATTACACAACAAAATAGAATAAATGATCCTAAAATAAGATAATCCTAGTTCAAACCATAAATCAATAAAAAAAACTAAGATTACAACCAAAAATGAAAACATGATACATACAAACCAACATTCTATGGTAACTTGAGTCATGTCATATGATGATTTGGTTAGGTGTTCACTTAAACCTATGTATAATATCTTTAATATAAAATCTTTGGTCTCCCAAATTCGCAAAATTGAGAACAACAAATTTTTGATACCAAATTGTGATGAACCTAACCTGGATACACTCTCAAACCTGTAACCAACCCGAACCATCACAAATTTAAAAGGTGTTCCTGATCCCCATGGGATAGAGACTTGAACTCAGGTATCAGAAATACTAGATGGAATGATTTCTCCCAACCTAATGTAAACAACACGACATAAATATATACAACTTGAAGAACAACATGAAATTAAACAAGAAATATATGTCATATAAAAAATGAAACAACAGAAGTGATACAACTCAAAAGTAGATGAACAATCTCCAAGATAAAATTCCAATATAAAGGACAAAAAAATAAAAATAGATACTACATGAGCTATAATGGGAAAACTAATTCTATCTCATCACCAATTACCTAGTGTTAGTAGACAAAAACCACATTGCCATACTGTGTCACCTAACCTTTCTCGGCATGAAAATACAATACAGGTTCTATACAACACCTAAGGGGTGATCATGGTGGGAGATAAATAGTATTTGTAGTATCCCACCCCTATGTTCCATATAAATTCTCTATAAAATAATCAGAATATTCTAAACATAAAATAAATTATGGCATGATAATCTATTAAGTAGTTTTTTATGTCAAAAATCATTGTAAAATATTTCCACTTTTTTCACATTTCAAAATAATCTTAGTAATATTTTTAAAATTATCACATATATCAAAGTATTCATATAGAATCATGTATAACATATCATTTAAAAATAAAATTTTCTATAAACCAAAGAAAAGGTACAATCACACCAAGTATAAAAATTGGACAGGCTAACTAGGACACTCATACCCATATATGGACAATTGGGCATATAAAGTCTCTAGTTGTATGAAACAAATATAGAGAGTATAGGAACACCCCTGCAACTGAACGTCTAGAATGATCTACCAAGTCCATAGAACAAAGGGCCTAGGGAGAAATAGAAAAATCCATGATTGAACCCCAGAAATTATAAATATATTTTTCTTATTACTACACCTTCTACATATGTACCCATGGTTTCCCATGTGCTAAATTTTCCAAAACATTTCATCAGAAACATGTGAATCACATTTCATAAATATATTTAAAAATTCAATAAAAATACCTTTTATTTTACCAAAATAACGGGAAACCCTTATTTTATTAAAACAATTTTCATATATTTAATTAAATCAAGCTAGTTTATTTATAAAATAATTTATAAAATAAGGGTGATACAATTCATCTAACATAGGATAGAGATTGAACCACCTACCTAAAACTTGGGTTTCACATGCCTGAAATACAAACCACCAAGATGGATACACAAAAAAATAAATAATAGAAGCCCAAGGATCAATTTTTGTATATCATAATCTATTAAACAAGAAAAATGATCAGTGGAGAAAATAACAAAACAAATGCCTTTATATTGTCAAAAATTTCCTCAAAAAATACAAAGGTCATAATCTATAGGAATATCTCACCACATAGCTAGAAGTTATTTGGATAATTTTCATTATAGATTTGTGTATTTGAATACATATTGTAATGGTGTTGGTGTGACTAATTGAAATGAATATTAAAAAAATTTCACTTAACTAGAGAGACACAACACAACAACAATGGACATTAACTGTTGAATGAAATGATAAAGGAGTAGATATCCCCAAAATTTCATGGTATAGATCCTAAGATTCAAGAGAAGATTTTTTAATTTAATTTAATATCAATTATACATAAAATTCCCTGAAGATCACTAATTTGAAAATATTCATGATGTGAAACCATTAAATGACATGAATTTCTTAATTGTCAAAAGACAATGAGAAAAACGTCACCTACAATTAAAAATCCAAAATCAGACCATTTAATAGTCTGAACATAATTAAAAATGTGTAAACCGATCAATCCTTGTACTAATTGATGTCATATTTCTAGAAGCCAATATGAAATGTGTAACAACTCACTTTGTTAAAATTCCATTGATGATGTAAATAGTTCTAACTCTAAAGAAAGAACCCAATTCATCTCAGGAGTTCTATGAACTCAGGTAGAACCCCATAAAACCATTGACACTTTTATATAAAGACGGTATTAATTGAAATAACTTACAACCTCAAACATTAAGTCATTTTCCTCAACAAATGATCTCCATCATTTGAAGCACCAAAATGAACCCAAACAAATTGGTAAAAGAAAAGAGAGATGAAAAATACCTAAATTAGGGTAACATGATTTGAAATTAGTTCCCTCAATTCCACATTAAAATTTGATATGGGATTATATTATTTTTTATGCCTCCTTTAATACTAGTTTGAGAATATATTTCCTGGTAGACGTAGTCATGAGGTTTCTAATGAAGCTTATGTTGTCCCCTAACTTAGTCTTAAGAAAAAAATATATTTTGAAGAATCATTATACTTATTATACAAATTATTATATATAATATCCCATAGTATTAAAATATATCAACAATTAATGAATCAATCCCAAATATACCAGGATTTATATTTTTTATGAATTCAAATCAATTCATAGATCTTCAATATTTAAATATTATTTGAAAGAAACTACTAAATTTATACATATTATAACAAATTTTTTAAAATAATATAATAAACAAAAAATAAGCATGAAAAATAAAAAAAATGGAACTTTTGTGTAATTAACTAATCTAACGAAATTAAATAGCCTATTAAAAACTAAGTCTCATTCAAAAGGTAGAAAATCAAACAATCGTGTGAGTATTCCATATCCTAATTCCTTTTTAATTGTCCTCTTGTCCACTGTATTATTAAGAAATCATTACAATAACATTAAATATGTATCAAAATTATAATATAATATAGTTATGAAAATAAAATATTTATTATTTCTTTCTTTCTTTCTAATATATAATTATTTTTTTCATTTATAGTTAATTTATACCTCTCATCTGAAAGATGATGTACTATTTTCAATTCCATATTATACAATTTTTTTTGGAAATAAAATTCATGTATATTTATAACATTAATAGTAAATATTAAATATTTTTTATTGATTATATAAGAATTATATTAAAAATATTAATTAAAAAACATTAATGGTTACTTTAAATAAAAAAAATAAACTTAATGAGAAACAAGTTATGATTTATATCTATTTTAGAGTATTTTTTGAATTATTAATCATTTTTAACATCCTTTTCGGACTGACCACTAACATTATAGCCCAGTTGGTGGGTCACATGGCCTCAAATACACCTTCCCATATGCCAAAGTCTGCCAACTAGTTGTACGTGTCTATGGAGGTGATAGGGGGGAGACTATACCATCATGCTTGAGTAACATAGCGGTATCATAGATAAATAATAATATACACCAACTGAAGAAATAATAAACAAGTAATATTGAAGTAGAATAATAATATAATCTAAATATAAACAATTTTCAACCCCAATATACTATAGATGAATGCATGTACTCATGATGATATATAAACTAAAAAAATAGTAAAACAATATGCTACATAGCTCATTACAATACAAGAAGGAAAATAAATTAAATACCTAAGGAGGATCTCTTTGTTAATCCCAATATCCATCTCAATCCTATTCTCTTAACTCTTTGGTACCATCTTACCATATCAAGCGGTCAACCAAGGTCCTGCAAATATATGTTCTATATGAGTACCCTAGTGAAATGGCGACCTGAGTAGGGTATGAGAAAATAATCCGAGTAGGTTTCCACCCACAATGTCAACGACTGAATCAAGTTCATGAAATATTATGTAAAACATTGTGAAATTATAATAATAATAATGATATGCAGTAATGAAATAAATAAAAAACAACCTCTAAGTTTTTTAAGGGACAACAGGAAAATATACCTTCATCATCTCTAAAATACATATCTAATCAGAATCAATATATATAGTAGTCTATATATATATAGTTATATATTGAATCCACCTATATCAACCCAATGTGTGAAGATATATAATTTCAACATAACTGGAAAAATATTGTTGGATGGACCATGTAGTAACTCAAGCATCAATGACTAGTCTAATGAGCCTAAAATCCTATTTCATAGGGTACATGTCCTATATCCCAAAAGGGTGAGAGTATCATTGATACACTAATCAAGATAGTGAATGATCATCCATAAAAATACTCTATCGTGGAACATGGGGAATAAATCCCATCACCCATATAGTATCACTGGTGTGATATACCATGCTCAACACCAAATGTAAGGGAGTATGATGTGCCATTCTCAGCTAAACACATACCATCATTCCACATCGTGTGTATAAGGCGTAATCATTTATAATAAATGACCATGATGTAATACCTCTCATTTCATACATTTATCAATCCCAAATAAAGGATTCATCACATTTATAATGCATTCCATGAAGCAATACCTCTCATAATTTTCATTTGAATAACCCATTATAATAAAGGGTATAACAATTAAAATATAATACATAAGGAAATGCATATTTTTTATTTAATTATCCATGTTTAATTCCATTAATACCTTAAAATTCATATAAATATTTATAGGAATAACAGAAAGGTGTGGGCATACCATCCGTATAATTCATTTGATTAATTTATGGTAGAGAAACTATCATACATATATTATTCCTTTTAAAAAATACCATCAAATTAAACTAAAAAATTATATTCATTTTTTAATATTCAAGGGGACCTAAAAGGTTCCACAATATAGAGGTAAAAGGCTTACATGGAAAATAAATTTTATAATATTGTCCATGCACTTATTAGTGGTTCTTTTGGTTGGTGGAATTTTACACAAAAGGGAGGCAATTCATTTTATAACTTCAATAAGGGTCATGTCTCAACATTCAATATACCAAACCATAACATTAAATCATTGAAGTAGAAACAAAGAAATAATTCCAAACATTTTTCTATTCAATAATAGTCAATTTGTTTTTTAAAGATAGTTTAATTCAGTTGAGGGGTTTTATTTAAAAAACATGACATTGTTTTTAAAAAATCACTGAACATAATTAACCATCATATTGAAATATCATAACTCAATTCATCAGTGTGGATTTTTCGGAAGACCAACCAACATGGAATATAATTTATAAATGTTCAACATGGAACTATGACTTCCATTCTCATTTTGAAAAGTATGTTCAAGAGAAACCCCATTATCAATCCAATCTAAATGCTGAAAAGACATTTAGGGCATTTAGAACATTTAAAAAATTTGAAAAACATGATAGAATCCCCATGGGGTGTCTATATATGATGTTTGTATCCTCTAAACTATCTGACATGAATCAATGAACATATTTCTTGGTGAAATGGTCAATTTGTTATAAAGGAACATATAATAAAGCAATGAACGACCAATGATGGAATGCAGTAACATGATAACATTTATAATTTGAAAAAATGGGAATAATCCATAGAACTCCTACCTTATACCATGGATGATCTAGAAATTCAATGTAGAGGTCTGATTTGACCAAGTTTGGAAGAAATCCAAGAAATATTCCTTTTCCCTAAAAATATAGAAAATGATCTCACATCATAATAGCATATAAGGGAGGTGATTAAAAGAAGATAAATAAAAAATGAATCAAGATCTTACCAGTGTGGATCCTTATATTCTAATGGCGGAAGATTCCGACTTTGAATATAGGGGAAACATCAAAGCCAAGATTAGGCTTGAGGGAATCCAAAGGCACAAGGAGGATCACTTCACATGGGTGGAGGAAGGGAAAAATGAAAAGAAAATGAAATATATTCTCATTAGGAGAAATTCGTTAATTTCACCCACAAATTAGGGTCTCTTGGTTTGGCCATATGGTTTGGCCAAATCATGTGCCAAGCATGCGACGCCCCCGGCTTAAGAAACAAGATCACATAGTTTGTGCTGAATGGTTACCCTAACTATTCGTAAACCATGAGATGAATAGTTTTTAGGTACTTCCAATTTTGGAAATATCCTTGTAGATGAGGTGGACGGTTTTGGTAAATTGTGTGTAGCACATGTCAGGAATATTTACTCCCCTATGTACTCACATATTTTTCTACTAGGGGACTCATGGTTTCATTCAAACTATGCACCCTCTTAAGACCCTCTACAAATTGAATTCATAACCCCAACGCTCCTGAAAGTCGACAATACCTCTAAGTTTTCTCTTGATCCTTCAACCAAGTCCAAAAAAACAGCACATTGAAGGGTTCCAACTCTCTGAATTTTGTTCCAATATTTGGTTTGAAAAATATCTCTTCCAATAAATGAAAAAGTTTAAATTCCATTCAATTTTCATCTGGTTCCAAAACACAGGTCATTATTACCTCCCCAATTTAGAACTTGAAATCCCTAAGAAGCCTTCAGGAATAATTAAAACATCACCCGACCTATGAGGGTTGTAAATTGTCATTAAAATGGCCATGTTGCATTTCAGAACTCCCAACACACCTTTAAGAACTCATTTATTCACACAGTACATATGACATCAAACTTGGTCTAATGTTTTTTTTCAAACCAAATACCCGGAAATGATTCTTACCGAAGACCGTTTAGCAAGAGACATGATCACTTCATAACCTTTTTTAACATATAGCCTATGGTACTCCCCATCATAGTCTTTAAAATCAAAAGGGTCAAATTTGAAACCACAGTATCTCACCATAAAAATTTCCAATAATACATGCCCCACAAATTCTAACAATTCTCTTAATGTGGTTTCTGTAACATGGGGAACAATCCCACATCAGAGGTAATTATAGATACCTCACCAAACTAAATGGCCAAATTTTGATCAACCAAAATGAAGTCAGTCATGTGTTCTATTTTAAAAATACAAAATAAATAATTTAACAACACTCACCTTCACTCGATGGAATACTTAAAGTGCTTCTTCACTAAAAAAACTCATCAAACATGAAGTAAAATCAGTCATGAAACCTTCGACTAACCATTTTTGAGATGCTCATATTCGAAATTCGGTACATTACAACCAACACTGCAACACCTTCTTCCAAGGCATCATGCATTTATAACAAACACATTCACCAAATTCCATTCCTGAATTTTGTGGACTTTCCTAGATTGAACCATAAACTGAAAATTTGATATGTTATTCCTCACTATGAATAAAGGAAATCCTAATCCATCCCAATTTAGTCATAACCCTTTAATAATAAACTTTTATCCCAATAATAATTTTGGGTCATGCTTAATTTATAAAATCTTAGTACTGAGGAACTAACCCAAAGATGCATATACTTTATGTTTACAAGTAAGATTTTGGTAAAACGAAGAAACATCCACATAAGAACATTGAATGAGCTGAGAGAGGAATCAATATGGTAGTCATGTTAAAGAAAATGAATGGTGTCCAATAGTAAATCTAAGGCCTTCCTATCTAAGAACCCAAGTATCCCTCAAGACTAACCAAGCCTCATAAGAACCACACATCTTCCGTGAAACACAGAGAAAGCCACTTATCAATCCCAATAGATTTTTAAATCTTTAGAGTGGAGTAAGTCCAATGTTGTATTAGTGCATCTAGGATAAAGTCCTGATAGCGTACATTATTGTCCCTTTTAGAAGATTACACTAATAGAAAACCAGGAAGACTAACAGAAGAATGGTTAGACCACTACTGGTCGACTTCTCGGATGAATCTCAACATCCCCCACCAATGCACCAACATTAACCAATAACAAGCCATTAACAGCCAATAAACCTCATAATAATTCAAGATTTATCCACTTCAGACCATACAAAACCAATGACGTTTCAAGAGGCTTCATATGTATCCAAACACATCAATAGTAGTCACCATCTCAAAATCATACCATATAATTCATTTAGAATAATTATAAGACCTATGTAAAACACTCAAACTTCAGTTCTAAAGCTACATTAAGAGAAACTCAATCTACCTTTGCATCATGGTTTTAACATAGGATGCCCCTTAGGGTTCCATTTTCATGTCACTTCACTGATTCACATTCTATCTATTAACATTTAAAATATTTAAATCAAAAATTATGTACCAATTATAAAACAAAACATGTAGAACTTTTTTGATTAATTCTATAAAGAAAAATAGGAAATAAATATAAAAATTCCTTTTTGAACATTAAATATTCATCATTTATTAACATAACATCACAAATTTAGAAATTTATTATAAAAATTTCTATTTAATATATGAGGAAACCTACAAGGGTCCCATTAAGCCAATATGGGTTTGTCAAAATTCACCCCAATAACTGTTAATTAATTATTAATGTCATAAACACCCAAATATGTCATCACATATGAAACATACCCCATTGAGCTACTTGGGCATATTTGTGAATTTAGGTATTTAACCAATTCATTAATGATTAAAATTAAACTTCATTTATAATTATAATCATTTTACAATATTACATGGTCAAATTCAAAAGTTTGATTACATGGGTCACTAGGACCTCAATCTATAAAGTGCACATACACTTTATTTACTAAAGTCTAGATCCCATTTAATCAAATCCAAATCCATTTAAGAATATAACATACTTATATACAATGTGTCACATGGGTGGCCATATAACAATCCATAATGATCCCTTAAACATTACTGCTTTGTTTTTGGATCCCATATATTCAGAACCAATTCACTTTAGCCTTTAAAATTTATCAGCCTTTTACATTTTAATAATAGTTTCTAAACATTTATAAAGCCTTGAGTATATGGGTTTCCTTTTCCAAATTATAAGGTTCCCATCTATCATGTAATTTAAAAATGGATCCCATTTAATCGCAACTAATAAAATTCAGACCTTGAAACTAATTAAATATATCAAAATAAAACTATAATGCTATCACAATCAGTAATCATAGAAAGCACATTGATAAACACATAGCAAAATACAAGGAAAACATGCTAAATAAGTAGGAAACATGAAATATAATCCCTTTAACATGTTATACAATAAGTAATGAAAGATAATTACCTAATAAAAAACCAATATAATAATTTAATTTGAATACATAAACAGGTATACTAATAATCAAAATCATTCCATAAAACTCATGGAACATAGTTCAAAATAGCATGAAAACTATAAATGAAACTACATGTCATGGAATATACATGACAGGTTAATTTTATATTTTCCTATTATGATGCATTTAATTCTTCATCATTTCCATACCAGGCCAAGGGAGAAACCATAAATTTATAAATCAATAAGCAGTGGAAGTTACATCATTCACTCAAAGGTGAAATGATAATCACCTATAATATTGAACAACATGAACAACAATACCATCCCTAGACACTTGGTCATTTCTATGTTGGTGGGATGATCGGTCCCAGACACGACAATTTACCAAGCTTCGACACATACCAAGTCTCTTATATACAAGAAGAAAATAGTAAGGTAAAGGAAAAATAATCCTTTGATAACACATTATAATGCCCCAATCAGACTGAACACTAATTTGGTAGCTATAATAGTGGGTCACATGGCCTCAAATGCACCTCCCTATACACCAGAGGCTGCCGACTAGCATTGAGGGTCTAGGGAGTTGATAATGGGGAAAATATACCCTCATGTTAGTGTTGCACAGTGGTATCTCAAATATGAAAGAAAAAACATCATCTAAATTAGTAATAATTTAAGAATAGAGTTGTGGAAGAACAATATAAACTGAATATAAAAAATGGTCAACATTAATATAAAAAATATGAATATATTTCCCTATAATTATACATAAATTAAAATAGTAGACAAACAACATTCTACACAACACAGTCCAATACAAGAGATAAAAGAATGTAAATCCTCAAGGTCTATATCCATAAGCATCTTGAGCTCCATCTCTGAATTGTTCTCTTAACTCCCAGGTAATAGCTAAAAAAATCATGAGACCAACCAATTTCTTTTAAATATAAGGTCTACTCTGGTACCCCTGTGTAATGACAACCTAAATAGTTTATGAGATATTAGTCTCAGAAGATTCCCACCTAGAGTGCTTATAAATGAGTCCATCCCATTAAATATAATGCAATATAGTGTGCACGTATAAGCATGATAAAAATAATAAGTACTAAAATAAATAATCGATAACCTATCCAGGTTACAAAGGGACACCTGGAAGTTATACCTTCTTGGACTCATATATAGATTACATGTCTAATCAGGAACTATATATATATATTAAACAATATATATGTAGTTTAATTATATATTTCATCCACCTATATAAACCAAGTGCGTGCATATTTATAATGGCCATATACATGGAATAGTAGTGTTGGTTTGACCCGGGCATAACTCCGGCATCCATGACTAAACCAATAAACAAAAAAATCCCATGGAATATGACAAATTATCTACATCACAATAGAGTGAGTGAATCCAAGATACAACACTCATGATAGTGAGTGAGCCCCCATGGAAACACTCTATCATGGAACATGGTGTCTAAATCCCATCACCTATACAGTATCATTTGAGAGAGATGCCTTTCTCAATACCCAATGTAAGGGATCATGATGCACCATTCTCAATAGAACCATTACCATCATTCCACATCATGTGTATAATCTATAATCATTTATAATATATTTTCATGATGTAATACCTCTCATTTAATACATTTATAAATCCCATATAAAGATATCATTACATTTGTAGTGCAGTTCATGAGAAAGTATCTCTCATGATTTGAATATGAAAACCCCAATTTATCCATGGTTATCACATTTACAATATAAAAGACAAGTAAATTTCTCTTATTCATTTCATTATCAAAGTCCAATTCCATTAGGACCTTACAATTTGTATAATAATTTACAAGAATAAGAAAAAGGCATGGCCTTACCACCCTTAAACCCCATTTTATTCATTTAAGGTTGAGAAACTATCATGAAAATGATATTACATTTATAAGATGGAATGAAATTAAACAAAAAATTGAAATTCATTTACCAATTTTCAATGAAACATATAATGTTCCATAGTTGAGACGTAAAATGACTATATGGGAAATTCAATTAATAAGAGGGTCTGAGAACTTAGGATAAGTTCTTTGTTTTGTTAAAACTTTATTAAAAAAAGAGGCAATTCATTTTATAACTTCAATATGGGAAATTTCTCAAATTTATATATAACAAACCATAACCTCAATGCATAAGAGTAGAAATAAATCAATAAGTCCAAACATGCTTCCAAACACTAATAATCACTTTGTATTTTCAAAGACAGTGCACCTCTGTTGAGGTGTTTCATTATACACACATGAAATTGATTTAAAAAATTTCACAAAAATAATTAAACATCCAATTCAAATATCATAACTCAATTCATCTATGATAAATTTTAGAAAGACCACCCAACATAGAAATTGAATTTATAAAATTTCAACATAGAACTTAAGAGGTACCATTGTCATTTAGACAAGGATATTCAAGGGGAAAAGAATTATAAATACAAGATGAATTCTTAAAATTCGTTCTAGGAATTATGAATATTTAATAAAATGGGAAAACCAATCTATAGCACCAATATGGTGTACATATATAAAGTTCATAAACTCTAAACAATAAAACATAAATCAAAGAATACATATCAGGGTGCAATGTTCAATTTGATATGAAGAAACTAATAATAAATTAATTCTTGATAGGGGATGATGTGTTGCACTGTAATAACATTTATAAATTGATGAAAACTTTGGGAATAAGTCATAGACCACATACCTTATATAAGGGATGATATAATCATCTAATAAATGGTCTAATTAAATCATGTTTTGAATAAATATAAGAAATGGGCATTCTCCAGAAAAATATGAAAATTGATCTCACATAAAAATTATGTAGTTGAGAGGATATTAAAAGAATAATGATCAAAATATAATTGAGAGGTTTCTGATGAGGGTCCATAGATACAGAGAGGGAATGATTATGACATCTAATAGAGGTTGAAAATCATTGACTAGATTAGGATTTAGGAGAAACCAAAGGCACCTATATGATGAGAACATTTCGGTGGAGGAAAGGAAGAATTAAAAGAAAAGGGATGATATACTCACTATGTGGAATTCAGTAAAATCACTATCAAACTAGGGTCACATAGTATGGTTGCATGTTTTGGCCAAAGCTTTTGCTAATCTTAAGGGACACCTACTTAAGAAACTGTGTCTCATAGTTTGTTTCACATGGTCACCCTAGACTTATGCCAACTACGTGATGAATAGTGATTCAATACGTCCCATTTTGGCATTAACCATTTTATCTACACGCATGGTTTGAGTTAACCATGTGTTTCCCTTACTGGGGCATATTCTCCCACACTACGTCTAGATATTTTTCTACTAGGGAAACACAATTTGAGAAAAACCATAAATCCTTTACAGTCCCTCTAAACTTGTATTTCATGTACCCAATGCTCTTGAAACATTATGTGACCTAAAAGGGACCAATTTATCCTTAACCCAAGTAAAAAACATTTATGTTTTCCAACTCTCATAATTTCATTCTAAATTTCGATTTTCAAAACATCCTATCTAGTAAAATAAAAAGATCAAATTCCATTTGATTTTTGTCTTGTTCAAAAACATGAGTTGTTACAATTTTATAATAATTTTATGAAATGAATCTAAACATTAACACTTATGTATTTTATGGAACAATTATAAAAATAACATTGATTGTTAACATTATACCAAATTAGATTTGGATGTGTGTAACAAACAACTTAAATGATTGGGATGAAAAAAAGAATGAAATAATTGAATAATACATTATATTAAATGAATGGAAATAAATGAAAGAAACTTTAATAAATTTATATAATATGTTATTAATATATATAATTTGGTTATTTAATAGGTTTTAGGGGAATCCAAATAAATTAAAACCCAAGGTAAGATGACTCTCAAAACTTTCCTTCCCTCTTTTAGATTATTCAATATATATATATATTGATTTATCTCGTATACTCTATTAATTATCATTATAAATCAATTTTAATCTTTATTTTTGAGATATTAATTCGTTTCACTTTCCTTTATATTAATTTTTTTTATAAAATGTGGAATATATAAGAAAGACTTTTCTAAAGTACTTTATTCCATGTATATCTTATCTCAGGATTTTTTTATTCTCATTACACTCCCATTATATGAACACACAATATATTTATTTTGACTCTAGTTTTGGATAATGTTAATTTTAATTTTTTTTTTCAATACTTATCCACTTATTATGATTTTTGGGACCACTTTATTTCTTAATAATCTCCTCAATACTTCTTTTATTGATTTCATCAACTTTTTTATTCCCATAATAACCTATACTATTTTATTATTTCTTAATCTTATCCTTTGATAATATAACAAGATGTATTTAATTACTATTTTCGGTACGTACATTATTTTTCATTTTAGTATTCTTTGGGACATTATTATGTTTTTTATTTCTATATAATGGGGTTTTCCATGTTTATGATTTATGTATGATTTATATTATTATATGTCACAATGACTTTGGAAATATTATGATACAATATATGATCCTATAATTATATATATCTTCAGTTAATTTTGTAATTTTTTCACCTCATGAGATAATATGTTTCGTACATTTTTAGTTATCTTAGAACATTATGTCATAATATCTTTGTATTGATCCTTAAATTATGTTCATTCTGATATTTTTTATTCTTGTTTCATGTTCTTATGATTCTCATGATTACAATGTTTATATGAAACCATACATCTTATTACATATTTTTATGTAATTATTAATGATTCTTATCAATTGTGATTTAATTATATACTCGTCAACACTTACAATATATCATCCTCATTTCTATTTTTATTATCTTCTTATTATGAATTCTAGCCCACCCTTTACTTTACTTATGACCCCATAGTATCTCATGGTATGATAAATGTATGATGTGATCTAGGATCTTACTATAAATATGGAACTAAAACATTATATAGTTATTTTTTAAAAATATTTTTACATTGTTTATCCCTCAATGATAGATGTTTTTTATGTTTTTGACCTGAAAATTGTCATAATAATTTGATTATGAGTCACATGTCATTATATTTGTAATTATAGTGAGTAAAAATTACTTTTTGGGATTTGGTAAGTCTACATACTATTAAATCACAAAAAATAAAGTCTGGTGAAACATGATAAGTTGTAAGTTGGGTTATGTTTTTTATTCAATACATATTCCTTATAAGTGCATATTCTTTCATTTATGTGGTTATTAATTTCAGTATTCTAATCACTAGATTTCATTTTTTAGTAATTGGTTGGAAATAGTATAAATAAAACCAATAACCATTTCAATGAGAAATGTAATGATTATTGAAATGAGATACCTAATATCATGGTAGTGGTAATTGAAAAAATCATCCAATAATTCCATAATTGCACAAAGTTATAAATAATAACGTGAACTATATAGAGTTCCAGAATACTATAAATAAAAAATTTCTTGTAGTTGAGTTTCTTATGTTACAATGAACACCCACTTTTTGTTTATATTTTTGACAATTAATCTCAAATAATGGATAAATTCTATAGAAAATATATTTTTTAAATTTCTTTGTTCTATGTAAGTATAAATTATTTTTAATATATTTTTCTTCAAACGATAGGTGGAATAGTGGGGGGAATTGATCTAAACCTCAATACATGGAGGCTAATATATCAATAAAGAGAACATGTGGTGGAATTATTGAATCATATTTATATCCCTCATCCCCAATTAACATTTATGGGAAGAATATATAATATAATATAGTTATTCTCCATTTTGTGGAATTCAATGCTATAATAATAATTCATTGGTTATCATTTTATAGATTAAATATTAGATACCATGAAAGTGAAAAGTCATTCCTTACACTAAATCATTTTCTAATTCAATATATTTTCTTGAAGAATTATGAATATTCTTTGGAAAGTAATATGTAATAATGGTTATTATTTACTTATGAGTTAACATATCCAGTAAAAATAGGTTAGAAAAGGGAATGGATAATCCTTGAATACATTCCCAAGGTGAGGTAATATATAGATGCATTCCTAAAAGATCATATAATTTCTCCTCATGATATTGACGTTGAATTTTTGATGAATCTTATACGCAAATATCTTACAATATGAAATAGTCCATACTGAATGACCTCAGTTGAACCTAAATAATTATAGAAGAAACTTCAAGAGAATTCATAAAATGGTTTAATAAATCCGAGTGCTCCACCATTGGGTGCACCCATGCTATTTTTTAAGAAGAGTGGTTGATTTTTTCTTTTATTCATTGATTCTAGTGGGGTTTAAAATTTCCTAATAAACAATAAGTATTATCTTTCATAGAGTGATGTCTTATCTGATCAACTATACGGGGCTCAATACTTTATAATTGTGTGTCGTTGATCATGATGTCATCATTTGAAGGTGAAAAATAAGTATATTCTAAATATTTTATTTTGTATAAGACATTGAAACTGTGGGTTCATATTGATTTCTTTAAGAAATATGAACAATAATAAAATATTTATAAACGTTTTTGATAGATTATTTTGAGATTACTTCATAAATATTTCATTTTTTGACGTGGTAATATTTTATCATTTTTTTCACATATATTTAAATGTCAATTGATGATGATTTAGTGATAAAATTGAAATATTGATGATTATTATTGAACAACGTTAAATATATTATTAAATATATATTCATAGTTATATTTTTTGTAAAAAATTATTTTTTTCTTTATTGAAAAATTATTCTAAATATTCTATTATAAAATTAATTTGAACACTTTATTTTTGGGATGTGTTTGATTTTCTTAATTATAATATCATTTTTTAAATCTAGATGATTTTAGAAATTTGAATGAAGTTTGTAATTGATTGAATATTATTTTTGAAATATTCAATTAATTTAATTTAATTAATTGGAAAAAATAATAAATGTTGAGTTGTGCTAATATCCTCATGGAATAATGCATACGTAATATTATCATGGAACTAATACATAATATAAAGGTTGAATGGAATTTTTTACCATATAATAATATAAATAATATATTCCTATAACATAAAACTTTGGAAACAATTATCCAACTTACCCAAACTTGTTTAAGCTAGGGGAAACTATTTCCCAATGTAAACATTTTTCCCACACTTCTGTATTAAATTTTGTAAACATTGGGAAACAATTTCCTAGGATTCTTATTTTAGTAATTTCTTTTTCAATTCTCATAATATGTGGAAAAAATATAGGTTGAATAATTTTTAAGATTATAAAATGGATCTAAATAAGATTTTATCATTTTTTTCTTTTTAGAAATTGAATTTAGAAATTGTTTAAGGATATGGGAAATTAAATTGTTATCAATTGTATCAATTTATTTTATTTGGATTGATGTATACGATGTTCTCAATATAATGATCAACTGTGGATAAAAGAAAAGATGTGATGTTGAAAAAAACAATTGCTTCATAGTTGTTGAATTCTATTCTAGATAAACCTATATGAGAATATTTTGGATAAGATATTTTCTTGTGAGCATACTTGTGGAGTTGTATGAAGCAATGTTCTAATTCAATAGGGGTTGAAGAAAACATTTAAATGGACTGGTAATTATTATAGAAAGTCTAAAGTATAGAATAATAGAATAATAGCGGTCATGAGATTTAGTGAGATAAGTTTGTGAGGATATTTTCCATCCCAAATTGTATTAGAATGTTGATTATTCATACTAAGGGAGGTGGTTCTAGTCAATGAAGAAAGATGAAAAGTAGACAATAAGGTTTATTGAGTTGAAAAATGATAATAAGAAATAAAAAATATAAAAAATATACATAAAAAAAATTAATTCTAGTAAACTATTGAAATTAAATGATATTATATTGTTATTGATTGGTGTATTGTTGGGTTTCACAAATAAAATATAAGAATGAATTGAAAAATAGAGATTTAAATATCAATATTTTGACAATGAATTTGAATGTGTAGTTTGGAATGTGTTTAAACACAGAAGAAAGAAGGCAACTCATGTGAGGATTGAATATAAACCATGAATATGTCTTGTTTCCCAAAAACATGTAATCACATGAGAGAATCATCTAATGTTATTGTTACTTATATTTCACTATAATTTCATTCATTTAAGTGAAATATTATCATATGAGATATCATGTTGATCAAGTTGTAGTAATACCAATTTTTTCAATTATAAATTTAGGGCGAGACCAATTATGAAACAATCCAACACTTTTAGGACGTGTATTACTTATTCTTCATCATTTTCTCTTTAAACATTTTCTTTGAATCTATAATAAAATAGCTATAATTTTGTTCACCTATGTGATTTATTATGATGTCTTCAATCTAATATAGAGATAAATCTACTGCATGTTCGAAGGTAAGTGAGAATGAATTTTTTTGATTTATAAACATTATTTTCTTAAATATTTTTTTATAAAATACAGTGGTAGTTAAAATGTTTAGATTATTCGCTAATTTTTTTCTAAATATAATCTTTTATTCTCAAATTGTTTATTATTTTTCTATTCCTTCATCTACATACTCTATAAAACATAGTTATTGGGATTTATAGGTGATTTTTGATGGGGTGGTGGTCAAATAAAAATTTAGAAGGAGTTGTTACCTATGTGTCAAAGATTTCATTGAATGATTTATATGTTTAGGTTATGTCCATGCCTTGACATCCCCTTTTTGGGGCCCCAATTTGGTTAGCCAGATGGCATCTATCATATATCCACGTATGCTAAAGGATTCCAACAAGAAGAGAGGGTCCAAGGTGGTACAATGTGGAGACTATACCCTCATGATCAGATTAATACATATTGGTATGTTCCACTGATAATATGTGTACCAAATAACAAATAAATTATATCTGAATAATAAATCATATAGATAAACCAATAGGTTGAATCTGAATCATATTCATATACAAAAAAATGGGGATCATGTCGTGATTCAATAAAAAAGATATTTACACGGTATGTAGAGATGTTGGCATATAATATCATGCTAATAATAAAAATAGAAATACCAAATGTTTTATCCACTAGAATCAAGAGAATAGAATTTATTCTCTTCTCATTTACTCTATCCTATTACTAAAAATCAAACAGTAGAAGCTAGAAACTTCATATTGACAACACATACAGTTATGAAATCTGTTCGGGTAGCATATGTGACCCAAATAAAGAGTGATATATAGTAAATATACCACCCATATTGGATTTTATAACTATCTAGTTATTATATATAAAATGTACAGTGTGCAGGTAAACAATAAAAATTTGGAAATAAATAATCGATCCACAAAAAATTGGATTCTTAATGGGTTAAATGACAGAGACTGCCTGCTTCATCATAATCTGTAGGTTTCTAAACAGAATTCTCACTATAAAAATAAAATATGCGAGCATGAATGAGTTTTCATTGATAAATTATAAATAATGAAATGAAACCAATCATGTTACATTGATTGAGTGACTCATCCATGTGTTAATAATTTTTCATTTTTAGTTTTTTTATTTAATTATAATCCATATAATTAAAGGCATGGAATTCTGAATCTGTTCATGGTGATCTATAAAAATGAACCCAAGTATCTCCACCGGATAACTATAAATACCCATCCCCATATAAATCTTTTCATGGTGACCCAAAAAAAGAATAAAATTTTCCCTATCAACCTATAATAAATCAGAAACCTCTGATCCCATCCTAATTATACCACATAGGGGACAACAAATCACTCGTGAAATGGTATAAAATTTTTACCCACCAAGCCCTTACATGATAACTACCCTGGGGAATATGTATCTCTCATGGGTAGATAATTGATCATCCTAGTGAGCCTACACTCGGAATCCTATAAGTAATATACGTATTTCTCATGATACAATATGGTTAATTTTCAATTCTAATTATAAGCACGTCAAGCCCATCCAAGGAATCCTTAAGTAGGGACCCTTATATCACTCTCATCGTGACATGAATTTATGGTTTATCTATTAGGAACTGATATCATTTAACAATGTATTATGTTCATATCCATTAATTCAATTATGAATATTCATATAAATTAAATAAATAAACATATTGAAAAAATACCAATAGCTAAAACACATATTCTCTCATTTCATTTAAATAAATTCAAACATCTGGGATGAAATAAATTTTATTTGGTTCAATTTATAAGGATTAAATCCTTTAGAAAGGGAACTCCAAAGGGTTGGGTCATGTCATGGTAATCACACCATGACATTAATTCAAAAGTAGTTGGGGATCTATAAAACATGAGAATATAATTTCATTTAATTATTTATCATTTAAATAGGTGACACCAGAGGAATCCAGAACACAGTACAATAGTGAATAATAATTAAAAAGGAAATTTTAGGGAAGTTGAATAATCCAGTTACCTTAAAGTGGAATATGGACCCTCACCCATTATATACCTTTTATTCAAGATAATGATAAAGAAATTGTCAAAATCAAAAAAAAATCCAAAAAATAGGGAATATAATCTTGCTCTATAATATCATAGAATATGACTACAGAAACTAAAAAAAGAATAAGATTAAAGATATTCTCTAAATTACTCCAATAAGATGATTAATGGTTTGTTCTTATCATGGGAAGAGGAGATATCAAAAATCCTATCTTATGATTAAAGAAGGGAGATCCTGTGGGTGAGGGATATTATCAATGAGAAATGAGGGGACAAGTGAGGGGGAGTTAAAAATGCAATGATGGAAAAAAGATTATTTTAGACAAAATTTAAGGAGTTTCATATTTTAGCTGCATAGTTGGTCAAACCTTTCACCAACCTTTCACAAACTAGTATCCAAGGACAATGTCCCACATGCTTGGGTAGAACGGTTTTTCAATTTGTACTCTAGTCGTGTTTCCACTTCTACCAAGGTAACACAACATATATAGCATGATTCCCATAGTTTTAAAAATCATACATATGTTATGTTCTACCCTCTATGGAACCATGTTATACCACAAATGGTTTATCTATCCATGAAAACTAGGCACCACAATTTAAATTAACTGTGTGGCCCAATTGTTTCCTCTGGAGTTTGTTTCCCTTGGCTCTGAACTTGATCTAGACACCCACATTTCCTATATAAACTCAGTAGGTATTCATAAAATTATAAATCCAAGGAACATAACCAAAATTAAATGGTTTCATACCACATTGAAAATTTGGAATCTTACATTCATTCCTCTTTAAAGATACTACTCCCAAGGTTTCTATCTAAGGGTTGTCAAACATCTTCTAGGAATAAATCTGGAAACTATGAATGTACATAGGCCTCAATGTCCTAGGTCTCATCTTATACATGTCTGTGCGGCCATAATACCAATACTAAAGGGAAAAACCAGCCCCTAAGAGCCTCTATTTTCTAATCAATTATGTGAGTTGGATACTCTAAAAAAGAATCATCATAATCCAATTCAATATCCTTGGTATTGAATGTATGATCTAGGTTTTTATGTTAATGTAAATGTTGGAAAAAACAGAAGATGTGATGCATCACATGGTAACTTTATGTTAAAAACAACTGATAGGCTATCATCCCGAATCTTTCCAAAATTTCAAAAGGCTGAAAAATGAGGTGATGACATCTATTTCCAATATATTAGTCTATTCAAAAGCCTGGGTGACACTAATAAGGAAAAAAGATCCCTATCATCAAACTCCAGAGGTCATTAATGATGATAGACATATTATTATAATATATAATAACCATTAGTCATCATATTTTTGATCAAATTCAGTTACTATAATGTTTCATACACCAAATTAGGATGTAGAATCTCTACCCCCGCTTCCTTTAACCAACATATAGGTTAAAAAAATGGCCTACCAAATAAGGCCTCATATGGTTCCATCTGAAGAGTTTCCTAAATGATAATATTGTAGGGAAACTCAATTAGGTGTATATGTTTCTCCCAAAAAACATGGAATCAAGGATGCAGGCTCGGATGATTTTCTTTGAAACATGTATAGTTCGTTCGGACTGACCATCTGTTTGAAGGTGAAAATATGTACTCATATAACCTATGTACATAATGATTTCTATAACCCATTCCAAAACATTGATGTGAAATGATCATCCCTATATGAAATAATTGTATGAGGGACCCCACGTAGGTGTATAATTTAATAGACATAAATTCACCTCAGATCATCCACTAAGAAGGTATCTATAATAGAAAATAGGTTGGATACCATAGTCTACCTATCGATAACTACCCAAACTATGCCACTACCTTCAGTTTACCGTAGTAAACCATTTTCAAAATAAATCATAATGTCATCCCATTTTCAATTTCTGGACTGGAATGGGGTTGTATAATATTCATGGGCCACTAGTTTTCTACCTTTACCTACTAACAGGAAGAAAACCCAATAATAAAACTTTTGTTATAACATATCATTCTAGGCCACCAATGACAAAGGCACATATCACCATAAATCATGTCGATACCAAGGGACACTACCCACTAAGAATCTTTGGATTATCACATCTGATATTTTCACATGTTTATAGGAACCCACATATATCCATGGGTGTGGAAGATCACATCTCTATAGATAGTCCAATCTAGAGGTTGGTCCTCACTTGAGAAAATTTATCGTGCGACTAATCTTTTAGGGTCTGAATACTACCTTCTCTTCACTTGATCCAAAAGTGATGAGGAAAATATTATGGCTATAAAGAAAAATATTTTTGCGACTCTCTTGAAACCCTAGATTCAAAATCGAAAAAAGGGCCCCCAACATCTACTCATTATTGGATTCTTGAATGGATTGTCCCTATGTTTTCAGGCTCAGTGCATTAGCAATTGCATTTCCCTTACTAGGAATTTAACAAATCTCAAAATCAAATAACTAAAGTTATTATACCGATTTACACTATCTATGATTCAATTCCCACCGCATGACTATATACATGGGGATTTTATGATATGTTTACACACAAAAGTTCTCTCTAAAAAAATAAATTCCTTATAAACATAAGTCATGGACAACTATTGCAAGCGGAAGATCATGTGTCTGATAGTTTTTCTCATGTGGCATCAACTGCCATAATACATATGCAATGAATCGATCTATCAGTATTATAATTTCTCCTTGAATGATTCATGATGCATCATATAACCCTCTATATCCTCTTCAAATATCTGGAATAATTGAGATCATAGTTGAAGTAGGTCCTCCTTTCACCTCCTAACTAGATTCCTTTCATTCTTCATACCACATGAACTTCACAAAAATCATAGTAAGATTGGTAAAAGGTTCCAAAAGTGATGAAAATTACTGATTAAAAATCATATAATAGATGAAAACCCCCCCATGAAACTACATATTTCAAATACATTATATAGTTGCTACCAAGCATCCATGATGATATTTTTTCTTTGTGTCAATAGTTATTCTTGACTAGAAAATCATATGACCTAAGAGGTAGACTATATTGATAAAAAAGTGGTATTTAGTGGTCATGCCATCATTAATATAATACAGGCCTTTAGCAACACTCGAAATGGTCTTTATAAGATCTAGAGAAGGACATGATTCCACAGTGTGAATAAAATATCTATGATTTTATTGGTGATACAATAGCACTAATAATGGGGTCCTTTTTTAGTAATTATTAAAGTAATGATAAAAGAAAAAATATGTCAACTATTTTATTTAAAACTGATAAAGGGGTCTTCATCAGCTCTTTTACATATGATGATAATGAGGAATACTATAGTGTGCTGTAATATTACACAATAACACCGGTGTAGTGTTCTGTAATAGCACACTATGACACCTGTGCAGTGTGTGTAACAGCACAACGCAACATCAAAAAGACAACAAAATATATAAAATTTTAATAAAAAATATATAATTTAAATAAACTAAAATTTAAAAAACAAATATAAGAAAAAAACAATATTATAGGAATTTAGATCATTAGTTTATTCAATTTCATTAGTATAAATTATAACAGACATTTAAAAAACATCATTGTTCTTTTATATTTTGATCCTAGCCAATCTCATACTATTGTCGTAAAACCCACCCATAATCAATAAAAATAATTGACCTTTATAAGGAAATAGATCTTATGTTGGTAACAATATAAAAGAATAAATTAATAGAAAGTGTTAATTTTAACCTATCTTTAAGTAATACCAGGAGCACTGTGTATTATATTGACACGTCGTTGATTATTTCATGTCAGGCCTTTTCTTGTTCATTTTCAATAATTATCCTTGAGAAAATTAATTAAATAAGTCTAAGATAAAAATGATAAGGAAACCAATTAATTAATATCATATATAAGTAAGAGAGAAAAATCTAGGCTCATTTTCATGGTTTTGGTGAAGTGATGTGAATTTTAAATTAGAATGAAACTTATTTATTAAAAAGATTCACTTTGAGTCATACTAGTCTCAAAAATTAATAGATTTAGGTTTGGATGATTCTCATATCCCCCAAATGACATATGGATCATTTTACTAAAGTATCAAAACAATCCAAATCGTTTTTCTTGGTTTTCAATACGTCACTTTTTTTTCCTAAAATTTCATTTTAAATTAGAAACATGTACATTGAATCATAATAGTCACATTGTGTGTCAGTTTAATATAATACCAAATATTGCACACTAAAAATGATTTATGAATCTTTTTCTAAAATTATCAACTCAATATGAGCATGTTTTATTAGTTTTTTGTGAGTGACACTTTTGGAACTAAAATATCAATTTTAAAATGATAACATACTAATTTAGTCATACCAAGAACATATTTTATCTGATTAAGGTACATATAACCCATAGACATCAAAAATGAATTATTGATAGTTTTTATAATGTATCAAAACAATATGAATGAATTTTATCAATTTTGAAATGGTCAGTTTTATTTTTTAATAAAATTGATGTCACTTTTAAATACAAATATTCATTTGGAGTAATACTGGTCACAACATGTGTATGATTGAGGTGAGGATGATTTTTACAGATCTAAGATGACATATGAATCATTATCCTAATGTATCTAAATAATCTAAATGTGTTCTACCAGTTTTGAGTACGTCACTTGTCTTTTTTACTAAAATGTCATTTTAAACAAGAAACACACACTTTGACTCATAATAATCATATCTCATGTCATTTTTACGTGAGGCTGATTCCTACATGTCAAAAATATTTTAAGAATAATTTTCTTAAAATCAATACACATAGAATTCTTCATTTTTCTCCCCTATTTTCTAAAAAATAGAAGTATGTTTCGAAAGAGGAGTTGATGGCTTGATGATGGAAAGGGGGAGTGGTAGAACCTTTTCAGGACAATAAAATTTAGGCTATTATTTTTGTTATATAAAGGTGAAAAATTAATATTCATGTTTTTATTCAGAGAAAATCCAAAATATTTAAATATTTTTATAAAGATGTTGATGAGTATCATATTCAGAAAAGAATGAATTTGCTGAAGTCGAAGATGCTAATACCGATCCATTAGAATCGATATGCAATCATAATCCTTAGAGGAAGAATTATTTTCATTGGGATATGATAATACCAATGAGAAAGATAATAATTGATGTTTCTAGGGGATGATAAAAAAAGAATGTTAGAGACTGATCAATAATGTTGTCAACCATTTATAAGGTTGAATTGTTTTTTCTTAGATTTTTTTGAAGAATATTTGGTATCAAGTGGTTCAAATGAATAGAAAACAAAAGTATTCTATCTTTTTTCTTGAACATCTATAATTGGGTCAAGACCATTGTAATGAAGAAAACACTAACTGTCAGAGTGAATTGCAGACCAATCAGACTATAACACGCTTACACCAATAACTATATCAAAAACATTATCATTGATCTAAAGAATATAAAAAAATATTGATTGAACTTTTCAAAGAATATATAAAAGGGTTGTAATTAAACAATTGAAGTTAAAAAGACATATAATTTATTTTTGTATCATGTAGTATAGTGAAACGTATTAAAGAATATGTTTTCTTCCTCATAATGAAAAAATTGGAATGAGAATTTTAGTTTTCAATTAGTGTAGAGAAATATTATGAGATTTCTTTAGTTATAACTTTTTTACTGTGGAAATAAAATTATATTAACCAAATGACATTATCACAATGAAAAAATCGCATTTATCAATAAGATATAGAATCTGAATTAGACCAAAAATTATTGACATTACTGAAGCCAGATAATATTGTTAAAAGATTCAAGATGGTTTGAGAAGAGTTAATAATAATAAAAGAAGTCATAAATGAATATGGATTTCACGTAAATAGAAACTTTTTGGAATTTTTTAAAGAGGTAAAAGATTTTGGAAATCCCACCCAAACCTTATTTGAATCACCTATAAATGGAAGATGTAAGTTTCAATCTTATGACATGAGTACAATTATGAAAGAAGAGAGGGAAAATAAAAAGTTCTAGGGACAAGAATTTTCCATGTTGATAATTGAAAATGATATTTTTCAGGCATAAGAAGAAATGAGAATAGACAAGATCAAATTCATATGATCATTGTAACAAGAAAAATAATTGGACTGTGAAAATCATATTGATATTTCTTGACATGCAAAGAGAAGTTTCAGAATTTTTTCAATCATATTCTCACATTGTTATATATATATTCTGTGCAATCAGACTTGTAATCGAACTAGATATTTGGATTGGGTGTTATTATAAAGTCTATAAGAAGTTATTTTTTAGTACTAGGTAATAAAATGTAGAATTGTTTTTGAAGAACATATTTGTGAAAGTTGATCAAAAATAATTGTAACATGTTTATTACAAAAAATTATGTTACATCATTTTTTATAGAATGATAAGAACCATTGTTGTATTGAACATAATGTAAAATGAGTGTAAGGGTATATCCTAATCATTTAATTCCACATAAAAGAATTGTTTTCTAGTGGATTGTGTGGTATCATTTTTCTCCATACCATACCAATGTCGGAGCTACTCTTATCGAGAAGCGAACCTTCTAAATTGTTGTGTTAATGTGGATGTGTGTTTGAATTGTTTCAATATATAAATAAATATTTAATAGTTTGTTAAGGTTGTTTTATTAGAATGAAACATAAAATAAAACAATATCACAATTTCATCCCTCCCCCTTTTAGTGATACATGGATCCTACCTGAGCACTAAAAAGTGGTATCAGAGACAACATTAAATTTGATTAATCTTTGTTTTTGTTTTTAGGAATATGTTGTGATGGATAATCTGGTTTGTATGAAGAGTAAGTATATTTTTATCTTAAATGATATGAATTTTCATATTTGGAAAGGTATAATTCTTCAATTTTTTAAGTCCCTTGGGTATGATGTTTCAAAAGATTCTTAAAATGGTTTCCCCCTTCGTGATGAGAATGTTCCTATTACAGATTATAATAATGAAATCCTTGATAATGATAGAATATATATGAATGGTTTACTCTCATAACTTTATAAAAGTTATTTTCTATGAGTAGAAGGTATTGATGCTATCAATGGTTTAGGATAATATGAACACCAATTATGAAGGCAACATAAAAGAGAAGAAGGATAAATTAAAAATCAAGATATTGATGTTTTTTGTTATAATTATTGGAGAGTATGAATCAGTCGGTGTGTTTTTAGTAAGATAAATGTTATTATTATAACTATTAGATTTCATGTTGAATATTTGGAAGATTTAACTATTGCTATAAGGTTGTTAAGAATTCATCTCAAAATGTTTGATGATAATGTTTCTTCATTCAAAGATAGAGATCCATAAAAATTATCTTTAGATGATTTTCATAGAATTATTATTGATTATGGGATAAGAAGTGAGAAGGTTATAAAGGATAAAAAAGTTGATAGAGAATTTTCATTCATAGTTGGTATGAAAGAAAAGTCAAAGAATATTATTATTTTAAAAGAATCTGGTGAATATAATTCATCATAATTGGTATGACATCATAATCATCACTAGTAGAATTGCATTCATTAGTAGTAAAGTTAAGTGATTTATTTTCATCAATAACGAAATAAAACACCTATAAAACTAACATCTTACTGATTATGATAGTGATTCTAATATATATGCCGATGGTTTTGGATCTGATTGTCATCTTCGCACATGACTTTCCTTAATCCATATTTCCATTACATTTTTCAACATAATAATAATATTGTTCTATTGAAAACAAATGATACTAAAAAACAACATTGTTCTAAAAATCTCACCCTTTTGTGTTTTTTTCATTAACCACTTCAATATCAAAAAATTGCTTCTAAGAAATACCAATTGATGGTTTTTTTCTAACTTTTTCTTTTCCAAATTTATTTATTTCTCGCATATTTCTTATCTATCTCCCTTATTTCAAATAATATTCAAAGGGGACATCATGAAAAGTTTCTCACTTATTAAAAATTGATCTCATTTCCAAGGGTTTGAAATTTTCTTCTCAGAATGTTAAAATTATTCTCCCAGATAAAATAAATATCACATAAGATTCATAACAAATATACTTTAACTAAACTACTGTACATATACATTGGTGAACCCGGTATATTAAAAAAATATTTTAAAATCATGGTTAACAATTATTGCATTACACTACTTTCATACCATACCATTCCATGTTTCTTTCATCATTCTCATGAATTTTGAAATATTTTAAACAATTAATATAAAGGTTTCATGTATACATATAAATAAACATATCAAAATGTGCAGGTGCATAAAAACACAGCATTCCAAGAAATCATATTTTTCATAACCTCATTACATTATTTTTTAGGAATATTAAGATACTCATCGACACTAGCTTCTTTATTTGGACTCTTTCAATTACCTATAGGTTAGCACAAGTATAAAAAAAATATGAATAAGGAAGAACCTTAGTTATTTGTTAGAAGAAATAATTTGACTAAGATTACTCTCTCGATCTTGAGTTTTTCTTCTTTTTCTTGTATTTTTCATTGTATGTATTTTTTTTTTATTTTAACCTTATTATATTTCATAACAACATTATTCTCATTTGTAGAGTCTTCTAATGACGTTGTTGACATTTCCCAAACTTTAGTAACATATTTTTTACAATTAAATTGTATCATCTTCTTCATATATTATTCTTGAGCTATAAATAAAGTCAAACATCTTATAGTAACTTGAATATCTTGATCAAATGTCTTTTGTTATTTCGGGTTATTGAATTCTCAATTTGTTTATATTTTTTTTGATAACTTCTTTCTCATTTAAGAAACCTTTTTCTTCACCTTTTATTTAGTTTATTTCTTTGTTTTTTCTATCGTTATTTAAAATGTTACTTTATCATTCTAAATAACTATAAAAACTCTATTTTAGTACATAATATGTTTGTTTTTCTCAATTTTTAACATAACTTTTTCATATTTATTCCTTTTATAAGAATGACTCCCCAAAATTTTTTTTCTTATATAACTCATGTAACATTTGTAATGTTATTGGTTGAATAAACACATGTTAGTTGTATGCCCATTAAACTATAATTCCACCAGTACCGATAGAAAGAGTACCTTCCTCTATAACCCCCATACTATTTATAATTATTGATATTTTTCTTAGCAACGTTTATAACATTTACATTTGTATTTTTTTCACTACCATCCTTTCTAAGATCACAGGAAGTCTTATTCTTCAACTAATTTTTCTATTCAAATTTATTGTAACAAAAATTATTAGAAACCATTTTAGACTCAGAATTTTTTAAAAAAATGACCTCATCACTATGTTGGGTTTTCCCATATTTTCAAATTTCCTAGCCTTATTCTTCTCAAATATAGTTTCAGATTTCTTCATGATATCCGAAGGTAAATTTTGATCCTGCTCAAGTTTACCCATTCCAGATATTTCACTAACTTCATAGATATAATGACTAAAAATTGTTACCCTCGGTTAATCTTTATAATGTTTTGGTTAGAAAAGGTAAAACTCTTTTTCTTTTTTCCTTCAAATTTAATTACAAATGATAGTTAATATTCTTTTCATTCTCTAGATATTTCTAAAATTCATTATTCTCCTTCAACATCATGAATTTATCATCAGGAGAACATCATTAATTATTTATTAAAGAATATTCACTTTTCAACTTTCTTATTTCATTCTCAATCCTCCCAATTACTCGTAATCATGCTTACAATTATTCATTCATTTGAAACTGTAACAGAGTTCTTTATTGTTTTTCACTATATCTTCCAAACACTGCATTATTAGAAATTGTAATAAAAGAATTTCCTCCATCATTATTAAAATATATTTTTTATTAATCTTCAATCTCTTATTCTACATGAAAATATATAACAAAACATTCTTTACTCACTATTTAAATAAATGTTTTTTCTTCAACACCATTTGTAAACTCTTCACCATCATCATTCTTATAGAAAAACTATCCTCATTTAGGATTTGAATAAATTTATATTTTTATTTATGGAATAGAATATTTCTTTATCATTATATTTTTTCCAAGATCAAATTGTACTAATTTCTTCTTCATCACTTTATTCTTCATCACTTTCTTCTTTAACACCTCTTTAAAAAAATTAGAAATAATGTTCTAAATCGATATGCATCCAAAAAAATTAATGGAAGTTTCCCTTTATGATTTCTTATACCACTATTCACATTCTTAGAAAACAAGGATAAAATTTTATCAAAATATTTACATACCTCATCTTCATAATTTCATTCAACAATAGATTATTCATCAGGAATATTCTTTTAATTTTATTTCTTCTAATCATTGAGATACATTTCACTGTCAACTTCTGTTTCCATTCATAAACATCTCCCTTATATTCTCATAAGTAAACGGAGTTCTATGAAATTTAACCATAAATAACATTTCAGGATCTCTATCATTTCATGAAGAAAACCTTTGATATTTATGTGATGAATTATAAATATCTTTTTAGCAACAACATAAAAATTAAAAACCTCACCAATACATAAAATAGTGCTAAAATATCATTTAGTCTAGAAAATTAGTTACCAACTAATTAATACTTACCCATCTTGAGATCTTTATACTCCGATCTCCAAATTTATAAATTTATATTCTTCAATTTTTTTTGACTTCATAAATGTTGTTTAGCTTAACCCAGACAGCTTTGGTTGTGGAAACACCTTTTACTATAACAAAACATACATCTATAAGTTGATGAGAGTAAATATTTTTTAGCACTTCCATTATTATCAAGTTTCTCCATATCAAAATTTGTTAAATGATAATTCTCAATATGAGGTGGAAAACTATCTGTAGTAGATTTTTATATGTCATACCAATGGGATATAAGATATAGCAGAACTCCCAGTTTCATTTATCAAACTATCATAAAAATTTTTTCAACTTACTTGTGATTTGTTGGAAATAAAAAAATTATTAACATCATCAGGTTTACATTATATCCATCCAAAATCTGATTCTCTTCCACATTACGATCGAAACCTCATTTCAGACCCAAGGTGAGTCTGATGATACTTTTCTTATAGAAAATATAATCCCAATATGAGGGAATTTATTAATAATTTGGAGTCAAATGGTCTGAATACAATTGTCAATATGATCACCCGAATATTTTTACAATGTGAGGTGATTTATTTCCTTAAAAATGCAACACCTAAGAAACATAATTCTCATGGATTGCGATGGTGGGTCCAATATTCATACCGAGGGTTTTAAATATGATTATCAATATCACACACAACATTCCACAATCCATATTTTCATTACATTTCTCAACAAACACTTTTTCAAAAAAATAATAAACATATTGATCTATTGAAAAAAATACAATCAAAACAAAACATGGGATGAGTATTATAATTAGAAAATAAAGAAGTTACTAATGTCGATGCTGATAAAACCAATTCATCAGACTCAATAGGCCATCATAATCATCAAATGAAGATTTTTTTGTGGGGAGTTGATGTAACCAATAAAATGGAAAATAATTATGGATGATACAAATATAATTTTAGTGACTGATCAATATTGAAGTCAACCATTTGAAAGGTTGAATTGTTTTGTTTCTATAAATTATGTTATGAAGATTTGGCATCAATTAGGTCTAGTGGAAAGAAACCAAAGTATTCAATGTTTTTCTCTTATATCTATAACTTGGTGAAGACAATCATAATATAGAAGAAATCAATTATCTGAGTGAATTAGAGACCAATCTAAAAAAATGAAGGCTAAAACCAATATTTATATTGGATTCAAGATCATTAGTCAAAAGAAAATAAGAAAGAGAATATTTTATGATTATTTTCAATAAGAAAAAATAGTGTTGTCTTGGAGAACATGAAGTTGGAAAAAATATTTTTTATAGTTGAAAAATTTAGTACAGAGAAACGTGTTGAAGAATATTATGTATTCATAATAATTATGATATCATAATTGGTAGATTATATTTTCAATTAGGGTAGAGAATCATCATTATATTTCTTCAATTCTAGTTTGTTTTCTAGTGGGTCTAGAAAATCAGAGTGACCAAATATATTTATTATAATGAAGAAATCATATTGAGAAATTAGAATCGGAATTGGGATAAAGAATTAAATTATTTTAGTAGAGAGCTAAGGTTGTTTACAGATTCAATGAGTTTATAGAACAGTAAATATACTTTGAAGAATCCAATAATTCATCTATAATTAAAGTGAAATATACATTTTGGTGAATTTGGTTGATCGGGGAAATATTATGGAAATCCCACAAAAAACTTATTTGGATCACCTATAAAAGGAGGATATTCATTATACCATTCTAATATGATTTCGATTCTTAATTTGGAGAGAAAATCTATAAAGTTATATAGGGAAGATTTTCTTGGATTGAACATTCTTCGGGAGGTTTTTCGGATAGAATAATAAATGATAATAGGGAATATTTAATTCATTTGATCATCATATAGACCTAATTAATCATATCATGAAAGTTATATTTAAATCTATAGTTTTAGAAAGGATAAGTTTATAATTATTTTAGTCAAATTCTCATAGAGTTATATTTTTGTATTGATCAATTATACATAGGAATTAGAGTGAGAAATTGTACTAGGTCTTATTACGATATTCAGATGATGTTCTTGCTTATTGCTGGGTAAGAAAGTGAAGATTTGTTTTTGAAGAAAATATTTGAGAAGTTTAACCAAGAATTAAGGTAGCATGTTTTTTTAAAAAATTGTACTACATCATTTTTTCTAGAAATATCACATACAATGTTGTATTGAACGTAGTTCTACACGAGTGTAAGGGAATATCATACTAATTGTATTCAATACAAAAGTATTATTTTCTAGTGGATTGTGTGGTATATGGTTATTTATATACTTTATGATATTTTTATCTACTCTTGTTGAGTAGTGAACCTTGTAAAATATTATGTTCCCATATAATTGTGTTTTATTTTTTCATCAAGGAATCAAATATTCAATAGGTGGTGAAGGCTATTTCATTATTAAAGAATCTTAAAAAATTAATATATCATTGATTCACCCCTAACCATCTTAAGTGGGATTGGTTCCTAAACATCTCAAATGACATATAGATCATTTTACTAATGTAACAAAATAATCCATATTTTTTCTCAATTTTGAGTACATCACTTGTTTCTTAATAAAATGTCATTTTAAATTAGAAACACACACTTAGACTAATATCGGTCACATAATGTATCGGTATTCTGTGATATCGATTCCTAAATGTCAAAAATTATTTATATTTTTATCCTAAATTATCAAGATAATATGATCATATTTTCTTGGTTTTCATTAAGTAACACTTTTTGAACTAAAATGTCAATTTTAAACTCATGACGGACACTTTGTGTCCTACCTAACACATAATGAATCAGATTGAGTTGAGGATAATTCCTACATATCAAAATATCTTATGGATAATTTTATTAATTTATCAAAACAATATAAATGCATTTTTTTAGTTTTGAGTACATCATTATTATTTTTTACTTTAATTGAATTGAATAATTAATAAATAGATGCACTTGGAGTTTTACCGATCACGCACTGCATCAGATTGAGGTATGGATGATTACTACACATCCCAAATAACTTATGTATCATCTTCCTAAGTCATTATAACATTATAAATGTGTTTTATTAGTTTTGAGTAGGTCACTTTTCTTTTTCACTAAAAAGTCATTTTAAACTGAAAACACAAACCTTGACTCATACCGATAACATAATGTTTTATGTTTACAAGAGGATGATTCCTACACATAAAAAATGATTTATAAATCATTTTCAAAATTTATAAAAACAATCCAGGTTTGTTTTCACAGTTTTCAATTGGTGGTACTTTTTCATCTAAAATACCGAACTTAAAGTTATAACTAAAACATTGAGTTATAATGGGAACAACATGTATCAGATTGAGGTTCGACTAATTCATAAATTTCAAAAATGACATATTTATCATTGTTAAAATGTATCAAAATAATATGAATCTATTTTCATAGTTTTGAGTTGGTCAGTTGTCATTTTTACTACAATTAATGCCAATTTTTAATAAAAATATGCATATGAGGTCATTCCGATCACACCAAGTGTCCGACTGAGGTCTATCTAATTCCAATAGGTCTCAAATAAATTATGGATCATTTTAACAAATTATCAAGCCTATATTAATGTGTTATCTCAATTTTGAGTGTATATCTTTTATTTTTAACAAAAATTTAATTTTAAACTAGACACATACCGTTTTACTCATACCATTAACAACATGTAACAGTTTTATGTGATACTGATTCATATAAATCAAAAATTATTATTGAATCATTTTACTAAATTATAAATAAAATATGATTATGTTTTCTCTTTTCTAGTGAGTGACACTTTTTTAACAAAAATGTCGATTTTAAACTGACAACAGACACATTGAGTCATACTAGGCACATTGTGTATTGGATTGATGTGAGGATTATTCCTACATGTAAAAAATGGCTTATGAACCATTTTATGAAAGTAAAAAAACAATATGAATATGTTATCATATTTTTTATTAAATCACAAACCATTTTCAATAAAATTGATGTCAGAATTAAATAAATAGACCCACTTTGAGTCATACTGGATACACATTGTGTCATATTGTTGTGAGGATAATTCCAACACATCATATATAACTTATTGATAACTTTTCTAAAGTATAAAAATAATCAGATTGTGTTTTCATTTTTTTTGAGAGTTTTAGTTGTAGTTTAACTAAAATTGATGTCAATTTTAAATAAAATGAATTTCTTGGAGTCATACTAGATACACTATGAGTCGGATTGAGGATAATATGAAACATAGACATCTAAAATGATTTATTTATCATTTTTAGGAATTATAAAAAACAGTCCAAATGAGTTTTTTTTATTTTTGAGTAAGTTACCTTTCTTTTTTACTAAAATTTCATTTTAAACTAAAAACACACACATTAATTCATACTGGTCACATCAAGTATCTGTTTGAAGTGAGACTCATTCCCATACAAAAAAATGATTTATGAATCCTTTTCCAAAATTATCATGAAAATTGAAGCACATTTTATTAGTTTTTAATGAGTGAAACTTTTTGAACGAAAATGTTGATTTTAAACTAATAACAGGAACTTTGAGTCATTCTGGCCACATCATGTATTGTATTTAAGGGATACTATCAAAAATGACTTATGGATCATTTTACTAAAGTATAAAAACAATATTAGTTTTTTCTCAATTCTATGTAGGTCATTTGTCTCTTTTACTAAATAAATGTCAACTTTATTAAAAAAAGACACACTTGGTGCTATATAGGTCAGAAAGTTCATCGTACTGAGTTTTGATGGATTACTAAACATCCCAAATAACTTATAGAACATTTTTATAAACTAAAAAATCATTCTAAATGTGTTTTCTAGGTTTGGAAAAGTTAACATGACATTTTGACTAAAATTTCATTTTAAACTGGAGACACACAATTTGAATCATATTGGTCACATAATGTATATATTTGACATGAAATAAATTCCTACACATAAAAAATTATCCATGAATCATTTACATAATTTATCAATACAATACAATTTAATTTTCTTGTGTTTTAGTGAGTGGAACTTTTTTTAACTAAAATTTCAATTTTAAACTAATAACAGATGATTTGAGTCATACTGGAAACATCAGGTATAAAATTGGGGCGTTTCTGATTCATATAGGTAGAAATGGTCTTATAGGATGATAAATAAAGTATAAAAACAATATGAATTTATTTTCAATGTTTTTAGTTGGTGAGTGTCCATTTTTACTAAAATTAATGTAAATTTTAAATTGAAATATTCACCTGGAGTCATAACCATCACATTGGGAATCATATTATGGGTTGGATGACTCATACGCATCCCAAATGACTTATGGATTATTATAATAATGTTACCAAACAATATGAATGTGTTTCAAAGTTTGAGTGCATCACTTTTATTTTTTACTAAAATGACATTTAAAATTAGAAACATGCACTTTGACTCATACCTGTCACATCGTGTATTTTTTAATGTGATATTGATTCCAACACATGAAAAAATTATTTATGAACCATTTTCCAAATTTATCAATAAAAAATTAGATTGTTTTCTTGGTTTTTAGTGATTTACACTTTTTAACTAAAATGATGATTTTATACTAATAATGGACACTTTGAGACATACTGGGAACATTTTGTATCATATTGAAGTACAGTTGGTTTATACTTGTCATAAATGACTTATGGATCTTTTTGTTAACGTAAAAAAACCATATGAATATATTTTATTTATTTTTAGTATGGTATTTTTTTTAAGAAAATTAATTCCAATTTTAAATACAAATAATAACTTAGAATCATTATGGTCACTCAGTATGCCGGATTGAGGTGTGTTTGATTCCTACACGTCCCATAGTCTCAAAATATATTAACTACTAACTTACCATGTGTACCATTGGATATATTTTTCAAACTTCCAACAATGCATATTGACCTAGTGTTATTATCCACAAAATATTTTTCTTCTAAAAACATTGACTCAATATATAGTGTTGTAGTTTGACAAAGAAAGAAAATCAAATTAAGGGTAGCATTATATGAAAGGGGAATTTGATATTTTTTATGGATTATGTTAGATAATTGAATGAAAAATATTACTTACCAAAATATATAGAAAAAAACTAAATAATTATTAGATAAAAATTATAATGAAAATATCACACTCATATTACATAAATTGGTTGCAAAATTTATTAACTAATTTGTAAGAATTAAACATTTTTTATGGATATATGCATTCTGGGTGCATTTTCTAGTGTCATTGTCTAATTTACTAGATTTAACTCCAATATCTAATGAGAATGAGAATCTTCGAACAAACCACCCTAACTCAAATAAAATAATCCACATGTACAAGAAAAAATTATTATATGAGTAATACCAAAAAGAAATAAATTAATCATAAATATGAAATAATAGATTAATTTTATGGGTAATTATTTTAGTGTACAGAAATCAAGATTACCTCTATTATTGAGTAGTGGATAGAACTTGAAGGAATGTGATAAATGAAAAAACTATAGGGGTGAAAAGTAATTAAGGGAGAAGAATTTTGTGGTAGATTTTGTGAATAAATACATGATTGATCGACAAAAATATTTAAATATTATGGAACTATGAAAATATGGCTTCCCATAAAATCTATAAAAAATCTAAATAAGTATTTTTAAAATATTATAAGGAAATTAACATAAAAATAGTAAATAAAATAATGAAAAAAATAATTAAATATTTTATAAACATTATCCTTTTCATGAAGGTTGTATACATTCTGGAACTATTTCCTTATTTTCATTTTCTTAGTTGTAGCTATGAAGTCTAATATCTCGTAAGGATGAGAAACATATAAAAAACCCCCTAACATGAACACATGAAATCCAAATTTGTAATAAAATAATTATAATGTTACTAATACTAAAAATAAATAAAACAAATGTAAATATGAAACAACACATTGATTATATAGACAATGATTTTATTTTCCAATATTTAATATTACCTTTTTAATTTATTAGTGGATGAAACATGTAATAAATTTATGAATTACATAATTTTTAAGGGTGACAAGGTGTTGAGGGAGAAGAATTATGCAGAGGTTTTGGAGTTTAATGACATGGAATATGGAATGAAATATTCTAAAATAAAATAACATTTAAAATTTTTCTTCCCAAAATATCTACAAAAAAAAGTATTAAATAAAAAACAAAATGAAATTAACATAAAAATATAATGTTCAATGATAATAAATATTATTTAAATAATTAGTTCTAATTCACCTTTTCATGATGTTTGTATATAATATTGATTAATTTCATTATTTTCATTATCTTTGTTATAACCTCGAATTATAGACTGTCATGAGTATAAGTAGATTCGAAAAAACACCCCAACTCTAATAAAATAATCCACCTGTCTATGTAAAAAATTATTATGTGATTAATTAAAATAAATAAATAAATTAAATATAATTATGAAACAATACATTATTTCTATGGAAAATGATTTCACTATACAAACATGATGATTACGATTGTTATTGAGCAGTGGATGGGACTTGAAAGAATGTGATAACTTCCGAAAATGCAGGGGTTTAATAGTTTGTTGGGAGAATAAACATGTGGATCTATTTGAGTATAAATTCATTAAATATGGAAATAAATCCACTAAAATAGATTTACTCTATAAATAATAATGATAACTAAATCAAAATTAAATTATAGATTTTTTTGGTAAATTAGAGAAAGTATATCATTACAATAACTTTATATATTCCCAAAGTGTTTCATTCATTAAAGTTTGTTCTTTATTGGGATGGGAAACATCGTCATGTGAAAAAAAAATTCCTGCATGATTATTCAAATATTTAATTTAGATAATGTTAATTCATTATATAACATATAATATTATGAGGAAAAATATGGTATATTAAAAAAATTACCTTGTCATTAAAATATATTTATTTTTAAAATCTTTTTATGGATTTGGTACTCTTATAGATAATCCAAATCCACTCTTTGTGGTCCCATATAACCTAAAATACATTTTCAAAATTATGACTAATATGAATTAGTTTTGATCTCCCAATAAAAGGGCCATCCTTGATTGAATTTTCTTCTGACCGAACATTTGTTTTATTCTCCAGCCGGACAATTGACCAATTATTGTTGGTTGGATCTGAGACATAAATTACATTCACTACATTTAATGGAATTATAAATGGATCATCTTTTTTCCCTTCTATGCTAAAATTTACCTTAATGAATCCCATTTAATCAACTTTCACTGCACTTATATTTTTAGTCCATTTACAATGAAAAATAGATGCTTAAAATCTTGTATAATCCAACTCATATATTTGTTCTATACTTCCAAAATATGACACATTTCATTAAATTTAATTTCTATACTTGGAACCAAATATGTTGATCTCTTCAGCCACAATAGAAACACCATTGTTTTTCACCATACTGAATTCATCATGTTCTTTTAAATAGAACATATAACCATTTGTTACAAAACCGGTGTAAGATATAACATTTTCATTCAGTACACATCTGGTCATATCTTGAATAGTTTCCATTGCATTTTTTTGACACATAAAATCCATCTTTTATGAACATAAACCTATGTTTCTTGAAATACTCTAAGAAGTATTCATCTATGGGATGACAACTGCATATAGTTATACAAGAAACATAAAATAGATGAGGTATGAGTCTCATGAAACAAATTCCAATAATAACCATTCGAGAGATCAAGCTAATTAGGATGATGGTTTTACTCCATTATGTTTACTAAGATGGGTAATTCTTCTCATTGATGATAATTAAACCATTAAAAATATCTCAATATCAATGATGTCGATTAACACAACATCAACATGGACATGTAATCCAAGAATCCCTTATGGATTTTATAAAATAATGATCAAATAATATAACTAATCTCTTAAATAATATTGTATTGTTCTCATTAAATTGACAAAACTCTTATTCTTGAATAAATTAATCATTGAAGTTATTATATAGTAATGAATTTGAAATAGATTAGTCCTAGTAAATAATAAAATTATGGAAAAATGTTTCCTATTTAATATAAATTATACAGTTTATTAACATAAAAATTATTTTTAACAATTACTAATTAATAATGATAGTAAAAAATGAATAAAAACTATGTATTAAAAATTAACAACCATAAAATTAATACACCCAACAATTAATCTTAAATACTAAAGTAAAATATAAATGTTTTACATAAAACCCAAATAACATATAATGAAAGGAATATATCATTATGATGTTAAAAATATTAATTAAATTCAACCTAGATGTTAAAATTTACCCATATGTCAACTAAGTAAATCATTGAGTTCAAATCATAAATTTTAAAAACACATAGATTTACAAAGTCTTGACATAAAACTCAATTGTGTAGTATATGATTAATCATTTTGAAACATCACAAATTTAAAAAATAAATAAATTAAGATAAAACATAAAATTAATATATTCCACCCAAAAAATGTAATAATGAATCATAATCACATAAAAATGTCGAAGAACAATTTTAAAAAGTAACAATGAATTTTGTTTTAATTGGATGATCAGCGGTGCATTATGGTTTTAATTATTCTATCCCAAAAATTAAATGTGTATAATTTTTAAGTCGATATTATATTTTATTACATCATATAGAGTGAATGAAATTTACTTCCATTAAAATGTAATTCACACCAGGATGAGAAATAAAAAATTGTATAGTCGATTATAAATTCTGTATTAGTACTTGTTCATTGGAATATCCCTCTTACTCTGGTTCAAAAAAATGATGATGTTAAAAAAAATTGTAAAAGGAAATTAATAAATTTCATTTAAATTTATATATTATATTTTTTCATTTTTGGTCTATAGTGTGCCTCTATGAGACATAGCCTGAGGAAAGGTAAAGCGCACTTAGGGTGCCTCACCACTAGTGAAGTTGTGCGACCTCACAATGGTGCGCCAAAGGAGGGTTCATCACACGCTAAAGGCACAGACCTTGCATGAAAAAATTAGAGGAACTCTAGATCTAAGAACAATAAATGGGAACCACTGACTGTGGAAATCGGGGAGAACAGGAAGGTGTAAATCACGACTATCGGGGCGACAGAAATCCAGGGAAACCTGATTGAAATTATGGGGAGGTGGTAAAAGGAATGATTATAAAAAAATAAAAAAATATATAATCAAACAATAAATCAAAAAGTGGGGAGGAGGGGAAAATAATAATACTTTCATTGAAGCATGGAATCATATAAGTGAATGTAAGTATATCACAAAACCTAGAACAAGTTTAAGCCTTTGATTTATTCGACCCTTGTATTGTTCGAGCCATGGATTAGAGCATTGTAATTGTTGGATCCTTTATTAGAGCCTTGATTGTAGATTGGATTCAATGAGGAGAAGCTTCATTGGTAGGTGGCTTCAGTTGAATGATTAAAATATCATGACTGGTTCATGATTTCTAAGGTTCTTAAAATAGAACATGACACTTTTATCAGTACTTCCAAAACAACCCACATAAGTATATAACTTTATCGGTTCTAAAAAAGAAATAATAGAGATTCTTTTTCCAACAATTATTACATAAGTGCTGATAAAGTATTTATAATTAAAATAATATATTTGTAAATATGATCATATAATTATATATATTTAATAAATACATATAAATATAAATATAGTAAATATATTCATTATTTAAATATACTTATTATTATTACATAATTATGTAAATATATAGGTATTTATTTAAAATTATATAAATACTTTTTAAAAAAATTATATTTATATATTTATAACATTATTTATATTTATATAAATATATAAGTATATTGTAACTAGACTAAATATATTCATTATTTAAATATATATAATAACTTGTTTATAATTATAAATATATAAATATATAAATATAGAAAATATAAATTTATAATTATATTTAATTATAATTTTTTTTACAAATATATTTTTAACATTATTAATGAATGTTTAATTTTAAGTTCACTCATGTTAAAAATGAGTAAAATTGAATAATTAAAAATGAATAAAATTTAACAATATTGATAAAATTAAGCAGTTTTATTAATTAAAGAAAAATTATTAGAAACAAATTGTTATATATTGATATAAATATGATTAAATATTTAAAATATTAAAACCCAATTAATACTTATAAATAGATAATAAAAATTAACAAAATTCCAAAAAAATATAAAATAAAAAATATTATAACTAAATTAATACTTAACGGTATTAAAATTAAAAATAAATATACAATATTTTACATTTTAAGAAATTATATATTAAATGTATTATGTAATAATGTAATTCTAAAATTAATAATAAAATTTTAATGAAACTCATAAATATTTCATTAATTACATAAATATTTGTGTGTGTGCCTGTTATATAAAAATCCATTAATTGTGTATATGTATGTGAAATCAGTATAACACTTTTTTGATATATGTTAAATGAAAAAAACATAATTCCATTATTTCCATTACTAAATGCAATTAGTTTGTATTTCTTTCATATTAATTTTTATTTATATACAATTATTCTTTATTGAATATATGACTGTTTAATGTAAATCCTAAATAATTTTTTTAGATAAATAATATTTAAATACATTCATATTATCAATATATTTATTATATACTATTTATTAATATCTTTAGTTATTATTTAATTATGAAAATGTATAATATTTTTCTTAATTTTATTATTTTAAAAATGTAATTTTTTAATTTTTATTTTTTAAATATACATATATATATAATATATACTATTTATTAGTATTTATAATTTATATATAGTATAATAAATTTATTCATTTTTATAAATAATTATTTATTAATAAAAAATTTAATATTTTTTAATAAAATCATATTTATTTAATTATTTATTTAATTTTTGTGTTCCTTTATCAATGATAAAAATTGCTGATAAATGATCCATTTATCAATTCTAAAAATTATGTGCTAATAATGGATATTTTGCATTGGTGATAAAAATAAAGCGCTGAGAAAGGGTATCATTTATCAGGGCTAATGAAAATCAGTGATAAAGGATACCCTTTATCATTGCTAAAAAAAGCACCGATAAAGAGTACATTTATCAATTCATTCATCAAGTGTAGTTAAAGGTCTATTTTTTAGTAGTGAATACAAATTGTGATATATCAATGAATTCAACATGACTTAAAGATGTTCAACATGGATGTTTTGGGTACGAAAATACACCAAGATGTCATCCAAATATATTTCCAAAATAGAATCCATATATGTGTGGAGAACCCAGTTCATTAGAACTATGAAAACTATTGGCATGTTCTTGATACCGAACAACATTACCAGATACCCATATAATTTTTATCTACATCAGAACAATTTACATAGTATGTCTAATGATCTCACATGCGCCTGATTGTATCCAGACCTCGAATCGATCTTGGGGAAAACTATCACTCCTCTGAGTTGGTCGAAGAGGTTATCTATAAAATGTAGTAGATGTAACGCCCCGACACTAGTTTCCCAGAGTTGGTGCATTATTACATAACATGGACATGATCACAAAAGATCAAGTCTCTAAAGACCAATTAGGTTAGTGGCCTTGAAACACTAGATACATTCATATGTTTTACATTATATCATGAAATAAAAACAACGACAACATCTTGTCCCCTTTTGAACACACTTATCCCTTAGACTATCCCTACCGGTCAATCATAATACACTTCTTCACATACTCGGAAAGATAAAACATAGAAAGGGGTGACCTCAGATTCTCAGTAGGGATAACAATATAGCGGAAACGTTCATTAACAAGCATAAACATTTAAGGAAATTGTATAACTAAAAAATCATTTTAAACATGAACATCAGAATAACAAGGAAAAAGTAAAATTAAATAATGCCATTTACTTATTCACATGGATATTATACTAGTCGAATATTCAGATGCAATATCAATAACCACATTCATAATGATGTAATGCATAATGCCAGACTATCATAACCACATAGTAAAGGCCTTGTGCCGAGACTGCAAATAAGATTTTGTCAAGGCCTTGTGCCAAGACACAAGTCCTCCTCATGAGACCTACTGATGCATCGAGGAGCTATAGAGGGATCCACCCATCACTTACTAAGTCCAATGCATTGTTTATATGAAAAGGTTTAAACATATCATAAACAATGCCCAAGAACCATAACATAATCGTATCACATAAAACATGCATAAAGGAAACATAACATTTCCACATTTCAATCACAAGATATCAATAAAACACATTGATATAATCAAAAAATTATCAATACAAATTTCAATACCAAAATAAAAGAAAAGTAAAACTTGGTATTTATTTTTCATTTAAAAAAAGTTATGCCTTGTAGTGGAAGCCGAAACTCAAATAATGGCCACGGCGGTGAAGAAGTCATGATCGCCATATACGTATGACAAAACATTCCTTTTGTCATTTAGAAAAAAAAGCTTCGTATGAAAAGATACCTTTTTAATAAAAGTAAAATTCAAAGGGTTTTATACACCGTATAAAGGAATATTGTGTATAAAATCAAATATGCTTCAATGAAAGGAGATTGAGACAAGTCCCTTACCTCATGTCCGACTTGAATCGATCATTCTTTAATCTCCTAAATAATAAAATTTTGTTAATATCTATTTTCATAAGAACATTTTTCATGTTCATTATTACATTTACATAACTTATTACCATGTTATGAACATTATGTAATAATTTAATTTAATAACGGTCGTTCTTTCGATCCTTGGTACTTGAGTCAAAAATAAACATCTATAATTACAAGTTGTTTATGTGGTAAAATATCCATTATCTCCAGAATTATATTCATGATTTAGATATCATATATATTATATACATCTATTATATACATGCATTTATAATATTACATAACATTTAGAGGTAAGAATTGAAATGCACCGTTCATGGAGACGGTAAGTCGTTCGTACGAATGAACTCTACTTACATTTGTATTTCATATTTAATGGAATTAAAACATAATAATACATAGTTATATCATAATTCCAGTATATTATCATATATTATATCATTAACTCCATCCTTTATACGTCCCACATATGGCATTAACGATTCAAATCACTTTGAGGGGGCGGTAGTCCGCAGTTCCTGAAATGAAATTATCGCGTTTACCCATAATGGAATTCATAAAGGTATGTCATAAATTAAAAATACAAAAGCATAAGAAAAAGATAAACATTATATATATCATATTTAAATACAGTGACATCATAGTGGCCATAATGAGAGGTGTTAAAAGAAGGTTGAATAATCATCGTTTCATGAGGCAGTAATTCACCACCCACCGAAACAGTGTGTTATTTAACCATTAGATGGAGGTGTGTGTAAGTGTAGTTTGAATCCTTGTAATAACAAAATAAAAGAATATTTAGGATAATTTTTTTGTTACCAAATAAAATAATAAAAAGCTTGTATGGGGTTAGAGAATAAAAATAAAATAAAAGAACATAAGATAAGGCATTACCATTAAATCGGGTAACTCCCCTTGGTTTGAACCAAAAGGGATTCTTGAAGAGCGTTCTGCCTAAGTTAAGGCTTCTATAATGAAGTGAGGAAAGATTAGAGGGTATTTGGGAAGAGTTTTTCCAATACAAAAGGATTTTAAGGTGTGAATAAGGTGGTAGATGTGGGGGCCTTTATAAGAGGAGAGGAGGGGCTCTTTTGGAATGATTGAAATGTTACATTATTATGAAATGATTTTCATATTTCAAAGGTCCCAAAATGATATATTTATAGGATAAGGTGATAAGGGTTAGAAATAAAACCATCTAATAGGCTTTAGATAAGTTTAAGTCGTCGAATTTAGCTTATCTTTTAAGTTTATATAAATCGTTCATTAATGAAGTAATCACTGCATCATCATGGTGTCATAAATAAATTTATTTATTTAATGTCTAAAAAATACCATGATGTAGAAAATATATTTATCTTCCCTATTCCTATTTATAGTCTAAGAGATAATTTATTTAGACAAAATTACAATTGTTTTACTTAGGTGTTACATACTTTTGTTATATTTTCCTTTCTTTAAAAAATAAAATGATAAAATGTCACTATCACACAAAAGTGATTCCATGGGGTCTCAAAGTTGGAAAAAGGAATCCCATGGTCGGCCATGACACAAACAATAGCATTAGGACACATTTTGGGGTCATTTTATATTATTATGATATTATGTCATTACCCTTAACTACATGAATACTAATTAATGATGATAATTAAAGATAATTGTAGTCGTTCCTATTCATAATGTCCAAAAATAAGAGTCTTAATTACATAATTTGAACCTTATGATTCCAAATATGGAATCTATTTTACCAAATTCCAAACACATAAATTACAGTAATTAATTTAAAAATAATTCCCATTGTCGAAACCAAAGACGAGTTTTTAAGAAATAAAATCTATCAAAAGATAGACTTGTTTTTACATACAATTGAAAAGGTAAATTACTTACAATAAATAAAATTGTATTAATTGATAAGAACATAATTCAGTTATACTTTAAAACCAATTAAAATTATAATATAACTATATAAATAAATTGGATGAAAAGGCTGTTTTCAATTAAAATACAACATTTTTTCACTATTCATTTAAAATGAACATTATCAGAACAATACCAAAAAAATCACCCTATGATATATTTGATATTCCAAATTCAAAAATGATGTCTATTTTAAGAAATTAAAAACATATAAGTTTCATTAATAAATTATATATTTAATTCACATTGTACAAACAAATACCATGTTTTTAAGAAACAATATCTATCAAAAGTTTGTCAATTGGTTATGTCAAATTTCAAGGTGAAATTAATTCTAATGAACACCATTGGATAAAATGGTAAAATTATATTCTAGTTATAATTTAAAACCACTCGATAGTGTAATTTAACACTATAAATTATTTTGACTTAAAAATTTGTTTTTATGTATCTTTCACTATTCATCGAAAATTCGATGTTCTTAGAAAAATACCAAAAATTCAACTTAGGAAAATTTCGATATTCCGAATAAAAATAATGAAGTCCATTTTAAAATATGGAATTTATATAATTAAAAAGGTGTTTATTACTATTCATAAAGGCTACGTTGATTTGTTGTGGTGTGTTAGAATCGCAAACTTGCATACAATGCAAGCTATTGCATTATTGAAAGAGAAGTGTATCATGGAAGCTTGGGGTGTTAAATTCTTCCCTCCTAAAATAAATTGCATCCTCGAAATTTGAAAATGATCTTCGAAAATAAAAGGTTGAAAATAGAGAATACCATTGTGGAAAACCCATATCCGAAATAGGGTTAATAAAAATATAACTTTAAAAGAAAGAAAGAGAAGTAAAAAGGTCACCCGAGATAGCCCATACTAGGATTCTATGAAAACATGGGTATGGAGGAGAAAAACCCATCAAGGTTTGAGGGAGAGTTGTAGAAAAAATTATTAGGAGAATGTTAACTACAAGAAAATCACAAACTTGTGATTGGTTAAACGGTCATTGATTCCCCAGTAGGGAAAGTTAACAGACAACATTTTTGTTTTAAGTTAACTTTCATAAAGTTAAGGAATTTTTATAGGAGATTTACTAAGAATGTAAGGAAATATAATTACTTGTCATGTAGACTTTCATTCTTTAATAAATTTTTACCACAAACCCATCTTTTACTCCAAAAGTTAATAGAATTCAAAAATATTATATTCATCATAATCGTAAGAGGTTCTAAAAATTAACACATACCATTTAGATTAGGAAAACTATTTGGTAATAACCAGGGACTTCCTGTAGGCTAGTGGTAGGTAATAAAGGTCTGTCGTACTATGGTTGTGGGTTCTATTCCTACAGCTTTGTCTAACGTGACGGGTTATCCCCCGACCTGCAGGTTGTCCTTTTCCAAAAACAATAGTATTATAATATTTGAAAAATAATCATTAGAAAAGTTTTAACCTTAAATAATACTATTCAATGTTCAACTTAATCCATTCCAAACATTATAGTTATCCAAAATACCTCTTTCGAGACTCTCTTTAAAAGGTATCTAAATTCCAAAAAACAATTGTGACATCATCTTGCTCAAATAAAATAAAGATTCTCTTTTTATCACATACTGAAAATATGATTACCTTAGTCATATTAATACCTCAATGTGAACAACACGTATTTCAGTACAACCCCTATATATATCACATTATTCTTATAACCATAATATAATTCTTGAGTCCAAAAGCACCAATACATTAATTATTCCACTTCAACTATAGTTACAGCATAAGATTGGCATTGACCCCTTGGCCTTTTCTGTGTTATGATTCCATGATGCTTAAGAAATTCATTTTCATAATGCCTAATTTCCCTACAATTGTAGCATTCAACATTGATAGAATATTTCTTTCCCTTGCAATCACAATCCTGGTGACCTTTTTCTCCACATTTATAACAAACTCCCATTCCATTTAGGCATGTACTGGGGTGATTATTCCCATAATTATCGCATAATGGAAAATCCTTCTTTCCCTTTTCCCTTTTATCTGTCTCCTGTTCCACCATTCTCTTCTTCTCTTGCTTTTCATTATTGTCATAAGATTTAGAGAATTCCATTTCTGTCTTGATAGCACACGATAATATATCTTCATATGTTGAGAAATATTATGATACTAAAGCTCAACGGATAAATGGTTTTAACCCATCAAAGAAACGGTCAATCTTACTTCATGGGTTACGTATATAATTTGCATCATGCCTCGCTAACCTTGTAAAGTTAGACTCATACTTTGCAACATTATCATCCTCCTTTTGCCTCAGACTCAGGAATTATCTTTCCATATTTGCTTGATGGTCATGAGGAAATTATTTTTCTATTAAAATTTCTTTAAACTTTTTCCATTCTATACTTGATACTTCTTCATCTTCCTTTGTATTTTGAATCAATGACCACCACTGATCAGCATCTTCAGTGAGGCGGTAAACTGCCATGACAACTTTTTCCCTTTCACTACTCCCTAAAGCCGGAAATATTTTCTCTAGGGAATTTATCCATTTCTCATCTACTAATGGATTTGTACCCCCATTAAATGTTTTTTGTTGTTTCCTCATGAAGCGGTCTAACATTGATCATCCATGTTGCGGATCAGGGTGCTCCATACGAGTAAAGTTATTATTCATAACCTGAGTGAGTTTTCCCAGTCTGGTGATAAAGCTAATCAGAACCAGTTGTATCACCGGCTCCACTATAATTATCTTGAACAGGAGGGAAATCCTTACATATAGTGCATGAATTGATATAGTTTCCATTCCTTCCACTAGGCGCCATTACTAAATAATGTCATAAAATAGATTAGTTTATGAATCGAAATACATAATAACAATCATTCAAAACACCTAAAATAAATTGAACAGTTTATGGATATAATCCATAATCATAAAAAGGTTTTCTTTGATGAAGTATATACTCATAAACCCTTCATAATGGTTTGTAATGAAATCATGAATTATCATAATCATATCCCCCAGGATTGTTGTAACCAAGAGTGCAGCGACACTCGTTGTTGTGCACCAGTTCCCGTTTGAGTATAACTCAAAGCGGTGTTTTCAGGTTTTACCCCTAGGTATATCTATGACAGAGCTGCCTCTACCTGCTCATATCCATACAAGGATTTATTTATTGGAAAACACACAAAATCTCTAAAATACCAAAATTATAGGAAGTTATTCTAAACTAATCCTCAAATTCAATCTTAGGGCTATGTTCTCTAATCAGTGTTTATCTAAATCTAGCTTCCAAGGCTAGTACTAAACTTCCTCTGATACCAACTGTCACACCCCATCCCTAGTTACCTTGATTCAGTTCATTATTAAATAATGTTTAAATGATCACAAAAGATCGTGTCTTGAAAGACCGATTAGATTAGTAGCCTTGAAACACTAAATACATTTATAAGTTTTACATTACATCATGAAATAAAAACAACGACGACATCTTCTCCCGTTTTGAACACATGTATCCCTTTTAATATCCCTGATGGTCAATCATAATACACTTCTTCACATCCTGGGAAAGATAAATCATAGAAGGTGGTGAGATCAGATTCTCAGTAAGGATAACAATACAGCCAAAATGTTCATAAACAAGTATAAACATTTATGGAAATTTTATAACTAAAAAAATCTTTTTAAACTTGAACTTCATAATAACATAGAAAAAATAAAATGAAATAATTCCATTTAGTTATTCACATGGATATTCTACTAGTATAATATTCCCGTACAATATCAATAACCACTTTCATAATGATGGAATGCATAATGCCAGACTATCATAACAACATAGTCAGGGTCTTGTGCCAAGAATACAATTAAGATTTTGTCAAGCCCCTCTACAAAGACACTAGTTTGTCTCATGAGACCTACTGATGCATCAAGGATCGATAGCAGGCTCCAGACGTCACTTACTAAGTCCAATTCATTCCTTATATGAAAAGATTTAAACATATCATAAGCAATTCCCAAGAACCATAACATAATCGTATCATATAAAACATGCATAAAGGAAACATAACATTTCCACATTTTAATCACAAGATATTAATATAACACATTGATATAATCAAAACATTATCAAAACCATTTTCAATACCAAAATAAAATTAAATTAAAACTTGGAATTTATATTTCATTTAAAAAATGTTATGGTTTGTAGAGGAACCATAAACTCAAATAATGGTCCCGGTGGCGAAGAAGTCGTTGTCTCCACAAACGTAAGACAAAACTTTCCTTTTATCATTTAGTAAAAACTCTTTGTATAAAAAGATTCTTTTTAAATAAAATTAAAAGTCAAATGGATTTATACACTATATAAAGAAAGTTGTGTATAAAACAAAATATTCTTCAATGAATGGATATTGAGATGAAGTCCCTTACCTCGTGTCCGACTTGACTCAATAGTTCTTTAATATCCTGAATAATAAACTATATATAATTTATATTTGTTTAAGATCATTTTTCAAGTTCATTATTCCTTTTACATTACTTATTACCATGTTATGAACATTATTTATACATTTAATTTAATAATGGCCGTTTTGTCAATCCTTGGTACTTGAGTCAAAAATAAACTTCTTATAATTGCATGTTGTTTATGTGGTAAAATATCCATTATATACACAATTATATTCATGATTTAGATATCATATATATCATATATATTCATTATATACATTCATTTATAATATTACATAACAGCTAGAGGTAAGAAATGAAATGCACCGTTCATGGAGACGGTAAGCCGTACGTATGCATGAACTCTACTTTCATTTCTATTTCATATTTAATGGAATTAAAACATAATGATACATAGTTATATCATAATTAAAGTATATTATCATATATAATATCATTAAATCCATCCTTTATACGTCTCATATATGGCATTAACGATTCAAATCACTTTGAGGGGGCGGTAGTCCGCACTTCCTAAAATGAGATTATCGTGTTTACCCATAATAAAAATCATAAGGGTTTGAAATAAATTTAAAATACAAAAGAATAAGAAAAACATAAAAATAATATATATCATATATAAATATAGTCACATCATAATGTCCAGCATGAGATGTGTTAAATGAATATTGAACAATCATTGTTTCATGAGGCAGTAATTCACCACCCATAGAAACAATATGTTCTTTAACTATTAGATGGAGGTGTGTGTAAGTGTAGTTAGAATAATTCTCATAAAAAAATCCAAGTATATTTAGGATTATGTTGTATTTACAAAAGAAAAGAAAAAATTAGTTTAAGGGGTTGTATAATCAAAATAAAACAAAAGAACATAAGACAAGACATTACCTTTAAATCGAGTAACTCCCCTTGGTTTGAACCAAAAGGGTTTCTTGAAGACCTTTCTGCCTAAGGTAAGGGTTCTAGTATTAAGGGATGAAAGTTGATAGGGTATTTGGTCAGATTTTGGACGACCTAAAAGGCTTTTATTGTGTGAATAAGGTGGTAGAGGTGGGGGCCTTTTATAAGAGGAGAGGAGGAGCTCTTTTGGAAAAATTAAAATGTTACTTTATTATGAAATTATTTTTGGATTTTAAAGGTCCCTAAATGATATATTTATAGGATAAGGTGATAAGGGATCTAAATAATACCATAAAATAGGCTTTAGACAAGGGTACATCTTCAATTTTACCTTATCTTTTCATTTTATTTAAATCTCTCATTAATGAGGTAATAACTGCATCATCATGGTGTCATTAATAAATTTATTTATTTAATGTCTAAAAATTATAAAGAAAAATACTATGATGTAGGAAATATTTCTATCTTTCCAATGATTATTTATATGTTAAGAGACAATTTATGTAGAAAAAATTAATTTTTTTTACTTAGGTGTTACATACTTTTGTAATATTTTCCTTTCTTTAAAAAATAAAATGATAAAATGTCACTATCACACAAAAGTGATTCCATGGGGTCCATAAGTTGGAACAAGGAATCCCATGGTATTAAATGACACAAAAAATAGCATTAAGACACATTTTGGGGTCATTTTATATTATTATGATATTATTTCATTACCCTTAACTACCTGATTACTAATTAATCATGATAATTAAAGATAATTGTCGTCATTAGTATTCATAATGTCCAAAAACAAAAGAGTATTAATTATATAATTTGGAACTTATGATTCCAAATATGGAATCTATTTTACCAAATTCCAAACACATAAATTGCAGTAATTAATTTAAAAATAAATCACATTGTCAAAACCAAAGACGGGTTTTTAAGAAGTAAAATCTATCAAAATATTGACTTGTTTTTACGTCAAACTGAAAAGTAAAATTACATCCAATGAACAAAATTGTATTAAGTGATAAAAATATAATTCAATTATACTTTAAAACCTATTAAAATGAAAATCTAACTATATAAATAAATTAGATGAAAAGGCAGTTTTGAATTAAAATACTAAATTTTTTCACTATTCATTAAAAAATGAACATTGTCAAAAAAAAATACCAAAAATTCACCCTATTCCATATTTGATATTACAAATTAAAAAATTATTTAAATTTTAACAAATTAAAAACATAGAAGTTTCATTAATAAATTATATATTTAATTCCCTCTATATTAGAAAATAGCGTGTTTTTTAAAAACAATATCTATCAAAAGATTGTCAATTGTTTATGACCAATTTCAAAGTGAAATTAATTCTATTGACCACCATTGGAAAAAATGGTAAATTAATATTCTAATATTACTTTAAAACCACTCAATAGTATAATTTCACAGTATAAATTATTTTGATAAAAAAAATTGTTTAAGTATCTTTCATTATTCATTAAAAATTGGATGTTCTCAGAAAAATACCAAAAATTCAACTTATGCTAATTTCGATATTTTGAATCCAAAAAATGAAGTCCATTTTGAAATATAGAATTTATATAATTCAAAAATTGGGTATTACTATTCATAATGGCAACTTTGATTGGTCGCGGTGTGTTAGAATCTCAAACTTGCGTACAATGCAAGCTATTTCATTATTGAAAGAGAAGCGTCTCATGGAAGTTTGGAGTGTTACAGTAGATATATGTTTTAAGCCATAATTTATTTCAACATGATATAATACTTTCACAAATATAGGGTATCATCCGCCTTCTTGGTCAAAATTATAGGTGAATCCCAAGGTGAAGTATTGGGTCAAATAAAACCCTTTACTTCTACGTATCCCACCTTATTATTCAGTTAATAATGTTCTATAGGTTCTATCCTATAAGGGGGAGTGGACATTGGTTCAAACCCTTGCATTATATTAATGGTGAACATCAAATTTCTCCAAGAGGTAAACCAAAAAATTCACTAGGGAAGATGTCTCCAAAATGAACCACAATAGGAGAGTAGTCTGTATACCACATTTCCTGATCAAACATAAAGAGGATATATATAAGAAACAAAGAATTTTGTCAAGGGAATTTCAATTTTTATGTTTATTACATCAAGTATAAATAACAATAAATTACACAGAGAACCAAATACAAACTTTATCAGTTAAGAATGAATTAAAATAAGAGGTATTTCTGGAAGTTAAGGAACCTATACTAGTGAAATAGTACCCTAACCTTAGTAATAGTAATATTAACCTTATTAATTGTAAACCAACCAAATTGATAATAACGTTGCCCATGAAATTATAAACAAAATTTAGGAATCTTATCACTTAAATTATATTAAAATTTTCTCACATTATAAGTTACTAAATATTTTAGAAATTATTAATTAATTGTTGGGATTTTTATAATTTGAAAATATTAAATGAAAATTTTCAAATAAATAAAATTATTTATAGAAAGTTTTCCTTCATAACATTTATTCACAAATTAATATTATGTTGTCTTAATATTTGAGGATAATTTAAAGAAACCATATATAATTTCATATAGAGTTACAAAATAAAGTATAATATTAACAATAGTATTTTTCAAGTAAATAATGGTTTTAAGTAAAAATAATAATTTAAATATTTAGAAAATTATTTTCAAAAAATTGAGTTAATTTTTTAATTCTATATGTGTAAAAATAATTAGGGTCTTTTTTGTGATTTTTCTAAAATAGATGAATTTTTATGAATAGTAAAATATGGTAATTTATAGAATAAATGCATTATAAGATAATAATAATATTAATTTACACATGGATGATGTAAGCACCATAATATTGAACTTATCATTATTATTTTAATATATTTTTTGATAATTCTCAAACTATTCATAGTCTGGTTCCCAAATAACAAAAAATGAATTAAATATTCAAAAACACCCATATCCTCCACTATAAACACCACTTTTCACCACCCCTTCTCCCCACACCTTACAAGATTTCTGACTTGTAAAAATTATTTTAAATCTTATTACTAAGACCATCCCCAACATCCATGAACTCATTGTCTTAGAATAATATCAAAACCATTTTCCAAAGGAGGTTCTCAAAATGTAGAATTTATGAGATATAACCCTCTTCCATTTCATTTTAATTTATTTTAATGTTATTTTATTTTATTATTATCCCCTCATATCCATTCATCCAAATAGAATTATAAATCTTGTATCTTAAATATACTATAATTTTTAGGCTAATTTAACAATCCATCATCAATCCCCAAATCGTCTCTCTTGTATTGGGAAAATAGAAATGTTGTTTTTGAGGTGTTGTTTCATCACCTTCAAGGATGAAAAGTTTTCATTTTCATTAACATTATTCAATATTGTTCAAGAAAAAAATTAAATGGTTTAATCAAATTAAAAAATTTATATTACAACCCTTTGAATTTTCTATAATTAACACACATACAAAATACTAAACGATGAAAGAAAACGAGTTCATTGTGATCTAAACTCTCTAAAATTAATCTAAAACGATTACCAGTAACACCTTATCTAATGATTCATCCTAATATATGGGAAATACAATATAAAACCCCAATTAAGCTTATTAATGTTAATTTAAAACATATAATTTCAATTCTAGGTAATTATACCCATTTTACATGAACGTCATTACTTTTAAACAAGCAAAATGATCATGAAACCCGATAAAATAAAAGCTTATAAATGATGAAATTATACACTATAACACATCAAAAAGGACATAAATAAAATTAATAAAACTAAAATGAATAAAATAAACCTAAAAAAGGTTATTAATTAATTAATTAATGGATTTAATTTGATTATATAAGGCATTAAGGTCATGTGTCAAACACATTCAGACATTACGTAATGGATTCTACCCAAACCTTGATCATTCCTTCATGTTATTTTTCCACTATATTTAGACAATGTAATTATTATTTATTTTTATATAATTCAGATATATTATGTTTATATATTGCAAAATCAGATATCCAGATCAATATATCTATCATTTATAGGGAAATACATTTTTTATAAGGTTCCTTTCTCAAATGTTCCTGATACGCAAGCCTGATTAAAGGAACTTCTTGATTTCATACCCATTTTCTTGTACAATACATAATATTTATTAAAAATTCATAATTATTATTTCTTCACTAATTTTTTTAATATTTTTAATTTATATGTATATAAAAATCAATTTGATAAATTCAAATGACTTTTCAAAAAGAACTCTTCTATGAAAAGTAAAATGGATATTTCTCTGAAGAATTAATAAATTATTTTATTATATTATTTTAATCTATTCCAACCAATATATTGAATTTTTATATTTATATTTATCTCTTATTTTTACCATCCACCCAATTTAATTAAATAGTTTCTAACCAGTTTTATTGTTGATGTGCTATCTTGATAAAATTCATTATACTAACCAGAATGGTTAGTGATTATATTTGCTATGTTTGGAATGTTAAATACATTTCATATGTATATGTTGTTTATGTTTGTCCCCAATCATGTGAATAATTCATTAGACTTACTTAGAGATCTGTGGGCCCTCTTTATCCCTTGATGCATAAATAGGTATCACACGACAAAATAGAATATGGTTTTTCCCACTTTTCATGGTGTCATGGCTGTGGTTTTGATTCTATATTTATGATGTCTAGAATTATGAATTATCTCATTATGAAACCTATTATTGTTATTTCATGTGATTATTAAACTAGTACAATATTCGTGATTTTTTTTATTATGGAATTATTTAATCTGATTATATTCTTTCCATTTTATGTGGAATATTATGTTTTAATGACATGTGTTTTTAGTTATTCACCATTTTTTATTATTTATATGTATTATAGATTCCAATGTATTGATTATCCTTAATGAGCATCTGAGCTCCCCCATTTATGATGTTTTATTTTACACCGGATGTGAATATGCATATAATGAGTGACTAACATGGATAATCTAGGGGTTCAGTGAGTTACTAATGGATTTACTATGTTTTTCCATTTATAAGTTTTCATGAAAAATTATATTATGTTTTATAAATTTCAAAACTCATAGCAAAGATCGTTCCTTTGGGATTTATGTATTATAACTATGCCACTGTAATAAAGTAAGGCATCCACTCTGGGAAACAGGGGTCATGGTCATTATAGTTGTTACTCGAGAAAGTTATGTAGAATCCTTGAAAAATAGATTTAGAAAACATATATTAGGTAACATATCCCTAAGATAGACATTGAGAATAATCATATAAGAACGTACTATAATTATGGTAAAGTATTGATTATATGAGTCTTCCTAGAAAAACATCCATTTATGGATACTATAAGTGGTCATGGTTCTAGAAAAGATGTGCATAGGGGTAACAAATCTAACAATCTATTATGGTCCAGACTCGGGGTAACCAAGTAAATGAAAATGGGCCTTTCTCAGCTTCTTCATTGAAACTCTAGGTTGATATGATTAGGGTAAGTCACATTTTCTTTACTAACCAATATGAAGGATTTAAAAGTAATATGACCCCAAAGAAACTAAGTTTATGATTATGATATTTTCTATTAAAAAACAAGAATATATGTTATCTTTATATCTATTTTTATATTATAAATAATGATTCATAACCTAATCTAGTGCATGTTGTTATTTAGAAATGGATCTTAGTGAATGAAATAGAAACCATATCATTTCACATATCACATGTATGTATTACGCACATATGCAAGATAATGACTTCGGTACTGGATATGCGACTGGTACTGTTAAAATTATAACTATACTGGGATAGATGACTCTAGTTATGAAAAATAAACATAATCTTATAGAGGAACCTGATCCCTAATGTGGAGAAGCAATTTTAGATCAAATTATACAACAACAACATCCACCAATAAATGGGACAACAAACACATTTGTATCTAAGAAGTGGATAACTTCCTATGAGAATATATTTAACAATTTGGTATTTAATGAAAGGGAAAAGGTTATCATGGAAATTTATTGCCTCTCACGAGATGTGGATCAATAGTTGTCGTCGATTCAATACAAAAATAAGTACCAAGAAATTTCGAATATAGAATGGAAATATTTTATGTAAATATTCCTAGAAAGATATTTCCATCATGAATAGTGAACATAAATGGAGAGATCGTTCTTGAATTTTAGGAAAAATGTCTATGAGAATATAACGACCCATACTTTACATACATTGTTAATACTTCAAAATTGAAGCATACATATTACAACATATAACAAAACCACGAAAAGACCGTATAGGTATAGTGTCTTTAGAAACTGGGAAACATAAACAACTGGTTCATAAAGCGTCTACACTATCTCCCATTTATTTCATCATATCTATAGTCCCATTTGGCATTTCTTACTTAATAACCTTCTTCCTGACCTGGGGAAAGAAAACATATAAAAGGGTCGGCTCAAATGCTCAGTATGGGTAAACAAATGAAATATCAATCACATCATATACATAAGCACATAACTTTTGGAAATCTTAACCTGCAAAAGAGATCATAATTTCATAACATGGGATAAATCATGGCAGTGTAATGTAATCACAATAATCATAACATTAAACATTAAACATTGTGGAATTCACACATAACCATAGAGAATCATTTCTTGTTAGTCAAGACTCATTGCCAAGACTATCCTAGTGGACAAAGTCCCTTTCTGAACCGAGTCACCCTCGTTTCAGTCCTGTTTCACTGAACCGGTATAACCTACTGTTCCAGCCATGTCCATCTCATGAGATATAAAATCATTACCCAATGCATTGGAGGGAGATATCGGTCCCACCCATCTCATAATGATACCATTATTATGTGTGCCACAAAATCATAAATCATACATCATTGCATAACCCATGTAATAAAAATGGGAATCATAAACATCATGACATCATAAAACAATTCATATAGGATAAAGGAATTCATAAAAATATTTCCATCAAAACATAATCAAACCCATGTAATAATAGGGATAGAAACATAACCCTATATTGTTTTATATGGAAAATAATTTTGATAAAACACTTGAACTCCATTCATGAGGAAAATATGATTTCTACTTCAAAAACAATTTTCATTTCCTAACATGTCATAAAATTATAACTAAAAGAAGTTGATTAAAAATAAACTTGAAAACATGTAAAGGAAGCTTCTTGGAAATAATTTTTTCAAAATCCATTCATGTAGTATAAGTTAAAAAAAACATTCTTTGTACTTATGTCACAAAAGTCAAAAAGTACCTCGTACGAAAAACGACAAAAGATTCCTTTCATATCTTTTTCTAAAAACTCACTGAAGGGTAAAATAGGATTTAAACAATTGTAGTAGAATGGAAATAATATTACATATTTAGGAAACATGGATGTGGATGATAAAATACACCCCAGTAAATAATAAAGTATAAACAATCTCGGATAAAAATGAGATTGTGATATTTCCCTTACCTTAGGTCCGACTTGCTTTGTAAGTGTTCGAACCTCCTGTATAATGATTTAAATAATGTTATTGACTTATTCCAGAATCATACTTAGTTTTATGATATCATATATGGTCATATTCATAGCTTCTTAGTAGTAATATTTCATTGCTACTTGTTATTTGGGTGTTTATAACTTTTTGTTCTTATGCGTGTTTTGTCGAATAAATTCTTATTCTTATCTTTAGGTTATAGATACCTCATTTCCAGAGTGGTATTAGTGTAATATATATCATTTTCATTCATTCAATTTATTTATATAATCATTATGAAATGAAGATCATGTAGAACGAGTCGCATCACATAGTGGAGACGGTATTCCGTACGTACGCACGAGTGATGATATCATTCATATGATCGTGGAATTGTATTGGAGTATATGTATACTATTTCAGAATCAATATCACTTTATAATAGTCATATATGGTCATTATTTACACCATTATACCCATACAAGTAAGGTGGTGGTGGAAAATAGATTACACCACGGCGTGGAGACGGTATTCCGTACGTACGCACACGCGGTGATTTCTTTTTCCGTATGATGGATAGATGGTGAAATAGGGTTGTTTCATACTTATAATAACATATCAGTATATGAGTGATACTGATGTTATTACTTCATAATGAAAAAACTAAAGAAGAAGAAGTGGAAGAAGAAATAAAGATGAAAGAATCGGTAACGGACATTACCTCTTCTTTGAAGTGCTTCTCTGAGACCTTCTTTTAGGGCACTAAAATTGGTCTTTGAAGAAGAACAGAACCTCTAGGATGTCTCTAGGGAAGTGGATAGATGAAAGTGGAAGGGGTTGGCCGAGATTGAAGGCTCCAAGTGGTGTGAGGAAGAGGGGGAGGAGGTGTCCTTTTATAAAGGAGGAGAGGGCCACCTTTGGAATAACTAAAACTATTACTTTATTATAAAGTTAAGTTCAGTATTAAATAGCTCCAAATTGATATATTTCAAAGATAAGATTGGGATGAGTCGAAATCCTCTCATACAATAGAATTTATACAAGTTTAGGTTCCTATTTTAACCTTATCATTTAGTTTTATCATTAAGTTAAATAATTTTACTTTTACCATGTCTTCTTGTGTTCTTATACTATAAGGTTAATAAACTTACTATAAGCAGCCAAACGAACCCCAAGTTGTTGATTATTAATATATATAACCTTATCTAAGTCATTTGGCCGAACCTTAGATTTATAGGAATAAAATAACAGTTACCAATATAATAGTTTTTTTAAAAACTATTTTATGTCAATTTTGACACTATTTAGTAATTGATTTTTGTGAAAATCATAACAGAATTATTAGTTCGCACCATGTAACGCCCCGACCCCAGCTACCCAGAGTCGGTGAATTACTTCGTAACATTGGCATGATCACAAGAAAGATCAAATCTCGAAAGACCGATTGGTTTAGTAGCCTTGGAAACACTAGATATATTCATAAAGTTTTACATTACATTTCAAAGTGAAAAACTACTACAACAACAAAGTCTTCATATCCACACTATTAACCCCTCATAATATCCCCGCAAGTCAATCATAATTTACTTCTTCACTACCTGGGGAAAAATAAAACATAGAAAAGGGGTGAGCTCAAATGCCCAGTAAGGATAACAATATAGCGGAAACTTTCATAAATAAGAATAAACATTTAAGGCAATGTATAACTAAAACAAAAGCCTTTTAAATATTAACTTTCAACATGGTATGGCATAAATAAAATGAAATAATGCCATTTACTTATTCACATGGATATTCTACTAATCAAATAATCACATGCAAAAATCAATAACCACTTTCAAAATGTTGGAATGCATAATGCCAGACTATCATAACCACATAGCCAAGGCCTCGTGCCAAGACTACAAATAAGATTTTGTCAAGGCCTTGTGCCAAGACACTAGTTTGTCTCATGAGACCTACCGATGCATCGAGGAGCTATAGCGGGCTCCACCCGTCACTTATTAAGTCCAATGCATTCCCATATGAAAAGGTTTAAACATAACGTAAACATTCGTATTAAACTAGCATACGAAATGTCAATACTTTCACCACAAACCATGAATGGTATAAAAATAGCACATCCACAGTCAAACATAATTCATTCGATACAATATGGAAGATTGTATTGTATCACATTAACCTCAATCAATAATAATGAAGGATGTTGACATAGATGAAAATAATCATCAAAACTATTTGAGAGAAGTATCCCCCTTTTCTTGAAAACATTTAAAAGTCACACTATTTGTCAAGAAGCCATTTAAAAATAGATTTTTGAATCAAAGTGTCCCATACCACTTTGAAACTTTTTAAAAGGAGTTTTAATTTGTAAACTTTAATGTCCATATAAATAAATCCTTAAAACCATTTTTTAAAACATGGACATTAATGAGAAATATTTAGATGAATAAGTCTTTAAATCATTTTAAAAATGGTATTTTAGTTAGAGATTCCAACCAAAAGAGACACTTGAATACAAATAATTGTGGTAATCAAAACTTTGTAATATCATGAGAATAAAGGGATTCATGATATACTATGTCAAAGTACGTTATATACACCACATAAAAGTGATTTGGTGTATATCAACAAAGAAGTCTCAATGGAATGTAAATTGAGATGAAATCTCTTGTAAAGGTTGTATCCTTAGGTTAAGGATAAATCAATGACATAATTATGTGTGACAAATATAAATACACTAAATATTATTGGATATTCAGTGTAAAACAATCAAAGGACATTCACACATATTCTTGTAAAAACAATACCAACGAATTGGATGTTTAACTCAACAAATGGAGAATGAGTTAAAATTACTCTTATCAAATTCATATCAATGACTTGAGAATTACCAATGGAGTGATTATGTGCATCAAACTTATATCCACAGGAAGGGGAGTGGAAATTATGACATAATCAAATGAATAGTGATTCCACACATAATCTTGGGGTAATATAATCAATGAAATATGTGTAAAGCCAAATGAGTGGAAATTGAAATCTCAAATTCCCTTATTGATTAGGTAACTTAAGAAACAAACACCCATGAAAGAAATATCATACCATGATGATGTAAATACCCATAAAATAAATTATATTACACAATGAATACAATCATGGGTAGTACACATACACCACATGCAATAATTAAGTGGTGATCAATGGAATTCTCGCGGAATTAAAAGTGAGACAAGAAACCCCTTACCACGTTAATCAACTGAGTCGCATGGCCAAAAGTTAATAACCACCAAATGATTTACAGAATAACATGAATATAAAGTGAATCATGATAATATATATCAAATGGAAGTACACAATACACCACTTTCAATAATTTAGTGGCGAACAATGGAAGTCTCACGAAATTGAAAGTGAGATAAGAAGATCCCTTACCTTGTACTTTTCCTTGGTTGGGGTAGGTTAAACTCCTGTATAATGGTGAAATAGTTGTTATTAAATTATACAAGAATCACATATATTAATATGATATCATATATGATCTTTTAACATTGATTTGTTAAAAATATCTTAGAATTATTGTCGTTTCGGGAGTTAACTTACTCATTTTCTTTTATATGTTCTGTTACATAAGCCATGGTTGTTGTATCTTATTCATATCCAGAATGATATTAAAATTATTTTTAACCCCAAAATGAGAATAAGACTTGAATGGATATGATGGAGAATGAATCTTATCGCGTTCGTGGAGACGGTAGTCCGTACGTGCGCACGAACGCTACTCCCATTTAATTTTTATTTTAAAAGAATCTAATCCAAATGATACATAGGTATATTACTATTCCAGTATAGTATTTTATATGTGTTACTTAAGTTCATTAACACCATCCTTTATACGTTCCATGTGTGGTATGAACGAGTCATATCATTTTAAGGGGGCGGTAGTCCGCACTTCCTCAAATGAAATTATCGTATGTATATACAACATGAAACGAATAATGGTATGAAATAAAATGGAATTACAGAAGCTTATATATAAAATATATATCATTAATATCATATTTAATTACAGTTCCATCATAATGGCCACCATGAGAGGTGGTAAGATGTATTTGAACAATCATCGTTTCGTGAGGCGTTAGTTTGCCATCCACAGAAACATTATGTTCATCATCCATTAGATGGAGTTGTGTGTATGTGTAGTTTTAATCCTTCTTATAACAACATCCTAGTATATTTAGGATACTGGTTTTGTTACAAAAGAAAGGAAATAAAAAGATTTTGGGGGTTGGAGAAGCAAAATAAATGAAGATACTTTAAGAGAAATTGTTACCTTTAATTTAGGTAACTCACTTTGGTTGGAACCAAAAGACTTCTTGAAATGATTTCTGCCTAAGGGGAAGCTTCAAGGAGGAGGATAGGGATGTGGGGAGCTTAGTTGGGAAGAGTTTGGATGAGCCATGTGGCTTGAGAGGTGTGAGGAAAAGAGAAGGAGGAGTGCCCTTTTATAAGAGGGGTGAGGGGCACCTTTGGAAAAGCTAGAAATATTAATTTATAATAAATTCATATTCGGTTTCTAATGGATCCAAAGTTGACTATTCAAATGTTAAGGTGGGGATAGGTCGAAACCCACTCAACCAATAGAATTTAGACAGGTTTGGGTACTTATATTAACCTTATCTTTAAGTATTAACTCTAAGTTAATTAGTTTCACTTTTACAATGTCTCTTTGTATTTTTATATAATATGGTTAATAAACTTACTATATACATCCAAGCGACCCCCAAGTGGTCCATTAATGATTAAACTATCATAATATAAGTCTCTTGGCCGAACCTTAGATTTTTAGGAATTTAATATCAATTAATAATATAATACTTGTTTTAAGAACTCTTTTATGTCAATTTTGACACTATTCCATAGTTGATTTTTGTGAAACTCATAACAGATTGATTACTTCGAAAAAAGTCAATTAAATCAATCCTAATATATCATATTATCCTAGAAATTTAGTTTAATTCATTAAAAGTTTCATATTATATTTATTTGGGTATTTATAATATCAATTATTTTAATTTTTTACTATTATAGTAATTACTGCATCATCATTGTGTCATAAATAAAATAAATTATTTAATGTCTAAAAATTATAAATAAAATATCATTATGTCGGAAATCTTTTTATCTTTCTAATGAATATTTATAATCGAAAATCCAACAGGTATAACCCTATGTAAAAATTGTTCTTCTAAAAGATGTAAGCTTATGCCATTTTTATTTTTATTTTAGCTTTATTAATATAATGTGTCATTATCACTTACAAGTGGATCCATGGGGTCCCAAAATTGACACAAAGATGCCCATGGTCGACCATGTATCAACCAATAGGGTTAAGACACGTTTTAGGGTAATTTAGTATTATTATAATATTATTTTGTTTAACCCTTATTTACCGGATTTACCCTTAACCATGGTAAATAAAATATTTACCGCAGTAATTATTCAAAATGTCTAAAAATAAAAGTTACCTATTTACACAATTTGAACATCCTGATTCCAAATATGGAATCCATTTTCCTAAATTCAAAACACAGAAGTGGCAGAAATTAATTTAAAATTAATTCCCGCTGTCAAAACAAAAAGCGTGTTTTTAAGAGATAATAACTATCAAAAGATTGGCACTTGTTTATGTTCGGTTTAATTGTAAAATTATGTCCAATGACCAACATTATATTAAATGGTAAAAATATATTCTAAATATACTTTCAAACCAATCAAATTCATAATTTATCACTATTAATTATTTTGATTAAAAAAGTTGTTTTTAATTAAAATTTAGTAATTTTCACTATTCATCAAAATATGAAAGTTATCCGAAAAGTACCAAAATTTCACCTTAGGCTAAATTAGATATTCCGAATCCAAAAATGAAGTCCATTTTGAAATATAAAATATATATAATTTTAAAAAGTAGGTATTACTATTCACAACGGCTAGTTTAATTAGTTGTGATGTGTGTTAGAACTCGAGGTTGCGTACAACACACGTTATCGCATTATTCGAAGGGAAACGTACCGTGGAAGCTTGGGGTGTTTCATTTTAAATTTTTGATGTCCCCATTTATTCAAAAAGTTTAAAATATTGTATTTAAAAAGGTTTCACTATTAGAAGTTGATAAAAGTGAAATACTGAAAATGAATCTGTTCTTGCAATATGACTAAGAAACTCATAATAGGGATTCTAAAATTATAAGGATTATATAAAGTTCAAAATGTAGTTAATACTATTCATGACCTCTTTTAATGGTGTGATTGAACTCGGTGTTGCGTGTAGTGCAAGTTATTGAATTATTTTTAAGAAATAACACACTCTGAAATCCTGGGGTGTTACATTCTCCCCTCCTTCAATAAATTGCGTCCTCGCAATTTGAAATTGTTCTTTGAAAATAAAAGGTTGAAAGTAGAAAATATATTTGTGGGAAAACCCACATCGGAAATTGGGCTACTAAAATTTAGTCTTAATATGAGGAAAAGAGAAATCAAAGGGTCTCCACCAAATTATGATCTTGATTAGGAGAACATTGGTGGCAATTAGAGACATATAATTGGAGGAAAAACGTAAATATTTATAGGTAGTGATTGAGGTCATCAATCACAAAAAGTATAAAATTGAGGTCCTTAAACTCATCAATCTATGATGATTTGAAGTACCATCGGTTCAACAAAATATAGGGTATTGGGATAACACATTTTTGACGTTTCAAAATATCTTAGTTGAAATCCCACATCGAAAAATGAATTAATGAGGCCTCTATTTAAAATAAAGAGTGGAAAGTATGAAGATTACCGAAAATAACACATACTAGGGTTCCATGTAGGAAAATATGGATATGGAAGAGAAATCTAACCATCAATTATCTGATGGAGAGTGGTAGAGAACATGGCTATGAAAAGGCCAACAATCCCAAAGCCATAAATTCGTGATGATTTAAGGTACCATCTAGGGAAACATTTTTGTTCTAAGTTCCTTTTATTAATGTTGAGGAATTTATTTATGAGATTGGCTAAGATCATAAGGAGATATACTTACTTTATAATCAGAGTTTTATCCATTAATAAGTTTCTACCATAAACTCATCTTTCACTCGTAAAAAAAAAATTATATTTATACTATTCGTACAGGGTTCCAAAATAAACGAATTTATAATTCATCTACCAGATCTTTTAAAAAAACTACATTATTTAATCCAGGACATCTCTTGGGCCAGTGGTAGGTGATACACCCTTGTCGCCCTTCGGTTGCGGGTTCAAGTCTCGCAGCCTTTCCAGACGCGACGGGTTGCCGCCCGACCTCCGGGTTGTCCTTTTATGGCAATCCAAAATAATCCAAACTAGAACTATCCAAAATACTTCTGTCTAAACTCACAGTCCAACATTTATAAGGAAGGTAAACATAATATAGATCCTTTTTACCCCGTAATAGAATATGAATACCTTCATCATGTATTACCATATTCCTTATTGATTACATTCATGCTCCCTTATTCCATATAGAATGCTGGATATACTTTATTAATCCAAAAATGTTTTAAACCCCAACAATGATGGAATATACAAATCATTAACCAGCTTCAAGGTAGTCAAGAATATCCAATATAATTTATCCAAATCAATCATGTATTATTCTAAAATCACCACCTCGGTATCTGAACCATATTATGGTTTATCTTTCTCTCAACCATATATTTTCCAAACATTTAACCTGCTATTGAGTCACTTTTCTTTGTTCCACACCATCTCAAGTCCTTAATGAAATAGTACTGCAGTACAATCCTTATATACTCCATAATTATTATAAAAAGTACATTGTTGATACAACACTCAATTGACATAATCAACATAAGAACTCTAATCATTCGTCTTCATCTGTGGTAGTATCATAACTTGATTATTATCCAATAGCATCATTTGCGGCATAGTCTGATGACTGGGACATAGGTTTGTGTAGTGTCCAAACTCCTTGCAAATGAAGCATTGTACATTTGAAACCATTTTCTTACCCTTGCAGTCATGTACTTTGTGCCCTTTTCCTCCACACTTATAACAAACTCCCATTCCTTTCAGGCAAGTTCTAGGGTGTTTCTTTCCACAGTTACCACATATGGGAAAATTCTTCTTTTCCCTCTTCCCTTTATCCATCTTTCTCTCTTGTATCCTTTTCTTCTCTTGCTTCCCTTCAAAGCCATAGGACTCAGTAAACTCTTTACTTATCTTATCAACACATGATATTATTTCTTCATATGATGATAATACATGGGAGACTATTTCTCTTATCAATTCTAGCTTAAGACCATGAAAGATATGATCCTTCCTTCTCTTTGGATCATGTGCATTTCTGGAGTTCTCATTCCTTCTACTGGGTGCCATTTCTAAACAATGGCATAAACTAGATCTGTTTATGAATGAAAATACATAATCCCATACTCATAAAACACTTAACATAAATTGATCTATTTATGGATATAATCCATAATCATAAAAATGTTTTCTTTGAGGAAGTATATACTCATAAACCCTTCATAATGATTTGTAAAGAAACTGAGAGTTATCCTAAGCATATCCCCCGGGAGTGTCGTAACCAAGAGTGCAGCAAGGCCCGTTGTCGTGCACCAGTTCCCGTTCGAGTCTAGCTCAAAGCGGTGTTTTCGGGTTTTACCCCTAGGTACATCTGTGCCAGAGCCGCCTCTACCTGCTCGTATCCAGACAGGGATGTATTGCTCGGAAAACTCACAAAATCTCTACAATACCAAAATTCTAGGAAGTTCTTCTATACTAATCCTCAAAGTTCATCTTAGGTCTACGTGCTCTAATCAGAGTTTATCTAAATCTAGTTTCCAAGGTTTGTACTAAACTTCCTCTGATACCAACTGTAACGCCCCGACCCCAGCTACCCAGAGTCGGTGAATTACTTCGTAACATTGGCATGATCACAAGAAAGATCAAATCTCGAAAGACCGATTGGTTTAGTAGCCTTGGAAACACTAGATATATTCATAAAGTTTTACATTACATTTCAAAGTGAAAAACTACTACAACAACAAAGTCTTCATATCCACACTATTAACCCCTCATAATATCCCTGCAAGTCAATCATAATTTACTTCTTCACTACCTGGGGAAAAATAAAACATAGAAAAGGGGTGAGCTCAAATGCCCAGTAAGGATAACAATATAGCGGAAACTTTCATAAATAAGAATAAACATTTAAGGCAATGTATAACTAAAACAAAAGCCTTTTAAATATTAACTTTCAACATGGTATGGCATAAATAAAATGAAATAATGCCATTTACTTATTCACATGGATATTCTACTAATCGAATAATCACATGCAAAAATCAATAACCACTTTCATAATGTTGGAATGCATAATGCCAGACTATCATAACCACATAGCCAAGGCCTCGTGCCAAGACTACAAATAAGATTTTGTCAAGGCCTTGTGCCAAGACACTAGTTTGTCTCATGAGACCTACCGATGCATCGAGGAGCTATAGCGGGCTCCACCCGTCACTTATTAAGTCCAATGCATTCCCATATGAAAAGGTTTAAACATAACGTAAACATTCGTATTAAACTAGCATACGAAATGTCAATACTTTCACCACAAACCATGAATGGTATAAAAATAGCACATCCACAGTCAAACATAATTCATTCGATACAATATGGAAGATTGTATTGTATCACATTAACCTCAATCAATAATAATGAAGGATGTTGACATAGATGAAAATAATCATCAAAACTATTTGAGAGAAATATCCCCCTTTTCTTGAAAACATTTAAAAGTCACACTATTTGTCAAGAAGCCATTTAAAAATAGATTTTTGAATCAAAGTGTCCCATACCACTTTGAAACTTTTTAAAAGGAGTTTTAATTTGTAAACTTTAATGTCCATATAAATAAATCCTTAAAACCATTTTTTAAAACATGGACATTAATGAGAAATATTTAGATGAATAAGTCTTTAAATCATTTTAAAAATGGTTTTTTAGTTAGAGATTCCAACCAAAAGAGACACTTGAATACAAATAATTGTGGTAATCAAAACTTTGTAATATCATGAGAATAAAGGGATTCGTGATATACTATGTCAAAGTACGTTATATACACCACATAAAAGTGATTTGGTGTATATCAACAAAGAAGTCTCAATGGAATGTAAATTGAGATGAAATCTCTTGTAAAGGTTGTATCCTTAGGTTAAGGATAAATCAATGACATAATTATGTGTGACAAATATAAATACACTAAATATGATTGGATATTCAGTGTAAAACAATCAAAGGACATTCACACATATTCTTGTAAAAACAATACCAACGAATTGGATGTTTAACTCAACAAATGGAGAATGAGTTAAAATTACTCTTATCAAATTCATATCAATGACTTGAGAATTACCAATGGAGTGATTATGTGCATCAAACTTATATCCACAGGAAGTGGAGTGGAAATTATGACATAATCAAATGAATAGTGATTCCACACATAATCTTGGGGTAATATAATCAATGAAATATGTGTAAAGCCAAATGAGTGGAAATTGAAATCTCAAATTCTCTTATTGATTAGGTAACTTAAGAAACAAACACCCATGAAAGAAATATCATACCATGATGATGTAAATACCCATAAAATAAATTATATTACACAATGAATACAATCATGGGTAGTACACATACACCACATGCAATAATTAAGTGGTGATCAATGGAATTCTCACGGAATTAAAAGTGAGACAAGAAACCCCTTACCACGTTAATCAACTGAGTCGCATGGCCAAAAGTTAATAACCACCAAATGATTTACAGAATAACATGAATATAAAGTGAATCATGATAATATATATCAAATGGAAGTACACAATACACCACTTTCAATAATTTAGTGGCGAACAATGGAAGTCTCACGAAATTGAAAGTGAGATAAGAAGATCCCTTACCTTGTACTTTTCCTTGGTTGGGGTAGGTTAAACTCCTGTATAATGGTGAAATAGTTGTTATTAAATTATACAAGAATCACATATATTAATATGATATCATATATGATCTTTTAACATTGATTTGTTAAAAATATCTTAGAATTATTGTCGTTTCGGGAGTTAACTTACTCATTTTCTTTTATATGTTTTGTTACATAAGCCATGGTTGTTGTATCTTATTCATATCCAGAATTATATTAACATTATTTTTAACCCCAAAATGAGAATAAGACTTGAATGGATATGATGGAGAATGAATCTTATCGCGTTCGTGGAGACGGTAGTCCGTACGTGCGCACGAACGCTACTCCCATTTAATTTTTATTTTAAAAGAATCTAATCCAAATGATACATAGGTATATTACTATTCCAGTATAGTATTTTATATATGTTACTTAAGTTCATTAACACCATCCTTTATACGTTCCATGTGTGGTATGAATGAGTCATATCATTTTAAGGGGGCGGTAGTCCGCACTTCCTCAAATGAAATTATCGTATGTATATACAACATGAAACGAATAATGGTATGAAATAAAATGGAATTACAGAAGCTTATATATAAAATATATATCATTAATATCATATTTAATTACAGTTCCATCATAATGGCCACCATGAGAGGTGGTAAGATGTATATGAACAATCATCGTTTCGTGAGGCGTTAGTTTGCCATCCACAGAAACATTATGTTCATCATCCATTAGATGGAGTTGTGTGTATGTGTAGTTTTAATCCTTCTTATTACAACATCCTAGTATATTTAGGATACTGGTTTTGTTACAAAAGAAAGGAAATAAAAAGATTTTGGGGGTTGGAGAAGCAAAATAAATGAAGATACTTTAAGAGAAATTGTTACCTTTAATTTAGGTAACTCACTTTGGTTGGAACCAAAGGACTTCTTGAAATGATTTCTGCCTAAGGGGAAGCTTCAAGGAGGAGGATAGGGATGTGGGGAGCTTAGTTGGGCAGAGTTTGGATGAGCCAAGTGGCTTGAGAGGTGTGAGGAAAAGAGAAGGAGGAGTGCCCTTTTATAAGAGGGGTGAGGGGCACCTTTGGAAAAGCTAGAAATATTAATTTATAATAAATTCATATTCGGTTTCTAATGGATCCAAAGTTGACTATTCAAAGGTTAAGGTGGGGATAGGTCGAAAACCACTCAACCAATAGAATTTAGACAGGTTTGGGTACTTATATTAACCTTATCTTTAAGTATTAACTCTAAGTTAATTAGTTTCACTTTTACAATGTCTCTTTGTATTTTTATATAATATGGTTAATAAACTTACTATATACATCCATGCGACCCCCAAGTGGTCCATTAATGATTAACCTATCATAATATAAGTCTCTTGGCCGAACCTTAGATTTTTAGGAATTTAATATCAATTAATAATATAATATTTGTTTTAAGAACTCTTTTATGTCAATTTTGACACTATTCCATAGTTGATTTTTGTGAAACTCATAACAGATTGATTACTTCGAACAAAGTCAATTAAATCAATCCTAATATATCATATTATCCTAGAAAATTAGTTTAATTCATTAAAAGTTTCATATTATATTTATTTGGGTATTTATAATATCAATTATTTTAATTTTTTACTATTATAGTAATTACTGCATCATCATTGTGTCATAAATAAAATAAATTATTTAATGTCTAAATATTATAAATAAAATATCATTATGTAGGAAATCTTTTTATCTTTCTAATGAATATTTATAATCGAAAAGCCAATAGGTATAACCCTATGTAAAAATTGTTCTTCTAAAAGATGTAAGCTTATGCCATTTTTATTTTTATTTTAGCTTTATTAATATAATGTGTCATTATCACTTACAAGTGGATCCATGGGGTCCCAAAATTGACACAAAGATGCCCATGGTCGACCATGTATAAACCAATAGGGTTAAGACACGTTTTAGGGTAATTTAGTATTATTATAATATTATTTTTTTAACCCTTATTTACCGGATTTACCCTTAACCATGGTAAATAAAATATTTACCGCAGTAATTATTAAAAATGTCTAAAAATAAAAGTTACCTATTTACACAATTTGAACATCCTGATTCCAAATATGGAATCCATTTTCCAAAATTCAAAACACAGAAGTGGCAGAAATTAATTTAAAATTAATTCCCGCTGTCAAAACAAAAAGCGTGTTTTTAAGAGATAATAACTATCAAAAGATTGGCACTTGTTTATGTTCGGTTTAATTGTAAAATTATGTCCAATGACCAACATTATATTAAATGGTAAAAATATATTCTAAATATACTTTCAAACCAATCAAATTCATAATTTATCACTATTAATTATTTTGATTAAAAAAGTTGTTTTTAATTAAAATTTAGTAATTTTCACTATTCATCAAAATATGAAAGTTATCCGAAAAGTACCAAAATTTCACCTTAGGCTAAATTAGATATTCCGAATCCAAAAATGAAGTCCATTTTGAAATATAAAATATATATAATTTTAAAAAGTAGGTATTACTATTCACAACGGCTAGTTTAATTAGTTGTGATGTGTGTTAGAACTCGAGGTTGCGTACAACACACGTTATCGCATTATTCGAAGGGAAACGTACCGTGGAAGCTTGGGGTGTTTCATTTTAAATTTTTGATGTCCCCATTTATTCAAAAAGTTTAAAATATTGTATTTAAAAAGGTTTCACTATTAGAAGTTGATAAAAGTGAAATACTGAAAATGAATCTGTTCTTGCAATATGACTAAGAAACTCATAATAGGGATTCTAAAATTATAAGGATTATATAAAGTTCAAAATGTAGTTAATACTATTCATGACCTCTTTTAATGGTGTGATTGAACTCGGTGTTGCGTGTAGTGCAAGTTATTGAATTATTTTTAAGAAATAACACACTCTGAAATCCTGGGGTGTTACACACCAAGTTAATTAAATAAATACTAACATGTCATATTAACCTAGAAAATTAGTGGGATTCATAAAATGTCTCAAATTAAATTTATTTTGGTGTTTATAACATTAATTATGTTAACATTTCCTTAAAAGGGTAATTACTGCATCATCGTTGTGTCATAAATAAATTAATTTATTTAAAGTCTAAAAATTATAAATAAAATATCATTATGTAGGAAATATTTTTATCTTTCTAATGAATATTTATAATCTAATTTATCTTATGTATAACCCCATATTAAAAATGTTTTAGTTTTTAATCTTTGATTTTAACTATTTTAACTATTCATTAAATAAAATAATATTAAATGTCATAATCTAATCCAAGTGGATCTAAATGGTCATATTATATTCATAAGTTTGTTTTTGGTCGAATTACACTTATCCAATAGAATTAGGACATGTGTTAGGGTAATAGTAATATCATATTTACCCTTAGTTACCCTATTTACTATTAACCGCGGTAAAAAAGTAAAAAGTTACTATTCACCAAAAAATTATTTTTATCTCATTGAACCACATTTTACTTACTGATATCAAATGTGTCTATCGGATTTTCGAAATTCCATTCACAGAAGCGGTAAAATTATGTTTTATGCAAAATTCAGTTTTTAACCTACCACTTAGTGGTTTCACTATTCATCAAAAATTGAAAGTTTTCAGAAAAATACCAAAATTTTACCCTAGGCTAATTTCGGTATTCCGAATCCCAAAATGAAGTCCATTTTGAAAGATAAAATTTATAAAATTTCAAAAAGTGGTTATTACTATTCATAACGGCTATTTTAAATAATATTTTAATAGCATATCGTTGTTTAGTGAAACTCGGTATTGCGTACGACGCAGGCTATAGAGGAAGGTCGTGATTTCGTGTAAAGCAAGCCAAGAAAGTGTTGTGTAGAAAAAGATTCCTTTGATGATTTATATAACATAAAAGCCTCAGGTGTTACATTCTACCCCCCTTAAAATGAATTTCTCCCTCAAAATTCGTCACTTTGTAACAAACAGATTAGGATACCTCTCCCTCATCATATCCTCAAGTTCCCATGTAGCTTCTTCTAATTGGTGGTTACTCCATAAATTTTTCACCAATCGAGTGGTCTTGTTTTGTAGTACTTTTTCGCTACAATCCAGAATCTCTATCGGTTGTTCTTCATAAGAAAGATCTTGCTCCAGCGGTACAACTTCTGAGCTGAGTACATGTGAAGGATCAGGTATGTACTTTGTCAGGAGAGATACATGGAACACATCGTGAACTTGAGAAAGATTCGGTGGAAGCGTCAATCGGTAAGCTACCTTCCCTACACGATCCAGTGTTTCGAAAGGACCGATATATCTAGGGCTTAACTTCCCCTTCTTTCCAAATCTCATGACTCTCTTCCATGGAGATATCTGTAAGAACACTTTATCGCCCACTTCAAACTCTAGGTCTTTTCTTCGGCTGTCGGCATAACTTTTCTGTCGACTCTGAGCTGCTCTTATGTGTTGTTGAATAGATCTGACCTTTTCTGCCATTTCATCAACGAGATCAGGTCCTAATAGCTTTCTTTCCCCAACTTCATCCCAGCAAGTTGGAGTCCTACATTTCATTCTATAGAGAGCTTCATAAGGAGCCATCTAAATACTGGAGTGAAAGCTATTATTATAAGAAAATTCCACCAAAGGTAGGTGTTGATCCCAACCCCCTTTGAAATCCATATAGCAAGCTCTCAACATATCTTCTAGGGTTTGAATTGTTCTTTCAGACTGACCGTCTGTTTGAGGATGATAAGCAGTGCTGAAACTCAACTCTGTATCCAGAGTATGCTGAAGACTTCGCCAGAACATCGAGGTAAATCTCGGATCCCGATCAGATATAATAGACATTGGTACTCCATGCAATCTTACCACTTCCTTTACATATATCCTGGCAAGCTGATCCAGAGAGAAATCCTCTCTAATAGCAATGAAGTGTGCAGACTTTGTAAGACGATCAACTATAACCCAGATAGCATTATTGCCTTTGGATGTTTTAGGAAGTCCTGTGACAAAGTCCATAGTAATGTTTTCCCATTTCCATTTGGGTATGGGTAATGGTTGTAACATCCCCTTAGACTTCTGTCTCTCAGCTTTAACTTGTTGACAAACCAAGCATCGAGAGACATATTCAGCAACATCTCTTTTCATGTCATCCCACCAGAAGTACTCTTTCAGGTCCATATACATCTTCGTGCATCCAGGATGAATAGAGAATGAAGAACTATGAGCCTCATCCAGCGTCTCCTTCTTTAATTCGGGGATGGGAGGAACACAAACCCGATTCCTAAACTTTATTATCCCATCAAAATCAAGGTTGAACTCAGGAACATTTCCCACCTTCTTTTGTAACTCGACATCTTCTTTATGTGCTTCTTTAATCTTCACATGTATAGATGGTTGAACATTCATTTGAGAAAGATAAGATTTTTCCCCTTCCATTATAATTCCAAGATCAATCCTTTGTAAATCCATAAATATTGGATCTTTTGTGATCCTCATCATGGATAAACTAGCATGGTCTTGTCGACTTAATGCATCTGTCACCTTGTTTGCTTTCCCAGGGTGGTAATGGATTGAGCAGTCGTAATCCTTAATCAGCTCCAACCATCTTCTTTGACACATATTCAGCTCCTTTTATGTGAAAATATACTTTAAACTTTTATGATCAGTATAAATATCACTCCTTTCACCATAAAGGTAATGCCTCCAAATATTTAATGCAAATATTACCGCAGCTAACTCCAAATCATGTGTTGGGTAATTTTGCTCATTGATTTTCAACTGTCGTGAGGCATAAGATATCACCATATCATTTTTCATAAGAAAACACCCTAATACCTTCTTGGATGCATCACTATAGATCACAAACCATTCTCCACTACAAGTCAGTGTGAGCACAGGTGCACTGGATAACCTTCTTTTCAACTCCTTGAAATTCTCTTCACATTCTTCCGTCCAGACAAACTTAACTCCTTTCCGAGTCAGCATGGTGAGTGGATTAGATAATCATGAAAAATCATTCAAAAAACGTCGATAATATCCAGCCAAACCAAGAAAACTTCAGATCTTAGTTACATATGTTGGTCTTGACCATCTTTCGATAACCTCTGTTTTTGCTGGATCCACAGATATTCCCTCTTTTGAGATTATGTGACCCAAAAACGCAACTTTTTGAAGCCAAAATTCACACTTGGTAAATTTGGAATAAAGCTTCTCCTTTCTCAGGGTCTTTAATATAATTCTCAAGTGATCTTCATGTTCTTCCTTGCTCTTTGAATAGACAAGAATATCGTCTATAAAGACTACCACAAATTGATCAAGATAGTCTCTAAAGACTCTATTCATCAGATCCATGAAGATAGCATGGGCATTAGTAAGACCAAATGGCATCACTATAAATTCCTAGTGTCCATACCTTGTACGGAAATCCGTCTTCGGTATATCCTCCATTTTGACCCTTAATTGATGATACCCTGAACGAAGATCAATCTTGGAAAAGTATTGAGCTCCGCGTAGTTGGTCAAATAGGTCATCAATGCACAGGAGAGGATATTTGTTCTTGATAGTGATCTTGTTAAGTTCTCGATAATCAATGCAGAGTCTCATTGATCCATCTTTCTTCTTAACAAATAGAACAGGTGCTCCCCAAGGTGACGCACTAGGGCGTATGAATCCTTTATCAACATTCTCTTGGAGTTGCTTCTTCAATTCCTGCAACTCAATTGGGGCCATTCTATAAGGTGTCTTTGAAATAGGCAAAGCACTCGGTACGAGTTCTATTGAGAACTCAACTTCACGATTTGGTGGAAGTCCCGGTAATTCCTCCGGAAAGACATTATCAAACTCCCGTACAATGGGAATATTCTTAATCTTGAGTTTCTCAACAACCATTTGAGATAAATAACCTTCATTTAGTGGAATCAAGACCCATAAGATAGAAGAAATTTCCACTGGAAGGTTATGTTCATCCTTGCATTGATAGACGATCATAGATTGATCTGGAATATGAAATGTGACTTCCCTTCTTTGGCAATTGATATGAGATCCATATAAAGAATGTCAATCCATGCCAAGAATCACATTAAATTCCACTATAGGAAGGATCACAAGATTTGCACGAAGCACTTTCCCACAAACTTCGATCGGAGAAGAATTATAAACCTTTGATGCGACTGTTGTGCCATTAGGTGTTGTCACAGCTAACTCAACATCTAATTTTTGAGGTAATATGGTGATAACCTTAGAAAATTATTCAGAAATAAAAGAGTGGGTGGATCCAGAATCAAATAAAACATTTTCTACTTTAGAGTGGATGGTAAGTGTACCTTTCACCACATCGTTATCGTACTCCACATCGCTGATAGAAATTTCATGTGACTTTCCTTTGTCTTTATACTTGAGAGTTTTTTGACGTCGACCATCATCATCAACCCTTGGATTAGGGTATTTATTGGCATACTGCCCCATCTCCTTGCACTTGAAACATTGAAGTGTAGTAGTTTCATTCTGTGTATCCCTTCCTTTGTTTGCATCATTAGACATCATCTTCCCATCATCGCGGCATTCAAATGCCCGATGACCTTCCTTTCCACATTTGAAACATTTACTTGTCCCTTTAAGACAAATCCCTCTATGTTTCTTTCCACACTTTGAGCATAAGGGAAAGCTCATCTTCTTTTCAGTGTGCTCTTTAGATTTTCCTTTGAATTCCATTTTCCTCTTCTTATAAAACCCATATGACTGATGGGTTACTCCAATCTCCATCTCGACTTTAAGAGCACATCGAACGATTTCCTCGTAGCTATTGAAGTCCCTTATGGATAACGCCCTTCGAAGACTTGGTTTTAAGCCACTAAAGAATCGATCGATATTACTCTCAGGTTGGATAATAATACCAGAAGCGTACCTTGCAAGTCTTGTAAAATATTCTTCATAGGTACCAACAGATTCATCATCCTTTTGCTTTAGTTCAAGAAGCTCTTTCTCCATCTTTGTTCGGAGAATACGAGGGAAGTACTTATTGAAAAATAAGTTCTTGAACTCGTCCCATTCCATGGACTCAATTTAATCCCTTTTCCTCTTATTCTTAATAAGATTCCACCATTGATCAGCATCTCCTTCCAAACGATACACTGCTAGGATGACTTTATCATGTTCAGAACATTGAATAACTGAAAATATCTTTTCAGTAGTACTAATCCATTGTTCAGCAACTAATGGATCAGTAGACCCGCTGAAAGAAGGTGGACGCTGCCTCATGAAGGATTCAACAGAATGTTGCTCCTTCCTTTGCTCGTTTGGAAGTCCTGCATGATTCATAGCTTGAGAAATTTGTCTGATCATGGCTACAATATTTTGCATTCCAGCTCCCATAACGTTTGGTAGCTCAGGGGGACAATCATTGCATTTCCCGTCGCATTCCGCATTAACACGGTTTCTTCGGGTTCCAGCCATTGACTAGAACCAAGAAGAATAGTGTGAGCAACACTAATTATAATTGGAAAACCACATAATCAAGAATAAAATTTCACACTTAAGGTATTATCATAGGTTATTCATGGCCATTTCTAAAACACTAAGATTGTGTTATATGCTTAGACTTATCCTTAGGGTTCTTACTAAGGCTTTCACATCCTAGTTTCCAAAGGTTGACTATACCTTTCCTCTGATACCAACTATAAGGACCCATACTTTACATACATTGTTAATACTTCAAAATTTAAGCATACTTATTACAACATATAACAAAACCACGAAAGGACCGTATAGGTATAGTGTCTTTAGAAACTGGGAAACATAAACAACTGGTTCATAAAGCGTCTACATTGTCTCCCATTTATTTCATCATATCTATAGTCCCTTTTGGCATATCTTACTTAATAACCTTATTCCTGACCTGGGGAATGAAAACATACAAAAGGGTGAGCTCAAATGCTTAGTAAGGGTAAACAAAAGAAATATCAATCACATCATATACATAAGCACATAACTTTTGGAAATCTTAACCTGCAAAAGAGATCATAATTTCATAACATGGGATAAATCATGGCAGTGAAATGTAATCATAATAATCATAACTTAAAACATGAAACTTTGTGGAATTCACACATAACCATAGAGAATCATTTCTTGTTAGTCAAGACTCATTGCCAAGACTATCTTAGTGGACAAAGTCCCTTTCTGAACCGAGTCACCCTCGTTTCAGTCCTGTTTCACTGCACCGGTATAACCTACCATTCTAGCCATGTCTATCTCATGAGATATAAAATCTTTACCCAATGCATTAGAGGGAGATATCGGTCCCACCCATCTCATAATGATACAATTCTTATAAGTGCCAGAAAATCATAAATCATACATCATTGCATAACCCATGTAATAAAAATGGGAATCTTAAACATCATGACATCATAAAACAATTCATATAGGATAAAGGAATTCATAAAAATATTTCCATCACAACATAATCAAACCCATGTAATAATAGGGATAGAAACAGAACCCTATATTGTTTTAGATGGAAAATAATTTTGATAAAACACTTGAACTCCATTCTTGAGGAAAATATCCTTTCTACTTGAAAAACACTTTTCATTTCTTAACATGTCATAAAATTATAACTAAAAGAAGTTGATTAAAAATAAACTTGAAAACATGTAAAGGAAGCTTCTTGGAAATAATGTTTTAAAAATCCATTCATGCCGTATAATTTAAAAAAACATTCTTTGTACTTTTTTCAGAAAAGTGAAAAAGTACCTCGTACGCAAAATGACAAAAGATTCCTTTCATATCTTTTACTAAAAACTCACCGAAGGGTAAAATAGTATTTAAACAATTTTAGGATAATGGAAATAATATTACATATTTAGGAAACATGGATGTTGATAATAAAATACACCCCAGTAAATACTAAAGTATAAACAATCTCGGATAAAAATGAGATTGTGATATTTCCCTTACCTTAGGTCCGACTTTCTTTGTAAGTGTCCGAACCACCTTTATAATGATTTAAATAATGTTACTGACTTATTCCCGAATCATACTTAGTTTTATGATATCATATATGGTCATATTCTTAGCTTCATAGTAGTAATATTTCATTGCTACTTGTTATTTGGGTGTTTATAATTTTTTGTTCTTATGCGTGTTTTGTCGAATAAATTCTTATTCTTCTATTTAGGTTATAGATACCTCATTTCCAGAATGGTATTAGTGTAATATATGTCATATTCATTCATTAAATTCATTTATATAATCATTATGAAATGAAGATCATGTAGAACGAGTCGCATCACATCGTGGAGACGGTATTCCGTACGTACGCACGAGTGATGATATCGTTCCTATGATCATGGAATTGTATTGGAGTATATGTATACTATTTCAGAATAAATATCACTTTATAATAGTCATATATGGTCATTATTTACACCATTATACCCATCCAAGTAAGGTGGTGGTGGAAAATAGATTACACCACGGCGTGGAGACGGTATTCCGTACGTACGCACGCGCGGTGATTTCTTTTTCCATAGGATGGATAGATGGTGAAATAGGGTTGTTTCATACTTATAATAACATATCAGTATATGATTGATACTGATGTTATTACTTCATAATGAAATAACTAAAGAAGATGAAGTGGAAGAAGAAATAAAGATGAAAGAATCGGTAACAGACATTACCTCTTCTTTGAAGTGCTTCTTTGAGACCTTATTTTAGGGCACTAAAATTGGTCTTTGAAGAAGAACAGAACCTCTAGGATGTCTCTAGTGAAGTGGAGAGGAGAAATTGGCAGGGGTTGTCCGAGCATGAAGTCTTTAAGTGGTGTGAGGAAGAGGGGGAGTATGTGTCCTTTTATAAAGGAGGAGAGGGGCACCTTTGGAATAACTAAAACTATTATTTTATTATAAAGTTAAGTTAGGTATTAAATAGCTCCAAATTGATATATTTCGAAGCTAAGGTGGGGATGAGTCGAAATACTCTCATCCAATAGAATTTAGACTAGTTTAGATTCCTATTTTAACCTTATCATTTAGATTTAACATTAAGTTAAATAATTTTACTTTTAACATGTCTTCTTGTGTTCTTATACTGTAAGGATAATAAACATACTATATGCAGACAAACGAACCCCAAGTTGTTTATTATTAATATATATAACCTTATCAAAGTCATTTGGCCGAAACTTAGATTTTTAGGAATAAAATAACAATTACCAATATAATATTTGTTTTAAAAACTATTTTATGTCAATTTTGACACTATTTTGTAAGTGATTTTTGTGAAAATCATAACAGAATTATTAGTTCGAAAAAAGTTAATTAAATAAATACTAACATGTCATATTAACCTAGAAAATTAGTGGGATTCATAAAAAGTTTCAAATTACATTTATTTTTGTGTTTATAACATTAATTATGTTAACATTTCCTTAAAAGGGTAATTACTGCATCATCGTTGTGTCATAAATAAATTAATTTATTTAAAGTCTAAAAATTATAAATAAAATATAATTATGTAGGAAATCTTTTTAGATTTCTAATTAATCTTTATAATCGAAATTATCTTATGTTTAACCCCATATTAAAAATGATTTAGTTTTTAAACTTTGATTTTAACTATTTTAACCATTCATTAAATAAAATAATATTTAATGTCATAATCTAATCCAAGTGGACCTAAATGGTCATATTATATTCATAAGGTTGTTTTTGGTCGAATTAAATTTATCCAATAGAATTAGGACATGTGTTAGGGTAATAGTGATATCATATTTACCCTTAGTTACCCTATTTACTATTAACCGCGGTAAAAAAGTAAAAAGTTACTATTCACCAAAAAATTATTTTTATCTCATTGAACCAAATTTTACTTAATGATATCAATCGTGTCTGTCGGATTTTCGAAATTCCATTCACAGAAGCAGTAAAATTAAGTTTTATGCAAAATTCAGTTTTTAACCTACCACTTAGTGGTTTCACTATTCATAAAAAATTGAAAGTTTTCCGAAAAATACCAAAATTTTACCCTAGGCTAATTTCGGTATTCCAAATCCAAAAATGAAGTCCATTTTGAAAGACAAAATTTATAAAATTTCAAAAAGTGGTTATTACTATTCATAACGGCTATTTTAAATAATATTTTAATAGCATATCGTTGTTTAGTGAAACTCGGTATTGCGTACGATGCAAGCTATTGAGGAAGGTCGTGATTTCGTGTAAAGCAAGCCAAGAAAGTGTTGTGTAGAAAAAGATTCCTTTGATGATTTATATAACATAAAAGTCTTGGGTGTTGCAGAGAATGTTTCTATGTATTAATCTAACATTTCAATGTCAGAAATGCAAGCTACAGACTACATATTTAATCCAAGGATTAATATTGATCGATTTTATGATGGGTTAAAACCATTCCTCTAAAGGGAGATTGTCTCCCAAACATTCTTATCTTTCGAAGACATAGTATCTTCTTTTATCAATATAGAAAGATAATTCCCTACATTTTATGATTTAAAATGAAATCAATATAATAAGAGGTCTTCCAAACACCTTGGGAATGAAAATAAGGAAAAAAGAATAAGGGAAGAGTTTATTTTACATTTTATGCTAATTGTGGGAATAAACACCCTGGTACTTTCTTGAAGGGAATGTTTGTTTTTTACTCAATTATTTATTTGATTCTTGATCATTTATTTCCTTTATATCTTCTCATTTTATAAAGAAAATTAGAGATTTTCCTTTTTATTTAATAAATTATTTTTCAGTCAAAAATCCTATGGGAAGTATCATTGCAACGAAGATGAGTTATTCAGTCCTCTTCATGATACATATATGTACTTTAATTTTGGACCTTTTCCTCATACCTATGGCTGACATTGAAATAATACATGGTATGGATTAGCTTCAAAAGTTTAATGCAAAAATCTATTGCAAGAAGAAGGAAGTAACAATTTTTCTGAATGATGTAGAATCCCTTATCATTAGGGTAGAAACCTAACCAGCTAACTCTAATCTAGACCCACCCCCAATAACTCTATTAAATTGAATCCTTAGGGGAAAATAAAACTTCATCTAGGGATAAGGAATGAAGTTATCAAATATAATATCTACCTATTGTGAAAAATATATATGTGTATTTTAGAGGATTTACCAAAACATCCTTCAAAGCGGGAAGTTGATTTCACTATTTATTTAATTCTTGTTTCAAGAACTATATCAGAGACGTTTTATTGAATATCCAATAAAAATAGTAGAACTAAAGAAAAACTAGAGGAATTTATTGATAAGGTATTTAATCACTCTAGTGTTTCTCCATAAGGATCCCCTATTCTCCTGTCAAGAAGAAAGATGAATCCATGGGGCTTTGTATTTACTATAGAGAAATCAATGCTATTACAATAAAGAACACGTATATCCAAACTCACATTAATGATTAATTTGATATAATTAATCGAGATCAATACTTATAAAAAATTAAGCTTTGATCATGATATCCTCAATTTCTTGTGAAAAAGGATTATATTCCAAATACCTCGTTTTGAACATGATAATGATGTACCTAATTTACAGTAATTTCATTTGGAATGAAAAATGAAACCTCAGTTTTCGTGGATCTAATGAAAAGAGTTTCCAATGAATATCATGGTGAAATTTATATGGAATTTATTGATGATATCATGGTATACTTCAAAATCTATGATGACCATGATAATAAATTATGTACTGTTATAAAGACTATAAAATGAAATGAATTATATAATAAATTTATCATGTTTTAATTTTTTCCTCCATAAGTTATTTTTTATGGGTGTATTCTCTCAAATTATGGAATATCAGTTGATCTTATGAAGACAAAGGTGGTTCATTAAGGGCATACACCTGTGAAAATAACTGCGCAACATAGTTTTATTAGTTTAGTAGGAGATTACTGGAACATTTGTCATAACTTCACCTAATTAGAAAACTTGTTAATCAAGATAACTCATAGAGGGATTAATATCATAGGGACAATGAAATGTGATGAATTTTTTAAAGAATTAAATAGGATATTAGTGAATGATCTGATCTTCACTCTACCATTGTGAAATAATGGATTTTTGATTTATAGTGATGTGTCAATGAAAGCACTCAGGTGTTTCCTTATGCTGAATGATAGAGTTATTGCCTATGAATCAAGCCAGTTAATAATTCATGAACATAAATATCCAAATCATAATCTTGAGTTAGAAGCTATAATTATTTCCTTGAAAAATAGAGACATTATATCCACGGACAAAGCTATGAGATATATAGATATCATTAGAGATTGAAATATATCTTCTCAAAGAAATAAATCAACATGAGGCAATGTAGATGGATTGAACTACTCCAAGATTCTGATTATTCAATACACTACCTCCCAAGGAAGGTGAATAAAGTAGAAAAACCTTTGAATAAGAGGGATCATGGAGTTATGAATAGGATGAGGATTGATAAGGATCTTATGTAATTGGATCAAGAAAAAATGTATATGGAAATTATCAAGAATAGGTAAAACATCATTAATTTTTTAACTGGTTTCCTAACCATATTTATTGGGAATAATTAAAATTTATCAGAGTTATGATGATAATAATTAAAATTAAATAAAGGTTGTAAATAATGGGATGTTGTCAAACTTCTTTTGTGATTATAGAATTATTAAATTTTTTAGGGGAATCTATGAGCCCTCTACAACCGAGCTAAAAAGGGATTCATTGTATAGTGCTTATAGATTGATTTTCTATATACACCGTGGTGTCACTAAGATGTATATAGATATGAAGAAACTTTTCTGATAGGATAATTTGGTGTGGTAAATTGCTGATTATGTGTCAATATAGTTAGTGTGTCAATAGGTGAAGGCTAAAAGAAAACGTCCTAGAGGTTTCATAAGGCCCATAATTATTCTTATGTGTAAATGGGATGACATAACTTTGAATTATTTCACTAGGTTAACAAAAACTCAAAAAATGATTGATACAAATTTTGTTGATTGTTAACCATCTTACAAAATCTACTACATTCCTTACTCTAATGGAGTTTTTTCCAATGGAGTTACTTGCATAACTCAATATTAATGATGTTCTAAGACTTCACCGAGAACTTATTTTTATTTTTTTTATCATGATCCTTTATTTACATATAAATTCAATAATTGTATTTAGAAATATTTGGATACAGATATTTTATTGAGTACTTCTTATCAACCTCAAATTGAAATCAAGTCTAAAAGGTCCAATAAATCAATAGAAGACGAGTTGAGATCACACTCACTCAACTTTCAAGGAATGTGGGATTATTATTTTTTTGGAATAATTTTATAACAACAATAGTATCTATTTATTCATTCCAATAGCACCATATAAAGCATTGTATGGAATAATACTTCGTATAAAAATGTGTTGAGATTAAATGGAGAAAGTAAGCTTGTAGTTCTAGAGTTTGTAGAGAAAAAAATAGAAAAGTTAATGAATATTCAAACCCATATCAAAGAATCTCAAAGTATGAAAATGATTTATGAAGATAATCGAAGGAAGGATCAGTAATTTCAAGTAGGAGATCATATTTTCTTTATATTATCTATATAGAATGGTGTTATATGAATTGGAGAGTAATGGAATCTATACCCTAGGTTCATTGGTCCTTTTGAAATTCTTGAGAGAATTGTAGTAGTGGCTTATCATTTCGAAAATCCACATAGCCTTTCCAAATATCACAATGTGATCCACAGATCTTTTTTATGGAAGTACATGCTAGACCCAACGCATGGTCTCACTTATGAAGAATTAGAATTGGAACCTGGTTTATCTTAAACTAAAGAGCCTATCTGGATTCTGGACACTAAAGAGTAGGTGTGGAAGAATTGGATGACTCAGCTAGTAATGGAACTTTGGGAAAATCTTAAAATTTATGATGTGACACGGGAACTGGAGGATTTTATGATGAATAACTTCCGAAATCTTTTCATGAGGTAACATTCTTGAAATATAGTGGATGATTTTTTTGTCGCAGAGGTGAATATAACAATTTGAGAATTCTATTAATGAAATTTTCTTTCTTATTTTTATTTCACATACTATAAGTCACATAAAATAACTTATTGAATAGAATAAAAACATTATAAATGATGAATGAATGAAATAAGAGGTATTTCTTAAAGTTAAGGAACCTATACTAATGAAATAGTAACTCGACCTTAGGAATATTAATATGACCCTAATGAATAGTAATCTAGATAAATGAATAGTAACATCACCCATGAAAGTATAAATAAAATTTAAGTGTCTTATAAATTAAATTATGATATAATTATATCACAGTATAAGTTAATGAATATTTTATAAATTATTTATCAATTATTGGTATTTTTGTAAGTCATAAATATATAATTGAAATTTTTTAATTAATAAAATTTTTTATATGAAAATTTCTTTTCATAAAATTTATTCATAAATTATTTTTTTTGTCTAATTAATTTAGGATAATTTAATTCTACCTTATGTAATTATTCGTTGTGTTATAATATCAGTTATAGTTTTAAAAGTTATATTTTTCAAGTAAATAATTATTATAATTAAAAAATAAATTTCACATATTTAGAAAATTATATTCATAAAATGGAGTTCATTTTTTATTATACACATAAAAAAATGTTTATGGGTAATTTTTGGAATTTTTCATATATAAATAAATTTTTTGGGGTATTGTAAAATACATTAATTTACCATATAAATATATTATATGTTAAATACACTATTCCATGAGTCATGGATTATCAAAGAAACATAATCACGAAATTATTATCTATATTTTAATATATTTGGTCATAATTATCTAACTATTCATTGTATTGAGGCAAAATAATAAGAAAATAAATTAAATATTCAAAAAAACACCACTCTCATCCACTATAAATACCACCCATCACCACCCCTTCTCCTCACATCATCCAAGAAATGATCATTCTAACATTTCTTCCAAATACTCCTTCCAAGTTCCTCCCCCATATCCATGAGCTCTTGGTATCATAAAAATACTAAATACAATATCTCTAAGTAGGTTCTCAAGGATGAGCGTTCAAGAAGAAAAATACGCTTCCTTTTCCTTTTAATTTCATTTCAATTTATTTTATTTTTAAATTCTCTCCTCACATTTTTCCTTCCAAATATAATCATTACTCTTGTAACTTAAATATATCTGAATTTTTTTAATGGCATAATCCATCATCAATCCCCTTATTCTCTCCCTTTTATTCTAGAAATTGAAACTTTATCTGTGACGTGATGTTCCATTAACTTCTAGGATGAAACATTTTCATTTTACTTCACCATATTAAAGGATATTACTGAAAATATATCAATTTTTGATGTTAACGGTAAAATTTATATTGAAACCATTTTTATGTTTCCTATATAACATATTTAAATAATACTAAACAATGGAACAAAATGAGATTGTTGTGATCAAAACACATTAAAATAAAACTAAAACTATTTTCATTAGCGTGATATCTAAAGATCTGTCCTCGTATATGGGGAAAAAATAAAAACCAATGACACATATTTATGTTCATTAATAACATATAATTCCAATTCCTAAGAATTATACCCATTTTACATGAACATGATAATTTATAAACAAGAAAACTAATTATGAAAACTGAGAAAATGAACGCTCCCAAAAAATGAAATTAAACTCTAAAACTCATAAAAAATAATTAATGAAATTAATATAAATAAATTAAGATACAGTTATTCGTTAATTAATTAATTAATGTATTTAATGTGGTTACCCATGTCATTAATTTCAATTTCAAAATACATTTAGACATAATTTTAAGGGTTCAACTTGAACCATCATATTTCCATCGGGTTATACTTCCACAATCATTACCCCAATTTAATGATTGTTTATTTATTTCCTTATTATATATTCTACTTCTATGTTACATACTCATATATCTAGACCATTTCATAATATTTTATGGGGACATACAAGTTTTATAAGTTTCACTTCTCAATTCTTCCAGATACTCAGGTCCAATTAAAGGGAACTTTCAGATTTCTTACACATTTTCAAGTACCACAAAAAATAATTTTTAAGAATCCATTATTTTTATTAATTCAAAAATTTATTAATATTTTATTATTTCTTATTTCATATTTTAAATTACGAAAAATAACGATTAATTTCCAAAAATAATTCTTATTTTCAAAGAAAAGGGGTTATTTCTCTCAAAATAGTTATCACTGATTTTATTAGAGAAGTTTTATTTATTTTAACACCACTTTTAAATTATGATATTTATTGGAGGTTTATATATTATTTTCATAATTGAGCATATATTATTAAATGGTTTTTGATTAGTTATACTACGAATGTTCTTTCTTGATACCATTCGATACACAACTCAGAATGGTTAGTGATTATGTTCACAAAATGGGGAAATTTATTTACATTTCCTATATAAATATATATATTTTATATGATTTTACCCATTATTATAATGAATTAATTGGACTTATTATGTGATTAGTGGGGATTATATATCCCCTCGATGCATTGGTAGGTCTCATTAAACAAACTAGGCTATGTTTTACCTATTATGTATGGTGTCTTGGCCTAGGCCTTGACGAAATGTTTATGATTTCTTATAGTATGCATTCCAGAAATTATGAACCTAGTAATTGATTGTCAATGTGATTATTCAGATTTTATAATTCCAATTTTTATGTATTATTATTTTTTATTTAATCAACTTTTATTTCATAGATTTTATACTCAATATTATGTTTTAATGACATATGTTTTTAGATAGTAATCATTATTTATTATTTTTGTTTACTATATCTTCCACTCTATTTATTTTCATTACTGAGCAACAGAGATTAATCTTTTCATATGTTTTATTTTTCCCCATGATATGAATATGTACATTAGGAGAGACTTTTTGGGATAATCTAGGACTTATGGGAGTTTCTATGGATTTTTTATGATTTTTCTATTCAAGTTGTAATGAAAAATTTATGTGTGTATTATATCTTTTCATAATAAAAAAATGATCGGTCCTTTGGGATTTGAGTCCTGTATCTATAAAAATCTAATAATGTAAGGAAAAGTATCTAGGAAACTTGCATAGGTGTATTTACCCTATCAATCTGGGTTACCACTCCACCCAACCCAGGATGCATTAGTCTAAATCTAATAGTTTGGACATACCATTCTCCCTTTCGAACATAGGTACTACCCGTAGGTTATGTAAACAACACCCTCTAGATTTAATAGTCAACATTATCATGATATGGAACTAGCCAGTGAATTTTGATTATGATTTTGAAACCTTTCAGGTCAACGATAATGAAATTACACAAGAATCGGCTCCTATCCATATCAAGGGGGAAATCCTTGCACTGGAACACAACCTATGAAAAAACCTATAATGGTGTAATGACCCGCGTTTTGAACCAGGTTAAAAAACGAAGGAATTTGAACTTTTTGTTTAATGGATAGTTCTTTTTTAAACCGAGATTCGGGACTGAATTCTGAGAGTTGGAACGTCTTGTTGTTTTGTTTTTGGGCATGGGAGAAAGCCCGTTAAGTTTCTCGGGTGGCCTGAGAGGTTTCAGAATCGCCGGACCCTTGTTCCTAAGGAGCTGCATAGGGCGCACGGTTGGTGCACGGTTTGGCTAACCATGTGGCCTAAACAGTGCAGCCTTATTTTAAGAGATAGTTTCTTGCGCATGGGATGCGCCCGATATCCCAAACCGTGCGCCTAACCCATGTGAGAGATCTCTTGGAGGCAAAAAACTCAGCATGGTTTGCGCACAGTTTGGAAGACCGTGCTGGTCAAACCGTGTGGGTTGGGTGTGTTTTAGTTTTTGATTAAAATTAAAATAAAATGAAAATAAAATAATTAAAACCTTTACCTAACTCTTCCTCACCCTCACTCGATTGAACCCCCACGTGACGCACCCCTCCCTTCTCTCCTGTTAGCCGCGCATGACACCCCTCCAACGGACTCCTCTTTGACGTCATTTCTTCCTGGTTTTCCTCTTGTCTTCTCTTCAAATCATCATGGTAAGCACCTCTCCAGCTTCTCCTCCATGTTTCCGGCTTTATTTCGTCCTAATCGTCACCCGTTATGATCCGGCCGAGCACCCTAGGTTTGGGGTTGATTCGATATTTGGTTTCTTCTTGTTCTAGGTCTGTGAGAAAGTTTTCTTGGGGTCCCTTGAGGTTCATTCCAGCAATTGTCACCGAAGGTGAAGCAGTTCGGGTGGTTTTATTTCATCGCCAACATTTTGAGGTATGGTTTTATACCCGTTGTTAGTTTATCATCCTCCAAATTAGGGTTTTCAGGTGTTATTGACTCCCTGGTTTTAAATTTATAGGGTGTTGGGTGGTTTCACTTCGTTTCGCATTGTTTCTAACACCCAATGTAAGGATTTAAAGTCGTTGGATGGTCTTGCCTCACTTAAATAGGTTTCTCTGTGTATTAAGGATGGAAGTTGTTGTTTGATAGTGTGTTGGACCTTTAGAGTTGGATCCGCCTTGCCAAAGCTAAGGCAACTCGCCTACATAGCCATAGGTACGTATTTATATGTATGTGGGTTCCCCCAGTGTGCATATATTTGTGCCTGGAAGCGAATATACACGTACATGGCTAGTTGTCCCCATTGCATATATAAAATGTGGTTGAGTAGGTGAGCAGAGACATGCTTATGTCTATAAGAATATGTGTAAGGATCGTCTTTTGCACGCTTATGGCCATACGGAGCGTGTGCATAGAGGATAAGTGTCCTTACACATATGTGAAGTCACATATGTCTCGTGGGGGGGTAGCAGTGGAATCTTTAGTAAGAAAGCACCAAGAGTCGGAGTGGACGGATGGATCCACCTTGAGGTAGTGTCCCTCTCCTTGCCTTTAATTTTAGTAAAGTGAAAGTGAATATCAAACTACACTGCCTTAGAATTTTAATTCTGCACGTTTAGTTCCGGTTAAATGGTGTTGTGAAAAACATGTTATTTTCAAAAATAAGACAAAAGAGGTTGATTAGTCACTAAACTAATGATTTAAAAATAAAACCCCTCAATCAGAGGTGTTCTGCCTTCAAGATAAAAAGTAGTGATATACTTTTTATGCTTTCCTACTAGATTTTTGTGATGTTTCTTTGATGCTTTGAATGTGAACGTGCCTTGTTGAGACAAGTATAATGACATTGCTGTGATACGTGTGTTTGCGTCAATATTCCATGTTAAGAAAATTGAATAAGATGGTAACCTTAGTGGGATGGCCTAAAACTATATGGCATGTTACCTTTAGAAGGTATCAAAGGGTTAAAGAATGATAAACATATCCTTTAATATGGAATGGTGAAACTAGGAGGGAATAGGCTCGGTTGGTACGACCACACCTTGGGATAACGTAATGAGAACGGTTTATGTTAGTAAACTGAATATGATAATTACTTGATATAAACACTTAAGAGGATCTTCCTTAAGTATACTTGTGATGAACGTACTTATGGTAACCTATATAGAAATGAGATATATGATTGATTGTGAATGTGGAATGTTTATTTGGAATGCATAAGATGTACTTTCTTATGCATTCTAACATAACTGTGATAATGATTGTGAAAGATTATGGATGGGAGGAATTCATACCCCATGCCATCTACTTGTGAACGATTATGGATGGGAGGCATTCATACCCCATGCCATCTAATTTGAATGATTATGGATAGGAGGCATGCACAACCCATGCCAGCTTACTTGAGTATGTGTGGGAGGCATGTCAACCCCACACCAGATGCGATCTCTATACGTGTATTGAAGGGAGGAATTTATACCCCTTTTTAGTTGACATATAGGGATGAGAGTTATTCTTACCTTGTGCCCACTAATCACAAATGATGGAAGAGAGGCATTCATATCCCTTGCCAGTTGACATATTGGGATGAGTGGAATTCTTACCTCGTGCCTGCTTATCTCGATTTATGGGTGGGAGGAATTCTTACCCCACGCCATCTATGATATAAATGCATATATATATATATATGGACATGATCAGGTTACTTTACAAGCATGAGCCGAAGCAGGTATAACCGTTAGGTTTCCCTTGGGAACCTGGACAAGTGTTGTTTACTTATGTAATTTCTGGTTACTTATTTCTCCACACCTGCTCACTATTTAATTACAATACACTGTCTGGATTGGGTTTGACACCGGTGGTGCTATCCTACTGATATTTATATCTCACACCCTACTCGAGATGCCATTGCACTGGGGTACCCAAGTAGACCTTCTTTCTTGCAGGACCAAGGTTTTGTGATGTGTTGTTTGTACCTTAGGAGTTAAGAGCAAAGGACCAAGCGACAGGTTGGGTTGCTCAGGAGATTCGTCGTTGGGTTATGCTGTCTTTTATTTTTGTATTGTTTGTAAAGCATGCTGTATTTTTTACTGCTTTCGGAAATGTATCATCATCTATACATGCATACATTGTAAACTGGAATTTAACATCTTTGATAAAAATGATCACTATTAGTCTTCTGCTGCTCTTTGTTCATTGTTTATCTATTAGTGCTTCTACTATTGAATTTTATCTACTCTAAGATACCACTTTTCAACTCTGATAAGAGGATATAGTCTTTCCAATATCATCTCTTGAGACCCTCACTGCTAGTCGGCAGCCTCTGGCGTAAGGGGAGATGCGCTTGAGGCCATGTTGCAACCGGTCCTGCCACCGGTTTGATGGTGAGCTTGGCTGAGATGTTTCAAAGTGGTATCAGAGGGGTTGTTTCTTTTCTTTTCCATACTATTTAGGGTTTGTAGACCGGATATTAGGAATGTTTTGGCACTTGGATTATAGCTGTTCTTGGGACTGATCACCCAACATACGGGAAATGACCATGTGGTCAGGGCTGGGAATTGTTGTTCATATTGTTCTCTATTACAGTTGATATAATTTCACATTAAGTGACTGTTGAATTTTCTGGTACTTATGGTTTATGGAATTCCTTGAATTTTACCCTTGTCCTGGTATGGAAAGAAAGCTACATTCCATGCATCATATTAGGCACATAGAAGTTAACATGCCATGCATAGTTCCATGGCATGTAGTTGAATTTGAAATTGCCTGCTGATCAGATTCTGTGCTTTGATTGATATACCATGCTTAGTTTAGTACCATGTTTACGTATTTATTAGCATGCCTATCTAGATATCGTGTTTCAGTGATAATATTTCATGCTTCCTGTCTTGCTTATTTGTTGTAACATGCCTCAGTGTTAGCTGATTATAGTGACATGCTTTGTTTTATATATGTAATTGATGGAATGATTTGAATTGGTTGGCTGTGAATATGATGGGATCCAGTTTTTAGTTATAAGGTGTATGGGCTCCTTATAGCTGGGAAAAGGTAACCTTTGTAATCAAACTTTTGAAAAAGGGCTGTTAAACTTTTAAAATGCTAAGTGAGTTAGTTTTGATTAAAAAGGGGAGACAAATGCCAATTTCTAAGTGTATAGGTGCTATATAGGTTTTTAGGTGGCCACCCTTATCACTGGACTGTCGTATGTGAGAATGTTAACTTCTGAATTGGAATCTGGTTTTGATAAAAAGGGGAGTCAATTTTCAATCCATGAAGTGTATGGTCGCTTCATGAGCTGGTAAATGACAACCCATGTTAAATGAAATGACCATGAGGTGTCTAGAAATGGTTTTAAATGTAATAATTGGTTGGTTTTAATTTGAAATGAATTAGTGAATATCTATGTGGAACTGGACCCGTGTAGGTCAGTTGGAAATTCTTGTATGAGGTAACCCGATTTGGGGTGTTTGAGAAAAAAATTGAGTAATTTCATTGGGGTTTCTTTTTGAATAACCCGAGATGGATAATTTGGGACCATAGTAGGTCGCCTTTTGGGTTAGATGGTTTGGTTTTTCTTCTTTGATGGATAAAGACAGGAAGTATTTTAATATTGATGTTTTTAAAAGGATGTTTTTGTGAAACTTTTCTGCTTTCTTAATTTGTGGTTGAAACTTTTAAGTGGTTAATGATTAATGAGATCAAATGTTAAGGACATGGTAATGGAACCCGTGGTGGTGTGTTGAGACACTCTGGGAAGGGGTATTTTTTAGCTTCTCGTGAGTTTCCTTTGAATGGGACTGCAGGTGTTCCCCGTGGGCATTGTTTCCTTAGAGGTGTTTTGATGTTTGTATTTTGAGACAAGCAACTTTGTTTCGTGTGACCTAACGTCATGGCCAATGTTTGATCTTCAGGAGGGGATAGCTCGTAATAGGTAGCACCCTTAACTTTTTAGTTCCATGTTGGTACCATGATTTTTCGGACGTGAGGTGCCGTTCTGGTTCCGTGGTCCCTTATTGGACTCTTGTTTTTCTAATGACGCCCTTTTTCGGATGGGTGGTCATTGGGTTTTGACTTTCGTTGCGGCTTTGGGTCATCTCCTCAGTTGAGTGACCTGACATTAAAGAATTGTTTCATCCCAATGTTCATGATGGATTTCGAATTACTCATGTGTTTTGACATTCTAGTTTCCTTGTTTTGGATATCTTTGTTTGGTTGGTGATGTGATTGTGGCGAAGGAGCGTCATAAGATCGTTGTGGTGGTTGTGTACTAGCGCATTTGTGCTCGGCTAGATTATCTTCTTTCCCTTCGATGACTAGGACACTCCTATGGTTGGGAGCATGTTGCATCGAATTTGGTAAATGTTTTCTTCGATGTAGAATATACAATGTTTTGAATTCCTTCTGGATATGGGTTGATTGTGTTTGAATTCCTTGAGTCATGCGAGTTCAAAACGTGTGGATGTGTCGGCAGGTGAATCCGAGTTCCTTCCTTGAAGTCGAGCAGTTGAGGTTCGACTGTTCTTCCTTCCATTAGTCTGGTGTGATTAACTGTAATCCTTTCGAACCTCTTAGTGTATTCTGTTTAGCAACGAACATGTCCTCTATCTTGTATTCATCTAAGATGCACTAAGACAGCGTCGGTCTTATCCGCGCTAATGCTTAAAAGCCGCTGGGCTTGTTCAGGTGTTTCTCTTTTGGCGTTGCACGCGGGATTCATGGTTTCTTGTGTGGTTTGATCTTTGAAAAATCATTGGAAGTCGAGTGTAGGATTCGGTGAATGTGTTTGTGTTAAACGTAATGTGCCTTGGAAGGAGGCATTGTGGTTTTGCTCGAAATACTCCATCAGTCTATGTCGAGCATCTTTTTAATGGTCGGTTGTTGAGGCTTTACTCTTTTCCTCTTTAGTTTAAATGGACATGGTTGGTGGAGAACAATTTTAAGGCACATCGTCAGGTAAGTATGAGTGCGGTTTGTGTTGTCCATTGCCTTATATGAACAACCAGCTCGACTTGGGACTTGATGTCGATGGGGAGTCGACCGTTTCACCTATTTCAAATCACGCTAGAAGCGTCGTGGCAACGCTTGTGGCATGCTTTGAAAGTTAATTCCAATGGTGGTTGGAACTGTAGTTTGTATTTTGTTGCTTAAATGTTAAAAATATAAGGTGGGATGTACCTGTGGCAGGATACTTGGCGAGACGACTACAGGTTCGTGTCTTTGGGTAGATGGGCTCTGGAAGATCCATCTTGGTGTTTCGTTTGGGGAACGAGCTTTGGCTCGAGTTTTAGTGGCTTAAGCATCGTAGGGTTTAATGGATTCTTAATAATGTGTGGGACGTTTGTGAATACAATGTGATCATTTGAACTATGCTTCACGACCCTTGTAGGTTGGGTGAGGTGTACGTTGTCCCCGAAGGCTTCTCATGGACGAGATGTTCTACGGTGGGAAGGTTGTAATGACCCGCGCCCTGAACCAGGTTAAAAGGAAAAGGAATTTGAAATTTTCGTTTACTGAATGGGTCGTTTTTAAAACTAAGCCTTAGAATGGAATTCCAAGAGATGGAATGTTTGGTTGTTTTAGTTTTGGGCTTGGTCGAAGGCCCGTTATGTTTCTCAGGTGGCCCAAGAGGTTTCAGAAGCGCCAAACCCTTGTTCCTACGGAGCTGCAGAGGGCGCACGGTTGGCACACAGTTTGGCTAACCGTGCAGCCTAAATTGTGCGGCCTTATTTAAAGAGATAGTGTCTTGTTCACGGGCTGTGCACGGTTTCCCAAGCCGTGCACCTAGCCCGTGAGAGAGATCTCTTGGAGGCAGAAGACTCCGCACGGTTTGCGTACGGTTTGGAAAACTGAATGGGTCAAACAGTGCGGGTTGGGTGTGTTTTAATTTTTGATTAAAATTAAAATTAAAATAAAATAAAATAATTAAATCCTATATCTAACTATCCTTCACCCTCACTCGGTAGAACCCCCACATGACGCACCCCTCCCTTCTCTCCCGTGAGCCGCACACGACACCCATCCCACGACCTCCTCTTCGACGTTGTTTCTTCCCAGTTTTCCTCTCAGCTTCTCTCTGAATCATGATGGTAAGCACCTCTCCACCTTATACTCCCTTTTTCAGGCTTTATTTCGACCAAATCATCACCTGGTGGGATTTGGTATAGCACCCTAGGTTTGGGGTTGATTTGATTTTTGGTTTCTTCTTTCTCTATGTCGGTGCGAAAGTTCTCTTGGGGTCCCTTGAGGTGTGTTCCGCCAACCGCTGCCGAAGGCGAAGCGTTTCGGGTGGTTTCGGTTCATCACCAACATTTTGAGGTAAGTTTTTATACCCTTTGTTAGTTTCACATCCTCCAAATTATGGTCACCATGTGTTATTGACTCCCTTGTTTTTAATTGGTAGGGCGTCGGGTGGTTTCACTTCGTTTCACATTGTCGCTAACACCCGATGTAAGACTTTAGATAAATTGGTTTCTCTTTGTGTATTAAGGTTTTCAGTGGTTGTTTTATAGTGCATTAGACCTTTGGAGTTGGATTCTCCTTGCCATAGCTTAGGCAACTTGCCTGCTTAGGCATTGGTACGTATTTATATGTATGTGGGTTCCCCCGGCGTGGTTATATTTTTGCATGGCAGTGAATATACAAGTACGGGGCTAGTTGTCCCCATTGCATATATAAAAATTTCCTACACAGGTGAACAGAGACAGGATTATGTGTATAAGAATATGTGTAAGGATCCTCTTATGCACGCTCATGGCCATGTGGAGCGTGTGCATAGAGGCTAGGTGTCCTTACACGTATGTGAAATCACATATGCCTCGTTAGGGAGCAGTAGCGGTAGCTTTAGTTAGAATGTTCCAAGAGTCGGAGTGGAGAGATGGATCCACCTTAAGGTATGGTCCCTCTCCTTGACTTTAATTTATGTAAAGGGAAAGTGAATTTCATACTGCATTGCCTTAGCATTTTAATTCTGCAAGTTTAGTTCCGGTTAAACATTTCTGTGAAAATCGTGTGTATTGCAGGAATAAGATAAAAGATGCTGATTGGTCACTAAACTAACAATTTAATAATAAAACACCTCAATCAGAGGTGCGCTTCTTTCAAGATAAAAAGTAGTGATAGACTTTTTATGCTTTCCTTCTGGATTGTTGTGGTGTTTCTTTGATGCTTTGAATGTGAACTTTCCTTGTTGAGACAAGTAGAATTACATAGCTGTGATAGGTCTGTTTGGGTCAATTTTCCATGTTAGTAAAATTGAGAAAGATGGTAACCTTAGTGGAATGAACTAAGATTATCTAAAATGTTACCTTTAGAAGGTATCAAAGTGTTAAATAATGATAAACGTATCTTTTAAGATGGAATGGTGAAACTAGGAGGGATTAGGATAGGGCAGTATGACCACACTATGGGATAATGTAATGAGCACTATTTATGTTAGTAAACTGAATATTTTAATTACATGATATAAACACTTAAGAAGATCTTATTTAAGTATACTTGTGATGAACATGCTTATGGGCACCTATATAGAAATGAGATATATGATTGATTGTGAATGTAGAATGTTTTTTTGAAATGCATAAGATGTGCTGCCTTATGCATTCTAACGTAACTGTGATAATGATTGAAAACGATTATGGATGGGAAGAATTCATACCCCATGCCATGTACTTGTGAATGATTATGGATGGGAGGCATTCATACCCTGTGCCATCTACATTGAACGGTTATGGATGGGAGGCATGCATACCCCATGCCAGCTTACTTGAGTATGGGTGGGAGGCATGTCTACCCCACGCCAGATGTGATCTCTATACGTGTGTGGAAGGGAGGCATTTATACCCCCTTCCAGTTGACATATAGGGATGAAATGAATTCTTACCTCATGCCCACTAATCACAAATGATGGAAGGGAGGCATTTATACACCTTACTAGTTGACATATAGGGACGAGAGGTAATCTTACCTCGTACCCGCTAATCTCAATTTATGGGTGAGAGACATTCTTAGCCTATTCCATCTATGATCTAAATGATTATATATATATATATGGTGACATGATCAGGTTACTTTACCAGTACGAGCTGAAGTAGGTATAACCGTCATGTGTCCATTGGGAACCTGGATAGGTGTTGTTTACATATGTAATTTCTGCTTACTTATTTCTCCATACCTCCTCAATGTTTAATTACAGTACACTATCTGGATTGGGTTTGACACTGGTGGTGCTGGGCTACTGAGATTTATATCTCACACCCTACTCGGGTCACCATTGCACTAGGGCTCTTGAGTAGAACTTCTTGCTTGGAGGACCCAGGTTGTGTGATGTAATGTTTGTACCTGAGGAGTTAGGAGAAAAGGACCAAGAAGGAGCTTGTGATGCTTAGGAGATTCGTCATTGGGATATTATTTATTTTATTTTTGTATTGTTTGTAAATCATGATATATTTTTTACTTATCTGGGGAATGTATATTCATATATATATGCATGCATTGTAAACTGGTGTTTCCCACCTGTGATAAAAATGATCACTATTGGTCTTCTGCTGCTGTTTGTTCATTGTTTATCTATTACTGCTTCCGCTATTTAATGTTATCTACTCTGAGATACCATTGTTCATCTCTAAAAATAGGGTATAGTCTCCCCAATATCACCTCCTGAGACCCTCGCTGCTATACGGTAGCCTCTAGCGTACGTGGAGATGCGCTTGAGTCCATGTGGTGACCGGTTCGGCCACCGGTTTGATGGTGATCCATCCCGGGACATTACAAATGGTGTATCAAGATTCATATAGCATTAAAATTTATCCATTTCTATACCCGTATTGTCTATAATTTCAGCAGATATAAAGGAGTGTTAAGAGACTGTATCAAAGAAATAAAAAAACCAAAGTAGAGAGCACTGTAACAGTACCTCGAATTGTAGATGGTCACAGACTCTTATCCTTGGGAGTAGGCTGCACTACATAGATATGGAATCATCTGTGGCCCAGACAAGCAACCTGACTACCCTGTGTAGGGCCTCTCTTCTTGCTCATTTCCTATGAATTCTGAATTCTGAGTGTCTAATCCAAGACCACCACCTCGACCAGATAATCCGGTAATAGACCATCTTCATGTCTAACATAGAGTTGTGGATATTATATCTGAATACTACATCAACATAGATCCCTTCTCACTAGGTACTGGGAGTAAATATCAATAGATATGTTGATGGTTACCCATCCTACCTCAATATCATCACTTGATTGGGTTAATTATACAATGAATATTCTAATGGCCTACCCTAACACATTAGTGACACACCACATAGTTATCATCACATGACATTAGGTTGGAACATCCCCCACTTGAAATCTAGAAATGACAATTCTTTCCGCAAGATATATCATCACCCTACAATAATTCTAAATCTGCCTTACTCACATTGTCATCTTCCCACATATTTTACTCAGTGATGGGGTCCTATTTCACAATATTTGAAATGGTGGTTAGCCGAAATACATTCTCATATGATCAGATTGTGTCACAATCCCATCCTCAAAATATCTGGAATTCATTAACTCATCACTGATCATTTTTTGCACCAAATGTTAAATATCAATGAAATCATCTGAATACACTATTATCAATATATAACCCTATTGTCGCTGAATAAACTTTCTAGAGTGGTCCAATATCATTTTCTATGGAAATAAGTGTTCTTAGAAGGCTATATAAAAGTCTTCCAAAACCTTAACATAATGAAGATCACTCTAAGAGATGACACCCCATCATATATTTGAAGATTCACATAAAATATAAGTGGAAATTATTACCCTCCACTCTAGAGACATATTTATGTGCTAAAAATTGATAACATGGACTCTATCCATGATTCAAGTGCCTAACGACTGCCATCTCATGAGAAGGTGGGATGGTTCTACTTCTAGAATACTCATGTCAACTCTACCATAATAGGGGAAGCTTTTGAAGCTCTCTGTATAGATTTCATAAAATTCAAGAATATATCTCAAAACTAAGCATTAGTTTCCAGTGGAAAATAATCAATAGGGGGTTCCTTTAGTGGATCTATTTAAGGTACTTCAGGTGGCTCAGGTCCCACCACCTCTTGATCATGGTCATCAATAACCTAATGGAACACAACTTGTAGAAATCATTATGGAATATATCTATAATTTGTAAATTCAAGCATTAGATAATATATATAAACAAATAAGATCCATGATTACAGAAAAGGATAAGCACAAAACCTTCATATAAATGATTCACACCTCTCTTCTTGATCCTAAATCTTGGTCTAGATGATAATAAGGGTCACATAAGACACAAGAGACATTTCCTACATCCCCATACTAATTTTGGGTCAGGGTTAATGTCTTATATCACAAAAAATAGGTTCTAATATATAGAGATTCAATTACAATGTATAGAGGAAAATACCCTTTAATTTGAAATTGGCATCTCTATTTAGTGGTACTCATTTCATTTTAAAAGATTAAATTTATTTAAATACATAGTCTTTTATATTCATATAGAAATCACAGTCAAGCTATATACATCACCATTCCTTATTTATAAAGGCCCTCATTCTTTATAAATTGTTTCTTGTAAATCATTTAAATGTGACCATACCTTTATATCTGATATAAGGATATAAAAATTCTTGTAAAATGGTTTTACTGAATGAACTAACATTCCTAATTTATGGAAGTAAAATTTTTATAAATTAAAATTAGCATTAAATCAATCAAATCTACTATTGTTCAATCCCATTAAATAGTTGTTCATGGGTAAAAATTGGAATAATTAGTAAGTTATGGTTCATCATCAATCTATATTGGAAAACACGATTTAAATTGAGGCATAAATATTAATTAATCATGTTATATTTTCCATATAAGAAAACATAGAACATTTACATATATAAGGATGAAGACACCCACAACAATCACAAGAAACAAAAGAATTTCCCACAATAATATAACTATGTCATGGCATGATGCATGACATATGAATCCTTCGGTTCCTAATGTGATTCATAATCTGATACCTCTTTTTGATACAACTGTAAGGAAAAAATAATTTCACAATAATAATATCATCAATAATAACATCACAAAACATGTGCATCACCTATGTGTTAAATTAGTACAATTACAAAAGGAACAAACTAAAACCGCAATAAACCATCCTAGGTAATTTGTGTCTCCCCTATACATGTGTGATCTAATCCCTTGAAGGTTATTATTAATAAATCTAAACAGATCCTATTCTCCTATTTAATACCCAAATAGTAAGTCAAAAGGAAAAAGAGCTCTGATAACACTTAGTGGCATCCTTCCCCCGAATCCACTATAGAGTTCTCTAAGATGGTTTCCCACATGGCCTTAAGCACACCTCCCCATTTTCCAATGAATTTTGACTAGCAGTGAGTGTATAAGGTGCTACGATGGGGATGTTATACCTCCATGATCATAGTAATCCATAGTGATAAATAACAATAATAAGAATTGGAAAATGTAATAAATAACTTTAAGTGGAATAATAAATCATCTAGAAAAATAAACAACTAGATATGGGATAAAAGTTATATATACTTTTTTTGATCATTTAATGATTCTTTATAAAAATATAAGTACATCGAATATAGGGATACAAAAATATAAAACAATGCTAATAAAAAAATAAAGAAATTCCAAAATCTATATTCACTAGAATAATGAACATAGGCTCAATCCTATCCTATCATACATTGTCCTCGTACTAAAAATCCAACATTAGAAGCGAATGATTCCCTTTTTCTACACCTATAGTGATGAAATCTATTTTGGTACCATAGGAATCCTGAATTTGGTGTGACATATACTCAGTAGGCCACCATAAATGATGTCTAGAACTATTTATTCAGTTAATATAAAATGATAAGTGTTAAGGAAATAATAATAAATTAAAGGAAAAAAATAACTGAGACACATCAGACCAAGTTCCTCATGGGGTACCTAACTGACACTACCAACTTGGGCATAATCAATATTTATCTGAATGGAAGTCAACATGTACAGATATAATATGGGTGCACGAATGAGTCGTCAAAGATAAATAATCATGAATTAAATGAACTAAAGAAAGTTATTATTCATAGTAGAAGCATTCCCAGTTTAATAGTTTTTCATTATTCGTTTCCCTAATAAATAGGCATCCTTTTGTTTAATGCATGAAATCATGATCCTATCCATATAGATCCATAAAAAAGGAACACATGTATATATATAAGTGAACTATAAATAAATATCACTAGAATATTCCACCCATGGATACCTGTAAAAGGAATCCAAAGTATCAATATTAGTATGGTGTAATTCCTATCCCTTTGAGCCCATCAGATTTATACCACATAGGGAACCTTGTATCTCCCATGGAACGGTATAACCATACCACACATCAATCCTATTATAGGTAACCCCCTATGTAACTGGTATCGATCATAGGATGATAATTGATCCTCCTGGTGATCCCGTCCAAATCATAATATAAAAAATCTAGGTATCACTACTTGTGCATTATGGATTATTTTCAATTTTAATTATAAATCATGATGATCACATCTATTTTTTCCTTTAGTAGTGACCCTATTATCTTCATTGTATTGACATTAATGTATGTTTTAGTTATCAAAAACTCATATTATATAACATGTTATTGAATCAATAAAATAATAATCTAGCTATTAAATTTATTCAATTCTAGTAAATTAATCTACAGAATAAATCCCAAGGGATGAAAGACAATGTTAGTCATTTATTTTAGATAAATTCACAAATGGATGATAAATTAAAATTAATTTTGTTCAATGGAATAAATATCTATGAATTGAATAAGGGGACACCCATAGGGGCACTCATGTCAAGGTAAATTCCCCATTACATTGATTCATATGTAGTTGTGGATTTGTTTTAGATGAGACTCGCAATTAATTTAATTAATTTAATTTTATGGAGGAAAAATTGGAGGATATTGATGTTCATAAAAATGTTTCATAAAAAATATATTTTTCCTTATATGGGAATTATCTATAACACCTACCTTAGGTTGGTAGATGAAACCTCATCCATTTTCAGCCATTCATTTGAGCTATAATGAATTAAATCGTCAAAATAAAAAAAATACAAGATATTGGGTAATATGATATCTTGCAGAAAAAACCTAGTAGATGGTGATATATACTAAATAAAACAAAGATGATGTTAAAATAAATTACTGAGAGTAATCCAATGGGATAAAATACTATTGATTCTGAGCATATATGTAGGAGATATCAACAATCATATCTTTAATATTGAGGAAGAGAGTTCACATGGGTGAGGGATGTTATGCATGATAAATGAGTTGAAGAAGTAGGGTGAGTTAAAATAGGACGGGAAATTTTTATTTTTATACCAATTTAAAGATATTCATCGTTTGGCTACATGGTAGGCCAAATCATGATCCTACTATGAACCAACTACTATCTAATGATAGTGGGTGACAATGTTGCGGAGCATGGTTTGTATAACATTTCTCTACACATGAGATCACTTAACACATGGAAAACACCAGACACTTCCTGTAGTTCTTTTTTAGATATACAATGTGTTTGTCATGCTCTTCCATCTATAGGTCTTTACATCACCCCACATGGTTTGTCTAACTATACGAAGAGGGAGGTACATTTTTTATTTACCTTGGGGCCTAATTGTTTCACTAAAGGGTTGGGCTCTTAGCCCCAAACAAGCCTCAAACACCCTCTATACCTTAAAACCCTAATTATTCATTAATAAAATAATTAAACTAATAAAAAAAGCCAAAATTAAATGGTTATATACCTCATATAAAAGTTTAAAACTTATATTTTTAATAATAGAGATGAGAGATAAACAATGATGAGTCTTTTATTGAATAAAAATAATAATATCAAACATATTTTTAGAAAAACATAGATAAACATTATCTATGAACTCACATGGATAATAGTTTTATCACTAATTTAATTCTATTTTACAATTAATTCATTATGATTCCTCATTATATCCATATATAAATATACTATATGTGAATTTTCATTTCCATACTCTGATATTTTGCGTTAATTGTAGAATATTTCTGGTATATAAATAATAATAGCAATAGGAAAATGGATATTGTTATAGAATCCAAAATATAATGGTCTTATGATGTGTACCGCTATAGATCATGCTTATTTAATAATAAATATTTTGATTAGATATACTTGAAAATTATATATTATCATATTAGTAGATGATATTCTCATATACTTCCATGAATTAAATAACATGGGTAGTATTTGAATATTCTGTTAATAATTTCTAGAAAAGATAAATTATGATGAATGGACTAAAAATTTGGCATTTGGATTGATCATTTTATACTCTATGGTAATGTAATCATAACCAAGGGGATATCTATAGACCCTTTAACGAAAAAGTAGATTAAGGAATGACCTAAACCAACATCTATGATTGTGATCCATTTTTACACATATTAGATGGATATTAATAATGATTTTTGAGGAATTTCTTACATTTTTTCCACTGACTAAATTAAATTTAAAATAAATAAATTTTTCAGGATAAAATAATGTGAAGAGAGATTTAAGGTGTTGAAGGAGAGGATAGTCATAATACATATACTCATACTAACTTTTATTGGGTAAGGGTTTGTGCTGTATAATAATGATTCTAATAAGGTGTTAGGTTTTTTCCTCAGGGAAAATGATAAATTGATAGTCTATTCATCAAGATTGCTAAAGTTCCATTGGAAATATTATCCAATGAATGATAAAATCTTTTATTGATAATCATTTCATTTAATATTGGATGAATTATCTCTGTTGTTTATAGTGTGAAATATATTTTAAACATAAACTTTTAATGAAAATATTCACATTGTAATATCTCAATATGTTCTAATGAATATAGTTATAGAATATCAAATGTTTTTATTACATAATCCTTTACTATTATAGAATGTAAAACAAAGTAAAAGATTCTATAAGTTGAAAATATCATGTAAACTTATACGTGATGATGATTGAAAAGAAAACTATATTTATTTTAAATAAAAATGATAGAAATGGGGAGGATTACAAAATTAATTACATCCTACCATGCTCAAATAAATTATCACCCATCTATCCCATATATAATTTTAGTTGTAAAAATGGTTTGGGTGGTGATATAAAATAAGGTTTAAGAAATAAATAATGGAAGAATCTCAGACATTTTCCTTGATAAAGAGGTAGTTATAAGACATGTGAGAATTTTATATCTACCTTTAGTTCTAGAAATAATGAAATATTAATTAGACTTTTAATGTATTTTATTATTGTATGTCCACTAAGGATACAAAAAGATGTATAGATAAGTTGGTGAAAACTTCTAATCAGATAATATAATGGATATTGGAGAATATAAATCAATATTATTAGTATGGAAATGTGTTAATATAGAACTATAAATCTCCAAGGGAGTGACACAACCATTACCCATACAAACTTGTATGGGGGAGAAAATAACTATATATTTTTCATGTGTCTCCTAAATACATTTAATGAAAATAATCTCATATGAGTTTAAGTGGGTCAACATATAAATACTAATCACTTAATTTTCATTTGGAAAGTCTTATTATTGATTAAATTTCAAATATATATATCAAAGAAGTTGTGAGGATCCATGTAACACTACAATCAATTGTATTTTACTGATGGATGAGTTTCAACTCATTGTTTTAAAGGAGTCTGTAAAAATCATCAAAGACTAAGTTAAAATGTATAATGAAACTTCATCCCCAAATAGATGGAAAATTTCAATAGTGAATTAAAACTATGGAATTTGTTCTTATATCTTTATTTATATTTAATTTATTTCTTATAAAAATAATAATTTTCACTCGATTATATAGATAAACTCACATGAATCCCTTTATGAGAATAAATAAAAAACTCTAAAATGATTGTATAGTATAAGAGATAGAATTCTATTACAATTATATCGAGTCTAGTTATTGTTATATAAGGCCTAATATACTCAAAAAATCATCATAGAAACATATAATTGACATAATTTTATTGTACACAATCATTTAAATGGCCTATAGTTTGTGGTCATAAGAGAAGTATTTATTCAAATATCTCTATGTAAGGGGGTTATGACATTCTAAAAGATGATAATTATGAGTTCATGGTACATTGAAAACTGAAATATTCTTCATCACTTTGTTTTTGTGGCCTATTTCTTTCCACTTACAAAAAACTTACACCAATCACATAATGTGTTCCATGTTTTTCTCTTGAATAAGTAAATGTTGGATCCCACTCCTTTACTAAATCCAAAGGTATTGAAATTGTATAATCATATATTTTATGAGTAGGTGTCGATGAAGATCTTGGATCATAGAGATATAGTGTGATTACATAACATTACTCAACTGGTGAAATTTATATGGTGAAACTATAAGTACAATGTAAACCCATGGTAACCAAGGGATGTAATGAATCAAAACCACCCCCATCAGTTTTCATCATTTATTTTGAATTAAAATTCAGCAAATAATTTTTTTTTATGGGGGAGAATATAACGTACGATGTTTTTATGAAGATTATTTCATTAAAAGTTTTATTTTTAACAGTTAATTCGTTCCTTATGTACTATAGTTTATTATTATATACTACATGTAGAAAAATAAAAACCATTTTATTTCATAACAAAACATTAAAAACAAGTTTTAATATATTGCATAATATCAATACAAGTATAATAGAATATTAAATATAATAAAATAACATAACTAAAAGAAAGTAAGATGATAGATCATGGCCACCATAAAATTCAATAGTCATGAACGAGACTGTCAAAATAAAACAAAGCATTTTACATAATATATGAACTTTGTGGGAATTTAAAAAAAAACTAAGTGAATAATTAATTGAGGAATTAGGTGGTATATATTGGAATTGGTTTCCATAAATAACCATTATAAAATTGTAATGTAACCATTGGAAATATGTTCAATATAATAGTAATATAGAAACCCTAACTCATATACTCAAATAGTATCTGGGTGAAGATATCACAACCTTAGAAGCATTCCACAATCCATAGGGGATGGAAAATAGTTTTATGGTCCTCAATATACCATTGGGGATTGATTTACCCACTTTTATTTATTGTGACAATTCATGACTAGATTTTCTCTAGAATTAAACCAAAAATGCTTGTGGGGATGTCTCTAGATTTTAACATATAACTCAATAAAATATGATCACACATAAATAATACAAAACAAATCAATATATTAAGTTAATTAAGTCAAACACCCAATGAAAATGTAAACATACTTATAAATTAATTTAACACTAAACATACTCAACACAACTGAATAGAAGAACTGAGGTGATAGAATGAGATATCCATCGAGACATGGCCTTAAAACTTCATATACACGGATAAACTAAATAGATCATATACTATCCAAGACCAATTGATCTATGATCACCTAATAACTATATATTTATGTTATCATACCTGAAATGTAGTAAGTAAAATTTCAGGTTCATAAAGGTGTCCATGATGGTTGTGAATGTAAATACTTAGTAAGGGACCAACAATAATGTATCGACCCATGTGGGGAATAAATAGGTGTATGTGTGAAGAATTATACTCATTTATATATAATTTTAACAAATCCAATTATTATAAAAACATAATTTTGGAAAAGGAAAATAAGTTACTCACATATGGATATTAATAATATTAAGTAAATCCTTATACTGAAATGCTACAAACCTGAGAAACCTACTTGAATCCTAACACATAATATGAGAAAAATGAATATATTAATCAGGGGTGAAATACCCATGCTATATTTGGAAAGGAGAATATTGTATATTTATGGGACTGATTATCCTCTATCCCTTAGTTTATGATTTGGGATTTTTAGAGGATTCCGGGAGAATGATGGTGGGATGAATGTGGCGTTGAGTTGAAAGATCAACGTGAAAAGGGTGGTTTTGGTGTGATCATAGAGTTTGTGGAATGGTGTGAATATAGAAATGGGATTGTAGTGTGTTTGAAGTCTTTATTATATGTATTTCATGATTACGTTTAGATAAATGATACTTTTGTAGTGGGTCTTTTGGCCAGGTCATGTCCCTTACAGTGCAGAGGCTTAGGATGATGGTTTTTTTCATTCCTCTAAATAGATGTATGAGACATGTAGGTATGAGTAAGGGTAGTGTCTTGGGGTCATTTTATGTGTCTTTACCTTCATTAGGTTCACTATATCATCAGATTGGGATAACACTATGATCTTTCCCCCAATTTGTATGATAATTTTTTATTATTTTTTGTAAGGGGGATATACATGGTTATTTTTTGTATAATGCTTGGAGGTAGTCAGTAACTATGTATAGTACAACATGGAAATATCTTTTATGTCACATGTTTTATGAAAACATAATGGGTTATGGTATGGTAAAGGGTGTTTTATGTGATCTTATGTTCTGTACACATTGCATAGATTTGTAACTCACTTTTAATTCTTCAAATATTGTTCCTTAACCTTCAAAACCAGGGTGACTTGAGGATCACATTTAGTTATTTTAATCCCCATTTTATAGTATTTTGCATTCATTTTCTATAGATCATTCATTTGGGATCTAAAGTGAATTTCTCCTTCTATAATCAATTTTTCTCTCTCATGTTATTCTTAACATGTTATAGTAGTTAGTTTCCCTTATTTCACATGGTGTTTATATTGGTTTTTTATAAATAATCCATGGAGGGTTGTCCGTATGGATCTTGAGTTCCTTATGTGATGGTTAATTTGGGATATATGGTTTTTTACCATTACTTCTCATAGAACACTTAAAGTCGCGAGTTTGGGGATTTAATACTTCTTCTTTTTTCATGTGTTGATGTTAAATAATCATTCATTATATTCTTCACTTAAATAGTGTAATTATCCAAATGAATATATTAACTAGTATCCAAAATGAATAGGAAGGTATTTTTTCATTTAATGGGTTGATGCTTTGTTAGTGATTCCTCTTGGGATTTTCTAGTTGGAGTTTTATCTTCATTTTGGGATTTTTGGTTGTTTATCTTGGATTATGTGCTTCAAATAATATATACAATGTGAAACTGGTAAATATAAAACGGTTAATTAAAATGGAAAGGTAATTTTACGACCTTTCTTCCATAAAAAAAATTTAATATAAAAGAGTTACTTTAATCATGTTAATTTTTGGGAAATATATTTTTTATGATATTGAATATTGTGTTTTTGTTGTTAAAAACAATCTGTATTGAATTGTTTAATTTAAGACTATAATTAAAATGTTTATTTCCAGATATGTATTTTTTGGAATGATTAAACCCATATTTGTTTATTAAAGTCTTATATTCCCTAGATATATGTAATTTATTTCCCCAATAATTTACTATTATAAAAATACATTTTTCCATGAATGTGAGATCAAGGATAATGAAGCCTTATTGTGTTTGATGTGTGTGGTTATGTATGGTTGAGATATATGGTACTTGTTGAGAGAAAGTATTTCCTTTTTATTCTTTTTCTAAAATTGTGGTTACGATCATAATAGATGGCCCATGTTTAGAGTGGGGCTTTCCTACTTTACAATTTTTGGGTGAGACTTTTTATGGGTTTTTAGGGTATGGGTTGAGAGCGGGGCTTTCCTATCATGCATGATATTTCCTTTTCATGTATAGTTATTGGATGGTTGTTTGTTGTGGGTTCCAACCACATGTTATAGTTTTATTATACACTAATATTGTATTAATCAAGTCCCCTCCTACCAAAGACACCACAATTAGAGGAGAGAGATAATGACCACTGATTTCTGCCTCCATTATTTATTAGGTTGGTGACAAGAAAATTGGGCATAAAAATATGGTAAAATGGGAAGTATTACACTCTATAATAAAATATTATCAAGATATAAGATGAATCATCAAAAAGAAACTCCATGAAATAATATAAAAAGAAACCAAAATGATCCCAAAATCATGTATAAATCATAAAAATATAGAAAACATTCTCCCAAAGTAAATACCAAAAACAAAATCTAATACAACAGAGTCAAAACTGTCTAAAAATGTCTAATCTAGTACTATCCAACATGATCCATTTATTCCTCTTAAAATAATTGAAATTATTTTCTATATAGTGGGTGAACATAAAATTTTACTCATTATAAAAACCAAATTATCTTGTGCACAAGTGAAATAAGCATACTAATTCTCCCACGAGAATACAAAAAAACCTACATCACATAAAATAGTCAATTATCCATCACAACCTTACCAAGGAATTCTCACCAAATAACGTAATACAAGTATAATAACATAAGAATAATCATATCAATAATGGGTATCCTACACCTGTTTACCATTGATTTTACTCTCTCACACCCCAAAGTCTTACATATTAGAACTCCAATCTATTCAAAATAACATAAACCACTACCCCACAACATGGTCAACACACATCGTGCTCGCAAACACCAATGTCATTTCCCCAAAACATGGTAAAATATCATATCACCCAAAGATACATGGACCATCCCATCACAATCAAATCCATAACAAGATTATTACATTGTCTCGAATATGAATAACATCAGCCTGCTTCCCTCCTAATTTTCTCGATCCCTCCATAATTTCCCCCACAACACTGTCATATAAAATCATTAATGAAAACACCTGGGCCACTTACCCAAAACATAGTCATATCACATCTCATCAAAAAACACATGGAACATAACCTAGTGCACTAAAAAACCTCTAATAATCACAACATGTGTATATATACTCACATTGATTAGACAGTGGGAATGAGTGGGTATCAATTCATCAATCCTAGTCATCGGGATATTGGAAAAATTAACCATGTGTGAAAATATGGGTATTAGAACATATTGCTCTATGTGGTTGGGGTGGATATATAAATCACAAGGAAAATAAAAGTATATAAATATAACCATAAAAAATACTATCCAATGGTTTCACAAAAAAAACACTAGTTCACAAAATATCTACGTTCACTACCACATCTAAATTTATAACACCAATCAAACTGTGATCCACATCTCACACCACCATCAAATTCCATTATCCATCCAATTTATTTATTTATTTATCAATAACCACTTTTAACTACACAACCAATAATTTATTTTTTCAATAATCATTTCCATACCATTAACCAAACCAAACCTATCCCATTTCAATCATTATTAAATAATTCTTCAATCACTTCCCATGCTATAAGCATAACAAAACCAGACCTCATAAGAATCTCATCATCCCTATCTTACCATCACATCACAACCCCAAATGCATGACCAAAAAATGATCACCAAAACACCACAAAATCACACCCAGGTGACCAATCACCTCACCACCAAAAAATAATGACCAAATGAACCATCACATTGGTGCCTTTAAATTAAAGCCAAACAAACCTTCTTCTCACCTCCTAAAAATAACCACAACAAAAACTATCACTTCAACACCCTAAAAACTCATCCAAACAAACCATAAATCACCCAAAACTGCATTGAAACCACACATATCCTTCCCACATGATAGTATACAAGTCCCAACACATTATATAAAATTTTACATATTTAAGAAAGGGCATTTTATAACATTTATATTTCATTCTTGTCAGCACACTAGGCATAAATACAAGGGAAACCATTTCATTAGACAAATATAATTAGTTATCCAATTTCCATTTTGGGGTGATATCACAATAATAAGAAACAATATTTCCATATAGAAAACTATAGTGTAAGTAGAGGATCCCAAAAACATTGTTTTTTAGAGGGGCATACAACTCATATAATCACAACATCACAACAATATAAAATTTGTAAAATCATAAGAATCATTCCCCATTTATCTTAATTACATAGAAACTATTAATTTATATTTTATAGTCTAGAAAAATCCCATACCACCTTGATAAACAATAGTAACCCCCCCTCCTCATGATAGAAAAAAGTAAGAAACAAGGGATTACCTATATCAAAGAAGTTTTCCGATCTCATTGGACACTGAATTGGTGAGGAAGAACTAACTGAAAACCAAAACATCAACAAGAGATCATTGATCAACTAACAATGCGTAAAAGGTTATATATAATGAATGTAAACTTACAGCCTGAACCAAAAATGTACCTTCTAAGTGGTTCCCAAGGATAATAATAGAAGAAAACAACCATGAATAAGTGAAAGGATTGCTATCAAATTCCAATAGGGAATCCACCAAAACCATCATACCAAGGAATGGCAATAAGGGCTAGAAGATCCTACAAAACTATTGAGGGTTTTACTGAAATGATAGAAATATGGGTATGGATGATTGAATAAAAATAGGATGTAAAAATGGATTAGAAACCAAGAATCCCATCCATTTATCTTAAATAAACCCATTCATAATGTAAATTTCATAGGTTTTTCTCCAAAATAATTCCACAAAAATTAACATCATCATAGCCTTTAATTAAATGGATCTAATTACTTTCATGATATGAATCCATTTCAACGGTCCCCCTTAATTTGTAAAAATTCTTGGAAACTAGATGGTTACACATGTCTTGAAACACCAATTCACATCATGTACCTCTTTAATGTTGCCAATTTTCCATAGTAGCTATGTTTCACCTCCAACCACCATGAGACCTCTTCAACCCTCCCATGAGACACCTCCAACACCCAAAACTAGAAACATAATAGATCAATATAGAAAAATCCATTACATATGATTCCTATGAAATGATTCCCACACTAATGAATCCAATACCATTCCCAGAAATAAAGGGGTCTTAACAAACACCCTGTGAGATATCCCTCAAGCATTTCATTACTTCTCAACGCAACCAACAACCAAACACACCAACTGAAACACCCATGAAACACATTAAACATTTAAAAATTACCTCCTTTCACACAACCACACTTCCACACAACCATTTAAACCTCCACTCAATCAAAAACTGACAACTACTACAACCAACAAACTTCACCACCTTGAACACACAAATCACATAATTATATCCTCTATGAGAATAGACTATCTAATCTTGATGGAACTGACTCACCTACATGAGTTTAATTTAATCATAGTATAATTAATATCTATTGGGAATCAGGTCCTCCCCTTATCATATTTTATAACTATATCACACCCCATATATAAAAAAAATCTCATAACACAACAAGATCCAAATATAACATAAAATGAAAATAAAATAAAAAACTCAAAATAGATATAGGTACAAGGTAGGCATTTCTGTCTCCCACTCCCATGTAATATATTTTAGAAAAAAATGCCTCTATGATAAAAAAAATCAATGGAATTTTACATCAATGTAGTGCCTTATCATGGGGATCATATATCACTTCTAGCCACTCTATAAAGGCCACATTGTGCTCAGATTCCAACTATACCCAATCAAGGACATGTGATTTATCATGAAGATACTAAGGAATATGATAGATGGGAATGGAATTATAGATCCAATATAGAAATGGTGGAAATTCCAACCAATATTCCAACTCACCAACTCACCCCAACACCTCAAAGGTCCCAAAAAACCTATGATAAATTTTACTCCCTCCACCAAACCTATACTTCCCATATCAAGGGGAAACCATCAGGAGCACATAGTCCCTAAAATCTAACTCCAAGGGACTCCCTCTATGATCAGAATAATAAATATTCCAGTTTTACACTACATTCATCATTTCAAGATCAAGATAAACATTTTTATATTATTATATAAACCACATCAGGACTAAGAACCACATCCTCCACAACCTATATCCCACACAATTGAGAAAGAAAATCTAACCTATACGAAGCTTCAAATAATGGAATATTGATGGATGATTGGTTTCTATTTTTATAAGTAAACCAAATAATGGGAAATTGTAGGTCCTATGACTCAATGAAGTCTATGATTTATGCTAAAAACATCTGTTTCAATGCTTGGATGGTCTGCTCAATCGACACATTTGTCTGAGGGCTAAAAGCAGTGTTGAGGTGTAATTTATTTCGAAAAGCTTGTTTCAATATTTTCTAGACTATCAAGGTAAAATATGCATTCCAATATGAGAAAATGGACCTTATAAATCCATTCAAATAAACCACCTCAACAATGTACCTCTTAGCTAAAGAATCTACCACACCTGACAACTTGATCGCTATGAAGTGGGCTGATTAATTCAATAGATCTATGATCACCAAGATATCTATACAACCACCCTGATCTCATACTAACCCTATGAAAAAATTGATCAAAATTACATCCCATTTCCACTTGGGAACATCTAAAGGATGGAAAAAATGTCACGAACTAGATAATTTTCATTTACCTACTGTCAAACCAATGACTTTACCATGAACTCTACCACAACCCATTTTATCTTAGTCCGCTAAAACTATATCCTCAAGACATGTTACATCCTGTATAATCATGGCTGTAAAACAAAAGCTGAGTAATGAAACACATGAAGTATTATAACATGAACTACCATGAGAACAAACAATATCCCATGAAAAATCATCTGGTTCCAACCATCCTTCCAGAGACTCACCATGGCCAACATAATCATGCATCACCTATTCCTCTGAGTCTCCCGACTGTGATTCCTTCCCATCAACATTAATTAATGCTGAAATTTAAGCTTTAATAAAAAACAACACCATGAACCACTCTTATATCTAATTGAAAAGCTAAAAACTCTTCCATTCCATTACAAACATATCTAGACTACTAAACAAAATCCTTACATGAATTACTACTCAAAGTGTTTGCCATGCCATTCTGTTTCATTGAGGTGTTGAAGATATAAAAATCATAATATTAAATAAACTATTTCCAAATCCACTACCACAAATTTGGATCAAACTAATAAAATATAGACATCAACTCTAGTTATCTATAAAGACCACAAAATTCTTCCCAATGGGGTAATTTCACCACAACTTCAATAGAAAATACACCCTTGTTAGATCAAGATCATGGTTAAATATAATTCTTAGGGGGGTGAAACATCCTAGATAGATAAGAAATCCTTTCCCATTATTTCATCAACACACATCTCAATCTTGGAATAGATGTGTTAAAAACAACTCAAAAATCACACCCTCCATTGGGAACTGATGCACTTGTGTACTAAACAATGTCCCCTTTAATTAACCAAATGATTCGTAAAACTAATTAGTCCATAAAATATCCTAGTCATTCCTAATAAATACTGTCAATGGGAATAAAAAATTAGATAAATCAGACACAAACATCTGATAATAACCTCCATGACCTAGAAAAATGTGAGCATATGCCATAATATTTCGTTCTTCCCCACAAAAAAGTTACTATACATTCAACAGGTCTACCATCACTCCCTATTGAGAAACCACATGAAAGAGGAAATGTATCTCTCATGATGAAAACGTACACTTGGAAAACATTCCCTGGAGATGGTGGCATCAAATAACCAGCAATATAGCTCAGAGATGATCAACATGCTCTTTCTATAACTTCATGTAGATCAATATTAGATTGATTGATATAGTTAAAACTGGTCTAGAAACTCCTAGAACATAGAGTTCATATGTCCTGTGAAAAAAAATACTATTGCGTTCATAATAAAGAATGGAATGAGTTCAGAATCGATGTACCCATACCCGCATCTAAATTTAGTCTTCAGGATATCTCCCTACTTTTCCCTAAAATGGTGATATCCATACCATAAATAAGACATTAAAAACAAACTACCCCAAATTATCTTGTTTAAATGATCTTCAATACTCAAAATAGGGTAATGTTTATTGATCATTATATGATTCAACATTTAGTAGTTTGTACACAACCTCAGACTACCATTCATCTTCTTCTAGAACAATACTAGAGAACCCCACAACAACACACATGGCTAGATAAAACTCTTCTACATCAGAACATTTATATAAATCCTAAAATACCATAACACAAATGTTTTCACTTGATAATGATCCACCACAATCGGAAATGCACCAGGTTGTTTGTCTAACCTAAACTCAAAAATCAAATTGATGGGGGAGAATCACAACCTCCTTGAGGAAAGAATCCTAATACTCTCGAAAAACCCCATTAGACCCCATGTTTCCTTAGAATCAAATGATTCCACCAAAAAATCATCTATCAAAGAAATAAGGGTCTCCAAACACCAAATCTCCAACTTAAATCCTCACTCACAATTGAAAACCACAGGCTTCCCATCGACATCTGAGAATACAACACTCATAAGAAAGTGGCAGATATCAACAAATATAAAATACATAAGATTGATTCATAGTATAAAATAGTTTGACTAATTATATAGCATGATAATTTCTCCCCCGGACTGGTGTGGCCCCACAATCATTCTATACCTTTAGCACACATCAAACAAGTTGGTATGGCCTCTAAATGGTGTTGTCATCACCATTGGCATGAAAATCCTCTCTATGTCAATTCCTCGAGAATGAACTATAGAGGGTTCGAAAAATGAGTTTAAATATCTACAAAGGTAACAAAAAAGGGTACAAAACAAAATGAACCTACCTCAAATAATATCTAGACCTTCTACTATTTTTTTCAGCACTCCGTGCAACTGACCACACCCAACTCCTCTACCTCTCTACAAATGGCCACCTCCATGACCATGATCTAATCAATATCCTTGAACATGAGGAACATCATGAGGATGACCTCTACCCACTCTGTCTCCCATTAGTGGATAATGATCCTTCTTCCCTTGATACTAAAATAGTCTCACTAGAAATCTCTACAATGGAATGTACTAAAATGGTCTGCCTCCACCAAACTATGCTTGAAAAACTACTAGGCATGGATTCTAGAAATGGCCACAAACCCCATAGAAAAAAACTCTATAATGATATCCCCAACGAAAGAATAGAAACCAGTGGTACTAGAAAGAAAAAATGAAATATTATGAGGTAAACTCTTCATTGGTCAAAACCTCATTGGTCATGATGACTGATAAATTCCACTGAAAACCCTTCTCTTTAAGGAAACTTGATGATTACCCTCTCACAGTAAGAATCCTTGGGATAGAATACACTCTATAAACTCTTCATTATTTTTAAAATCTAGGTATATTGTAAAAATAAAAGGAGTAACATAACATTAGATAGAGGGGAAAAGTTCTTCCTCAAGGAATATCCCACAAGACTTCTCATCTTGAAAAATATATTGAAAAAATAATTGAAATTTCTTGAAATTGATTCCCAACTCCCATCCTGACATACTCCCACACCAAAGAGAAATAACCACTTTCCTCTTTAGATTCATCATAGTTTATGAAATGAACCCTTCCAAAAACTCTTTATAAAATTAATCCCATGAATCATATTCCACCTTCCACTCACCCAAATACAATATCCACAACAAACCCATAGATCCATGAATTTGAGTAACTACTAAAGGGACCCAGTCTCCCATTGGGGCCTAGATCAATCAATAATTGAACCTTATCTCTTATATATATATATATATATGAACATATAAAATACATCACATGTACTTACCCAAATACTACCTTTGAAAAGAATACAATTCCTACTATCAAGACAAATCCTCATCTTCCCACTCACTGCTATGACAATCAAAAAGCTAATCCAATTCAACCTAAAATCCCTAAACCACATGATGATGATGATGTCCAAGAGCCATAGCTAAAATAAAATAAAAACATTCTAATCATGGAAGTATTTATTTATAATTGGATTCATTTTAAATCACTTTTTCTATTTTCACATTACCCAACTAACTCAACTCAAATAGGAAAAAAAGACATCATGATGCATGTACCTCTCATAGGTGTATACCATAAAAATAGTTCAACCTCACTTGGTCATTAAATAAGCTTTGAGTACATGAAATGGATCATAGGGGGGGGGGGGCTAAAATCCCATGGGCCAGTTAGTCTTGCTAGCCTATGTCAAGCACTAAGTTCAATAGATAGTGTTTTTATACCAACCCTTACAATCCTAACATTTATTATATCTAAACTCCATCATATATCTTTACCATATACATCTAATTCCACTATTTCACATCTCCCTTAAACCATAGATATCTAAATGAAGGGATAGAGATAATGAACCCAAATTCAGGCCTTTAGTGGGCATCAGTTTGGTGACTTCCAACATGTGTATAGAAATCTCATAAAATTAGAGGAATTAACCTTTATAATAATATATGATTGGGAGATAAAAAGAATCATCCACAATAAAATACATGATATGATATAAAAACAAACCAAAACCATACCATGTGTATGTATAAATGAAAATACAATGGTTAAAAGTCTCCAAAATTTAATACCAAAAACAAAATCTAATGCATCGACATAACAACATTCCAAAAAGGCATAATCTAGTATTTTCGACCATGATCCACATAATACTCCTAGAATCATAAAATTAATTTATATACATAAGGGGATTATATATGTATGCTCATAAGGAAAACCAAAGTCTCTCATTAAAATGTGAAAGAAGCATACCAATGCACCTATGGGAAAATATTAGAACCAAAAAAACTAAACATGTCAATAACCCATCCCAACCTTACTAAGGTCTTATAAAAAACTTACACAATCCATTTATAATTATATAATAAGAATTATATCAATAAACTGTACCCCGATCCACATTCCAACTAATTTTCCTCCCTTACACCACAACATCATATGTCTTAGTGCTTCCATCTTTTTCAAATAACATTTTCCACTACCCCACAACATGATCACATAACAACACACTAGTAGACACCATATCCATTGCCCCACAACATATTCAAATATCATCCCACCAAAATACACATGATCCATCCCAACATAACCACTTACATAAATAGTGTAGTAGGGTATCATGAAAATTAATAACATTAACCTCATTTCATCCTCCTACCATGCACAACCCTCACCATAACCAGCCTCATAACATGTCCATATTAAATATCGCCCAAAAAAACCCTGGCCACCAACCCACTATATAGTCATAATAAATCTCACATTAAAACACCTGGTTCATCACCTATTGCATTAACAAACCTTCCACCATCATATACTATACAAATATACTCACCTAGAAGAGAGACCGGGAATGGGGGGATGCCATCCATCAATCCTCATGATCTGAATGTTGGGAGAAATCACTCCATGTAAAAATACTAGTTTTGGCACATATTTGTTTGATGTGGGTGGGTGCGTATAGAAATAATAATGAATATAAAAGTATATAAATATATCTACACACAAGAACAACCTATGGGTTCACAAAAAACCAAATCAACTCACAACATCCCCACTTTCGCTGCCACCTATAAATGTATACCACCACACAAGCCACAATATATATCTCATGCCACCAACAAAGTCAACTATCCAGTTCATTTGTTTAATTAATTACCAACAACGAAATTTAACTAATCCAATCATATATGTTTTTGTTAATCATTTTCATCACATTATCCAAACAAAACCCAATATATTTCATTCATTATTAAATAATTAAATCACCATTACCTGGGATTCTAGAAAAACACAATAACACCTCATAAGAAGCTCAGCATCCACATCATACCATTTCTTTACTACCCTAAAATCATGGTAAAAACCATCACCTCACCCCCAAAATCACATCCAAATGATCCATCAACATTTCACAACAAAATCATATCCAAACGAACCACCACTTCATCTCCCAAAATGCATGGTCAAAATAATCATTACATCACCACCCCAAATATACATCCAAATGAAATATCACCTTGTCACTGAAAAAACATATCCAATCATACCACCACCTTACCACCCCAAATTCACAACCAAACAATCCTTCACCTCTCCACACCAAAAGCATTGACAAACAAACCATACATCACCCCACACTACACCAGAATCACACATCCTCTCATCATAAGTATAGACAGACATCACAACACATTAAAGAATATTTGATAGATATAAAAAAGGGATTTTAACATATTGAATATTATTTTGGGGGGTGGTATCACCCATCCCTTAAATCTAGGGGAAACTATTTCATTATAAAAATATAATTGGTTGGGTAATTTTCATTTTTGGGGTGACATCACAATAATATGGAATAAGGATTAAATATCATAATAACTACAATTTAATAAATTTATCCCAATATCATTAAATTTTAGTTGGGAATTCAGCCCATAAAAATAAAGAATCAAAAAAATATCAAATATGTAAAATCATGTTCATAATTCCCCATTCCCCATTATTTTCTAATTACTAGTTAATTTAACTTGATTAAAACAAAAAAACCATCCCTTGTAGATAAAAAATGAGTAAACCCCTGCTATATGATATATAAAGGTTAGAAACGAGGGATTACCTACCTTAAAGAAACTTTTTAACCATGATTCACTATATATAATGAATAAGTACTTACCAAATTCCAAGAATACAGCCTGAGATCATGTATCAATATACACTGCATCCAATGTTATTAAAAATCTATCCCAAATCAAAACCCAAAAAAATTGTACCACCACAGCAGATCCTCAAAAGAGGAATAGAAGAAATAAACTAAAATAAAGAAAAGGGAATACCCCCAACCACCTATGTTAATCCACTACAACTATTAAATCAAGGAAGTTAAAGGGTCCTATAGGATCCACCAAAACCACATAGGGTTCACTTGGAAATGAGAGAGATAGGGGTACAACTAAATGAATAAAAATTAGCTGAACAAAGTGATATAAAACCTATAATTCCACCCATTTCACATCATCTAACCCATTCTAGACTTGAATTTATTTGTTTTCCCAAAAAAAATCAACCATAAAATTTTATAGGTCATACTTTAATTAATTACACATCATGAATTAATTTAATGAACTACATCTTTTTCAGGGGTTCCCCATCAGTCTCAGAAAATTAATGAATCTATCCTACAGCACAAGTCCTGAACCACCATTTTACATTTTTTACCCCTTTCATGATTGGAAATTCTCGCAATAGCTATAAAACAACTCCAAACACCATGAAGCCTCCTAAATCCTATTCTAAAACACATCGAACACCATAAAATAGAAACTCAATAGGTTGAGAAGTCATAGGTTGTTATAGTATCTTCATTGGGGTATCTTTGGATGAATCCTAAATAACTATAATTCAGAAATAGTGAATGAAATTAATAATTAACTATTGGGATGGGTAAAACAGATGAACTGACGAGATTGGGGTTGTTCATAATGGTGATAATGAATAATAAAAACCATTGTATAATTATGATGGATTATTAAAGGGTATGGGCTGAGAATATACAAATGTTAATATGGATTATAAATAATGTTGGATTGTAATGTATTTAAATTGGTAAAACTAAAATATGAAATGGGGGGTTAGAAAATTAATGTAAATTTATAATTACTAAGTGTAAATAGTTAATGATGATCAACCATGATACTTCTGTTCATGTATAAAACCTAGTTTTTTTGTCAGTAATGTTAGAATATGGGTTTAATGTGAGGAAATAACTATGGTTGATTCTAATTGTAGGTATTCTCCCATTGTGTGGTTGTGAACAATATATATTATTATATTTAATGATTTTTTATGTTCAACCACCCTTGTCGGTTGGGTTGTTGAAACCCAAATATTTATGGTATTCAGTTTTTCCTCAATATCCACGTTGGTGAGGGAATGGATAGATGACATAAACCTCTTCCCTAAACTCCCTTCATTATAGTATGATGATTAAGTGTTTTTAGGATCTAATATATTAAGGTATAGGGTACATTCTTACATGGGTTACAATGAATCCATATTTTACTATACTTCTATTTGTGGGTTATAATGGCTTTAGGTTATAGTATATACTTTTATTCTTGATGTAGTGAATATTATTTATTATAGGTTTACATTTTTTTTCTAAAGGGTTTGAGGAGTAGTGCATGATACATAGGTAGTAATAGATTTTGGAATCTCTACATAGTTACTAATGAGATTATGATCAGGAGTTTGTGATGAGAAATATGAATCATAGGGTGGAAAGTGGTTTGTTTAAATGAGGTAATATATGACCTTTAGGGTGATAGGAGAATAAAGAATTTGATGTAGTTTCTTGAGAGTGACAAACTAGTGGGGACATGGAAGTGGGATACCTTTATTACATATATTATTTCTGATAAGGATTTTCTTACTTTTATGTGTTACTTAATAAATGATACTTGGTGAGAATGGGAAATATTTTTACCTTTTTAGGGAATGAGTTGGTTTGGTTTTTTTGTTCACTTAGATTTTGTGTACTTATTTCAAATTATTATGAGATGTTTCAGGAAGGATCCTGTTGAGTATATGTGTATGATCATCCAATGTATATATATACTATTTTTCCAACCCGTATGATCTAGTTGATTATCAAATAGGTTTTTACTAGAATAGAGTGGTTATTCAATAGACATTAGAGTTCATGTTCATTTCCAATGTTTTGCTGTGGTATTTTTCATTTTTTCTTTTTTGTATGAAATTTCATTCATTTTTTAGTGTTTATTATTTATTTATATTATAGTGTTGATTTTGGTTTTACCTTATCTATTTTCCTTAAATTCATAAATAAAGGGTAATTATTTCCATTTTTAATAATTATATACCCTCGATACAAGTCAAAAACCAATGACATAATGGAAATGGGACTCAGGGGCCAAATTAGACCCTTTATTATCAATCCATGAGAGGTACGCATGTAGGGGGTTATGACATAGCTATATTAGAGATGATAGTTGAGATATTGGATGATGATTGGAGAAAAAAACTCTTCATAATTACATGGGTTAGTTAGGAAGAAGAATCATGTATACTTAGTTCATGATGTAAAAAAAGAATAATAGCTTTGACATGGGTATTTTGGGACTCCTATAATTTAATATATGGTAATTCATGTTTAAAAAACATTATATGTGATGTAATTTATCTCGTAGAGAAGAGTCCTAAGTGAGGATCATGCATCATTTTATTATATGTTTTTGTTTGAATCGGGTAAATAATGGTAATTATATTTAATATGAAATAATTAATTAACCATAATCATTGTATATTTTGGATTTTGGAGCATCTAATATTTATTATTTTGTAGGAATAGCTTTAGGTCAGCATCCATATTAAGTTTATGTTGATGATTCCTAATAAGATCTTCTATAAAATCCCAATAGAGTGAAGGTCTATGATTATGAAACTCAAATGATGAAACTTATATAGTTTTCATGTTATTTTGGTATAAGTTTGATTCATTCATTTCAAATATATATATTTGGTAATGGATGAAGGAGATTAAGAATGCCTTTAGTTTGATTAGTTCCTAGAAGGAGTACCATTTTACTTTCACTATAATGATTTTGTGTTGGACAACTTGGTGAAGGTGGTTCTTATTCCTAAGGGATCATGAGGATATGAATTTTATATGAAAGAAGTTATGTAACCGATTTTAGGTCAATTTTCTTTCATCAAAAGTGTGGGATGATTTTCAGTAAAATATTTTTACTCTCTTCTAGGAAAAATCCAGCGTACAAGAGTTTAGTATCCAATATAAGAACATAGTTGATTATTTTGTAAAAACTTTTCAAGATGAAGAGTCTATATAATGATATTATAAGTAGGATTTACATCTAGATATCCAAGGCTAGGTCACCCCATTCATATCATTGACATATCTCGAGGTGCTAGTGAGGAAAATGGTTTTTGAGATAGGGATAGAGAAGAGTGAATAATTATGAGAGGGGTGTCACTGGGAATCTCCAAGGAAGATATCTACGACAATAATATATTAGTTTTTTGGTTAACATAAAATTATGATATTTAGGAATCGGTTCCATACAACTTTATCCCATTTTATTGGGGATGGAATATATTAGACACATACTGGCTGATCAAAAATGGTATTTTTTTCATGTAGAGGTCCTAAAAATTGGAATCTTATGTTACCAACTTTCCTCAAAGGTCAATGTGATGATAGAATCCAAATTTAAGCTCAACCATTACAAAAGTATCCTCTGAGGTACAAATAACAGTGAGTGGTTAAAAATTTAGATTAACTGAGAGGGTATGAGATAAGTAGAGGACAACCCCTCATCTTTATGGACTATGAGTAGAGAATGAAAATGGAGGTGGTCTCCATTAGGGTCATAAAGGCCAAAGATCAAGCCCTGTTAAGATTCATACAATATTGTTTCAAACATTGGGTTTCTCAATCATTGTGTGGGGGTATTACAAGATTATATTCTACTTATGTATATGCCTTTTTGGATTTGGGATTTATGATCATCTTCATTAAACCTAACATATTCCGTGATTTGGAACATGAGGTAGAGTGGATTTTAGTGCCATTAGCATTTATTATACTAGATGGAGGTTGAGATAGTGTGTATGATGTTTGTAGATACTATGATTTTATGTTGGGACATCATTTACCCTGGAGATATTTTCTATTTTAACATATATAGCCATATAGAATCATCCTCAAAATGGATTGGATGCACTTACCAAAAGAAAACACGAGTCATCAATGTATTGGATACTCATATGAGAAATTTGAAGTATTTAAAAGGTTTTAAATAATTAATTTAAATTAGTCAATAAAATTGAATTATTTTCCTTTTTTTTGTTCGAGAATAAAATTGAAAATCTTTCTCTGGTCTGTTTGGATGTTTTAAATAAAAAATAAATTATTATTTCAAATGGGTTTTCAAATGGTCATTTTTATAATTTTTTTTGATATATATATATATATATGGATTTTTAAATGGAATTTATTAGAAAATTATATAAAATTTTTTATTTTAAAGAAAATGTGTGTTTTATTAAATTCCTTTATATATATATATATATTTGATTGTTCTACGTATATATTTAGCTATAAATATAAATATGTGTGTTCATGTGTACAAATTCACATGGGAATATGATAATTTGAGAAATGATAAAAATTGATATATATAAATTTGTAAGTGTATAAGAGTACAACTACAAAATGTGGTTTTCTCTATTGGTGAAAAAAATATTATTTAAAAGGAACATTTAGATTTTTTAAATGATTCTTTATTTGGATTGTCTTGAAATTTACTAAAATTTGTATTTTAAATGTTTTCCCCTTATCAGGGTAAATTTAAATGGGTTTTCCCATGCATTTGTAATGGATGAATTGAAAGTGGATATGTGACTTGATTAAAAGGGAAAAATCACATGAAAAACTCGGGTTCTTAGTTTTGTAGACTATGATATATATTTTAGGAAAGGTATGTCCGCCATAGCTTTTATGTTGTGCTATGATACTAATTATACTATATGATTATTTAGATATTGTTACCACATGTACTTTGTGTTTTTCATATCTAGTGGCTCATGTATGCGAATGGTACTATATGGTTCAACCACTAAGAGAAAAATGATCTTAAGATGAGGCCTGACCATAGTATCCTAGGGCTTCCCATGGTGATTTTATTATTTAATTTTTTTTAATTTCTTTTCAAAATAAATGACTATTTGATTTTTATTAAGTGAAGTTTCACTTTCAATATAATGTTTCCTTCCATCTATTTTTTAATATTGATGTTGTGTTAAAAATTAAAACCACTCTATATTTTGAAAATATAAATTATTTTTAAATGAATGAGAATCATTACATTGTTTACAAAAAATATATGAAAAAACTACTTTAATAATTATATTTTTACTAGAGTATAATTTATCATTAATTTAAAAATTGTTCACGAGGGGTGGATTACATGGAATTACAACTAATAATTTTGTAATTCTTAACAATCATTTCATTATTTCATGTTTTCTTCTAAATTTTAGCCACTCTTTACAGTGTTGACTATTCTATGGTGATTTTTCAGTTTTATTACATTTGGAATATGATTTCTTTTAATTGATTTTTGTGAGACATTATTTTAGTTTTCTATAATGATCAGCATGTGTCCCTCAATATTATTTTATTTTGACATTTAGGCGTTTTCATGTATCTATGGATAGAAGGTAGTGATTTTTCATGGTTTCTGAAGAAATGAAATATGGAGGTGGATTTTTTTGCATGTGAATTATAGAGGAGGTAGATTGGTGGTGAGGGGAGGGACATATTGTTTATTTTTTTATTTAATGCTTTATAGCTTAATTTCTACATATTTGACTTTGCAAGAATATCAGATATATAGATCGGTCAATTCATGTTTTATTCAAGATTTTCACTTTTCATTTACTCTAATTTAAGATTAAAATAAATCCTTTGTAGTGTTTTTTTGATATACAAGAACATGTTCGAGGTCATTGAGATCAGTAATGCCCTTTGATCCCTATTTCAAACCAGCATGGAAATTAAGAAGATGGGAAACATAGATTATTTTGGGATAGTTTTTGATATAGAATATAGTGGATCTATATTGTTGGTGCATTATATTCTATAGAATTTATATAGATTATGTTGTGTTTCTGAAAAAGAGGGACCCTTGAATGGGTTGGAGGCATGTTGAGTTATTTTATTCCTTGATGGTTGGATTGAAGTTGAGGGTAAAATAAGATCATTTTATGATGTTTCCAAGGGGTTTGGAAGAATTATTTAATGCCTTTGAAGAAGAGGCTAAGATGTTATCCCCTAGAGGAGAGATTGAGTTTTGGATAGATTTTCAGTAAGGCATCACTCTAATATTGATGTCTTCATATATATTTATCCCTTATATGATAAAGGGGATGTGATTTTATATTGAGGATATTTTATAAATTTGAATCATTCATCCTAGTGTGTCACCTTGTGGCGTGACTGAGTCCACAGGTTTTGTTACTTATTATGGTATCAAGACAATTTAATGTTTATTATCATGGAACAAAAAATCCCTAAAACTACTAAGTAGTAGTATTTGAATATCAATTCTCAAGGTTGAACCCATGAGGGAATTTTTTTTACTCAATGCTATTTTAATGAAAATAAGATAAAATAAATCATTGTTTTTAATGAATGGACTATCTTAAAAATTAAATCAAGGATAAAGAGAAATGAAGAATTATATTGGGATGGTGTCTCATAAGTTATCAGTAAATAAAATCTTTAGTGTAATAAATAACATATATCTAAAAGAAAAATATGGATTTGATGTCAGATCTTAGTCTGCCACTCCCCTCTATTACACTATATATCATTCTCTAGAGACCCTCACTCTCACTAATAACTATGGATTAAGATATTGATTAATCATAATTTAATAATGCATAAATATAAAATCCCAAAATCAATGAATAATTGAGATATTTCATACACCCCCCCTACAACCAATCCCAAATCCTCATATAAAACCTAGCCACTCATAACAAATTTACCAACCATTAATAATCTAATAATTATTGGGCTGGGAAATAAATGAAAACTAAAAAAGCAAAGAATACAATAAAAATAGAAAGATCCCCAATTTTTCGTTTTATAACCATGCATGAGTTCCACAATAATAAAATAAAAATAAAATGAGAATAAAATTTATAACTACGTTAGTACCCTAATAGTCAGTGTAGATCTTCAACCAAAATTAGAGGTTTTCAATCCCCTTCCATGTGAACATCACCTCTTTATTTATAAACAAAATCCATGTAAGATATTCCTTCTCTATATCTCTTATATCTTCTATATCAATTGTTATCATTTATATTCTATGAATTTTCCTCCACTACATCTAAAAATATAATTTCCATGATTGAATAACCATGTATATACATCAGATATATCTTATATCATTCACGAGAAAGGGTGTGTTCGGATGATGATAAATCTCTTATCTACTGTTTTTATTTTCTTGAACCTCCCACATTGAATCAACTATATTTATTCTTATTCATAGAACATTGAACTCATCTATTATTATATTCCTATAATTGCATGAAATCCATGTTCAATATCTCCTTATATATTCCACTTAAAATATTAAACAATGTTAATGGGATGAATGTTATTATATCGGTAGACATATACATTGTGTTGTGGATTGTTCTCTCAAGTGTAATCTTATTCTCCTCTTCTCTAACCATGGAACAATACTCTGATGATCGTGTGGGTAAAATTCTCACATGAAAAATCATATTTTTGTTAATATATTTTTTGATTTTTTAAAAATAATCCTAGGATAATCTTTTTTGGAAAACTACGTTAGAAATGAGGTAAAGGTGGTTCCACCGTTTAGAAATGTTGAAAGGTAGCATGCCCCCTGCAGCCATTCAACCATGAAATTACTATTTAAAAAATACATTTTTGAATATTTGAAATTTTTATAATAACGTGATTATATATATATATATAACACATATTTTCTGCAAAATTTAACTTCTATTCAATATCTGGTATTACTAATTTTATTGTAGTCTAGAATTTTTATAGAAACTCTTAATTATGGCTTCCTTTTATAAGAGGGATAGACCTAGAAATTATTTTGCAGTTCAAATGTGGGATTCGAGTTCAACAATTCTAGTGTAGATTTAATAATATATTATTAGTAATATATTTTAATCAATTAATTAATACTATTAATTGCTATTTTATAATATTATTAAACAAAAAATTAATTTATAAATTGTTACCAATATATTATAAGTTTTAATTAATTATAAATTAAATAATTTATAATTAAAAAAAATAATATTATTGATAACTAACCAATAAATATGTAATGTATAATTATTAAAAATAATAATATAATTATTAATTGTTAATTAATTATTATTTAAGAAATATTTAATTACATATTAAAATAATTAGTTAATAATTAAATAGATAATTATTAATATAATTATTAATTAATTAAGAAATAATTACTTAATATTTAATTATAGTTAAAAATTAATTAACAGAATGTGCATTCAATGGGTTTAAAACCATAGACCTCAAAAATTTATTAGGAGAAAATGTATACACACATAATAAAAAGATGAAAAGAGAGAAAAGAGTAACATACAGACCTCCAAAACAACAAACCCATAGTCCTTCACATCATCATTTTAGGTTTCATACACTCCTCCCTCATGAACTAATATGTCCTAATGGATGTCTACCACACCTCCATTATTTTGGAGTTTTCCACATTCCATCTGGTCATCAATGTCTTATGAGATCTATTTCTCGGTATTAGTTTCACTAAGACATCAATCTTCGCTTCCCAGAAGCACATCTTGTTGTTCTTTAACATCATCAACCCAGAGCTAATCCTAAGCTGTGGTATAACCTTGTATAGATCCCCAGAAGCAACCTATAAATCTTCAATATCAACCTACACAATAGTAAAAGAGGGTGAAGCAGACTCATCAGAAGTTAATAGAGGCTGTGAACATTCCATTATCCTTTTTTTATTCTTGACACCTTTATTCTTAATCCTCTCAAGGTAAAATTTATCAAAATTTATATTTCTAATTGACTCCAGCATGATAAAAAATTTGGTAGAGCACCCACATCTCACCCTCTTTGACCGTACAAAGTTTGGTTTAGGTTACCCTCTTCTACCCCACGAATATTTAAATTCAGATTCATATGTACATCATAAGGTGACAACATTATGACTCAGGAGGCATCCTATAGTGGAGTGTCCAAGCCAAGGGAGGACCGACCACTACCCCTACCAGGTTGGGAAACAAATTTACCTCCGTCCTACACAACAAAAACACAAATAGAGGTAGCATCATGTTCATAAATAGACATAACAGTCCTACCAGAACCTTCAAAAAGGGACTAATTAAACCCCCATGTTTTCAATAGTAGTCGTGACTCTCACTTTTCTAACAGAGGAATTGAGTTTTTCATGTAATTTCAGTTGATCAAAGTGCACATATTTCTTCCTACTATTGCTTTTCAAGTTAACCATGTCATCACCAAAAGATCCATCAATAGACCCCTCCTCCTACATGCTAACATGTTGTATAATAAAATGAGAGGCCTCCCCAGATTCATCATGTGGAGAAGAAAACACATTATCCAAGTGACCAGAATCCCATTAATGTGCACATAAATAGAAAAATTAATATTAGGGCCATCAACATGAAGTCACATATCATGGGACGTAGCATCAAAAACATTAAGTGCTAAGATAATGGGGTCAATATTGTTTATTGAACTACCAGCGTTGGTTCCAGCCACCACTTTGGAAGAAGGACGGGCAAAGTTGGTTGGGTTTTCACTCAGAGGCCTATAGGTAGTAATTGTTGAAATCTGAGAAGGAGCACCGCCGCCATGCACTACCAGATTATAATCAAGCTTCCTAGATATTGGGACATTGTAAGCAGGTAATTTAGATCTCCAACTATCAACATGATGACAAAATTTCCGACAATTTGAACCCCAGACACCCTTTTGACAATTGTCTCTAACGTGTGCAATACGCAGGCATTTAAAAAAATCAAGAACAAATTCATACTCAATATCTTGTTCAAATTTATAATCACCAGCATCCAGATACAAGTTAATAATTAATTAGTTGATTAGCAATATAATTATTTTTTATAATTCTTAATTATTAATTGTATAATAATATATTAGGTAGTTATTAATATAATTATTAATAGTATAAGAATTAATTAGGTAATTAGTAATATAATTATTAATTATATAATAACTAATTAATTAATTATTAATCTAGTTATTGATTGATAATAAATAATTAGCTAATTATTGATATATATTTATATATATATATTAATTATTTAATAATTAATTTGTTAATTTGTAATATAATTAATAATTACAATTATTAATTATGAATTATATAAATAATTAATTAGTTAATTAGTAACACAATTATTAATTATTAATTATTAATTATTAATTATTAATTATTAATTATTTAATATTGATTATTAATTACTAATTATTAATTAGTGAATATGTATTATTAATTAATATTTATTAATTATTAATTATTAATTATTATATATTAATTATTATATATTAATTATTAATTATTAATTATTAATTATTAATTAATATTTATTATTTATTATTTATAAAATTAATTATTTAATTAGTAAAATATTTTTTCAATTTTATAATAATTAATTTGTTAATTAATAATATAATTTTTAATTATACTAAAATTAATAAGTAATATAATTTTTAATTATAGAATTATTAAATTTTAATATAATTTTTACTTATATAATTATTAATCACTAATATATTAACTAATTACATAATTATTAATTATATAATTCTTTATTATATAATATCTGATTATTTAATTAGTAATATAATTAATAAATATAATTATTAATTATTTACAACTAACTATTAATTATATAATAATTAATTATTTAATTTTTAATATAATTATAAATTATATAATAATTAATTATTATCATAATTATTAATTATATAATAAATATTTTTTAATATTATTATTATTTATCTTATTATTAATTAGATATTTAGTAAAATATTTTTTAATTATGTAATTATTAATTATATAATTATGAAATATTATTTTTTTTATTATTAATATTATATTATTAATTATATTTTTTAATTTATATTTAATAAAAACCTATTATATATTATTAACTATTTAGAAATTAATTAGTTTAATAATATTGTTAAATTGTAATTAATGGTGTTAATTAATAGATTTAAAATGATTAGTAATATTATATTAGGTGTTTGGGGGTATAATTTCATTTATACTCCCTCTCTCTCACACACACCATACAAACACAGCCTTGAATGACAGGCTATAACCCCCATAAGAGATAACCCACCCTACTAGCAACTTTTATTCCATCGTATATTTATGGCTCGAATGCCCAGTGGGCATGAACCATATTACATGGACCATAGGTCGACCATTGGATGTCCCCCACCATGTTTTTGACATAGATTTTAATATATTTTTGACCTTGTGACATTTGCAAAAAAAATCTAAATACATATAAAAACTCTCCAAAAATTCATACAGTTGCTGAAATTGGAACCTCCATGGAATAAAATTAGCCAGAGTCATATCTTTTAAACCTAATTCTTGAAAAAATATACACAGCTTCCTTCTCCAACATTACGGTGAAAGAGATTCCTCTACCTCGTAGCATAATTTTCAACCTATGAACCAAATTATGCCAAAGGCACAATGTTAAACGCTTCTAAAAATTCTCACTCCCGCTTAGTCAGCCACAAGGTAATAAAGGAAACCATGATATATGAATTAATTCATAACAACTTCGATATGGCACTACGACGTGATTTTTAGCCTACGGTGTAGCCCTACTCAAATATCTTGTGCAGATTGATCTTCATCCTTCCATTAATGGAGGTTATACAGTGCAATAATTCTGATGATGGGGTAAATATATTATGAAAGTAGGATGACTTGGATGAAATTAGAAAACGGTGACATGTCATTATGTGTACATTATGACAGGTGCGTGCAAGTCCCATATGAATGTTTAGAATGGTTGGGCACTACTTAATATTACAAACCATAGTAGGAATTTATCATTGACATTAATGGGATCTAGTGAATTCTTATGGTCTCCCACAAATGACCCATGCAGTGATATATCAACCCTTTTCCCTATACACACTTTCATGTGTGAACTTTACATAAGTTGTGCTAATGTACTCTCCAAATGTTTTTTTCACACAAAATCCTTTTGGGAAGGTTCCTACATTTTTTCCTATCCCTTGGCTGTGTGTTTTTTGGTCACTACATTAATTTTTAAAAAACATTTGACCTTTTTAAAAATCACAATAAAAATCATAAACATAAAACATTTTTCATTTATTTATCCGACAAAATTAATAATTAAATTATTCAAAAATCATGAAAAACAAATAAAATATTTGAATAATCACATTAAAATCATTGATATTAATGAAATAAAATTCAAAAATATTATGCGTGAAATTATGGTATATCAAATCCATCAAACTTAAATAATTATTTACCTTGTGAATATATCTTAACTCAATCCACAAAGGGAGCCCATAACACCTATATTTAAATTTCCATGAAACAAAATTAAATAATTATCTATGGGGAGGGAAAAAATTCAATATTTACATATGAATATCAATGTAACTCTTTATTTTTTTAAAAATCCAATCAATCTGGTATTTTAATTCCCCCCTTTTGAAATGGATATGTATTTCATACCTTTATTCAATAATCTCAATCTAGTATTTCAATGCATTCCACTCAGGATCTATCTCACTTATATTTTTGTAACATATCACTCATGGTGACAATTTAGTGATGTTTTTTCCATACCACAAATAAATGATCCAAACCACATGCATACATTATATCTCAAGTCTCCACCCCATAAAGAATAAAACACATTTAATCACCATGAATTCATAATATGGTAAAATTACTATGAGGCATTAGGTAGGTAGGTAAATTATGTTTATAACATTATAAGGATAAAAAGGGAGGTTTATCTCTAAATTAAATTGAATTATAATCAAAATTAAAGAATAATGAAATTATCCTCTCCAACGTAATATTACCCTAATTCCCAATCTCAACTCAGACAACATGAAATTTTGAAATTCAATTCATGATAAGGGTAGGTAAATTTCATCAAAATAAATTAACTAGCATCTCTATATCAATATTTATAAAATCAATACCCCTATGATTATCTCTAATCATCCATTCCCACATATAGCTCTTTCAATATCATCAAAAAATAATTTTAAAACATGGAATCATGGGATTCTTAATTAATAATAGTTTCATCTATTGAAAAGTATAGTAAAACTCTAGGTGTAGGGAAGTCATTTTCAGTTAATGTTCAAAAATATATTTTAAAATATATTTTGTAAAAAAATAATTTAAATAAACACTCTCCATTCCATTATGAATCTTCCATTATTCTTATTTTGAATTTTTTCATTACCAAAATTGAATGAAAAATAAAACAAACCAAATTAAAGTACAAGGTTATTGTATTTTAAATCTCATAAATATAGGTGGATTTTGGAACATTATCCTAGAATAAAAGTCTTGAAGTTAAAAGTTGATTCATCTAAATAAATAAATAAATATTTCAACTTTTTTCTAATAAAGAATTTCTATTAAGGTTGTTAAAATAAAATTTATCTTTTTAAATCATGTAATAAGAGTCGGGTATAAATCTATTCATCTCATATTTACCCAATTCTGACTTTATAGTGCATCAAGTTTTCTTATACTCTTTATCCTCATTGAAAACATTTTAAAACATTGAGAAAGATAAAATTAAGTAGTGGTCAAACATCAAAGTAGTGACTCTATTATTTTACATAGTGGATAAAACTCTTATTCATTATCTTCTTATTATAATGGTGGATAAACTTCTTTTTCTTTCCTTCTCCAAATCGGTAATGGGGAGGGCATATTTTATCGAAATATATTTGGATTCAAACTTAAGATTTACCTTAGATCTATCTTTTGACATAGAATTTCTCTCAGAAATCTCCTGAAATATAACCTCGTGCATAGAATCATCCATGTAAATCTCTATTAAATTATTATATTCCTTGAATATGGCTCCCAATCCATGGAGTAGTGCCTCGTATTTTCTTGGGTATAGTTGTGGGATCCTTACATCTTGACTTTGGATTCTTTTAAGTTCAATGATTTTATGTGAAATATCTATAATGTGAACAGTGAATTTTTCCCTCCCAGTCAACATAAACTAAATTATATCAATAAAAAAATATCAATAAATTTATTGGAATAAAAAATAAAAAATAAATTGAAATTGAAATTAATGAACTAAAATTTGTTAAAGGAAAGTATTCTCTTATATATTTGAATTAAATTAAATCACGGCCATAGGTAATGACACAAAAAACAAAACTACGTCCTAAATTGTCATTACTTAATATGGTTTTAAATCATTTTACAATTTATAAAGATTAAATGAAAAACATCCAAAACTATTAATTATTAATATGGTAATTGATAGTATTGAGGTCGACCCCATGAGGAATAAGAAATAAATGTAATGTCCCTAACATGGATACCACTGAACGCTACCCCAAGCCCGATTAGCCACATGGATTCAAGCACATCACCCCAATCATTATAAGATTTTTACCATTAATAAGGACCTAGGTTATGTCTATGGAGAGACTATTACATCTTGTCACAGTGTAACACAATGGTAAAAAATATACAAATGAATAGAGGAATCCTATTAACAACGAATAAGATTTAGGAAAAGACACTGTGACCATTGGACCAACAACTTGCCTTAGTAGAAGTAAAATTATATGAAAAAAATAATATATAAAAAATTTCATAAGTAATCTCATAAAAAATTCTGATCATGTCATGTGCCTACAAATAATCTGAAATAGGAATACATGCATAAGTACAATACATGTGTCAAAATACACAAAAGGATAAAAATCACTATATCTAGATAGCATTATGATCTTCATCTCATTCATGTGATCCTATGCTCCTAATAATGGAAGAAAACCATTAATCAAACTACGTGCGCTAACCCTGGTCCCTACCTATATCTATATAGTCTGTTTGGGTACCCAATGGTGGTCGGAATTGGGTGTGTGATACAATGCCTATAGATCCACACCCAATGTGTCTATAACAAGTTATGGATATAAAATACAAGCTAAATCATATTTCAAAATAAAATAGGTATGGAAGTACTAAAATTAATATTCCCAAGGAAAAAGTAACTGAACACATTATGATTCAAATCCATATAAGGCTCTCTAAAAACAATTTTCAAGCTCATATAATAAAGAAGTTGTGATGTATAAGGATGTAAACACCAAAACCAAACCTTAAACACAATATATATCAACCATGCACATTCCATATAACCTATAAATTTATACCAACCGTGGCCATTATTTTTAATAAATCATGTCACATTTACCATGGTTAAGCTGTATAATCAGAAGTAGTAGACCCAAGAGGTGTGGATACAAGGTATAGTAAACTAAGAAATACTCATCGAGTTCTAGGAGCATCTGAATGGAAATTCAGTTAGACATGAATTATGTTCTTAGAATCATGACAATAAACTGTGTCCACTGAAGGCCCAAACAATATGGATCTACGGTCTAGAAAAGCCCAATAAATCTCATAGAATCAAAACCCAAGGAGAAATATCATCCAAGGAATTCATTACCCCTATCAATACCCAAAGAATAACAACCATGGAATCTAATGGACTAATATATAATTAGTTTCTTTTATTAATTCACATGCATTCAATTCCAGGAATTTTCCCACTCATATAAAAATTCCCATTCAATTAGATTCCATTAGTTTACCTACTCATATAACATTTCACAATTAAATATTTAAACAAATCAACATCATGTATCACATGAAAAAAAGCAGAAAATGTCATATTCAAATAACTCTGGTCAATTAATTTATAAATGGGATTCCTCTAATTAGGAAATATCTAACCATCACCCCATCGGTGGTATTGAAAAGTTATATCATAAAGGAACAACCCATAGGTGTCCTTGGGTGGGGAAGCATCCTCTAACAAGTTTAAAGGATATTTTGTGAATCCTTACTGTGTTTTAATACATTTAATTTAAAAATTAAATTCCTTTTAGGGGAAACTATATAAATTCCAGCATTTTGACACATTGAAAGTATCTCTATAAAGCACCAAACCACTTTGGATAGTATAGACCACAAATATTGGTCCATAGTAGAGTTCTTGTCTTATACCAGCTCCTGATTCAACTCATATAAAGAGAAAAATGAGTAAATGATATTGATCCCTTAAATATAGAATATTATCTTAAACCAAAATAACATTGTCTATACTAAGAATAATGAATAAAGAAACAAACTAAATGGATTACTCATCAGCACAAATCCAATGAGAGAGGAAACTCTTGATTCCAAGATTAGATGTAAAAACCAAACTCAAACCTATGATTTGAATTTCAGGAGGAGCTCTCCCACTTATGTTTTTGTCCAAAAAATTACGGAAAGAATATATTTAGGATTATATAATAATTTTACTGAAAATTGAGCTTTTTACTAAAAATAAAAGGTCATCTAGTTTGGAAGCACTGTTAGCTCAATCATGTACCAACTGTAATCCCTCTAAGGAATTGAGGGGCACCCCACATGGTTAGAGTGCACAATTTAACAAGCAGTGTACAAACCTTTTCTCAACCCAAAAACTATAGAGGACCTCATAGGGGTGTGCATCCATATACACAAGGTTTTTTCCAATTGTATGGGATCCTTTTCCCACATCCTTGGTCTCTCATGGTTAGTCAAACCATGCGGCCTATATCATTTGGTTTGTACAAACCATTAAACATGTATTATTTTATCCAAATTTTAGGACTTGTGCTCCAAACAAAACTCGGACACTCCCAATACCTCCATAACCTCAAAGGGTGTTCACATTAGGCAATAAATAAGAATGTAAACTGAGAACAAAAAATTTATACCTCATAGTAAAACTCAATATCTTATAATATACCCCCCTTAAAAAAAATTTCCTCGAATTTCTCTCTCAGGGGTCGTTAAGAATTATATTAGAAGAACATCATCCACTTGGACCATACATTATCCTCCAACTCCCATGTCTCATCAGGTAAACAATTATGATTATATATCACCCATTCTAGAGAAACTGACTAGAATCAAAGAACCTATGTGCTCTTGTTAACTATTAGAATTGAATTCTCCTCAGATGATTCATAAACCTCAAAATCCACCTCATTATGATACTAAGTGTGACATGGGTATGAGTGATAGCGTATATACTTGGAAAATGTCATGCATTGCTTATTACCTATATAGTAACTGCAACCGATAGGTTACATACTCAAATCTCCCAAGAATCAAGAGAAAAATAACATATAGTGGTGAACTCATACCCTATATATTGATACGTATGCATCTAGCCTAAATGTGATACACAAAAAAGACTACATCCCTAACCTCAAACTCCCAAGGATATTTATTGTGATCAGAATAATATTTCTATTAACACTGTGTTGTAGGCTTCTTATTTATGATCAAATAAAACAATTCCAATATATCCTTCATGAGTCATTGACCTAGTGAATATCTCTCCCTTGCCTCTAACTAGCACATGGGAAATCAACATCTCTCGCCATAAAAAGCCTCATAATGTTCCATTTGTACTTTCTACAAGTAGCTATTTTTGAAGGAGAACTCAAATAGAGGTATATTTCACTCCCAATAACCCCCAAAATATAAAATAAAATCTCACAATATTATCTTAAGAACTTATATCATACACTATAACTAGACATCTATATTATGGTGGTATGTTTTTCTTAGAAGCACCTATGTACTCATGGCCCTCTACCATCACAAATAGAAATGAGAATTAAATCATGTGTCAATATCAGAAATGATAATGTTATGAACCCCATTAATTCATACTAAATTATGTATATAAAACCTCATATGATCATCCACCCTAAATGTATCCTTGATCGGGAAGAAATGTGAATCTTTTTCAAGACATCCCATGAAAACCCATATAATATCACTGCCTCAAGGCGATCTCATCAAACCAGTCATATAATCCATTTCTATATCATCCCATTTACAATTGGGAATAGGTTACTACTATAAAAGTACATCCAATTGGTGATATTCAACCTTCACTAGATAAAAGGTGGAAAACCATGTAACAAAACCATCCACATCATGTGTTATCTCTATCCACCAATACTGGTGATGTAGATCATGATTCATCTTAGAAATACAAGGATTCACTTCCCAAACCAAGGCATGAAACTACCACATCACCTCCTCATCTATATTAGTTTAAACCCCTATGTGACCAAGAATACATAGGATCCCATCCTCACCTACAATCCATCCTAAAGGTGGTTCCACACCTGCCACACTCTCTCAAAGTATAGGCCCTCATTATTCAATAACAACCTCCTCGTTTATTTCTATAGTAGGGCTGAGGTCATAACTAATTATGAAAGAAAAATTATTTCTCAAACTTCCCTTCACCTCCATTGGCATTGGAGGAATATTCCCTCAAACATCCACTCTCTACTAACCTCCTGAAATTTCTATGTATGAGTCATCCTACTCAGTGCATCGACCACTATAATTCCTCTTTCAAGGATATATGAAATCTAAAATATTAAATACTATTGGTAATCAATACACATGCCCTACCTTAGATTTAGATCATGATTTTTTAAATATGAACTTGAGGATTTTGTGGTCTGTGTACACTAAAAAACCCTCCCTAGTAAATAATGTTTCCAGCAGAGCAAATAATGAACAACTAAAACTAATTCGAGATCATGCATTGGGTAATTATTCTTTTCTGGCATTAGTTATCAAGACCATTACAACACAACACTATCCACCAACCTAAAATCTACTCTACATATGATTAATGATGTGTCCTGACATACTGTGTAGATTTTCACCATTTTTAAATGGATCAAGACCAATACTAAGGTCAAAATCACTTTCAGCTCCTGAAAGTATATATCATGGGTATATGTCCATAATAATTTCACACCCTTTTTAGCCATGCCTATAAGAAAAAATTCTATGAACGAGATATCCTATATGAAAATATTATAATATCTAGTTATGACAAAGATAATAGATATTTCAATGATGTTCTTAGATTGTTCCCAGGAAACTACATCACTCACCTTTTTTGGGTCAACAGATACTCTTAAATCTGAGATAACACTGCCCAAGAAGTGAATCATACCAATCCTGAAGTGAAATATTGTAATATTATCAAATAAATGATGCAATATCATTGTATCCAGAATGATCTCAAGATGTATATCATATTCATGTTGAATGTGATAATATTCCAATATAAAATCCATAAAACCACCACAGAATAATCCAAATAATGAAGGAAAACTCAGTTTATCAGAACCTTGAATACGGCTGACATGTTTGTGAGACTAGATGACATATCCAGAATGTATTATATACAATACATACTATGAAAAAATATATGAGGTATTTATGTAGTTTGAACATGCACCTAATGATATCCAAACCTCAAATCAATTTTAAAAAACAACAGATCTCCTCAGAGATGATTAATAAGGTCATCGATCCATGGTAATGGATAAAATTTATTAACCATCATTTGGTTCCATATTTTATAATAAACACAAATATTGATGTTACCATCTACCTTCTTTAAAAAAAGGACTATGAAACCCCATAGTGATGTTTTGGGTCATATAAAATCATTTTCCTCCATGTCTTCTAGCTTCCTCTTAAGCTCTTGTAACTCCATTATTGACATTATGTAAGATGGAACAGAAACTAGGGTATCTCCTAGCACTAGATCATTGGAAAACTCAAACTATATATAAGATGGTAAACAATAAAATTAATCTAGTTTGAAATCCTAGAAACAATCAACAACTAGAGGGAAAACACCCTAATGTGCTCACTGATCATCCAAATAAAAATATGAAATCTAGGCTATCATACCGCCTAGCCCATGATGCTTTATTCATGTTCATATTTCCTGAATTTCCCTTTCACCCTTGGGAACATAAACTCCACACTCTGGTGATTTGAAGTTCGGCCTTCGATGATAGAAATTAACATGGTATGAATAAGATTATAGCCATTCCATCTCGAGTATAACATCAAACCCATTCATATAAAGTACCAAAATATTCCATATGAAGGGATACCCACCAACCTTAAAGGTAGTTCCCTACACTAACATACATCCTTTTTTCTAATTCAAAAAATATTATCAAGTTTCACAATGCCACCATAAAACTAAATCATGATCCCATGAATCTTTATACAAGTACTAATATGAAACTATGTGATGCACCTATGTTAAAAAGAGTAGACACAAAGTATGGGAATCTAATATTTTCCTCTCACCATAGATTTTATGGTACCCTTCTCATTGGGGTAGGCTGTATATAATATATTTGGACTAAACTATATCTAGGTGACAAAACCTCACTCCCCAAAGTTGGCCAATCAACAGTATAGGTACAACCGGTTTTAGGATACCTCAACCATGACCAATACAAATCTCATCATGAACGACCATTGCTACTATATCTCTCATCCTGAAACAGATTTATAAAACCCACTCCAAACCTGGTGTTGAATCTAACCCCATACCAATCACTGGTGGAGGGAAGGTCCTACAAAAATGCAGTTTGTTGCCCATATTGTCCAAATCCCAGTATTCAAGAAGGTCCTAATAAAACACATTCCTCATGTGTCCCCATATTACACACTAATTATATAAAACTAAACTACTATAACTCAATGTATAGATGATACTCTTCATGAGAGAATACTCAAAACATGACTTCCTACCACTAAAAGGTGAACTACAGGGCCCATATACAACACTTCTCTAATACAAACCTCCAGATTCCTTAGGGATATGCTCTATAATTAGTTACTTATTCAGTATCTCAATAACAATCATCATCCTAAATATATTTTCATGATATTGAATAGTATTTTGGAGACCTTCCTCAAATCATCTCTCCCTCGTTATATCATCATCAAGGTATGTCAGGGAAAAACACTACAAATTTGTAAAGTTTGATGAAAACTTTATATTTTTCATAGCCACCTACTCTATATGCATGAACTCAATCACCTGATATTCTCTCAATTTTTATGGGTATATATAGACCTAAAACATGGTTTTTGAAATCAACCCACACCATATCTCTTATCCCATTGGCCAAGTTCCAAACATCCCATTAGTAATTTTCCAATCCCCAATGAATGTAAGTTATTAGGTTAAATATCCTCTTAGAAGGTGCATCAGGATGCTTAAATATTGATATAGTAGCCTCAATTCGTATCTCAAAAGCCTATGGAACACCATCCCCTAAAAACATGGGAGAATTATACTATTGAAACACTGATTTTAGCTCATCCATAGATAAGGCATGATGTTGTGTTCCTTAAATGTCTGCATAAAATGAGAAAACCCCTCATAGAAAAATTCATCATCACCCATGTTCATTAAAACTCATGATGGGTGAGAAAATATAAAGGGGGTAGCCCCAAAATACCCATGTTCTTCCTTCCTTCTTGATTTCTCTATTTTGGGTTCACTATCCTCACTTGCCTCCCCCTGCCCACTCTTTCTCCTTCATTATGGCTACTCCAATGGTTATTCCCTCTGCTAAATCTCACGTTTGGTATGTTCTTGGTTTTACCTCTGGTCTTGTTCATCACTTTCGCTTTGATGAAGGCATGGTGGTTCTTTCCATGGCTACCCCAACTGTTCTCTAACCTCACATTCTACCATTCCTCTCTAGGTCTGATCTAGAGCGATGAATACACTGAGGTTTTGGGGTAGCAATTTGGTGGCCATGGGTCCTCATGGAAACTCATTTTTCTTCCTTTTGGGTCTTAGTCCCCAATTTCTCCTCCTTTTTCTATATTCTTGTTATATTTATTTTTTCCCTACATTCCATTAGGTTTTATCTCTGGTTTCTACTTCTACCTAGTTAATTTATAGTTTCATAACCAGTTACATCATTCCTCCTAGTTTCTTATTCTATGGTTTTATGGTATCTTCTTAGATGGATGCTTTCTTGGTCAAATCATGGTTTTTTGGAATTGGGTTTGGGGTCTAATGTGTTTTGGTGCTAGTTGTTTCTGTTCTATGTCATCGATGATCTCAGTTGGGTCCTACTGCTGATCTAAACTACCTATGTCGACACATTTCTCTTCTCTTTCACCATAGCTCCACCAATCTATCCATAGTAGATTTATGTGGTGGTATACATGGTTAATTCGGAAGTTACATCATGTGGTTAGCTCCGAGAGGTTGATGGTGAGGATTATATTATTGTTGTCAGTGATAAAGTTTCTTATCTCGGGCCATATTTGATGGTGCAGTGACCATGGCAATGATGATGATGATGATGTTCTGTGTGATAGTGGAAACAGTTATGGCTTTCCTCAACGGTGATGATGGGTTCTGATTGGATGTTGGTGAAGAGCCGATTATTTTGATGAAAGTGGTTAAATGATTATAGTAAAAACGTGATGATGATGGAATTATAAGGTTTTCTATGTGATGATAGTGTCCTAGTGACATGACTTACCTTGATGAAGGGTTTCACATGTGCTCTATTTGCTCCAATTTTTATGTTTTGACTTTTAAAATTTTAATTTTCAAATTTTAAGGTGGCTACTAATTTTAATAATGTCTTCTACATATGCATATTTAAGAATGTGATGTTTAAATTTGGTATCTAGTCTTTGTGACATTTCCACTCACCGAAAATTGGTATATTGAAAATGAAAAAGGGGATGAGGTGGATTAAAACTTTGGGTTCTATATTTGTCACTAAAAGAGGATCTACTAGTATCCCATAGCCTACTCCCTCAAGAGCATGGTTTTCACTACCCACTTAGTGTAAAATTGGAGGTCTTTATAGTGGAATGTATCTATAATTCCTAAAACACTCCCCAAAAGATTTTATATAAAAAAAATTTAGGTCAAAGTGTAGGATATGCCAAAAAATACCTATAACATTTCATACCACAATTCCTACTCATAAATTCTAGAATTGTAAAAAGTAATAGTCATGAACATTCTTAGATACACTTCCTACTACCCACTCATAAGCTGGTTCTATGTAATGTTCTCTATTTTTCATGTTCAATTTTCATTTGAATTTATATACATTTCACATTTCATTTTAAATGGTTAAATCAAATAGTTCCTGATCCATAAGTTCAAAATATCTTTATAAACTAAAATATCACATTCACGTAATCAATACCATAACACATTGTAGTCCATAAGACTCATGATCCATGAATCAATATGTTATAATTATATGATTAGGGTTTATTATACAACCAAATCAAGAGAAATCATATTAGGTTAGAAAGATACACTAAGTACCAATAATGTTTTCTAATTACCCTCATAGAATATCTAAAAAATAGACATATCACACAAGGAACATATCAAAAATCTATGAAATCAATAAATGAACCCTATATGGCATGGAATAATGCATGAAATTTTAAATCCTAACAGGTTCTTAAAATGATACATGAGATGGAATACCATCATCTCAATAGGTTGAACCAAAATAGAATCCTCAATCATATAAATGATAATATCACAATTCAATTTCATCACCCCATGATGGAATAAAATCAATTGAAATAGAAAAAAAACTAGAATGGAGTAATTTACATTTGAGATAATTTTGTTTTTTCATGTACGTAGGTTAGCTACTATTGGGTATAAATAATTACCAAATTATTATCCTTCCAATACCTTTCTATTGTCTCAAAATAGTAAATAAATAAAAGAAACTACATTGATTCCACTTTGTAATGTCTCAAAACTGGATACTACTGAATGGTGCCTCAAGCATGGTTCACCACATTGCATCAACAACATCTCCCCATACACCAGAGGCTGCCAACTAGTAGCGAGGTTATGGAGTATGTCTACAGGGAAACTATTCCTTCTATTACTACTGAAACATATTGTTATTAAGCGCATATATCAAAAGTGGAAATATTATAACAATAAATAAGTAGCATGAATAGACACTATGACCACCAGACCAGTAACGTTTTATTGTGGAAACACAATAATAATACACACGAATGTTTAAATAATTATATATGTAATCTCATATATAATTATGATCATTTAATGTGTCTAAAAAGTGTCCAAAATAGGTATTCATGCATCATTACAATACATGTATCAAAATACACAAAATAAAAAATAGAACTATCTCTAGATAGCATTAAAAGCCTTGTCTTGGTCCTATGCTCCCCTACTCTTATGAATTGAACAATGTCAAACATCAAACGTTGGTCACTTACCATGATTCTTACTCACATATTTATAGTGTTTCTAGGTACCTAAAAGAAACTCGAACATAGTGTGTGATAAATTCCAAGAATCTCCCCACCCAAGGTGTCTATAACATGTTATGGATATGAAATACAAGCTATATAACAGTGCAGAATATAACAGGTATGAAAGTACTGAAATTAAAGTCCCCATGGGAAAAATTATCCAAACAAATCAAGTTGTACAGCCACACAAGGCTCCCTTCAAACAAGTTTTAAGCTCATATATCCATGTATCAGTAATTTAAAAGGAATTAAACACTGAATCCATGTTTTATATAGAATATCTCATATCACCCATGAACACTCCATATAACCTGTAATGTCATATCAACCATGGATGTTCCATGTAATCAAGATTGTCACATTTATCATAGTCAATACATATAATCAAAACTGTCAAACCTCAGGGGGATGGATCCAAGGTATAGTGAACTATGTGAGATCCTAGGGGTATCAAGGGCCAAGTTATCCCACCGAATTAAGACCTATGGTGAAATATCATCCAAGGCATCAACTACCATTATCAAGATCAATTGAATAAAATATAAGAAATCTAATGGAATCATTTATCATTCAATACCTTTATCAATTCATAGTCATTAAATTACATATGTTTACCCACTCATATAAAAATTCCTATTCAGTTACATTCCTGGAGTTTACCCCCTCAAATAACATTTAACATTTAAATAGTTGAACAAATTAACATCAGGTATCACCTAGAAAATAAGGAAGAACATCTCTTAATCAATAAATTTACTTCAATTCATTTATAAATGTGATTCCAGAAACAAGTAAACCTAAAATACACACCACATGGGTGGTATAACCAAGTTAAATCACAATTTCACACCCAATAGCGGACCTTGGTTGGGGAAACAACAGCCACAATGTTCCAAGGAAATTGTAGGTATCACTAGTAGGTTCCTACATATTTTAATTTAAATATTCAATTCATTTTAGTATAAACACCATAAATTATGGAATGTACTCACATGGAAAATATCTCTATAAATAAAAAAACCACTTAATATTATTTTAAACCACCTACCATAGGTTTGTATTAGAGTTTTCATCCAGTATCAGCTCCTGATTCAGCATAGATCAAAAGGAAAACAAATAAAAGTTGATGGAATGGGAAATAGGTCATGTTATCATACACATAAATAACCTTTTAAATACCAATATGAATGAATAATGACAAAAGAGGAATATCTTTCTCTCTTTTGTGAATCCAATGAGGTTGATAGATCTCAATTACAAGCTCATATGGAGAAGCCACCCCAAAGAATATGATTTGGATTTCAAGAGGTGATCTCCCACATAAGGTTCTATCCAATGAATGATGGAAAAAAATATATATAGTGTTATACCATAATTTAAAAGAATTTTATTTATTTTCCCTCAAAATACTATGTCTCATGGTTTGATCACATGGTTGAACAATCCATGTGAAAATCATGCACCCGTCACTAATTTATGGGGAACATCACACAGTTAGTGTGTATGGTTTACCAAAATGTTACCAAAACATTTTTCATACCACTCTAAAAAACCAAATAGTCCCTCACATGGGATTTCACCCCAATCCAAATAGTCTGAAAGAGTGTTTGGGATACTTTTTTTTCATCCTAGGTCTCTCATAGTTATTCAAACTATGTGTTATTTCCAATAAGGTTTTTACTAACCATACAACTTGTATGATTTTTCAAATAATTATGTCTCTAGGATCTGAAAAATCTCAAAACTACCACGATTATGTTAAAACCGCAATGGGCATTCCCATTAGACTATAAAAAAGAATTTAAACTGAAAACATAGTATCTATACCTTATAGGAAAACTAGTGATCATAGACTAAATACTCAATAGATTAGGCTTTGTTATGATTTTATTAAAATAAGTTCAACTGGATGGGATGTTTAAATGGATGAAAATCCATTAAAATCATGGATTAATTGTTGAGAATCAATATACAAGGATTGTTTTTCATTAGTTAAGAACAACATAACTCCCTCATGATAGAAATAATACCATTAACCATGAGAGTTATTGTGGTATTTAATTATACCTATTAACCTAAAATATAATACCTAGATCTACCAAACCCTCTTTATATGTAATATATAACCACCCAATGTGAAAAAAATATATCTCAATGTGGAAGATAGAGTAAAATTCATCTATCTCTCCTCCACTTTCTTCTACTACACTAAATATCCTCACTTATAAACCATCACTCTCATTAACCTTAGATAATATGATACGGAATAATCATAATGAAATAATGAATAAATGTAAAAACCCAAAATTGAGGAATAATTGATAAATATGAAACATACCACCTTAAAATATTCCCACCCCTCCTATGAGACAATGTTACTCTTATTTGACTTCTCATATATTAATAAACTAAAAAATGTTAGGGGACAATATAAATCTAACTACAAAAATGAATTTAATAAAAATACAAATATCACTTATATTAATATTGAAAATATTGCAGGAGTTAAAAATTACACTACTAAAAAGAAAAAAAATAAAAGTTATCATACCTACTTTCACACCCAGATGATTGATTTAGATCCTCCTCTTTCCATTCTATATTTTATTATTGAATATTAATTTTTTACTGGGATTACCCTTGGATATTTACAATCTCAATCCATGCTCACAAAAACTATGTATTTATCGTCAAAAATATAATCATATATCGCTTATTGATGTCTATTTTATCATCCATATATATTTCTATCTTTCTTCTTCTTTGAATCAACCTCCACTGAATCATAAAATATAAAGTGCATGATTGAACCCCCACGTATCTCAACCTAATGTAACATATATCATCCATGAGTGTGGGTGTTTTATTTTAATGATGCGTCAAAAATATATAGTTTTTATTCTCTTAAATATACAAATTTCAATCTACCAAATCTATTATAATTCTTACAAATTTGAATTTTCCTTAATTCTACTCCTAAATATTTGTGAAATATACATGATGTATCGTCACATATATTTCATTTAAAATAATCAATCATGTTAATGGGTCAAATCTTATTATATATATTGATAACAAATTTTAAACATAGTCCTTGATGTATGGAATAACCATATTGCCCTCTTCCTTAGTTATGGCACAACACTCTAAGGATAATGTCGGGAAACTAATTATAGTAAAATAACATGTCTATATAAATGGCCTCCTTTACAATGTAATATTACCCTATATCACATCCTTTAGACTCTATACATGAAAACAATTAATAAATTTACTTATCCAACCTTATATTGCAAAAATAACCCTCCCATAAAATAATTTTTAACCTCTGAACCATAATTTATCAGAGATCATGATGTCACAACATTTTCATGTTTCTTAGACCTCCCTCATATACCCACATTTCAAAGTAGGACATTAAAACTTCTAAATTACTTATTATAAAATTATTCAAGGAAATGATATGTAAGGTTTATCTTATTACACAACCCATATAAAGTATCCAATGTAGGTCATGCTCACTCCTTCCATAAATGGTGCTTCAATGTTTCAATGGAGACAATGACAAAACAAATATCTTTTGATTGGTGGATAATGTGGAATAAATTATAAAATAGAAATGTATCATTAATTACATAGTACCATTGGTTTTAATGAGTCCCATTTTGGATTTTTGAATGATAAAAAACTTCATAATATTATAATCCCTAAAAGGAATTTATTTTTGACTACTAACAAGAATCAGTAAACTCTTACGATTTCCCACACTTTACCCCCATAGTGAAGTTATCAATATTGTTTCATGTACATGACATCCTAGGTCAACTTTAAAAATTTTATTCTTCTATGTTCTTCTAATTTATTTTTCAATCCATCCCTTGGTCATGTATTTCTCAACTACATTTTTCATCTAAAAAAATATTTTTCCTTTGTAAAAAAACACCTTAAAATCATAAAAATATAATATTTTTATTTTATTTTTTAGATTTTTTAAAATATTTATTACCATTAATAATGTAAAATGGTTAAAATGGGGTAATATTCTCTTATAAATTAATCAAACTGAGCTATTAAAATTAAAAAAACATATTATGAAAAAAATAAGGATATTATAATACTATGGATTCATTTTTGAAGAAAGAAATTGATGTTATATTTTTGTTTATCAATTATCATCACCAAAATTAGGTTATAGTGAAGAAATGATGTCCTCTCCCATAGGTCGATGATCTTTTTTATCAATTTCAAGGAGGTCACTACTTCTAAAGTACTGAGTTTATGCTGGGATATCAACAGATTCAAGTAATGTACAAGGATATCCTTAAGACTACTTTTAGATATCATTATAAACATTACATGATTATTTTAAAATCTTTTAGTGTTACAAAAAACAAAAAAAATCATGGGATAGATTAATGTAATGTTTTTTTAGATCATGGATCGATTCATGGAGTTGTTTATCAATGATTTATTCTTATTTGTTGAGTTATAGGAGGGGTTTACCGACCATCTATGAGCTATTTTGGTATTTATTCATCATCAAAATATATTTTAGAAGATGTCTAAGTAATGTTTCAGGTCCTGTGAGGTATACTTTATAGGGTATGTTGTGTCTCAGGGTGTATTTTTCACGAATCCTATGTTGGTTTAGGAAATTATGTCTTATGTATCCCAAAAAAACTGTAACGGTGAAGATTTTCATTTGTACATCTAGTAATTACAGGACGATCTTACCTGCATTATCTCATATTGTGAATCCTATGATAGATTGGAGTAGAAAGGATAATTAATTTGTGTGTAGTGACTAGTTCCTTGTTACTTTAGAGTATTAAGGGAGAATATGTCCAATTATCCCATTATTCATTTTTTATATGAGGGAGTTCTGTTTGAGGTATGTTATAATTATTTTTTTAATGGTTAAACGTGTGTTCTTATAATGAATAAAGTGTTTATCTCTTATAGATATGGAACTTATAGCCTCATGAATTTAACTACAATACCTAAGAAATTGAGATTTTTCCATTTTTTATGAATTTATGGTGATATTAAATAATCAATGAGTGATTTGGGGACTTCATGGAGCGTAATATTTTGAGGTATTTCTTTCCTATAATGACTTGAATTTTTAGAAACAATGATGTATAAAATAATTATTGGATTATGAATTTGATATTTCATATACACCAGGGTAGTGTAATATTGTTGTTAATTCCTTATGTAGAAATTCACAGAGTGCAGCTATGCATGAGTATGGTGATGTTTGGAGAGTGATTGATGAGTTTTACATGATTATAATTGATATGGGAGTAGTGGATATTAAAGGGTTTTTTATTGGATAAAAAATAGTTATATTTGGAGTAGCAAATGGGGGATTTTCAATTTTCTGATTTTTGAGGTGGATGTATGACAAGATCGAGATATGTGTGGTGATGATCCCATGATATGGTCTAAGGATGACTACAATATAATATTATTTAGGGGAGGATACTCAATACTAAGTTTATGAGTGATATAATTCTTCATAAGTTCCATAGTTAACCTTTTTTAGTACCAATTGTTGTTTCTAAGATGTATCATACCTTGCGAGTTTAGTTTTGGTGTTCTAGCATGAATCGATCAATTGTGGATTTTTCACTTAATATTCAATTTTCCAGTTGTTGAAGGGTTAACACCATGTTCCTGGTGGGTTTATTCAAGGACTTGATGTTTTTTAGTGTATGTATGAGGACATCACAATAGTATTAATCAGATATTTTACACAATCTTAGGGAGTTAGTGAGATCATTAAAGTGATCATGGATTTTATGATGATGTCAACTAACTTACTGATTAAGGACTCATGATCAATGGAGGTTTTGTAGAGATAATATCTAGAGGAGGTGGTGATTAATCATGGGGTTAGTAAGATGATGATCAATAATCAAAATCTATATTTTACCTCTAGGGTGTGCATTTGTATCAAGATTGTTTTGATATCTTATTTATACATTGTAAATATTTTTATCCACAAGCTTAAGGTCAAATAGAGGGGACTATCCATAATCTAGTAGAAATTTTGTGGATGTGTATTCTAGATTTTAGTTGTTGGTGAGTCACCTAACCTTGGGGAAGTTTTCTTATAATAACATTTGTCACTCATGTATTGTTTTTTCTCTATTTGAATCACTATATAACCAAATAGGTCAATCTCAATTATTTCGTAACAAGGTTGATGTGATAGCTATTATTAGGATAAAATTGGTGGTGATCTTCATATATAAGGTACATGTGATCTGTGTGGAAATGGAGATGGTATAATAGAATCAAATGTTCTTTGTTGATCATATTAGGAGATTAATAGAGTTTGATGTTGGAGATAATGATTTTTAGGTGTTTCCTCATCACAAGTAGTAAAGGTTTTTTCATGTATGTAAGTTTAACTCGAATTCATTAAACCTTTAATGGTGTTTAAACATATTGAATATGTTTCATATTAGTTAGAACTGCCCTAAAAGATGAATCAAATTCATGATGTCTTCCATTTGTTTAAACTTATATAGTACCTTCATGATGATACACGTCCTATTAAATATTGTGATATAAGAGTTAAAAAAATGAAACCTTTAAGGAGAAGCATATAGATATTGAGTAACATTATTAGATGTAATTTTTTGTTCATTTCATTCCCTTATTTTATGTCATGTGTGGGTATGGTGTCTTAGAAGAAACTACCTGGTAGTTGTAGCTACTGATTCACACTCAATAACCTATATTGTTTTATGTTAGGTATTATTGAATGTAGTATTTAAATTTCATTATCTTATGATATTATGTCTTGCGTTGCATGTTTATGTGACTTTTTACTTGGTGTGGTGGTTGTGATCCTATTATAGTGATATCCCTGATAGTTATCTTTTGGGGTAAATTTTTAGATCCCTCTCCATTTTTTTGTCACTTTTGGTTTAAATTCTCAAGGATGTAAATTGTTTGAGAGGAATTTAATACAAGGGACCAAATTTTTACAAGATCATATTTTTGGGTTTTGTGGGTTTTTGGAGTGTCTCAGAGGAATATGTAGGGGTAAAATTTATTTTTCTTTAAAATGTCATCTAGAAGAGGGGTTTTGGGGTGTGAGCTTGTATGCTACTTTGTGTTAAAGCTCATGAGACAGAATTTTAGCATCTGTGTTGAACTTATGTTTTGGATTTAAGGATTAAACTTTGAAAAATGATTCATATGTAGTGGGTCATGTTTTTTGTCATGGAACATGTAGATTTAAGGCTTGTGATGATGGTTTTGGTAGCTCTAAATCACGATATGTCAATGTGGTGTAGAGGTAAGATGCATAGTGGAGTCTTGCAAGGTGGGTTGTGTGCCCCTCTCTTATGAACGACTACTATGGTGTGGGAATGGAGTGTCTCCATGATTTTCCCCTAGGTTTTAAGGATTGAAGTTAATCATTTTTGGGAATGGGGGATATAAGTGAATATTTTTGGCATAGATTTTAAAGAGACCCTTAGACCAGGGAGACTAAATTATGGACATCCATTATGTTTCAAAGTTTTAGTGAAAACTATATGGTTTGTGTCATGGTCCATCGTGTTTGGAAATGTTATTCCGTTTTATCCAATATATATATATATATATCTCAAACTTGCCTATAATTCCTCTTATTTTATCCCTTCACATACACACCCTAGGTGACCTTAGGGCCACATTAGTAGACATTAATCACCATTTTCTAGGAATTAGCTCTTGTTTTCTAAAGATCATCTGTTGGGAAACCGAGGTGAGTTTCTTCTACTCTAGATGGTTCTTATTGATATCCAAATCGTCTTTAAATTCCATTTTATTCAGTTTCTTTTTATTATCATGGGTTTTCTATTGGTGTTTAATAATATATACAATTTGGTATATCTATAAGGATCTTGAGATCCTTGTAGTAGGGGTGATTAATGATGTGTGGTTCTATTATATTGTTTCTTAATGAGCATTTAAAGTCTTGAGGTAGGAGATTCATTACTTATCTTTTTTATGTACTGATTTGAATGTAAAAATCTTTTGCTTCTTTGGATAAATGGTGGCATTAACATCATAAAGATAATAACTAGAATCTATAATGTATTGGAAGGGATGTTGTTATTTCATGTGTTGAAGCATTATTGATGATACCTCTTCTGAGTTTATAAAATGAATGTTACATATTCATTGTAATTTAAAATGATTTTTAGGATAGTTTATAAGGTTGAAAATGGATTAAAAATATAAAATTGTTATTGATGAACTTATTAATGAATGTTTCTATAGAATTTGAAAATTATTATTCCATCAAAACTATTTTATTTAGAACTGTTTGTTGATTCTTTTTTTTAGATAGAAATTATATTTTGTTAAGTGATGAATATTAGGATTATTATTGCTGAAAAATATTCATAATGAATTAGTTAATTAAATATGGTAATGGAAAAGGTGTTTACTGGAGATAGTTTTTTGAGTCTGAGCGAGCCCATTCATATTTGTTACGGGCATGTATGACTCAACGTTACATCCTTAGTTTCCCCTTGCAATTGTCATTCAATGAAAACTTTTATTTTAATGAATGTGTGATTTAAGATGATATATCCTTATTTTTTATGTGTTGTGTTTGGAATGGCATGGATAGATGGTACCAGTTGAGAGCATGGATTTCTTGTTACTGATTTACAGAAAAGAGGTATATTATTGGAATAGATTGCATGGGTTGAGAGAAGAAATTTCTTACTTATTGGTATTTTATGTGACACTTTTTGATATATTTTTTGGGTATGGGTTGAGAGCTAGTATTTCCTAAATTACTTCATGTTTTATTTTTATGGATAATTGATTTATTTTTGTTTTTTGTGTTTACCCAAATCTTGTAATAGTTATCTTATGAATCGAGACATACTTTCTTTTTTGTAACATTAGATAACTCATAGAATAATTGGATTATGTATTGGTGAATTAAATTAATAATTAACTCATTTTACGGGTGTTTTTGATGATGGAGATAATGTACAACAGAAAACATGAAATTGTTAGAATATATGATCAATGATATTGAGATCATAATTTGGAAGTCATAATACAAATTATAAATCTTGTTCTCTTATAATTAAATGAAATAGGTTAAACTAGTATTTGAAAATAGATTTAATTAATGAATAGTAATTGATTATTATAAAGTGGAAATAAATAATGATTTTGAACATTGAAGATTATTTTCATTTATGAAACCTAGTTTCCTAGGCCTTAGTAGTGAAATCCCTATGCCATGAGTGTATATAGGTGCAGTTGACTATTTGGCTAATTAGTTTCCCTTATTATGGTTTTTTGAAATATATATTCTTATATGACATATTTTTATATGCTTCACCACCTGATACACATGGATATTCTATAACCAAATGTTATTGGTATGTGTGTTTTCCTCAACATAGAGGTTGGGGATGGAATGGATGACTGACTCCCCCTCTTCCTCACTCTCCATTTGATATATCATTATGTTTAGAAGTATCATGTGTGTAATGCATTAATTTAAAGAGTACAATCCTACTTTATTTTTGATAGATCCTAGTTTTACTATACTTTTAACACCTTGAGATTCTAAAATAACATTATGTTTGGTAGCGTATATAGTACACAACACCGAGCATTAACAAACCGGGACATATTATTATTTTATAACCATTATATTATACTCTTTGTGTTGGAAGATATAAAATCAAGTAAATAAACTATGAAATATGTATAAATTTATTAAAAATGAATAATTTATTGATAAAATCTTAGTAAATAAGCACAAAATGTATAGTAAAGTTGTTTTATTCCTCAGAATATGTTTTCACAAAAATGATCTTTCTTTTTTTTGTGAGTGAATATTATAATTAATTTTTATAAATTTTAAATATTTTATTTGATAAATGGAATGTAATTTTTTATGTAATAATATCATAATTTTCTTTACGTTTAATTCATTATATTTTTTTGAAAATAATTTCTTAGTGAATAGTGAAAAATACTGATTTTTATTAAAAACTGCATTTTTATGCATTGAAAAAGTTACATTATTTAAATGGTTTAAAATATAATTAGTTATAATATATTATTAATAATATAATTTTGTTTATTTGTATCAATTTTATGGTTAAATTTAAAATGAAAACATTTTATAGATAAAATAAATTCTAATAGAAGAAACAATTTTTCGTTAGATATTGAATTATTTTCTAAAAATTATTTTTGAAACTTCTAGAAATCAAATATTAATAAAAGTATTCCATATTTTGAATATGTAGGTCCAAATTTTTCCAATATTTCAATTTTATTTTTTTCATTATGAATAGTTGTCATAATAAATTTGTATTACCAAAATAATGGTAAAATGGGAAAGTTACCATAAAAAATAATGTGATAACGATTTAAATTCATTAAAACAGTTGAATTTATCTCATTTTATGAGTCAATTTCCACCATAATAATTTGAAATTAAAAAAAATCATTTTCCAGTTATATTTTATTTTGAGATTTAAAATATTTATGTAAAGGATAATGATAATAATTATACTTTCTTACTTATAATATATATAGTTTTTTTGATAGAGATAAAATTATCTTATGATTTGTTATAAAATTTATTTGAAATATGAATGTGTTTTTATAATGTTAATTTATTTTTAATATTTAGGGATGAAATAATTAACATAAATGCTTATGAAATAAAGATATAGTGCCTGTGAAAGATAAATTAAAATCAAGTAAACAATTTTAAAAAACATTAAAAGAAATATTTTTTGTTTGATAAATAGTATCCCATTATCTTTATAGATTAATATAAAATATTAGGAATGTTTTAAAGGTGTATATTTTAATTCTAGTACTATCTTGATGAATTTTTAATCAACTAAAATGAATAGATTCAAAATAACATTTCTGATATTTTATGTCAAATTATATTTTATTAAATTATTTAGTTTTTTTAAAATAGAAAAATTCGTCTTATGAATGGTATAAAACTACTTATTTTTTATTTATGATCCAATTTTCATCTTATAAGTATATCTATAACCCTTTAATATTAAAATTTATTATTATATTTAAACCTAAAACTGGTTAACCACGGGGTTAAACTGAAGGACAATGTTTAAAATGACATATAAACCTACCTAAATTTGATTTGATGATTATAAAAATACCATATTCTAATTATATTATAATACATAAAGTTTTGGAATCATTTTACATGAGTTAGAAACATATTATATTATAATATTTCATTTATTTCTAAAAAATTACATTATCAATATTTTATAATAAATGATATTTTAAAAAATGAATTCTAATTCAAAAACTATATATCATTAGATAATTGAATTTTTATAGTGTTTATAATATCATGAATTGTCCATTTATGGGTCATTTTTCCTTTTATTTTAACGTTAATGACCCCGAAGACTAAACAAACATTTATATCATAGTAATTGTCAGAAGGGTAAATGAGGGTTTAAAACTAAGAGATAAGGGTGAAAAAATAACGTTAAGTTGTCTAATTGTTTTGGATAATATTATTTCAACTTATAATCAACTTATATTTTAATTGGATCAATTTTGATAAAATTTTCGATGAATGATAATATTTAATTTATTACTTTAGTTAATTCTTAGAGTGTCTCTCCCCTCTCTTATAAAAGTGCACCACCCATCCTTCATTATTAAAAATGATTTACTATTTATATCAGACAATAAATGCACAAATATGAACCTATATTCCATAATAATAACATAGATATAATTTTATTACCTAAATACCATCCATTCAAGGATTAAGGTGTAATCCCAAATAGGTTTATCAACAAGTTGTATAAGTCTTAATTGAGCATTTTCAAATTTATTTCTCCTCAGTCCGTCTATAAATCCAAGGTATACATTATAAAATAAATAATTATTTATATTAAATATAATTAATTATTATTAGGTTTATTTAATAACCATTATCCATTGTCTTTTTATTCGATATAAATCGAAAACATTGCTTATACATATATACGGATTACCATCTCCATAGAGCGGTGTAATTCATTTTTCATTGTAGGTATACTTCTATATTTTAAACGGCGGATTTAATAAATATATATTTTAATTATGATATTATTATGTTTATAAAAATTTTACTTATTGTTTATCTTTCTTTCATTCCATTCATCGAAAAGTGAAAACATCACTTGCCAATACGTACAAATTACCATCTCCAAAAATTGAAGTATTTTATTTTTAATCACTACTCTATATGGGTGGATTTAATAGTATATATAATATTTATATTTTATAATCCTAAAATTATTAACATTATAGAGACTATGGGATTCCAATCAAATTCTACGGATAAGACCTTTGAACTAAAACATGGATGAAAAACGATGCAGTTATATCCAAGAATAATGATTTTTATAAAACTTTGTTGATAAATAGATGATAATATGTTATAATAAAATTAGATATGGTATGATATACATGTGTATGGTGACATAATACTTTTATAATAATTATATACTTATTATAAAAGAGGTTCTATTTCATAAAAATAAATAAGAGTCTTAAGGTAATGGTTTTATGTTTCAATCACATTTTACGTGATATTGTTTATGCTTGAATTTATATTGAGGAAATTATTTTATTTTTATATAAATAATCCCTTATATTTTATTATCCTGTATTTATTCATTTAATTTTCATGTAATAGTTCTTATTTCTTCTCTTTGGTACTTCAAATAATCCTAAAAATGTTTTTGATAAAAACAAACTTTATTTTCTCTATAGTTAATAATCTTTTCTTCCATTTTCATGTTTTTTAAATGTTTTCAAGAAGGATTTAATATTATACTATAGTTTTTGAAATAATATTTTACAGACAATTGAACTTCTAATAAATTATTTAAAATGAATACTCTTGTTATTTTTTAAATGAGACACTTTTGACTTCTACCAAAAGATTTTAAGGAATATTTGTTTTAATTTACACGCAATGAATAAAATTTTCCATGGTCAAGACCTCTCAATGAATTTGAGTTAATTTACATGATTCTATGGTTCTTTTAAAATAAATTTTTTACTTTAATGTCTTTTAATTTTTTAGATTTTCAAGAAAACATTTCCAAATGAAAATTGTATTTTCCTGAAGAAATATTCCAAGTGATATTTTAAAGGTATTATCATATAATATGTCATCCTTTAATGTTACATATGATTTATCGATGATATGATCAACTGAAAATGGTATTTTTTATGAGACCCATTTATTTTTCATGGGTTATGCTATAATGAAATATTGAGATGTTTATGAAACCAGTTTCATTCCTATTTGTTATGAATATGATGAATGATTTAGGATTATTTGGCACACATATTTTTTATTTTCATTATGTAAGGGGTGGGAGTGGAATTATATAGCAATCCAATTCATTGGTTAAATATGTATATCTCATGAGATAATAATAACTAGAATAGAGAGTGAATCCAGCATAGTAAGGGATTGTGTTCATTATGATAGTCTTATTAGAAAACCTTGACTATTAATATTATGGAAAGGGGAGTGAACTAAATTCACTATGATAATGTTAGTAGTGATCCCTGACAAAGGAAAATATTTTCTATGATTATGTGAATTCCAAAAACACTTGTCTTGTTTCATTGTCAATCTCTCATGGAACATGTTTGATTTCATTATGATTCGCATCTTATGAACTATCATTCTTAATTACATGATTCAAAATTATTATCTTTGATATATTGTTCATGTACTTTCAAATGTTTTGATTTTGGTCTCATACCCTTATGCTCATGTAATTTTTATGTTGTCATTTTCATCTCCCTTATTTACCCTAACAGAGCATATGAGCTTATCCTTTCCTATGTTTCCTTTCCCTAGGTTATAATAAATGTTTTTTAGTTTGGTATGTATTTGAAGCATACTATGTGGCAATATCTTTGCTGTATATGTTGAAGATATTTCAGAAGATAAAAATATTATGTGTCTCTAAATTCAGTAAACATTTATAGTACTAGAATGGATTGAAATTTTATGTATTGAATATTAAACTATAATTATTTGATATTTATATATGAAATGTATGAGTCTTTATAATTTCTATAATAGTAGATTTTATTCAATATGTGTATATTAATAATAGATGCATATGGTAAAAACCATAGGGATAAGTTTAGGTATAGGATAAAAATAAAAAGTTTAATAAAGAGAGGAATTATGTAGTTTTCCTAGAAATATATCCTTGTATAGATAAGATAAGTGGATATGGTTTTGGAACAAATGAATTTTAGGATAAACCCTAGAAAATATTTGGTTGAGTATATCTTGAACATTATTCGGGTGCACAGTGAGTATGCCCTTACTACACACATGGTTTGACACTCTTGGGTGATATGATTTGGTTAATTCTCATTTTCCTTATGAACTGTAATAAAGTATTTGTATAGATGATAAACAAGGATGGCCTAGGTTTAACATTCGGTGTCATAGATTGAAAAGAAGTTTTCAGGATTTGGACATCCTATGAATGATTTTTTATTATTATATGATTTCTAACATTGACTTTTACTAATTAAGCTATACATTTTTTTGTTTTATTTAGTGGTTGGAAGCAGGAGGATTTTCTCAATCATTGATTGTGATGAACAATTTAATGCTTATTCTCATAAGAAACCCAGAAAAATTAGATCATGAAGGTGAAACCATATGATTATGCCCAATCTTCTATCTCATTCTCTTGAAAGTGGGAATAATAACTCATGTAAATGTCTTAGATGAATGAGAAAATGATTTATATGTAGAAAATAAGGCCATATAGTAAGTAATCACAAAGGTTAAAAGAATATTTTTATGGATGGATATGAATTTCATCCTATGCTCGCATTTATAGTTTAATGTATTATGTGCATGTATTATGCGATTTATCCAATCATATTCTCAAATCCAAGGGTTTACTCATACAATAAGGAAGGACCTATGTTATGCCCATTTTTAAAGTGAAAGGATTGTGAATTTATGTATTGGGAATTGAAAATTATATTTTACAAGGGTTATATCAATTATATTTTTGTTATAACAATCATGAAAAATCTATGAATTTTTCCACAATAGTTTTTATTTACGGATTTGAAATCATATTTACTGATAAGGGATATTTGAAGGACCTCAGAACACCCTGAGACGGGAGGGCTGAATCTAGGTGTCCAATTTTTCTTTTTAAAGTTGTGGATATTATTCCCATGTTGGTAGGAACTTGTTAAATCGGGTAAACAAATGAAAGCAGGGATATGGAACAATACTTTTACATGGTTCATCGCAAAGGGCTACGTCCAAGGAGTATACGCCAACAATGTGTCGGTCGTACGAAAATCCATTAATCTTCACTAGTTTATGGATTAAAATATTCAGTCATTGAAACTCTATGCCAAGAACACTACATTTTAAAAAGGTTTAGGGAACACTCACTACATCACTCAGATCACTTCTTCCAACTCCACCTAGCTCACTCCCTTAAGAGAAGTCAAACTCATTTATCGACTTGATGGTATCTTCAATAGATTTTCCTTGAAGTCTTTGTCATTGTTTAGCATGAGGCAGTGTTTGCATAGAAGTCCTGAATTGATGCACATGAAATCATTGAACCATTAAACCAGATAATCCAAAGCATTTTCAAATCATAACACCACACTTGCACAAAATACACTAACTTGTGCGCAAGATTTGGGAATTGTCATGAAAGAGGACTTTTCCACAACACCTACTTTCTTCACAACCCTTATCTTTCGTGAAACTTCACCGAAGGGGTCACTTGTTCTTTTTATACAAAAGGAACTCCTTCCATGCAAGATTTACTCTCTTCAAGTCTTTCATGAGAGAATCTTTCACATAACTAAGCTACCGTATTTTTGATGGAAAATTCTTATGTCTTCCTTCGGGGTAGCCGCATATTTATAGGTCCTTGATTTCCCTACGTGAAATATCCTAATATGTCTTTATTGGTGTGCATAAGTTTCACACTAAGCACAAAAAACCCATTTTGACATCGCATTGGGCGTGAAAACCCTTTCAACAACATCAACTTCTGTGCGCTCCATGAACTTTCCATTTTTTGACTATCTGAACCAGAAACATATCTTGCGCACCAGTTCCAAAAACACCTTCAATATTGAATTAAAAAAGCAATCTTTCATCCACAATTCAAATCATTTTCACACCTTCCTTTTCTAGAAACATGTTTCTCAATTTTTCAATTTTCACCCCAAAATATTTGGCAAACAATGGTGTACGGTACAACCTTCAATACTCCTTTTGGATCAAATTGTATTACCCATTTCCATTCAATCTCCCCGATCTTCTATGAAATTGATGATAACAAGAAACACAAACCATGATAAACCCAAATTAGATTGAAAAAAGACACAAACTAAACACCTTTTACAGTAAATAATACCCTTGGTTCCAACAATATTTTTGGGAGACACTTGATTGAGGGACAAAAAACCCTTAATAGGTTATTGGTGTGGACATACCAATTTTATTATCAATAAAGATACGATGAATTAAATTATATAGTATTTATGAACTCTTAATTGATTGCTAATTTTATAAAAAATAGAATTATGTGATAATTGGAGAATTTTACAAAAAAATGGATTTATTGAGTGTATTTAAAAAATTATAAGCATTTATTTTTTCATTGAGTTTTTATGAGATAGGTTTTTGAGTTGACTTGAAACATTTATTTTGTTTTAGGAAATATAATCTATTGAGGTTTAATATTTTTTTTGAGATAATATTTGATTTATGTTTTATTAATTATTTTCAACTTCATAGTGGGATATATATAATATTGATAGTTGAAATGTGATTCAATAAAAAATAGATATTTTCAGATATATTTATGGTTAATATAAGCATTTCCCATTACATGAGTATCTAAATTTGATTCATGTTATTTTGGTTAAGTTCACTACATTATATGATTATTAAGTTATTTATAATGGTGATTAATTATATTTTGTTAGATTTTTCATCGGGATGATATAGAAGCAATCCATTGGTTTAACATGTGATTTAAAATGAAAGATTATTTGGGAAGAATAAAATTAGTTGCTTTTGGTATGTAAGCTCAAAGGTATGATATCACATTTTAGGTAAAATAATTCATTAATTTTGTGGTTATTGAGGTACATTTTTATGTAGGGTTATTTATTTATATAATGATCTTGGCTGAACCTTTGGAGTTATTTTCAAAATTTTAGAGTAAAATGTATTATTTCTTCACATGAAGGGTTATACATTATGGATATTATCTTACCCCGTTCACTCCGTTTTATTTTTTTTATATTTAAATATAGTAGGGATATATTTTTATCCTTTTATATATTGTTTTTTCTATAAGAAGTAGTGATTAAAACACTAAAAAATCATTTTTAATACTCCTTATTTGAAGAAAAATATGAGAATGTAATGGAAAGTAATTAAAGGATGAAATTATACCTATCAGGTAAGTATACTTCCTTATGTTCTAAGTTAAAATGTTAATTTAACCCCTCATCACTAAAAATAGGATCTTTAAAAAAGAATACTTATTATAATCATTTTTTATGCATCGATGGTATTCTCCACAACCCCATTGATTTATGGTTTGGTGGTTATTAACATTATCATGATCATTCACTTTATCATGATCAATTTTCTATTTCAATATCTATCATTATTTAGAAAATAATTTTTCTTCCATGTATTTTTTTTCTCTTACCACTAATTTTCTTCTATTTAGAAACCTACATAGGATTTATTCCAGAAGTACTTTTTTAGTTCCCTTTCCCCCTTTTGATGAAGAAGTTTTATAATCCCTTTTTATGATGTGGGTTTTCAACAAATATCTTCTAAAATATTAAACACTTGATTACCATGAACAAGTTCAAATTATGAGGATGAAATTTATTAACGGGGTAGAATTTTCCACTCGTATATTTTAAAATAACACTATATTTGATAGTATATACACCATGCAACACAAAGTTTTAATGAATCAAAAAGTATTATTATTTTATCAATATTATAAAATTATCATTGAATTAGAAGGTATGACTATAAGTAATTAAATTACTATTTATATATATATTTTTCATAAAAAATAAAAATTTATATAGATTCTTTTATTAATTAAGTACACAAATTCTAGATAATTTAGTTTATTCTTAGAAATATGTTTTCATCAAATATTGTTTTTATTGTTTTTTTGCGAGAGAATATGTTATAAAATTTCTAGAATATTTAAAAAAATTATTTTATTTAAATTATTTCTTATATCATCATATTAAAATTATCATTGGAGGAATTTTATTATTATTTTTTTAAAAAATTATTTTCCTTTGAATAGTGAAAAGTACTAATTTTTTAAACCTTATTTTTGTTTCAAGAATTCATAAAGTCATATTTTGTTTTAAAATGTTTTAAAAGTTACATTAGTTATATTATATTATCAATAATATTCTAATTTTAATTTGAATAAATTTTAGGTTAGAATTTAGAAAAAACATTATTTGAATATAAAAGGAATTTTATAACGAAAAAATGTTGTTTTCTTTGTGTTTTTTATATTTATCTTATGTTATTTTATACCACATATATAAACTAAATATTAAAAAATGGATTTCATATTTGGAATCAAGAAGACAAATTTTTTTAAATAGTTCCCTTTTATTTTTTTCATTATGAATAGTACCCGTAATATATTTTATTACCATGGTAAATGTAAAATAAGATAACTATTGACAAACCTAATGTGTTATGTCATTAAATTCATCAAAACACTTAACTATATTGCATTGGATAAATATATTTATTATATAATCATTCAAAAATAATAAATATATACATTTTTCAATTATCTTTGATTTTTACAATTATAATATTTAATTGAAAATAATTTCAAACAAGTCACTTTATTAATTTTAAGATTTTTAATATTTTTTATAGAAATAAATACTGTATTATTTGTGGTTATAAATTTTCTTTTAAATATTAATTATTAATTTATCTTGGAAATTTATTTTTAATTTTAAGTGATGATATAATTACCCAAAAATTCTAATGCAACACCAATAGAGTTCTTTTCAAAGAAATATATAAATCAATTAAATGATATTTAAAAACATTAAAATTTTAATATATTTTGAAAATTTATCAAATTTCATAAATTTTATTATGTATTTTTTGAATTTCTATATATGAATTCCATTAGTATCTTGATGACTTTTAATTCTAATAAAATGAATAGTGTCTTAAATCACATTAATGATATTTTTTACATAAAAAAATTTAAATATATTTTTTAAAAATAACAATAAAGTCATTAAAATGGTTAAGGTTACAATGGGTTAACAAAGGTGTTAAATGAAAAACAACTTTTTAAATGATATATATATTTATATAAATAATAATTTTTGGATATAATAATACAATATTCTTTTTATTTTTGAAAAAATATCACTTTTCAACCATTTTTTATGAGCTAGACATGTATTATATTAAATAATTTCTTTTATTTCCAAAAAATTACATTAATGGTATTTTATAATAAATAAAATTTTATTAAATCTTATAAAATTTATATAAATCCTATCTTTATCCATTTTATTTGAATATAGTTCACCTAAGGTCCATTTATGAATCACTTTTCTTTTTATGGTATCTTTCTCGGCCCTTAAAGGGTAAAAGACATAAATATAATGGTAATTGTAAAAAGAGATACCGAGGGGTTAAAACTAATAGATAATGGTGAAAAAATACAAAAAATAATAAAACATTAATTTATGATATTATTTAAACTCATCATCATATTATTTCAAATTATATCAATTTTCATCCAATTTAACATGAAAATTATTTAAAATTAAATTAATAAATTAACTTATTCCAAGATTCCCACTCACCTCACATATAAAATAATACTTTATATCCTTCATTATTGATAATGTTTGTGCCTTATAGATTAGAAAATATATTCCCTAATTCCATCCTTTCAAGTATAAGGTCTAACCCAAAAGATGTTTCTTAGTAAAGTGGTATAACTCATAATCAATCAGTTTAAATTTTATTTCTTCCTCTACCATTATTAAATACATGGTATACATTCAAAAAAATTCTATATTAAATATTATTTATTATTATGATGATTTAGTAATCATTGTCTGCCTTCTTTTGATCATATAAAGAGTAAAAATATCACCGGTGTTTACATACAACTTACTATCTCTATGTAGCGGTGTAATTAATTTGTAATCACAACTATACATGGATAATTATAATGATGAATTTAATACTTATATATTATATTATTATATTATTATATTATTATGGTTCTATACAGCTGAATTATTATTTGTCTTTCATTTATTCCATCCATTAAAAAGTGGAACCATCACTTATGTGTACGTATATATTACGACCTTCATAAAGAGATTTAATTAATTTTTCATCACCAAATTTTTGTAATAGTAATAAAATAATATATATTTAATAAATATTATACTAATTACATTATTATAATACTAAAAATGATGGAACCATGATCCATGTATAAGGACTGACACTTCTGAACTTAAAAATGCATAAAAATGAAGCAGCCATCACCTAGAATAGTCTTCTTTATAACAAATTATTAATAAATGGGAGATTAGATGTTATAATTAAATCATATATTGTATAATATATTTGAGTATGTTTTATTAATACAGTTATAATAAATCTATATATACTATATTGGATGTTCGAACACATATTAAGAAAGGTGAGACTTGAGGTAAGGGATTTATGTGTTAGTCCAAATTTAATCAAGATTGTTTATTATTGAATTTATATTGATGAAATTATATGATACGTATTACATGAATAGAATTAATTTTTATTCTAATTTGTTTATTCATGTAATTTTTATGTTATATTACCATTTTTCACAATGTACAACTTAAAATGACTAAGAAAATGTTTTTGAGAAAAATACATCTTATTTCCATTTGGTTAAGACTATATTATTAAATTTCAATGTTCTATAAAATATATAAAATAATAATTTAATATTATTTTCTGTTTTTATAATTCACTTTTAACAATGATTAATTTGTTACAATTTTTTTAAATTAATCTTCTTATCCATTTTCAATCAAGGTACTTTTTACATTTACAACAAATGAAAAAGGAATCAATGTTTTTACATTAATGGCATGAATGGAATTTTCCACCATCATGAACCCTCAATGTTTTGAGTATTCATTTACAATTTTCCATGGTAATTTTCATATAAATTATTTTCCGTAATATTTTGGTAATTCTTAGATATTATAGAAGATATTTCAAAATGAAAAAATCATTTTCTTTATAAAATCTTCCTTATGTTATTTTAATTTCATTTTAATCTAACAAAGAAAACATTGATTTTATTTATTAATTAATTAGGATATAATCCAATGATAAAATAATTAATATTTCTCAAGATGGTATTATATTGTGATGAAGATAATTTTATGGAAACTATTTATTTTCCATGAGTTATGTTGTGATAAAATATTGAAAATTTTATGAAACATGTTTCCTTTCCATGGGTTATGATATGTGATGAATGATTTTTGATATTATGAAAAAATATATATTATATTGATTATATATTTTATGTTACTATAGTTATATATCCCACAAATTCATTGAGTAAATATAGATATATCAAGTGATAATATGGAATAGAATGGGGAGTAAACCTGGTTCATTAAGGGTCTGTGTCAAATATGATACTCTTCATAGTGAACATTAACTAAATATATTATAGAATTGAAAATTAACCAAATCCATGATTATAGTATAATCATTATGACTTGAATAAGTAAATTATTTAATATGATCTTATTTATTCTATAAACTTATGTCTTATGACAATTTATGCTCTAATGGATCATGTTATTTATTTTCATTAGGATTCGTGTGTAATTAACTAGAAAGATTTCAGACATCATTCATGATTATTATATATGATATAATGGGTAAGTATTTTCAAATTTTATTCTCATATCCCCATGATATTATTACTATGTTGTGTTTAAGTGATCATTGATGTCTCCCCTATTTACCATTACTATAAAATTGTGCTCACCCTTTATTATGCTTCATTTCTCCAAGATATACAGAAGGGTGTTAAGTAGGTTATGTCAAATAATCGTACAATGTGGGATGATATTACTGGGATATGTTGAATACTTTCCATGAAATAAGAATATTTTGTATCTATTCACCAAATACAACAACGATTTATGTTTATAGCATGGATTGTAATGTTATGTATTGTATGTTAATCTAAAATGATGTGATATTATATATGAAAAATATGGGTCACTATAGTTAGTATTAGATTGGTGTTTAGTCAATATTTTAATATTAGTGATAGGTAAATTTGTTGATACCCCTAAGGATAAGTCAATGTATAGTGTAAAACCCTAGAGATTTGGTAATGTATAAATTAGGTATTTTTCATAGCAAAACATCCATATTTGAATACTATAAGTGGTTATGGTATTTATAAAAATGAATCTAGGGGTAATAACCTAGAAAAGAGTTGAATGTGTGTATCTTAATCATCATTCTACTACACATTGAGTACTCCCTTACTATGAACCATGTTTGAAACCCCTAGGGGATATTCTTATGTCAACTCACATATTTATTATGAACCGTTATGAATGATTTGAATAGATGATAAATAAGGATGCACTATCTTAAACATAAAGTGTGAAATATAGAAAACAAGGTGTCATTATTTAATTATACAATGAATATTTTTTCATGACTATATGATTTCTAACTATAAATATCATTTCTTAAACTATAAATTTTTTATGTCAATGGATGGAGCAAGGAAGACTCATGTTAACATCAAATGTGACTAAAAATGGAATGATATTACTTGTGAGGAACCAAATGGAATAGGATATATAAGGTGAAACAATATGTTTGTCCTTAATCATCTATCATGTTATATGATTAATAATATCAACATTGTTGACTTTCCTAACAAACATGATAATAGAATTATGGAGTTTCATGAAGAATATGGAGGAAATACGATTCATCTTCCTATATTTCTTGTACTGCAAAGAATCACTCTGAGAAATGTATTAAGGGAAAGAGAAAATGTTTTATGTGTGCAAAAGAATGTCATAAAGAATGTAACATCCAAAGAAAATTGATGAGTTTTATGGATGGATATGAATTTAATACTAATGTTTAATTTATATTTAAATTTATTTTTTGTGGATAATATAGGGATTATCTAATAAAATTCATAAATCCAAAGGTTAATCTATATTCTAATAAAGAACCTATTCTATTCTAATAATTTATGTCAAAGGATTGATGTTTTTATGTGCTGGTATTTGATAATTATGTTTTAGAAGTGTTATATAAATTATATTTCAGTTGTAAGAATCATGAAACTTCTAATTATTTTTTAAATGTATATTTTTTTAGGATTTGAAAACATATTTAGTGATAAGGGATATTTTAGGGAGACACATGATTAAGGGAATGATAAACCTTAATATGTTCTTGACGTTAAACATGTTTAGTTGGTATTAAATATACGCTAAAGTAAATGGGATATTATTTATGAACAAATAATTTATAGGTGATTTTATAAAAAATTTATTCATGTGATCTTAATGAAGTTACAGAATTTATGGATTATGGAGTATATATGAAATTTTATAATAATTTTTGTTTCCATTGAGGTTCTACATGATGGTATTTTGGGGTGACTTGAATATTTTACTAGGTTTTAGGATTAATTCTCTAATTATATTTAAATAACCCTTTTTTATAAACTATTATTTGATTTCATATTAAAGTTGACCTAATGGATAGTGGGATATAGATAATCATAGTTGTTGAAAAGTGATTTATTGGGAAAATGATATTTTTCGTGATATTTATGTTCATTCTATGTATTACAATTCACATTTGTATTTAAATTTAATTTTTTATATTTTTGTGAAATTCACTAAATTTTATGATTACGTTGTGATTTAGTATCATGATTAAATATATTTTGGAAGGTGGTTTATTGGGATCAGGTACATGGAACCCATAGGTTTAACAGGTTCTTTAAATAGAAAGATTATTTCGGATGAATAAAATTATGTTTTTTGGGATGTTATATTAAAGGTATGAGATCACCATTGTGGTTAAAAAATTATTTAATTTTGTGTATATTAAGGAAATTTGGGATGTAGGGTTATTTATTTATGGAATGACCTAAGTTGAACCTTTAGTGTTATTGTGGAAAAATTGTTGTAAAATGTATTATTTATTCCAATAAAGGATTATATATTTTGGATATTATAAAAACTTTTTCTAACCATTTTTGTTTTCTTTATTGTTTATTTATAGGATAAATGGATTATTATATATTTTTTGATTATTTTATCCGTTAAAATTACATGTTAGTGTTTCAAGTATGAAAAAAAACTCATCTTGAATACCCTTTTTACGGAGAAAAATATGAGATTGTGATATAAATTTATTAATGGATAAAATTAAACATGTTATTTAATTATATTTCATAATTTTCTTATTATAAATGGTAGTGTAATTCCTTACATCTAAAAAAAGGATTTGGAATGCAATAACTGAGGTTTTCCCTATATGATTTTGAAATACTTCAAGGAATATTTCCAAGGCCATGTGATGAGTAGGCATGGGGATCTGGGGCCTAGAGAGCCTTAGTGAGAAAATGATGAAAATATTAAATATATTTTATCACGTGTTCATTTTTTATTTATAAAAAAATAATAACTCTTGATTGGAGTATCATATCAAAAATATGAAACTATGCTTTAGTTTAGAATTTTGTGTTTACCCTAGATGCGTCAAAAAAAATTTCAGAGTTGGGTGCTCGGTTCAAGGACTGTTAGAGAACGAGTTGATGATATAAGTTAATTAAGAAAATAAAGCCCCCTCTATCACACAAAAAAAAATTATCATAATTTCCTCTTATATGGTGACGTATGGACCTGATGCCGAATTGAGGAGAGGAGGTGTTGACTGTCTATGATTTTGGTGTTAATCGTCACCAGATTGTGCTACAGCGACTCCCAACTGTCATTTTTAACTCGAAGCTTCAGCTTATGGACTTGAGGTAGGTATATTTTTATTTAATGTATTTATACCCATTTATACAAGTTATTTTTAGGTTTTATATCCCTATTAAGACTACTAGAGATCCCTTAGGGGTCGATATTTAGTTTTTAGTGGAAACCAGGGTGTTTGGAGTGGAATGCAAGGAATTCATATTCATAATTCTATATCACATGTTGAGTATTGTAGGATCACACTCCATGTGTTCTTCCCATTTAGGGAGGATGAAATTTGGGTGACTATGTGTCGTTTACCATGGATACACATCAGGTAGTGAGTCCAAGGTGTGTGGCTAAGGGATATGGCCAGGGAAGTCATGGCGAGGGACATGGTCGTATGATAGAACATGTCCAACAACATTGACATGGGGTATCGTATATGGGAACGAGATATAGGCATGGCCACGATGTAACACCCAAACCTTTGATCACCTGAATTTGGTGCATTATTGCATTTCATTAACATTATTTTGAGAAAACAATTCCTAAAGGATTGTATAATTAATCAGTCTTGGAAATCCAGATTATAAACCTGATACTTAAAATACATTGCAAAAACAAAATAAATCATGCTACAAAAAATTTAAATGAACTACAAATGTGAAAGCTTAATAAATGTTCTCTTCTTCATAACCTGTGGAGAGAAACATAATAAAGGTGATCTCCAATTCTCATTAACGGTATGTACAACAGAAGAAACAACCAATCTATATAGTAGGGTAAATATATCAGGACACTTTCCAGTAACAAAACAGATATGGAACAAATAATATGGAAATTAAAGAACTGAAACATATGCCCTAAATTAATAAACAGATAATGAACTATTTCCATAGATATGTCGATGCAAAATATCATGGATAAATAATCTCTGAAATTAACTAAGGGAAATACTTTATTTAAGGACATCCTGTCTCAAGCACATTAAAACATTTTATTTTCAATACCATTCACAAGACGGTTTAAAATTAAAGGTAGAAACCCATTTTTACAACATATTCATCTCATGAGAACCCGTCGATGCATCGAGGAGATATTTAATGTCCAGGTTCCACCTGTCATTTCCATTCCAAAGTATTTCTCATATTGAATAACCAAAAATATATAATATTCCATACCAGATAACCACATTGAATGAGTAATATGAATATATCAATAATTCCCATAAAGTAAATAATATAATATCATGAAATTAATGAGATTCCTGATAAAACAATTCCAAAGGTAGAATATACATTGTAAAAATGGATCTAGGAGCAAAACATTACAATATGCCTCAATGAAATGAAATTGAGATGAAATCCCTTACCATAAGTCTTATACTCTATTTATTTGTCTGAAACTCATGTATTATGGTTTTAAACATATCATTAACTTATATTAGAATCATAATAATATTTATGATATCATATACGATTCTTTTATTACTTTATATTACCCGTTTATTATCAATTCCAAGTTAAAAAAAATACTTCAGTTAATAAAAGCTTTATTTATCGTACGTCTTTTGATATTGTTATTCTTGATCATATTATATATATATTGGTTTAAATACATTAAAAATGTATAATATTATTTATATATCACATATATTAATAATATAAATATATATAATATATAGATATATTACATGAAATACACCATTCTTGGAAACAGTAGGTCGTACGTACGCAGGAACACTGTTTTTGTTTTCTTATCGTATGAATATAAGTAATTGAATGACATATATGTATATATATATATATATTATTCCAGTATAACTATTAGGTAATATATTTTTTAATATATATCTTTATAATCATTCTTTTATGGTGAATGTGGAAGATGAGTCTTATCGCGTTATGGAGACCGTAAGCCATACATATACATAGGGGATGACATCATTTACTTAATGATTTAATGGTATGTCTTTGGAATGAATATTAATTTTAAAGAAGTAATATCATGTTATTTTTATTAATTATTTACCCATACAAATAAAGTATTGATGAAAAGAAGTTTACACAACGACGTGGAGACGGTAAGCCTTACGTACACATGCATGGTGATATTCTTTTTCATAGGATAGGTAGAACAAGAATATGTTTTCAAATAATAATAAAAAAATATAAAAATATATTAGATTCTATATTTATTATCTTATCATGTCAGAAACATAGTAAGAGGAATTAGAAGAAGAAATGAACATTTAAAAAGGGGAAAACTATTACCTCTTCTTCGGGTGTCTCTTTTTGATTTGCACCCAATGATTACATAAGATGTTTTTTCCAAAGGGTGTCTAGTATGATGAATTGAAATAATTTGAAGGAGATTTGGGTATGGTTTGGCTGAGCAAAAGTGATTTTGAGGTGAGAAGAGGAGGGTAGAGGTGGTTACCTTTTATAAGAGGGTGGAGAGGCACTTTAAGAAGGTATTGAAATATTATTTTATTATAAATTGATTTTCAGTTTCAAAGGGTCCCAACTCATTTATTTAAAATTTAAGATTCTTTTTGGTCTAAAAACTCTCAAAAAATTGGTTTTAGACAAGTATTGGTCAAAAAATAAACCTTATACTTTAGCTTGAACCCTTAGTTATAAAACAAACTTTTACCATGTATTCTTGTATTTTCATGATATATGGTAACTATATTTACTATAATATTCTAAAAAACCATATGTCGATCCATAATGAAATTTATCCTTATATAATTTAGTTTTCCAAATCATAGATTTTCAGGGCCAATATATAATTTACTAAAGTAGTATTTTAAAAAAAACAATTCATTTATGTCAAATTTGGCACTATTTAGGAATTGATTTTTGTTAAAGTTATAACAACTTGATTACGTAGAATAAAATGAATTAAATAAAATATAATATGTCAATAAATCCAAAAATTGTTTTTATAGAACCAAAATATTCAAATTATATTCTTTTAATATTTATAATATCATTTAATTGAATATTTCAATAATAATGTAATCACGGTATCATCATTTGGTAATAAATAAATAATTTTTTTAATGTATAAATATTATAAATAAAATAACAATATGTATGAATTTTGATTAGATTTATAATTACTATTTTTATTCAATGATATCAGTCGTATAACCTGGCATTAATTTTTTTTAATAAAAGATACATGTTTATGTTTCATTTATCATTACTTGAAATTAATTCTTTTAAAATGTCATTATCACATCCATGTGGTCCCATGGATCCTCAAATAGCCCCAAGGATTACCATGGTCAAAAATATATCATCAAATATGATAATGAAATGTGTTAGGAAAGTTTTATATTATTATAATATTATTTTATTACACTTATTTACTTTATTTACACTTTTACCATGGTAAATAAAAATAATTACTCAAGTTACTATTCATAATGCCCATTCATAAAAGGTACCTATTTTAACAATTTGGACCTTCTTATTCAAAATATGGGATACATTTTTCAAAATTTAAAACATAGAAATTTTTTCAAATAATTTAAAATAACTTTCCATTATTTGAACCAGAATGTTGGTTTTTAAGTAGTAATATCTATCAAACTATTAACATGTGTTTATGTACAATTTAAATGTGAAATTACCTAAAATTACCATAATTTTATGAAATGATAAAATATTAAATCAATAGAAATTTTAAACCAATTAAAAATACAATCTAATAATATTAATATATTGGATGAATATGAAATTTTGAATTAAAATGTAGCATTTTTCAATATTCATCAAAAAATTAATCTGTTTTAGAAAATTGCCAAAATTTCACCCTAAGATAATTTTGATATTAAGAATTAAAAAATGATATCTATTTTAAAAAATAATATTTATTATATTTCAAAATGTGGTTAATACTATTCATAACAGATACTTTGATATGTCGTTGTGTTCTTGAACTCGGGGTTGCGTAGACCGCAAGCCATTTTATTATTTAAAAATAAGCATACCATGGAATATTTTATTGTTATACAAGAGGAATGTTGTTCGGGAAATGACATATACCTGGAGTTACAAGCCTTAGGGAATACACATCTGGCCAAACCATGTAGAGGACATAGACAGGGGCTCAGGCAAGGCATGATACACCAAATACACCATGTACACTAGTTCACATAGCTCACCTGTAGTGTAGAATTGGATATAATAGGTTTTCATGTGTGGTAACATTACATGTGGACCCCATTACACACCATGTACCATTCTTGGGATATTCCCCCTAGTGTATCTTCTTCTTTAGGACTCAAATTCAAGACTATATGTATCCTAAAGTGAGAATTTTTCCACGTAAAATGTGATGGTTTTCTTATTGGAGATTAGTGATATATTATGGGTTCCTTCTTCATTATTAAATAGTAATGATTTTATATCATTTGTAATGATCAGGTTGTATCGCTTGAGAGATTTTGAGGTCGGTACCATTCTATATCATCTCAGGATGTGAGTCCCCCTAGACTCATTGGGCCAGTAGAATGGTGTTCCCTTGTAATCAAGGAATATGAGACCTTCCCATGGTAGTTTTTTGAGGTGAGGTGTGACAATATTGAATTTCCTCATCAACATTTTGACTAATTATGGAAGTAGGTTCAGTTTATGAGAGAGACAATGGGACTGGTGCTCCAATGTTTTACCAAGATGTATGTTTCAATTACCTCTCAAATAAGTAGATATAAAACTCCCCTAAAATGGTATTAGGTCCTCTACCCCAGGAGTATTCCTCTTAGAATTTGGACTACCCTGTCGTACCAGGCCATTGGCCCTCCATACTTGTTGTGTTGATAGATTTGGTACTCTGCTGTTGTACAAGGGTGTTGGTCCTATATCCTTAGATTCAGTAATCCCCTATCATACCAGGGGTAGGTTCTCCATAAAATATGTTCTGGTAGATTTTCTGCTCCTCTAGAATACAAGGTTGAGTCCGAAGCCTCATTTTTATTATCAAATTAAAGCAAATACCTCTTTTAACTGGGTAGAGGGAACCCCATTACATAACCCGAAGGCCCAGTGGGATTGTAGCCCATTACATAGCCCATAGGCCCAAATTTTTTACGTAATTCAGATTCCGTGAATAGTAACCAACCTGCTATAGTACCCGCACAGTACTGCCGCCGCTACAGTACCCACTGATGAACAGTTTTGCCGCTGCTATAGTACTACTACAGTACTGCTATGGTACCTTGCACCCAATGGGTTTTGAACCGCCATTTTTCATGTAGGATTACAAGGTGCTTACCACTAATCCAAACCCCAACTACTCTATCAATGGATTATTTACTCCTATGATTCATCAAGGTGTCAGTACTCTATATATGATGTTCATATAGAGTAGGTACTCCCCTATCACACTAGGGTGTAGGTCCACTATTCTGGGGTTGATACTCCCCTATCTCTTCAGGGCATGGGCCCCCCATTATGATCTTATTTGGAAAGGAATAAAATCATCTATATATAGGGTATGTGTCCTCTATAGAGTGGTACTCTCCCATCATCGAGTATCTGCGGGGAGTGGGTCTTTCATAAGAGTTGGTTCTCCCTCAGTTGTTGAGTGTAGTTATGAGGAGAGAGACCCTACACTTGTTAAACAAGACACCTAGATAACATCTTGTGCTCCCTCTTCGTGATGAGGTGCGAGTAACTTAATATGGGTACTTTAGAGGTTTTTTAGGGTGGTTATAATTTATTACTCACTCAGATGTGAGGTAGCAAAGAGGAGTGGGTCCCACCTTAATCTCTCTTTATAGATGATGCACATGGTGCATGGTCTGTAGTAATCTCCCTCAAATTTCTGTAGTTGATAGTGGGGGAATATTTATTTTGGTTTTTATGAGCTTTCATTTTGAATATGATAATGTTGATATCACCTCTGGTGTTAGGCACTAGAGTTAGACCTAGATTAGTTTCTAATGGAATATGCTCTCAAGGAAGTTCCATTTGGGATGGGGGGCTTTAAGAGTGTTTTATCCTAGGATTGTGTTACAATGGATCCCTATATAAAACCGTATAGATGTCTATGAGGTTGATACCTCATGAGACTTTGAGTCTAAGAAGAGAATATTTGGGGGTTTTCTGTGAGTCATTGTATGGATGTCAAACATAATATATGACACACTATGTGGATTGAGAAGTCTACACATGTTTAGAGGAGGAGTGGTTGAGATAGAGTTTCTCCATTATATGTTATCCCTTTGTATTGAGGTCAATAGATTTTTAACTTTTAGTTGATCCATTTTATTTTGGGTTTAAGGGTGTCTGCTAGGTATTGTCATACTCACCCATGCACAGTCCTTGCTCGTACATGTCATGTCTTGTGTAGATTCCATTACTTTTGATAGAGTCTCATGATGATAATAATTAGGTGTAACTCAGAGATCCTAACATACTGAGGTGTTTACCAGTGATAGACTGAGTAGTGTTTGGTGGTTCCATTTGATTGTAATTCACTTCATCAGAGATGGTTAGACACTATTGTAGTTTTTTGGGGGATTATATTTTTTCGTATTATGTTTCAATACTTTTTTCTATACACTGATTGTGGGATTTAAGTGTGAGTGAGTTTTTTAGATATAATTATATATTAACTATTTATTTAAGATTTATGTGGGTTTTTATGTACATGAACCATGGTATAAGGCCTCTCATATGTGTGTTATGCCTACTCATCACTATTATCCACCCTCCGACCTATTGGAGGCTAGAATTGGGTGGTTGTGGATTAGGATCTAGTGGAATGGGTCATTAAAGAGTGGTATCAGAGGTAGTCCTTCCCTAAAAATAGATATTTAGATGTTTTATAGTGATGATCTTGGTTTCAGATCCATAGAGAAAGTATAAATGTGTTTCATGTATGGATTTCATGAAAAGGACTCTATTGTTTGTGTCGAGGCCAATATATCCACTCATCGAGACATTGATGACCTACTTGTTGACTCGGTATATTAGGGAATTTGTCCCAGAGAACTTTTGGTAAATTCATCTTATAGTATTGATTTGTGGGTTACATGTCATTCCTGAGTCATCTCCCCAAATTTTCTATTTGACCATGTCTTGTCTTGATTATATTTCAGGATACCACTATAATGATTGTAAAATAGATTTATATGGTGGTATTTTGATGAATATATTCCATTAAATTATGATTTGGTACGAGGAACTGAGTTTGAGGTAGTAAAATTGGGTGGTCCACCAGTTGAGCAGCCACTCATTGAGTAGCTGGCTAAGCCATCTATTCAGGCTGAGGATGCACACAGGTGGAGTAAACTGCATGAGTTTCAGTTACGGAGGCCTCTTAGCTATTGAGTTAAGTCAAACATTTGGAATATTTTGACTGTCTTGAGGTAGTCACACATGTTTTTTACCTTGTGAGGACACCACCTGATCAGATGGTGGTCTTAGTAGTTAGACTTCTTTAGGCCTTTCCTGAGAAATGGTGGATTCTAGTGACATTGACCCATAATGAGATGATGATAACTTTGGTGATGTTTGAGTGTATCAATGGAGAAAATTTTTATCCATCTATATTGAGATTGATGGTATCTAGATTATTTTGCATCCTCAGAAGTGTAGCATGTGTGTGGAAGAGTACTGAACGAGGTTCGCATATCATTCCAAATACTCCATAGATATATTTCGAGATCCATTTTTCATTGAAAAATAATTTGATCAAGCCTCTATAGAGACATAAAATAAAATACTATTTCCTTTTTAATTTCTTCTTATCTAGGGGTGATGAAAAAATCCCTAGTGATAGAGATTTTCATGTATTATGGTTGATTCTGTGGGGCCAACAATTGTTATCACGAGGTATGAGATGTCAGCAGCAACTAGAAGATGGAAGTCATCAAGACCATGGCACTAGAGGAATACCCATTACCAGACTCATACACAAGGGTCTTCAATGAATAAATTAATCCATGTACCTGTTTATAAAAAAGAGTGGTGATGTCAATCTTGTGATGGACATTGACATCTATAATTATATTGTATGAAACGCCATACTACTGAGAATGAGATGGTTGATGGAATACCCTAGTAGTGTTAGCATTTAGAGTGAGGAGTTCTATATGATGGAGGACATTATGAAGGAGTGAAGAGAGTTACAAGAGGTGGAATATGTTTCGATATTGTCCCACCACCACCCCCAAGTTTTCTGCACCAGTCTTAGCGAAGTGGAGAATGGTTTGAGGACAACTAAAATCTATAGAGTCCTATGAGATGAATTATCTGAGGGTGATTAGAATTATTCTCTAGGACCTTGCTAAAGTTTGTAGTATTATCATTGGACACCTTTTTGATGTACACTATACTTGCCACTTATTGGTCAAATCGTATCCATGGTGATGTGATTCATTAGTAGAACCCTTTGGTGTTTGGGTTTTTCATAGCATTCGAATCACAAGAAAGGGGGACACATCCCCCATCAAGATACATTCATATGATGTCATTAAAATAATGAGGTAATGTAAGTGATACCCAAAGTTGATGGTTATGATGTGTGGTGGTTATGTCTGTTGGAATTGTGTGTTTGGGTTGGGGTTATATGTTTCCATGTTGGATTAGACCCTGGAATTTCTAGTGGATCCTTTATAATCAACCCTTATTCTAGAGGTTTCAATAAATAGGATCAATGACCACAAACTTATTCTGATAGTGTGAAATTAATTTTGGATGGGAGTTCCTTGCATATAATTTTTCTGCTGTGGTAGGAGAGTCCCTTTAATACTTCCACTTTATATATTGGTTTCCTTCTATCCTAGCTCAGATGATTTCTACTACATGGTGTGGTGTTGTACAAACTTATGGATAGATTTTTCCTCATGTTCGCATTATAATATTTGTATGATTAATGGTTTTGGATGGTGTGGTATATTTTAACTAGGGGTGGGTGACAAATGTCGGGTTCCATCGGTATCTTTATTAGAGTAGATAGGTGGAATACTACTAGCCCCTATGTCTATAGATAAATTTAGTTATTGTTGCGTTCAACAGTCATAGTAGATGTGGCATGTGAATAATTTTTTTCATGATGTAGACCTTATTGAAAAATAATTTGGTTGTGGTTAGGCTAGAGTGTTCCCCCTGAGTTTGTGTTTGTAGATTGCATGAAAACAGTTTTTGTTGAGATCACTCACGTGGGAGTCCCAGTTGAAAGATCATTTTTTTCATTAACCTGTGATTTTACTTTTTGGGGATGAAGATATTTATGGTGGGGAGGATTTATAGATTCTTTTTTTTCACACTAGGACTTTTGAATACTTATAGAAATATTTTTGAAGTGAGGTACTGAGTTGGTGTGGGATTCCAAGGCCTGAAGAGCATTGTTGGGGTGATATTAAAAATATTAATTATATTTTATAATTGATGAATATTTTCTATTTACATATTCAATAATTAAATATATGAGCCTCAGATCAATAATCATTGACTATAATTGGGTTTAGAAAGTGGTGTTTTCCCTATATGCAACAAAAAAAATTCAGTATCGGGTGCACGGTTAAGGGAAAATTGGTGGGTGAGTTAACTATGTAAGTTTATTAAAAATAAACTAATATACTATACCTCCCCTCATTACAAAAAAAATTCAGAGTATAAGGCTCTCCCATGGTGTCAAATGGTCTTAATGTTGAATCTAGGAGGGGAGGTGTCATCGATCTCCATTTTTTGCACCTATCATCACCAAATTGTGCTGCTTGCCTCCCAAACATCATTTCGAAACCAAAGCATCATTGTTTTTTCATGCAACAGGAGGATTTCAATGTTAATTCATCACCCCCTTTTGATGAATTTTTTATGGTTTTAGAGACCTATTATAACTTTTAGATATCCAATGGGGGTCGATCTTTCAGTTTCAGTGGAAACTAAGGTGTTTCATATGGCTCATAGGGAATTCATGTTCGGAATTCTAGATCACACCACAGGTACTATAGGATAACACACTATATTATCTTGCTATTTAGTAATGTCAAACTTTAGTATACTACACACCATGTACCAGGGAAACATGTTGTGTAGTGATCCCAGGGCGTGTGGCCAAGGGACAAGGCCGTGTGATAGAACACAACCATAGACATGGACAGGAGGTGTCGTACATGATCATGAGTTGTAGACATGACCAAGGGGATGGTTATATAAGACCCTATATGTACAATGATTTACATTCTATATGGAAGACATGGTTGGCTAAGGTGTGTGGGGATTGACCCAGCCAGGGTCCGGGGTGAGGCGAGACACACTGTGTACACTATGTAAAAACTGTGTAACCTCAAGTGTCTATATAATACATGTTGTATAGGATGAGAAATGTGTTTATTTGGGGTCAAATGTCATGTGGATCCCAGTACATGTCATTTACCATTATTGGGATCTTCTTCCTTGAGTATCTCCTTCTTCAGGACTATGATTCAGATCTGAAAGTTGTATATCCTGAGTAGTTTTCCACATTTAATTAAATGGTAACATTCATGGTGTATAATGAGATAAAATGTAGAATTATTCAAAAATTATGGTTAATTAGATGTTCTAGATGTTGGGTACTAACCGGGGTGGATCACTAAAGAGATGTTGGGGTCAGTACCCTTCTCTATCATATTAGGATGTAGTTCTTCTTAGACACTTTGGGCTAGTTGAGTGGTGATCCCCTTCTGTCAGGGAGTGGATACCATACTAGAGGTAGTGTTGTGATGTGAGGTATGATGAGAATGATTCTCTTTAGTCATGTTTTTCTGATAATGTAGGTCGGTTTATTTTATCAGAGAGACACTAAGACTAGTACTCTACTATCATACAAGGGCACACGTTTCCCTTTCCTCTCGAGTCAGTAGAGATCGAACTCCCATATAATGGGAGAGAGTCTTATACATGAGGATTAGTTATATCAGGCTATGTACTCCCCTACCAGACTAGGGTGTGTTAACATCATACTAGTGGTTAATATAATTTTGTTACTCCCTGGTTGTACCATGTTGAGGGCCCTATATCTGTGGAGTTAGTACTCCCAGATCATACCAGGTTGTGGGCCCTCTTTATATGTTGTTCTAAAATATTTGGTACTCACCTATCATACCATGGAACAAGCCCTCTATACATAGAGTCAGTAAAACCTTATTTCACTAGGACAAAATTATTTCTATATGCGATGTTCAGATAGAGTCGGTACTCAACTATCATACCAGGGTTTGGATCCTCTATTCTAGGGTCGAGACTCCCCTATTATCTTTAGTTGTGACCCCACGATTATAATAATACAGGTAGAGACAAATCTCCCTTATAATTAGGGTGTAGGTCCTCTATTTACATAGTGTTACGTCCCCTTCTTCAAGTATTAGTACGAAGTGTGTCATCCATGAGATTTTGAACTAAATTAGATGTGGAGAGTGGTTATGAGGAGCGGGAACCTCAACTTGTTAGAATTTCACATTTCATGACATTGGTGCTCCCTCAACATGGTGTGGTTCTGGTGTCTCCATACAGGTATTTTTAGGTTTTGACAAGATGTTTAGGGGTTAGCACTCCCTTGGTTCTGCGGTAGTAATGAGGTGTGGGTCCCTCCTTACACTCTTCTTATATATGACACATGTAGTGAATAGTTTGGATTTTTTCATCTTTCCTTTGTATAGTGATGAGTGGTGGGCCCTCCACTTGGGTTTTTATGAGATTACGTTAGGTGAAAGACAATTGCGATAGGAATTATGATGATAGGAACTAGAGTTGGACCTAGATATGTTCCGGATTGACCATGTTCCCTAATATTTACTATCTAGGAAAGTAGGGATCCTGAAGTGTGTTCTCTAAGGAGGGTGTTACTATTGAGCCTCAAATATAATTTTTTTGAATGAATATAAGGAAAAGAACTCATGACACTTGGAGTCTGAGAAAATTATATCTATGTGTTTTCTATGATTCCTTGTGTTGTATCAATGTATAATAGTTAAAACATTATGTGGACTGAAAAACAAAGTCATGTTTTGGTGAGGAGTGGTTGATATGGATTTTGTCTCTCATATGGGTTCCCTCTAGCATGGGTTGAATAGATTATTTCCTTTCAGTTTCCCACTTTTATTTTTGTTTTTTATGGTGCCTTCTTGGTATGGTCATACTCACCCCTACCTGGGCTTTTCTTGGAAATGTCATGTCTTTTATAGACGACATGCCTTTCAGTAGAGTCCAATGTTGACCCAGAGTATTTGGATCTTATAGGGCTATATAGACCAAGGTGTTTACCAGTTATAGACGGAAGGGTTTCCAGCAGTTGCTTTTGATTTTCTTCCCTCCTTCAAATTAGGTTAGACTCTGTTTTAGTTTTTTAGCTGGGATTATATTTTTCCATTTTACACTTTTAGTACATTTTTCATACTCTAATTGTGGGATACATTTATGTATGTATATTTTTTTAGATAATTTTTTCTCCTTATTGTTTTATGGAGATGTATATGGGCTTGTTCATATAGGTTTTACAGGATATGGCCTCTGATATGTGTGTTATGAATACTTAGAGCTAATATCCATCCCATGGCCTATTGAAGGCGAGCATGTGGTAGTTGTAGCTCAGGCCTTGGTGGGTCGGGTCATGAATTTGAAACAAAACTGTTATCCTATTACAATCATTTTTAATGAGATGATGACCTTTTTCACACCTCAATTATTTATGGTTATATTTTAATTTTATTTTTCAAGCCTATTTACTTTCTTGCGCTCAATGTTCTATATCACTCTCTATAATTATTTGGAAAATAAATTTTTCTTCTATATCCATATTATCAATTATCACTAATGTTCTTCTGCTTGGAGATATAGTTAAGGTTTATTCCATTTGACATTCACATTTACCTTTCCCACTTTTCAGGAGTAATTTTTTATTAAACCTTTTTGTGATGTGGGTTTTCAATATATGAATTTTTCAAATATCAAACCCTTAATTATCGAGAATGAGTTAAAATTATGAGGAGACAATTTTTTAAATGGGTGATAATATATCACCTAGAGATCTTAAAATAACACTTTGTTCAATATCATATACAACATGCAACCCTGTGCATTAACAAACAAAAACATATTATTATTTCACAACCATTATAACATAGTCATTGAATTGAATGATATGAAAATAATTAAATGAATTTTGAAATATATTTATAATGGTCATAATTAATACATAATTATTGATAATTATTTATGAAATAAGAATTCAATTTTGAGTAGATATTTTATTCTTTATAATACTTTTTCTATAAAATAGGTTTTTATCTTTTTGTGAGTTAATAATATAATTAATTCAACAAATTTTTTTAAAAAAGTATTTGGAAAAAATTATATAATTTTTTAAAAGATCATATAAAAATTATCTTAGGATAAATTTTTGGGATATTTATGAAAATATTGACTTTCTAATGAATATTGAAAAATATTGATTTCTATTTAAAACTATATATTTGTTTCACGTATCGAATAAGATTAATTTTTGTTTTAAAATAGTTTCAAACTAATTTTTTTATACTATATTATTAATAATAAAACTATTTTAAACGAAATGAATTTTATAGTTTAACATGGTATACAATATTTATATATATAAGGCATTATTCTGAAGAAAAAAACTTTTTCCGTTGTATTCTTTTTTATCTTAAATTAATTTTGATCAATTGAAGAAATATAATATTTAAAAATAAATTCCATTTTTTTAATTGGGGTCCAAATTTTCATAAATATGACCCTTTTAATTTTATTCATTATGAATAGAAACCATACAAAAAAAAATTCCATAGTTAAGGTAAAATTATATAATTAGTGTTAAAACTAATGTTATAAGACTTGAAATTCATGAAAAAACAATTATTTTATATTTTATATTTTTATTTCATCAAAATTCATCCAATATTTTAATCTATGATTTTTTTAAAAAAAAAATTAAATTTGATTTTTACTTATATAATTTTTAAGTAAATGTCAATGTCAAAACTTTCACATTATTTCTTTCAATGTCTATAATATTTTGTGATAGAAATTGAAAAATATTATGTTTGGATATAAATTTATAATTTAATTATCGATGAATTTTATTTTATCATAGTAATTTATTTTTAATTTTTACTGATGATATAATTACCATAAATGTTTCTGAAATGCTGATATAATTCATATTCAAGCAATATAGAAATCAATTAAATGATTTTAAAAAAACATAAAAGTAATATTGTTTTGGTGAGTTATAGTATCTCATGAGTTTTATAGATAAATATAATATATTATGAATGTTTTAAAGGTTTATATTTTTATATCATTACTATGTTGATGGATTTGTGGTCAAATTAAATGAATAGTGTCAAAAGTGACCTTAATGGTATGTTATGTCAAATAATATTATATTTAATTATTTAAAAATTATTAAAATATTTAAATAGTAAAATTAAGATGAAAAATTGTCTAAAATGTTGTAAATTTTCACTTTATAAGAAAATTGAAAAGTTATAAGTAAAAAAATAACCCTTTAATATGGGAAAATTCATTACCAGAGATAAGGTTTAAACTAAGGGGTTAAAACAGAACATAAGTATTAAAATGATATCAAATAATATTAAATTATTTGTGGGGGTGGGTTTAATAAGAACATATCATCATTATATTCTGATAATTATTATCTTGGAATAATTTTATGTTATTTAGACATATGTTAAATTATAATATTTTATGTATTTCCAAGAAATTACATTAACAAAATTTTATAATAAATTTATTTCATTAAATGAATTATAATTAATAAAAACCCTATATAAAGCCTATTAAATTGGATATTTTTAAAAATTTAAACCATAATCCATTTATGGGTCACTTTTCCTTTTATTGTATCTTTATTGTCCCCTTAAGAGTAAAAAATATTGATATCACGGTAACTGTCAAAATGGTTAACAATGGTTAAAACAAAGGGATAAGGGTGAAAATGTAATCAAATCCTGCCAAAATTTTATTTAATGAGATTATTTTAACTCATACTCATATAATATTATAATTATATCAGTTTAGAGATATTGTTTATAAAAATTAATTAATATTAATTTAATACCTAATATAATTCGAGTAGTGCCCCACCCCTAATTTATAAAATGGAACCTCATCACCTTGATTATTCAAAATGTATGAGCCTTCTAGATCAAACAATTTCCATTTTTATATCATCATATCTATATAAAAAACATATTATAGATTCTTTTTGTGAAAAGTTAAAATTCTTTCATGACTAAAGGTGTAAGCCAAAATAGGTTTCTCAGAGGGGAGGTATAACTCTTAAACAAGAGTTTTCAGTTTTATTTATTCTTTTACATCTACTACATTAATGGTATCCATTAAAAATAATGAAATTAAATATATTAAATATATATACATGTTATTATGATTATGGAAAAACAATTATCCACATTCTTTCCATCATTCAAATAGTGAAAACATTGTTCATTTCTGTGTGCGACTTATTATCTCCATGTATAAGTGTGATTTTTTTCTCCCCACATTACTCGTATAGTTATAAAAGTAGATTTTATAAATATATATGTTACTTAATATATTATTATGGTTTTATCATGGTGAAAAATTATTTTCCTTTATTTCATTCATTTCATCTAAAAGTATAAACATCGCTCATTTATACATACAGATCATTGTTTCCTTGAAGTGATGTAATCCATTATTCATCAACTCTTTATACGAATAGTGATATAAATATATATTAATTAGAAATTATAATATTCAAATTAATTTTTTTTAAATTATAGAACCATGATCAATTTTTAAGGATTAGGACTACCGATTAGAAACACGCATGAAAAATGAACCAGTTGTCACATGGGATAATGAATTTGCAAAAAAATAAAATAAAAATGTGATAAGAATTTTTTTTAAGTTAATCACATATAGTATGGTTTTTATTGGTATTTGTCTTTTGTATAGGTATTAAAAATATATTATTATTATATAGGTGGTATGAATGTTTACGAAGAAAAATTCACTACAAAAAAATAGACTTTTAACAGCGCTAGAATGAACCATTACAAGTGCTAAAAAAGCACTACCTACCTAAGCCTGATTATAGGACCTCTGATTTTATAACTACTATAAAATCACAGATAAATTGGCCCTTTTTGAGATAATCAAGATTTTGATAAAGGAACCCTTTATCAGTTCTTTTAGAAGAGCTGATAAAATCTCCATTTATCTGCGCTTTTATTTAACGATGATAAAGGGGCACTTTATCAATGCTTCTTGAAGCATTGATAAAGTTCCCCATTATCAGTGCATTTAAATGTTCTAATAAAAAATTCCTTTATTAAACCTTCTAAAACATCTGATAAGGTTTCCCTTTTCCAGCTCTTTTAGAAACACTGAAAAAGGATCCCTTTATCGACGCTTATAGAAGCACAGATAAAAGATCCCTTTATGTACGAATTTTGTGTCCCTAATAAATGGGAATACAGTAGTGTGATATACCAGCACACTAAAATACCAAAAATAGGATAGTGTGTTGTAATTGAACATTTAAAACCATATATTATAAATAATTAGGTTCAAATACATAATTTAAATAAAATAAAATTTACAACAAAAATACAAGAAAAAACACTATATTATTGAAATAAGAACACCCCATTATAAAAGAAAAAATCTCAGTTGATCGAGGAAAATAATTCAATTGAATAATAAAAAAATTCCTATGTTATTAATATAATAAAAAAATAATCTTAATCTCTTCATTTTAAACAAAAATTTTACTCATACCATGAACATTGTGTATCATCTTGAGTTGCAGTTGATTATTGCATGTTACACCATTTCTTGTACTAATTTAATAATTATTTATGTGAAAATTAACTAAATAATTATAAAATAAAATTTATAAGTAAATTAATTAATTTATAGTAGATAGAGTGATGAGAAAACAATCATGGATCATTTACTCAGTTTTTGTGATGTGATGCTCATTTTGAACTCAAATGACACTTATATGTTGATAAGATGTATTTGAAGGCATATCTGTCCTATAATGCACCATATTATGGTGAATATAATTCTTAAATGTCTCAAATTAATTTTAAATAATTATATTGATGTATTAAAACAATCCAAATTCAATTTGTTTTTGATTTGAGCACATCACCTGTTTGTTTTACAGAAATGTCATTTTAAACTTAAAATGAACACTTTGAGTCATAGAGGAAACATTATGTGTTTTATTAACATAAAATTGATTTCTAAACATCAAAAAACAATTTACGCTTTTTTACAAAATTTACATTACAACTCGATCATGTTTTCTTGGTTAACAGTGAGTGACACTTTTTTAAAAAAATGTCCATTTTAAACTAATAACTGACACTCTGAGTCATTCCAGGAACATAATGTATCACATTGATATGTGGATTATTAATACACATAATAAATGACATATGAATCATTTTCCTAAAGTATCACAACAATATGAAAGAAATTTTTGGTTTTGAATATGGCAGTATCATTTTTTACTAAAATTAATGTCAATTTTAAATAAGAAGATGCACTATGAGTCATATCGGTAACACTATGTGTCAGATTGATCCGAGGTGGAGTCCTACATTTACTAAATTACTTTTTTATATATTTATAATCCATTAAAACCATATGAATTCATTATTTTTGTTTTTAGTACATCACTTCTGAATTTTTCTAAAATGTCATTTTAAACTAAAAATTCTCAATTTGTGTCATATCAGTAACATCATGTGTCAGTTTGACATGAGACTGATTTCTACACATTAAAAATTAAATATGAATCATTTTCAAAAATTATAAATATAATACTATCATGTTTTCTTTGTTTTCAATGAGTGGTAATTTTTAACTAAAATGTCAATTTTAATCTGATAACTCACACTTTGAGTCTTCGAAATTTGATTGTGTATCAGATTGATATGTGGTTGATTCATAGACATAAATAATGATTTATAGATAGTTTTTATAATGTAAAGAAAATATGAATGTGTTTGATCCATTTTTAGTATTTTAGTTTCCTTTTTAAATAAAATTAATGTCAATTTTAAATAAAAAGTCTCACTTGGATTCATACCAGTCACACCATGAATCTGATTGATGTTTGGTTGATTCTTACATGTCCCATATGACATATGTATCATATTAATAAAGTATTAAAACAATAAGAATTATTTTTCTTGGGTTTGAGTACGATACTTCTATTTTTCACAAAAAATGTAATTTTAAACTAGAAATGTACACATTGAAACATACCAGTCCCATCATGTTCAGATTTGACATGATATTGATTCCTAAATTTCAAAAATGACTAATTAATTGTTTTAAAAAATTACCATGACAGTGCATTTTTGTTTGAAAAGTTTTTAGTGGATGACATTTTTTTAACAATAATGTCAATTTTAAACTAATAACGGGCACTTTGACTCATATTGGGAACATCATTTATCTGTTTTAGGTTTGGATGATTCTTACACATCAAAATTGAGTTATAGATCATTATCCTATAGTATCAAAACAATATGAATGTGGTTTCTAAATTTTGATTATGTTAGTTTCCTTTTTTATTATATTAATGTCTATCTTAAATTAAAAGATTAACGTGGAGTCATACTAATCACACCATGAATCTGATTGAGGTTCGGATAATTCTTACACATACCAAATGATTTATAGATCATTTTACAATCTTTTAAAAACAATCCAAATTAGTTTTCTCTATTATTAGTATCTCACTTGTGGATTTTACTAAAAAGACTTTTTAAACTGGAAACATGCACTTTGAGATACCTCTCACATCTTGTGTTTGTTTTGTGTGTGAATCATTCCTACACAACAGAAATGACTTATGAATATTTATCCAAAATTATTAACACAATCCGAGTGTTTTTTCTTATATTTAAGTGGGTGAAACCTTTTCATATAAAATGTCAATTTTATACTGATAACGAACCCTTTGAGTCCTGTCAAGAACATCATGTATCAAATTGAGGTGTGGTTGATTCCAACATATCACAAATGACCTGTGGATAATTTTACTAATTTATTAGAACAATATGAAATATTTTTTTCATTTTTAAGTATGTGAAATTTGTGTTAACCTAAAATGAAAATAATAAAATAAAAAATATTTTTCGTGTCATATCGTCACACCATGCATCAGATTGAGGTGAGGATAATTGATTATTTCAGGTGTTTTATTCGTTTATTCATCTTCACCAATCCAAAGAATAAATAATTTTTTTATTTCGATGGAAGATGAAATCCCGTAGTACCAAAAATTCTTAATCCAAAAGAACAAATTTATCTATTTTCTGGCTTGTTGTAGATGATTGAAGGATTGATATGGCTTCTCAAAAGATATATGGAAAAAATAATTACTATATAAAAATGATAAATAAGTTAACATAAAAATATTTGTTAAAATAGTTATAATATTAACTAAATAATTATTATAAATTCAGATTTTCATGATGGTTATATAAATTCTTGACCAATTTCATTGTTATTGTTATCTCATTTGTAGCCTTAAAGTCTAATCACTTATGAGAACGAGAAGCCCCAAAAAATCCACCCGAACTGAAGAAAAAAATCCTACTGTATATGAGAAAATTAAAATATTAGTAATACTATAAAGAAACAAATTTATCATAAATAGGAATCAATACATTAATAAATTGTTGATTTTAATCTAAAACCACACAATTAGAGTGATACTTGTTATATAGTGTATTGAATTGAGGAATGGTTGAATCCACCATTTATTTTTATAGAATATATTAAAATCTATCTTTCCATTTCACCATTATAGAGAGTAAAAACTCCATGATAAACCATTTAACTTCATTGATTGTAAAAACTTTAGTGTGACCCATTATGTATTTTTAGAAGACACTAAACTCCATTTTAAATTGTTTACCACTTTTGATTGTATTAAACGTCAGTATAAAACTTTATTGAGTTCAAATGACCCTAAAATGTTCTACGTCCATTAATTCTTCAAAGTGTTTTCTTTAAATTAGTATATCCTTTTCAATATTCTGTCTGATAATTATATCTAACATAACATCCTCATTATTTCTTCATAAAATTTTTAATATCCTTATTCTCGTGTATTTTTTATTGATAATGAAGATGCGTTTTTAATTAATGAGCTTGTGAACATTGATAATTTTAAATAATGAATGTCTAAATTCATAACGAATATTACTTGTATTGATTTCACATTATTTTTTTATATTATCTCATCCATCTAATTGATGATATAGTAGACCAAATAATTGCAACACCCATTAAACAGAAACCATTGTATTATTCTTTTTTAAAAATTCAGTATTCAGCCGAAGAAATTTTGAATTTCTATATTTAATAGGATTTTTTCAATAAATATACAAGAATATTTTTAAAAGGTTTTTTCATTTACAATTTTGATGCTTCAAGATTTTATTTTTTGGTAGTTTTTAATTTTAAATTATTTTTAAATAAAGAGGTTTATTTTCATTTGATTCTATGTTTCCTTAAACTCAATCCCTATTTTATGACCATGATTTATCAATGAATTTTATCCTACAATAGTTCTCACATTCACCTATTGGATTTTTTTTTGTTGATTACACACATATTTAATCAAACATTTGATCTAACTTATATACTTGTTTGATAATTTGATTGTTTTTGTTTTAATCTCAATTTACTATTAGATCCACTACTAATACCCTTTCATTGCAATGTAGAGAAGTCATGGTCATGAAACTACACCTATTTTTTTGTTTATTTTTTTCAAAGTGAGGGTACCCTTTCACAATTTAGTAATATTTTAAATTACTTTTAATTTTAGATAATAAATTGGAGCTTATGATAATCGATTTGAAAAATTTTGTGGGGTTTGTTTTGTTTATAAAAAATACTCTATATAAATTTCTATAAAAAATCACTTAAACAAGTTATGAAAACATTTTTTTATTATGAAATCTAAAACACTTGAACAATGGATCATATCTTAAGTGAAAAGTGTTGTGAACTCTTTCCAAAAATTGTTATCAAACACAACCTTGGTATGATCCCCATTCTACTCTATTGTACCACAGTTTTATTTTTTGCATGCCAGCACTTTGTCTCCTTCACTGCCTTGGTCTCCACCTCTGCATCCTCATTCACCTAAGTATCCAACATCAACTCATCCACCACCTCTTCCTCTGCATGCACCTTTTCCTCTTCTATTTTACAATAATTTAATTGTTTAAAAGATAAAACATCTATTAAAATTGATTTCTTCTATTATACAACTCTTGATAAACTTATCAATAATAATATATTATCATTTTAACACTAATTATTCAAAAAAATAATTATTTATAACATTAAATAACCCATAATTGATCACAAACAAAGCATATAATCACAAAACGTTGTTTCTGAGAAACATTCGGACAATATATACACTTCCCACTCATATCTAAACAAAATTACTGATTATTTTGAGTATGAATGTTGTCAAAAAAAATATATTATTAAGAAAATGTATAAAAACAAATTATTATGTAACATTTTTAATGAAATCTAAATTAACATAAAAAATTACCTATCTGGGTATGCTATTATTTGGATGGTTTATAGTCTATCTCATGTATTTACAAAAATAATATTCATAATTGATTCCATTATTTTCCTTTGGACACATCATATTCATTAACAAAATTGACTAAATATTTTTGAAATAGGTTTGGATACATAAATATTTCTATATGTATTTTAATTTGTTTCCATTTGTTGAAATCCACATCCTTCATCTATTCAGTCATATAATAAATGTATTGGTTTAGCCTATATTTAGTGAATTCCCTATCACAACCAAATTCATGATAAAACATAGACTAAAACATTTAATTTACATTTAATTTATAAAATGTTGATTGTAGTGTATTAAAAATTCACAATACACATCTTGTGTTGTTGGTTTGATGGATATCCATGAAGTGGATCCAAAAAATAAATCTTTTGGGTATCTAGATTGACTGTAATCAAAATATAGTGCTTCCCAAAAAAATAATATCAAATAATTAATTCAATAAAATAACAATATATTATATCAGATTAGATTTTAGATTTTTGCATTAGTATTGTAGACATTAAATGGATTATTTCATCAATTGTTTTTTACTCCACCTCATCACATAGATTATCTTTTTTCTTCTCAATTTCATTATTCTAAAATTTAAGGTTTTTCATATAAATGATATAGGGATCAATGAATCCAAATCATGTTTCCCACATTTTTTCAGCTATATTGTAGTAATATATACTTCTGTAAAATAAATATGAATAGTTATATACATTAATGAAGATATTATCACACTATTTGGACACATGTATTATGAAAATGTACCTAATGTAAGTATTCAAAACTGAGACTCCTATCCATTCTTGTTTGAGAATCTCATTTATACTCTTGATACCAACTATATATGTTATGATGGTTCCATATATATATTCATCGTGTTGAATGTAGGAGATATTGTCACCTTTAAATTTGGTCTCTAGATGATGTTGTAATGAAAATAAATGTTTATATGAAAGTGGAGGGGAGAAGTTAATCTTGAAAGGTCATTTTGATTTCAGGGTCGATCCACTAGATTGTATTTATCCAACCTTCTATTTCCCCATCAATTTATCCATTTTTAATATCATACCTCACTTTATAACTTTTTCATCAACTTTTATAAGATTTTCATAAAAATAATTGTTAAAGACATGCATGATGTATCATTATAAGATTATATGGCCAATATATGAGTGTTATAATAACATCATTGACCATTGTAATATCTTGATCATCATATGGAACCAGAAACATAGTATTTGGATCATGATATACCTCAATCCCCACTCTCATGTGATATTTTAGGAGGTATTATTCTGTATCTTGTCTTCTTGGATATTATACACCATACCACTCATAATAAGGCAGTGTGTGGGTGTAGACCTATAGAAATCATATACAACTGTACCCAGCAGAATTTTATTAATAAAAAGTTATGAAAAGTTGTTTTATTCACATTTCGAAGAAAGAGTAATGAAAAAAATGATTATCTCATGTAAGGTAAGTGATTGAGGGGAATAACATGCATCAAATCTATTGGGGTCATTTGGATCATGGGTGGATTTTTGTTCCATCACTGATTCTCATTGATAATTTATCATACATTGGTCTTCTAAACCAGACTTGACAACAATATCTTGCATTGAGTTTATTTTCTTCTAAAATAATTTCACCATATTATATATATCTTCATGTGGTTTTATCATCTTGAAATATTTTTTAGGAGACACTACAAATCCTAATCCTCTAAAAAGACCATATTTTTTACCCACTTCAAATCTAATGAATGTTGTTTTTCTTCTGGTACGGTCGCTGTTTATTCCTATGTCAAAATATATTAAAACAATTGGTAAATAATTTGATATTTTAATGTAATATTATTATAAATAATATCATTATACTATTTTGTCATACATAAACATTTTTCCCATAATACTATTGTGTTTTAATAAACTACTTTAACCTCCATGTTTATGAAATCCCACTTCCATAGCACATGATGTGGGATAGAAGTTGTTTGGATTTTGATTCATCAAGTTTTTATATAAAAAAGTAACATATGTTGTTTCATATCATATAAAAATTTGGTTTCTGATTTAAAATACATACCAAAATTACTCTCTTAGGGAGAATACCCCATTCGTTCTTTGTGATATGGGTACATTGGTTTTGATGAATTTTATTTATTTTCATTAGTCTTTTTAGATTTCATAAACTAACAATTTTGAATCTAATTGGATAAAATAAATAATTTCAAATAATATATTATACAATGTAATGGACAACAGATTATTTCTCATTGGGAAGAATAATGAAAAAATTCAATATTTCCTGGTTTATAATTTGTTTATAACTAACTTGTTGGTGGGGATTTAAATTCCCCTCTGCATACCTAAGATGAAACTTAGTGAGAAGAGTCCAGAATCCTCTATGGAATTTTTTGGTGACGATTATGAAAAATTTCAATAGAAATATTAAATAATAAGTAAACTTTTAAAAGAATAATGAAAATTAAATAAACATTTCATCATATAATTTTTATGTAAAATATAGAATGTATATCATAACATTTACTTTATATCATCCCAATGGTTATCATTTTTATTGGCTAGATGTGGCCCATGAAAGAACATCAATTGTAAAATTCATCCTCATTGTGTATCCAATATATCTAATGAACAATGAGTATTTTTGGTCAACAGGTTGGCCACATTGATTCCTTCCAACCCCAAATTTTATACCTTTACTTATTTCCTTGATAATTTTATTCAACATTGTGATGTTGTATTGTTCAGTTTTTTTCATAAACATGTTGTTTTTTACATATTAATTTATTAGTTTTATCATCAATAGTATATTCTTAATCGGTATTGGTGGCATCATCATGTGTAGAAGACATTATAGACATGGTAATTCAAACATTTAATTTTTCTTGAATAAAATCAATGTAATAAAGGAAAAAGTATTTGAGAAGGTTCGTATGAATTCGCTATTAAAAACATGAAGAACTCTTTAACTTCATATTTATAATATTTTTTAAATGATTAACATGAATATATTTGGAGGGAAATTTATAGTTGAATTTAAGAAACGAATTACTCCTCTATAATAAGTGTTTTCCTCTGAATTCATCACTACTGAGCTACATCGACTCTAATCTATGTTTCTAGTCCTTTTCCCTCATCTGTATCTCAAATATATGTGCTCTAGGTCCACTAAGGTTTTTTTTTCATGTGTGAGTTTAAAAATCAATAATTAAATACTAAAAGGGCCCCTTAAATATAAAACAATGCATATATTTGAGTAAAAATTAAAAGCAGTAACACTGAAAATAGCCATGTAAGCCAAGTCATTGTGTACTAACCAAGAAACTATGATAATAAAATGTACATAATTCAATTCATATAAGTTATTGTAATAATTATACACTATGATTATACAATCATTGTTCCCTAAAATTCACTTCATTTTACAAATAAGAGGTTAATATTTTAATCATGGGATGATAAAAAATTATTTACCTCTATTTGGAAATAGCCACATCAAAGGTACCATAAGATTTGAACTCAAACCCCTAGTATCCATGACTATACCTTAGGAACAACCATCACATGTAAGGTAATGATATATGATGTTATAAACAACCTAATATCTTAGCCAATAAATTACCCATGTTTTGATTTAGAAATTCCTTAATGATTCCATAAATTATATACAACCCAGATACAACTATTTTTTAGTACCCCCATATAAGTGTGTGATAATTAGTGTCTTATCAATTTATAATACATTAATATGAAAAATAATTTCTTTATCATGATCAAACATATTAACCTGATAATCTTCACCATTAATAGTTCTGGAATTCTACCTAATTTCAACATGAAAAATCCAAGGGATGTAGCATGTATTAAAACCTTAAAAAATTAAATGATATTTAATTTAACAACTTTTATACTCTTTGGTATGTGAATATTCAATGAAAGATAGGAAAATATGTCATTTATTAGAACATTATATTTTAAAATTCTAGAAAAACATCAGCCCTTTCCTCATATTCATCACTTGTTTATAGAGTTTTAATCCAAATATGATTAATTATTTCCTATAATAAATTTCATGTACTAAATATAATTTTTTTAAAATAAATTCATATTCACCTTTATAAATAAAATTACAATAATCGAATGAAATATATTTTAAAAATAAAATAAAGGAAATATATTTCAAAAAAATTCTCCTTAAAATTATTCAATTGTAATTCTCTCAGAAAAAATAAAAGAACAAATCATAACATTGATTATAAAAGGTTGACCATAAATATAACTCAACATTTCTTTGTTTTAATTATATAATTTGGTGATTATTAATTCCAAAATATATAAATAAATATTTATTCTAAAATAACATTATGAATAATATATTAGTGATGAAAACAATATTTATAGTCAAAAGGATCCAAAAGGATTTATACAATAAAATGCATCACATTGAAAATGAAAATTTTACTTTATGTAGTAAATGAAAAGTGATATATAATATTAACATGATTAAATAGGGAGATGATTTGTTTTTTTTTTATAATTATATTCAAAAAAATTCAAATCTTCTTCTCCTTGTCATATAATTTTAAAATGATTAATAAGACTATAATTTATTAATGGAGAAGATATAAAAAGTATCATTTTGGAATTGATTATTTTTTTATTAAATAGTAATAGTACTCTATGAGGGTTAATTTAAAAAATTCCTAGAGGAATTCTATATAATTATTAATCTACAAAATGGGTAATAAATGGGGGATAACTCTAAAAACCTTTAATATTATTCTTGTGTAATTCAAAATGAATTATAAACTAACTTCTCCTATTCAAGAATTACAAAAAAACAATCCCATGAGGATCATTAAAATTTATATTATCAATAACCCATATTAAAACTCTATATTCCATTACACCTTGAAAACACCAATTCATAATGCAATAAAACAACATTTATCAATCATCCAAACAATAATTTCGTAAATTAAACATACCATACAAGCTGTAATAATACTAATAGGTAAATTAAACATTTAATAAATTTCATGAAAAATCATTATAATATTTACAAGACACTCATTCATCAAAAAATCATTCCTCAAATATAACACAAGTTAAATAATATTTCAAGAAAATTAAACATACCATAGGTGTCCTAAAACTATTTAAATAATCATATTGTCAATGATAACACCTACTGAACATATATTAAACATCCATTTTAAAGAAAATAAATATGATTTATAACATCCATTATTCAAATAGTCATACAAGAAAACCAAAATTCCAAAACAAAAATTTATCAAATAAAATAGGCCTTGGATGTGTGAAGAATATTTGAACTACACTTAAAACCCACAAAGAAGTATTTAATATAAGTAGTGGTAGAGGATGAATAAAATGGAAATTTGATGATGGTGGTGGTCATTGTGACTAAAATAGTGCTAATAATGGAATGATAATTGAGTGAAGGTGGTGATAAGAACAACAACAATGAGGAATAATGATAGAGAGAGACCAATCATGACTAGAGTTATATGGGAAGATAACTAGGGATCATCATGGTTAACAAAACTACTATAATCGAAATCATGGAACCCAAAAAAACAATCAACCAGAAATGAGGTGGATAAAATTACATACCTTGTATTCTATCATTGATTTATCTGAGAGAACATAGAGGAGGATCATCGACAGTAAGGGAGTTCTGAAAGTGCTTGAGAATCAGGAGGCCACGGAGACGAAAGGACTACTCAACCTTACCTAGTCCTCTTGTTACAAGGGCTTCTATCAAAGGCAAAATTCCTCTAGTGAGTTTGGATGTTTCTTCTAACATCTCAAAGAATAAAGAGAACTCTGTATCAGAAAAAAAAATCTAGGAGATTCACAAGCATTCTAATGAAGAAATGCTTGAATAGTTTTTCCTGATCAACGTATCAGAGGAGGATGCTCATAAAATGTTCTAAAAAACATTGCACATTTATTTAAATGAAGAACGATCATCTTGGATAGAAAGTTGAATAGGATTTTGATATGTGGATTCAATGAGGGGAAAAACCTAGAAGAGTATATGGTTGCATGGGACAGGATGGCATTTCACTTCAAGGATCTCATCACGGACAACCTAGATATGGAGGTTACCTCCATCGAATGGCGTCTGTTCAAGGTAAAGGACTCTAACTGCTTTAATTTTTTCTATAATGGCATGAAATTTTCTTATGGGGTTTTACTTTTTTTGTATTGTAAACTGGTTGGTTTCCCACTTTTTCCCTAAAAGTGCTTTCAGAAATACAAATATTTTATTTGAAGTTATAATTTTATAATTATTTAAATATATATTTATTTATTTATAAGTATATTAATACTTTTTTAAAACTAATATTTATATATTTATATGAATATATATATTTATATAAGTATAGATGTATTGTATAAATAAATATTAATATAAATATATTAAATATATTCATTAGTTAAATAAATTTCTAATATTTATTTAATTATTTAAATATATATAGTGATTAATTTAAAATTATCTAAATGATTTTTAACAAAATAACGATTTTTATTTTTAATTATAAATATGTAAATTTATAAATATAGTAAATATATTTTTATTAAACAATTATTTATAAATATTTATTTAAAAATATATTTGTAACATTATTAATGAATATAGAATCATAGCTTCATCTAAAAATTATTGAAATTGAAAAATTAAATATGAGTGCACATTAAAAATATAAAAAATGGATAAATTTTATTAATTGAATATTAATTATTAAAAAATATAGACATATATTGATGTAGAAAGGAATACGTATTGAAAATGATAAAAAAATTACATAATAAATATAAATAAATAATAGAAAATGATAATATTTAAAAAATTATTAAAAGGTTGTAAGTAATACCTACCTATAATAATATAAAGTAAAATAAATAAAATATTTCGATTACAGATAAATATATTAAATTTATCATGTTATAATTAATTTAAAAAATGAATTCGAAAAATTTGAATAAATATCATAAATATGAGGTGTCTGTTTTTCTAAATAATATTTCATTAATAATGTGTAAATATTTGTGTGTGTGAATTGTATATAAAAATGAATTAATTGCATATATTTATGTAAAATCAATGTAATACACATCTGATATATGTTAAATTTAAAAATAAAACAACATTCAACTATGTCCATTACTCGATGCAATTATAGTCAGTATTTTTTAATAATATTAATTTTTAATTATAAACCATTTTCACTAAATATATTATTTAATGTAATAATAAACTTTTTGTATTTTATAAATCATATTTTTGGAAATATTATATACATTGATATATGTGTGTGTGTGTGTGTGTTAATATGTTGCTTTATTTTATGTATTAATGAACAACTTTTTATAAAACCCATTAAAAATTAATAGCACATTAATATGCTTGTTTTTAATTTACATTATATTTATTTTCTATAATTATATTTAGTATATATAATTTATTAGTATTTATATTTAATATATAAATATATTAAACATATTTAGAATTATTAATTATTGTTTCCTTAATAAATTTTCTAATAATTCTTTATTTATTAATTCTAATTTTTTTGTTTAATTATTACAATTTATCCATTTTTAATTTTTTTATCAAAATTTTCTCATTTTATATATTTATATAAATGTTTATAATATTTATTAATATTTATAATATCTATATATAAATGTATATTAAATTTCTTTAATTTTTATTAATAAATTTTTAATTAATAAAATATTTAATATTTTTCTTTATTTATCATTTTTTAATTTTAATTTGTTAATTATTTCATTTTAATCATTTTACATATGTATATATTTAATATATACTATTTATTAGTATTTATAATACACACACACACACACATATATATATATATATATTAACTTTCATCATTTTTATCCATAATTATTTAATTAATAAATTTGTTTATTATTCGGGACCTTTATCATCACTAAAAAGAATAATTAAGGGTAACCTTTATCATTTCTAAAAATAAATCACTGATAAATGGTATATTTTAATAGTGCTACAGAAAACTGTTGAAAATGTTTACCATTTATCAATGCAAAAAAAACTGATAAAGGGTATCATTTATCAATTCTTTTTTAGCCCTGATAAAAGGTACCCTTTATCAGTGATCTTTAGAACTAATATAGGTTCCCTTTAGTCGATAATATTTTCTTAAATGTCTATTTTTTCCTTAAATATTTTCAAAATTGTATTATTATTATCCTATATTTTTTTAAAGACATTTTACCGATGAATAAATTTTAAAAAATGGTTTGAATGTAATCTTATTCTGATTTTCAAAATGTGTTCCTTTTGAATTTTACTAAAAATGTGATTGGAATCATTATTTTAACATACTTGTAATGAAAGAAATTTCCCATCCTCATGACCAATCAATGTTTTGATGCTTCTTTTATAGTTTTCCATGATTATTTTCAAAGAAAATTTATTCCATAATATTGTTTTTATATTTTAATGATGTTATTTCAAAATGATAAGGGTATTTACCTCAAGAAATATTCCATGTGGTCTTTTAACGTCATTTTCTTCTTATATATAAAATCCTTTGATCTTATATAATATTTATTTGGGATATGATCCCATTATACAATCCATATTCTTTCTCTTGAGGGTTTGTTATTATGATGATGAAATATTTATGAAACCCATTTAATTTCCTTAGGTTATGATATTTTGAAATGTAGAAATGTTTATAAAACTCAATTATTTTTCATGGATTATTATATATGATGAATGATTTATGGTCTTGTGGAGCACATGCGTATTATTTCATTATATTATGGGTTTGAATAGAATTATAGTCCTCCAATGCATTGGGTAAATATGGATATCTCCAACGATAATATGTATAATAATGGGGAGTGAACGTAGTTTGGTATGTCATTGTGTAAATATGGATATCTCCAACGATAATATGTATAATAATGGGGAGTGAACGTAGTTTGGTATGTCATTCAGTCCACTATGATAATCTTGAGAGTGTACCTTTACAAATAATATGACTGAATGGGGTGTGAACCAAATCATATTTAATAGTATTTACAGTTATCATTGACTTAGGAAATGATTTTATATGATTAAGTGTATGCCAAAAACTTATGTCTTATGCCAATGGTAAGCTCTCTTGGCTGATGGTATTTAATTTATTTATAATTATTGTGATATGAACTGGAAAAATTTATTCCAAAAATCAATATTATAATCTACGACATTAAGGGTATGAATTTTTAGATGTTAAGATAATTTTATCATACCATTATTCCAATTTTATGGTTATGTTATCAATGATATATCCCTTATTTTCCCTTACTGAACATCTGAGATCACCCTTTATTATGTTTCCATTACCTAGGTTATTAATAAAGGTTTCAATTAGGGTATTTCTAAGAAGAGTCTTATTTAGGAACATTTTTATGGTATATATTGAAGATATTTCATTAAATTATAATACAACATATCTAGTCTCATAATACAATATACCATAATGGTGTTTGTAATGTCTCATAAATTCTGTGTAGATTTGTTTTAATTATAATGAATTATATTCAGACCACATGATTTGACGAAACATAATTCTGAGGCCCAGTGAGACTAGAATACAATTTTTAACCTTTTTTAAGTACGCTTAAGTAAATGTGTGAGTAGGTTTTTTTAACATTTTAAATGGTTCTTGAATAAAAAAACATGAGGCACCGTTGAAATCAAAATAATAGGATTCACCTTGAAAGGACTTAACTTTGGCCGGCAAGGGCCGAATAGATTTGTTAATTTTTGTACATTTTGAAAAATAATAAAATAACATTAAAATGTTATTTTTTTTTCTTTTCTCAACCACTTAGCAGTAGATGGTGATGCTACAGTGCTGAGACAAGGAGCATTGATGAGTCTCATTAATGGCTCATTAAATCGTAGTGTAATGACATTTTAATTTTGTGTAACAACAATGTTGTTTCATAAATAAAATATCATAACAACGTGACATTATAGTATAACAGAAACATTGAAAGTTCATTTTATTTCGATTTACGCATTGGTGGAATGAGTAATTAAGTACTATGGAATCTTTGATGAACCTCTGATAAACTTCTTCTCTAATTAGGAACAACAAATACCGATGAACATCAAATATGTTCAATGCGCCTCGAAGAATAGAGCTGGAAGTAATGAATGACGTCGATGTCTTAAAACCTCGAGGATGTAACGATGAGGCAATAAATATCAAAGAGGTTGGAACTTAATTTCCAAAAGTCCTTCCCTATTATTAATCTAGAAATGATGAACATGGATCAACCCACAAATATGTTGATCCGTGAATTATTCGTTTATACGGGAGGGTGACTTTTCTTTTGAGAGTTATTATCGGATATTAGTTTATCTCTAGTTTGATTAAGCCACAATCCCTAAGCCTCCTCATTATTATAAAAATCTAACGTGGAGGGGTCAGGTAGACACGAAGGAGGCCTGATCCCATCCACATGTGCACTCCTTGTGAACGGATCATCTGAATCAACGACATGGCTGGTTTGGGACCATTGTGGTGAAGAGGACTCTCCGAAAAGGCTGTAGGCGCAAGAATTGTGAAGAACATGCCACTAGAGTGCATCTAGGGGACCACCAAATAATATGTCAATGTGATGGTTCCAGTGGCAGAACAACAGGCTGTCGGATATGCCAGCGGCCGAGTGGAGTGGCGCGCTCATCAGTGCACCTCCATGGAGGAAGGAGCTGCGCCAAATGGAACTTCATCGAGGGGTGACCCGTTGCTGGGCCACCTTGGTAGATGGAGAGTTGTTGTCATCCAACCACAGAAATAAGATCCTCACACATCTTTATGGTAGGAAGAAAGCCAGGCACAGCCGGCTTCCACATCCCAAGAGCACCCCACTGGTTTCCCACGTGGTTGGTCTACAGGCTGGCAGATCGCACAACCAGCCAGCGAGATGCACCCCAAGCTTCCAGGATGGGCCGGTCCCACGGCCTAGTGGATTGGTCCTACACCGGTGGGCCAGACCCACACCAAATATGGTAGACTCGCACCAATAGGCCAGACCCACACTGTTTGGGTCCGGCCAGACTAGACCGGGTTGTTGAGCGACCCGGTGGGCTGTACCCTCGTCTAAATAGGGCCGGGTCTAGCGAGGCCCACTGGCTAGGCTAGAATGGACTGACCGAGACCCAAACTGGGTAAGTTTTATTTCATCAAATTCTAAACCAAGGTATTTGGGACCCCTGGGCAGGGGCGGTCAGTTTTGTCTGACTGGGTCTTATTGGGCCCAGACGCAAACGACCCTTTTTTACTAAAACACGCATATTTTGCAAATTGGGATACTGATTGACGAGTTGTTTTTGGTGTTAGGACCCTAGGGATGAGGAGTATATTTTGACAAGACTCTAAGAGGCCTTCATTTAATTTGACATGTGAATAATGTCTGGATTAAGGATTCTCCCAAGCATGCTATGTTTGGAACCCTACGGTTGGCTAAGACCTGAAGACTTCTGACTATCATCTCTGTGTGACTCGACAATAGTATAGTTGGAAGAGGCTATGTGTGAACCAGCTTTCCCTCTATGGGAAGTATCTTTGTGTGACCTGGAAGTCCCGCGATACATTACAGGGATAGTATCTCAGTATGGCCTAGGTGGGAAGTGGTTATGTGTGACCTGGCAAGCCCACATTGGTGAGAGGCTCTATGTGACCTCGTATACCCATAGTACTCATCAAGAATAAGTACCACATTAGTCCATGGATAGTGGGAATAATATTTTGTGTGACATGACAGACCAATTGTACTCGATAGAGGAGTTCTTATATAGTGTAATAGTTTGATAATGAGACTGATTATTCTTTTATCACTACACTAAATGTATACTCGGTGTGAGTTGTCTTGTGGTTCATGATTTTTATTTGTTCTAATTCATCATGATTTTATTTGAGGATTTCTTTGTGGTATTTACTTCTTTTTTCAGGGTCCCCTACTAAGTATTTTATTACTCATCTCTACACGGGCTTTGCCCGCATGTGTTGTCTCTGGTGCAGATGATCGATTCTTTGATGGATGAGTTTGTGGCTATGGAGCATGCACGGCCTACTAGGATCAAGAATATAGAACATACTACATCATATTATAGTAACTACACTAATCTTACCATCATGTGGGGTTTTCAGCAGATGGCTACCTGAGTCCCTTGTAATTTTTTTCTTTCAGTTCTTTTTGTTGGGATTTTATTCCGGACAACATGAATTCAGGTGTACCTATGCTCAGCTCTGGATTTAGTATAATTTTTTTTCTCCTTTTAGTTTTGTGGGACTTTTTTGGGTGTGTGTGTTCATACAAGTACTTCGGAAAATTTCTCTCACTTACAAGGTGATTCCATCAACACTATTCGCCATTCCATGGCCTTCGAGAGGAGGGCATCTGGTAGTCATGACACGGACTATGGGGGATGGGTCATGAAAAAGTGGAATCAATGGGTCATTAGTCTAACAACAAAGATAGGGAGTCTATATTCTATTTTGGGAAACATTGTTATGTGTTTCGAGTCCAACTTCTAGATTCATGGAGTCCAGTTTTGGTGCACTGGCCGATGTATCCATACACTAGGGCCTTGAATTCTTCTTTTAAGATCTATACATGAAAACACTAGCTGAATAAGTGTCTCCTTGTGTTTTTTTAATAAAATTAAGATCACCTGAATAACCTTCTGACAGAGGTACATTAGGATCTACCTCTAGATGACTCTACACGGACGACTATCCAGGATCTTGATATGAGGTCGTGAGGATAGCCTACCTAGGGATGAGGGATCCGTTCAAGGACTACTTCTAGAGACGTCCCCACTAGGTGGGGCACCAGTGCTCCCCCCACCTGACGGTCATCATATACTATCGGTGGTTCTAACAAAGGATGTGCGTAGACTCAGTGCCCTCCATGAGTTTCAGAATCAGAGTCCTACCATGTTCAAGGGATTGATAGATCCTTAGGTCGCATAATATTCGATCGAGGCAAATGTGTGGGTCTTCCACTTAGTAAGGACACCGCCTAACTAGACGACGATATTGGGAGCAAGAATTCTGTACGGATTAGATGGAAGATGGTGGAGCTTCACCACCCAGATGCCCAATGAGGGAACCCTCAACTTGGATGACTTTAATTGGATTTTCCAGTAGGAGTTTATCACCATGTCCTTGTGCTATATGCACATTCAAGAGCTAGTTCCCCTATAGTAGGGCAGCATGACGGTGGATGAGTAATCAGTGAGGTTCACCGAGCTATCTCGCTACTCGACAGATATGGTGTGACACCCTTTCTTTAGGGATCGAGTATTTGAGAAGGGACTTGAGAGGGAGGTCAGGGTGACAATATTGTCTCTTAGCATCCCTGCATAGGAATGGGTTCAAGAGATATCCCTTATGTTAGAGAGTTTCATGGTAGAGTAGGCACCCCGCATCTAGAGCTACCAGCCGACCCCAGGTGGCAGAGTATTTTGTAGGATGTATACAACAGACACGGGGAACCAAGTGGGATATGTCTTTCAAAGGATGACTCTAGGACTCAGGGTTAGACATGTGGGGATCCAAGTTTAGAGGGAGTCAGTAGGGATCCAGGAAATGCATTGCATGCATCGGGCAGGGACACATGGTTCATGACAACCTAAACCTCTATAAAATTGACCAGAATATAGTCACGGGGATTATGAGGTAGAGGTATTGGATCAAGCGAGGACTGCTTTCGGGAGGTAGACGTGCTAGGGGAGTAGGATGAGAAGCCGGTGGTGGGTGATGGTTTGAGGTGTTACTGCCACCACCCCCAGGTGGTTCACTGTGACCTCCAAGAGTAGGTGGATAGGGGCGACCATAGCATCAGGATATAAAGGCTTATAACCATGGTTCTCTAGAGCACCATATGACTCCCTACGGATGTCCTAGTAGCGATGTCGAGGCCTTATGATGTCATCTTGTGTATGGACTGGTTATCCGTAGTCCATGCTCAGACTGACAGTTTTACGTATACAGTGCAGTGTGTTTGCGGAGATGGGACTATTTTTTCCTTCACTGGTGACCAGGAAACCCTTGCAGAGCATGATGGACTTCCTTGGAGGAGGGTGAAGCTAATCAATGACCAGTTGTATAGACTAACCATTAGGGTAGTGGATGAGAGGAGTCCGTGTTTTCCTGTAGTGGTGGATGAGTACGATGATTTTTTTCCTAAGGATGTCTCAATAATACCTCCTCTTAAGGAGTTATATTTCTACATCAACATGTACCCTAGGGCGACAATAATATCCACACTGGAATATCGGATGGCTCCCACAAAGCTTCACGAATTGAGGTTATATCTGGAGGACTTGCTGGAGAAGGGGTTGGTAAGGCCAAGAGTTTCACCATGGGTAGCCCTAGTGCATTTTTCCAAGAATTAAAATGGGAATTGGAGGTTTTTCATGGACTTTAGGTGCCTAAACCATGTGACAGTGAAGAAAAATTATCCACTACCAAGGATCGATAACATCTTCAACCTTCTAATGGGTGTGATGTGGTTCTTTAAGATAGATCTCAAATCGGGCTCTCACTAGCTTTGGGTACTATATGAGGATGTATGGAAGATAGCCTTTGGGTTCCGATACAGCCACTATGAGTTCTTGATGATTCATTTTGGTGTGACCAACACTATAATAGTGTTTATGAGACTCATGAATAGGGTCTTCCATCCATTCTTTGACTAGTTTCTTGTGGTCTTCATTGATGTCATCTTTGTGTAATCAGCGTCAGAGGAGGAGCATGCTACACACCTACAGATAGTCCAAGATAAACTCTAAGAGCACCAAATTTATGGTTAGCTCTAGATGTTTCTATTTTGTATATAGTAGTTCCACTTTATGGGACACATCATCTTGGAGGAAGGAGTTGTAGTTGATCTGTAGAAAATAGAGGCAGTCTTGCTTGGGTCCCACCCAGTTGCATGACTGAGGTACAAACTCTCTTGGTGTTGGTTGGTTACTATTCAAGGAATCTTCCTAGATTATCTAGAGTTGTATCAACCTAATCGGCTTTGACACTAAAGTGAAAGCCCTTCATTTGGACAGAGAAATTTCAGTAGACTTTCCCGGACCTGAGGTGGAGATTAACAAGTTCCCCAATCTTGAGACTACCAGAGGATGGTGTTGGGTATGTATTTTACTATGACCAACTACCTCTCCAACGAAGAATGAAAAATGTCAATGAACATAAAAAAATCATCTACATACCTCAAATAATATAGTTGAATGCGACGAACGATGTCAATGTCTTGAACCCTCAAGGACGTAACGATGCGACAACAAACTTCAAAGAGGTAGGTGTTAAATTTGTGCAAGTTCATCCCCATTCTTATTCTATAAACAATGAACACAGATCAACCCATAGACAGGTTGATCTGTGAATTTTTATTTTATTAGAGAGGGTTTCTTTTCCATTAAGAGTTATTATATGATATTAGTTTATCTCTAGTTTTATTGATCCATAAACCTCAAGCCTCCCCATGAATATATACTTCTAACCCGAAGGGCATGGACAGAAAAAAAAGGTCTGAGCCCCTATACATGTGTGCTTCTCATGAATGGATTATATATACCGATAGAAAGGTGGGTTTGTTAACTTCGTGGGGAAGAGGATGCTCCCCAGATGTCATAGGCCTATGCAGCGTGAAGAATGCACCATTGAAGCGTGTTCGATGGTCTCTCAAAGAAACTGCCAATGTGCCGGTGCCGGTGGTGGTGGTGGCACTCAGTGGATAGGGCCAAGTGTGTAATGGTAGGACAATAGACTGCAAGCTATACCAGTGGTTGGGTGGAGTGGTTCCCCTGTCAGTGTGCAGTGATGATGGAAGGAGCGGCACCAATTGGAACCGCATGGAGGGGTGGCCCACTTCCGGGCCACCCTGACGGATTCTGAGAAGCGGTTAGCCGACTACAGCTAGAAGATCCCCGCATTTCCATGGGGTAGATTTTTATATAGATGCATTCGGCTGTCACGGCCCAGCAGCACCCCACTATTCGCCCACACGGTTGGTCTTTGGGCTGGCGGGCCACACCCCCTGCCAGCGGGTCAGGCCGGATGCACAACCCAACAGGTCGATCCCACCCTGATGGGATTGAAATTAATCTAGTAGGGCAGACCCACCCCGGAAGGCCATATCCCACCCTTTGATCTTGGCTAGACTAGACCAGGTCACCGAGCGATCTGGCGGGCTGGACCCTCATCCAACCCGGGTTGGGTCTAGTGAGGCCCACTAGTCCTAGCCCATTAGCCAGGCTCGACCGAATCGAGCTAGACCTGAACTGGGGTAGGTTTATTCAATCTAATTTTAAACGAAGGTATGTGGGACCAATGGGTTGGGTTTGTCTGGTCAGTCTGACTATGTCAGACTAGGCCCAAACACAACTGGACCCTTTTAAAAAAAATTCACGTAGCATGCAAACCGCCCGCCCTATTCACAATCTGTTTGAAAATTTAGGACCCTCTGGATGAGGTGGATATTTTGGAATGAAAATAGGGGTCCTTAGGGATATTTCAGACATGATGAATGGATTGAGGAGTTGTTCTACCAAACACGCTATGTACAGAACCCTGCGGTTCACTGAGACTCGAAGACTACGGACTATCGAATCTGTGTGACTCAGTGATGGCCCAGTGGGAAGCAGATCTATGTGACCCAGTATTCCCAAATAGAGGAGTGGCACTATGTGACCTAGAAGACCCTCAATTCTAGATAATAGGAGTATCTCTGTATGGAAAATTTGGGAAAAAGCTCTATTTGACTCCACATGCCCACAGTGGGCAGTGTTTTTGTGTGACACAAAATTCCCACGATACTCATCAGAGACGAGTACCACAGAAATCAATGGTTTTTTTGAAGTGGCTTCTGTGTGACCCAAAACCCCCACTATACTCGATAGAGGTGGGGTTATCTATCATCTGAGGAGTTTGATAATGTGACTGACTATTCTTCTCTAACTAACCTGAACGTATACCTGGTGTGATCTTTCTTGGGCATCATGCTTTTGCTTCGTGCTTGTTCTTCATGATTATGATTCATGCATTACTATGAGGATCGATTTGTGGTCATTCCTTTGTGTTTCAGGGTACCTTGCTAAGTATTTTGTTACTCACCCCTGCACAGGATTTTCCCGCACATGTTGTGTCTGTTGCGGACGATCACCGCTTTAATGGAGGACTTGGGGGCCTATGAGCCGGTCAGGCCAAGTACGATCAGGTGGACATGACGTACTACTTCAGCTTCTAGTAGCTACACTAATATTACCACCAAGTGGGGTTTTCTATATATGGCTACCTTTTTCCCTTATACTTTTTTGTTTTTAGTTCATTTTTTTGTTTTGTATTCTGGCCAACTTGATTTCTGTTGTACTTGTACTCGACACTTGTTTCAGTAAACTTTTTTCCCCTTTCAGTGTTTTGGGATGTGGTCGGGCTTGTGTTTGTATATAGGTACACAAGAAAAATTTTCCCACTTAATGGTTGACTTCATAGATTCTAGTCACCATCCCCTGTCCTTCGATAGGCGGGCTTGGGGTAGTCACGTCATGGACCCCAGGGAACGGGTCGTGATAGTTCTAGTTTATATTTTAATGTTATGTGGTGAATATTCATCTAAAATATATGATATTTATGTATGAAAAGTATGGGTTTTTATAATACAAGTATGTGTATTCTATAGAGGATTGAAATTATAGGAAATACTTGTATTCTGATTTTAGTGGTTTTGGTTTTCAACATGTGTGCATGCACATGCCCTAATAGATTGAGGTATAGTTCATTATACATTGGCTACAGTTGATTTATGATTGTCTAATTGGATATATAAGAGATGATTATTATTATGATGTTGGTATTAATATCATGTGATATAGGATGAGATGGGATGTGTATGCATGTGATGTGAGATGAAATATGGAATGGGTAGAAGGAAAAGATGTTTTTCATTGGGTTATGAGAGCAACAAAATAGAGGGGAAGTGGAAATGGAATAACATTATTTCATATATGATTTGATATGGATATTATTACTTGTATGCCTTAATTTTTGAGATATCCTTGGTGATTATGCGATATAGTTTTACCTAGTTTGTTATTGAACAAGTTTCATTTATTTATTCACAAGGCTTTTGAATGATTCTTTCACATTTTCACAAGATGTTCTAAGGATTATCCTACTAGGTATACTTGTATTCCCCCTATATATATATATATATTATTTTTTATTTATATAGAAACTATTTGGTGATTGGGTTACATATAAATTACTCAAAAGGGTTATTTAGATGTTTTTAGAGTGTGCAGTCCTTGCCTAGTTTTTTCTATGGCACTTTCAGCTGTTTTACATTTTTTATAACATTACATTCATGTGTTGGGATTTATTATTTATTTATATTATAGTTTTGATTTGTGTTTTGATCTTATATATCGTAATTTATTTCTTATAATGTGGTTAATTCCTACCATTTTCACACATTATATATCCCCTTTTCAAATTTTCATTTCATGGCCTATTGGAGGTGGGCTTTAGGGGTTAACTTCTTCTCTTCATTATTGGCGCTACAGGTGTACATGTGGAGGGGTTTCTTGATATAATAAAATGTTTTCATGTACTTAAAACTATCCATTTGGGATAGGGTAAGGTGTATACTAGTCAAGGAATAGTAAATCATATCATATCAATGTACTGATTTAGATCATCACGCATTTCATTCCATTATCAATATAACTTTTTCACTATTGGCCAACATGAATGCTCAATAAATATATAATTTGAGTATAAAACACATTTCTCATAATTTATATATATAATAAATAACCATTCGAATTCATTTCATTCCAAAATATATCCTCTAAATGCACAATATATCAAACAATGACATGTTAATCAAAATAAGTAGTAGTCATAAGGGAGTCATATTCCATTGAATTATAGAATGATATAATTTCATTATAAATGAACTATAATTATCTAGTATGTTAATCCATAGATAAATCAAAACATTATAATTACTAGGTATTCTAATTTCAATCTGAATGTATCCAACACCAGGCATAAAACAAATAGAAACACAATCAAGGTAGGCTAAACAAAGCACTAATCATAAAATAAATGATATCTCAAAGATAATTATAACCATTCCAAAGGGGAATTATCCAAGGTATACTAATTAAATGGTAATCTAAATATTTTAAAAGTATGATTATTCACCAATTGAATAATTTTATATACTATTTTTTATACTATTCATGATTGTTTCACATGACCCTTTGTTTTTGAAACTACCAAATTTGAATCACTTATCATTAATTCAATTTGAGGAATAGTTTAACCATCCATTTAGAATTATAAAATTTGTTAATGGCCGTGAAACATGTGATATTAACAATGAAAGTATAATTCTAAACTAATTCCAACTCATTTAATGTAATAAAAAAACTATTTTTCATAGATCAAAGGGTTATGAATGAAAAGTGGATGTTTTAAAAATATGTTTATGAAAAAAAATTAAAAGAGAGTGAGGTTTCTCTACAATTTTTTTAGAAGTAAACATTTGACAAACATAAACCCTTTACATAAACAAATACCATGTTTTGATCATTATGTATGTAAATAAAATTAGATTTTATAAAACCGTATATCTAGTTTGGAAACCAAACAAGTTATAAAAATAAATCATTTCTTCCTACCAAATCTACCCTATCATTATCCCCACTAATGTAATATGTAAACCAAATTTTTTTCACTATATTTTTTTTATAACTCATTTAGGTTATTTTATAATGAAATTATTTATTTAATAAAACATGGTAATATACTCCAGAGTTTATGCATTACTAAGTAAAACCCTTACATCTTGTATTTATTCTTTTAAACTCTTTTTATGATTACAATGAGGACCCAAGAAGGCTTAACATGGGAATATTAGAAATATTTTCCTCGTTTATCAATACAAATAACATGAAAATATATTATTAGATATTTAATTAATTTAATTTCAAGATGAATACACCAAAATATGAATGGAATTCCATCCCCCTATGTGTATAAAATCTTGATAATTTTGTAACCATTTATAGATATATTTTCATGGTAAATGAGTCATGTAAACAACTATTTATATCTTACAAATTTATTAATTAATGAAAATTTCAATCATAAAGCAATGATACATATTCATTATACCATATAATAGAAACTAACTTGAGCTAACCATTCAAGATAATTGACATCCATAGTTTAAAATTTAGACTTTATAAGAGTATCAAATACATGATTAATGAATTCCCATCCATAATGTCATATAAAAAATGTTTATGGATAAAAAGGGATAAAAACTAACTATCACATGTTCTTATATGAAATATCATTTGAAATATTCTAATTTTTTTATCCAAATATTACATGAAAACTCACACATTTATAATTCTTAAATAGTTTTTATACTCAATTATTAATTTTGAAAACAAGTTATACTCATATAAAAATAATAACCTCAAACCACATTACGGGTTGAGACTACCTATCAAAACCATTTCTTAAAATTCTTCAACAACTTTTATGATCACCAAATCAAACCCTAAAATCATAAAATTAAAATCTATAACTGAAGGATACAAAATTATATAACCGCCATAATCAAAGAATCACTAAAAACAAAGAAAATCTAAGAATATTACTCCACAAATTCATCCAATATATTAATGATTATAATTTATAATCCATTCATACATATATTCCTCTATATGATCAAAAAAATTATATAACTCATAGAATAATCACACTTCATTTTTCTACTATAAAATAAGCAGTGAATGGGGATCGAGTGTCTTGTTTAATAATTTTTTAGTTAAGAGAAAATTAAACCATAATTCGTGAGTTGATTTCACCACATCCTAATGAAATCTCAAACAAAATCCCTAAGTTTCCATGACAAAATAAAAGGAGAGAAATAAGGGGTTTATAGGCAGTTCAACTTATTTTTGGTGACCTAAAATGTTATAGAACTGACTTGAATCATGGGAACAAGAGGGGGGATGAGGAGAGAAATAGTGTAGAAGGAAGAGATCTTGGGGTTTTGTCCTTGGATGTATGGGCTACAGAGAATAAATGGGGGTATAAGAAGAATTTTATGATCATTATGTAAAAATATGGGAAATCCATTTTATCCCCATCTTTAAAAACAATCAGGACTCCATCAGGTACCTATACCCAATGGGGATAACACAACTATATAAATTGTGAGATAATCAATGATAAGTGTTAGATTACCTAGTGGAAACCAATTATGTACCACCACCATATATTTTCAACACCAAAAAATCCAGAAACATTTTCATTAAGTTCATCTACCTATAATTTGATCCTCAAATACCCATTCTAAACATCCTAAAATACCATGAATGATCAGTTTTCCCATAGAAATCAAAAAATATAATGAATACCATGTTTTAATCACAATAATTCCATAGTTAAAGCCAAATTTTTTGTTTAATTAATCTATTTTCATACAAATACTTTCAACCTACACTATATAAAAATTTTGACCCCCAAAAAGATGAACCAGTCTCTCATTAATGATCCTATACCAATACCAAATACATATTCATATATAATACCATGATAACTATTCCAATTCCACCACTATGCTTCTGATTCATGGTTCCCAAAGCTTTTAAAAATCCCAGAATGCTCAAATTTATAACATCCATGAAACATACAAGTCCCTAAAACAAAAATAAATATTCCACATCCCTCATCTTTCATCTTGTATGTAACTCCTAAAACCGTTGAAATCATTAAATACCACAATATTTTAATATCGAAAGGCTCACTAATATTATTTTAATCTCCAAAATATATCGAATCCATCAAATTAAACCTCACGATGTTCCCTTCCAAAATAATCATCTAAGTTTTATTTATATATGTCCTACCATTGAATTAAATTTTACAATATCCATTCATTTGTAAATTTTTTTTTACCAGAAATCAAATACATTTCATTCCAATAGCATATTTATTTCCAAATCCCTTTTCTTTATGTTTTCATCATTCAATTTATATTTCATTAATAATATCAATATCATTCATTAAGACATATGTATATTCTATCCTTTATATTAACATGAAACAATTTTCTTTCAATGTCATTAATTTAGTTACCACATGTACATTGTCATCCACATTACTCATAACAACACATTGATTTATCACTAAATTTTCTGCCATTTCTAATTAATCAATTATTAAAAAAATTAAGACATTAATAAATTAGTATTTTAAATATATTAAAGAAATCACTAATCTATTACATTATATATATTCAAATTAACATGGCCCAACCCTACTCATATTTTCTATCTTATTACCATCCTATATTTTAGGATAGTACTACACAACTATGAAATATTTTAACAACCCACTTTGACAACCAATCTAAACACTTTAGAATCATCATCAGCACATCATGACATAAATAGAAACATTTTCCCCATTACTACACATCATCAAAAAAATATACCATCATCAATTGCATCTTTCACCACCACAACTACAACTCACCATCACCACCACATCAACCACAGTAATGATATAAACCTGAAAACCAAATTAAAACCATTCTAAATATGGAAAGAATAATACAATGTTAAAAAAGACAATGATTAATATCATTGTACTTCAATAACCATTTAACATTTCAAATATTCTTAATTCATATTATAAATTATATACATTATCAATTACCACATTCAACTTCATATTCAACATTCTCTTTTGTTACCTTGTTTAAGTTATTATATGACTATGATTATGATAAATATAAAAAATTATCATTACATAATATAAATAATCTACCATATAACCTAAGTAATAATATATGAGGAAAATAATGTGAAATAATACCATTTATCAATACCAAAAAAATCATGATGAAATCATGTAATTTCTTTTCACTTTCTTTATATTTTTTTAAAACTATTCCATTTTCCTTTTAGGTCAATTAATTCACTTTACCAAATAACACAAAATTAATTATCACTCCACATTTAATAATAATAATGAAGCTATGTCTTTAATCCCCTAACTACACCAAATCTCTAATAATGAAATGTCAAGAAGGAAGATAAAATTGGTAATATATTTCTAACATCATCATAACAAACCCTAAAAAATCTATATCGCACCAGCCAACATTAACCATATATCAAAATTCAACAAAAACTGATCCACTACCATTTACCACATCATTTTTGAAGACTAGTAATAAGAATGATAAGGAAAGGATGTGGAGTATCACACCTAATTTTTAATGATCATGACAACACAAATTCAAAAAATATGTGGTATAGAAGGATGGCCAAAGAGAATCTAATATTAACAAAAAAGAACCTAGGGTTTAGGGACAGTTTAAGGACTTAGATATAATTAAATTAGTCACTCAAATTCATAATTCTCATGATAGTTCAATATCATGGAGGTATGAATTTAAATTTTATTTCACCTATTTCCTAACATATAATATTATACTACAAGGACATTTTTCTAGTTTCATAATGTAAAACTAAAATACAAAATCCTATAAAAATGGAATTAAACTAGAAATTGTGGGTCCATGTTGCAAAAAGTTAAATTTTATGACATAGTGGTCCTTGTTTGTGCTTAGGTCCTCAAACTATGTCCCCCCAGGATTCCATCCTATATGAAAACAAACTACATATATTGGACCCTTTTGAAGGGACACATTTCCCTAGGTGTGTGAGTTTGATCCACATAGTCATTCATGATGGATGGCTCATTCATGGGCCTACACCATTTCCAATCCATTCTTCCATATGTATGAGTTTCATCTATAAGGAGAACCATTCAAGAACTATATTTGGAGTGATTTATATGTTAACTTGTACTAGACTTGTAGTGATTCCTAGATATCATATCCTAGGACTAGCTACAAATTCAAAAAAAATACACCTCATTTCCCCTAAATATGAGTGAGAAATGTATGGGGTAAATTATCTTCAATAAATATGTGTGTCATAATTCCTATCAATATAGAATACGTAGTTATTCCATGAACCCTTGTAACACCCCATGATTTCATAGTAAGTTATCTCTTCCAAGAAATTCAATAACTTGTGCTACATGCAACACCGAGTTCGAGCACACCTTAACTTACCAAAATAGCCATTCCAAAAGAGGTTATGAATAGTATTAACTAAAATTTTAATTTTATATAATTTTAGAGTCCATATTATGTGTTTCTTAGAAATAATATAAGAATAGATTCATTTTTTAAGATAAAAGAAGTATTTTTCAAAAAAAAATGCAATTTTACCGCCTTTTAATGGATAACTTTTTTAAAATCAATACCTGACACTTTTATATTTTAATTATAATGAAATTTAATTATTCTTTATAATAGAGACATAAAAATTTAGTTTGGATAAATTTTTGGTTCTTTTCTAATAACTTTTATATTTTGATGAATAGTACAAATACTAAATTTTAATTGTAAAAAACTTTTTTAATTGAAAAAATTTAGTGTGTTAAATTATAAATTTGATTGGTTTTAAAGTATCATTATATTATATTTTTTCATTTAATATAATTTTGGTCATTTGATTTTATTTCTAATTTAAAATAGACATAAACATGTGTCAATCTTTTGATAGTCATTATTTCTTAAAAATACTTTTTTTTGTTTTGACAACGGAATTAATTTTAAATTAATTTCTTCCACTTCTATGTTTTGAATTTATAAAAATGGATTCCATATTTTTAATCAAGAGGTCCAAATTGTGTAAATATGAAACTTTTATTTTTAGACATTATGAATATTTACTTCAGTTAATATTATATATACCTTGGTTAAAAGGTAAATATGGTAAATAAGGGTAAATAAATATTATTATTATAATATTAAATTATCCAAACATGTATCCTATTCCTATGTTTTGATACATGTACGTCCATGGGAATCCTTGGGTAAATTTTGGGACCACATGGAGCCACCTCAGAGAGATAATGACATTTTAGATTTATTAATTTAAAGTAATGACAAAAATGACATAAATATATATCTTTTATTAAAAAAAATTTACATGGGGTTATATAAGTAATATTTCCTACTGAAAACATTAATTTGAAATAAAAAAATCTTTTATAAATTGTTATATTTATTTATAATTTTTATAAATAAAATAATTAAAATTATTTATGACACAATAATGATGCAGTGTATACATCATTAATGAATGATTTAAAAAAATGAGATTATAAAAATTAAAAAAATATCCAAAACTTGTCCAATTATTATTGGATTATTTTAATTCAAACATTTTTCATATTTTATTTGTCTTTAATGAGTTTTGGACAATTATAAACCGAAAATATTTATATAATAAAATAATATTTTCAATCTTTCATAAAGAGCCCCTCCTCCCCCTTATAAAAAGCCCTCACATCTAACCCATTTCTATCACCTCTCAAGACACTTGGATCATCCAAAATCTTCCCAATTAAGCTCTATAAATATCTCTATTACATTTATAAGCCTAACCCTAGGAAGAATTTACTTCAAGGAACCCTTTTGGTTCAAACCAAAGAGAGTTAACTGATTTAAAGGTAATATCTCCTCTTAAGTTCTTTTCTATTATTTTACTTCTCCAAACCCCTAAACTCTCTTTATTCCTTTCTTTTATAACAAAACCAACATCTTAAATAAACTATGTTGTTTCTATGATAATTATTTGAACTACACTTACACACACCTCTATCTAATGTGTGTAGAACATAATTTTTCAGTGGACGGCGAACAACTGCCTGACGAAATGATGATTGTTCAATATTATAATACCACCTCTTATGGTATCCATTAAGACAGAACAGTAATTATATATGTTATTTATGATATTTATTTTATCTATAATCATCTTTAATTACCTTTTATAGAATACCTTTATTCTTTTTATGTTGTATATATACGATAATTTCATTTGAAGAAGTGCAGACTATAGCCCCCTCAAAGTTATATGACATGTTCATACCATAAATGAAACATATAAAGGATAGTGTAAATGAAATTACGTAACGAATATAAAATTTTATATTATACTAGAATATTAATATAACTATGTATAATTTTTTTTATTTCCATTTAAAATAAAAAAATTAAATGGAAGTAGCGTTTGTGCTTACGTACATATTACCATCTCCACAAAGGCATTGAGATTCATTACCCATCATAACCATTCTAGAATAATTTTATTTTGATTATTAAAAATAATGTTTATGAACATAATATCATTCTGGATATGAATCAAATACATCCTATACAAAACAAACATGGCTTATGTAACAAAACCTATAAACAAAAATGAATCAGTTAACACCTGAAATAATGATACTACTGAAATATTATTAACATAGAAATATTGGAAGATCATATATGATATCATATTTATGTATGTGGTTCTTGAATAATTTAATAACAATTATTTAACTATTATACAGTAGGTTAACATACCCTCAACTGATGAAAAGTACTGGGTAAGGGTTAATTTTACAATCTCTTTATTATCTGAGTTTTTTTATGTAAGTAATTACCCAAACATTTTTGTTTTCCATGTCCATGTTAGATAAATGAGTTTTCAAAAGAATTATTTTTAAGGGACTCTTTAACTAAAATATCATTTTAATGGTTTAATTATTTATTCTTCTAAATAATTCTAATTAATGTCCATGTTTTCTAAATGGTTTCCATTTATATGAACATGAATGTTTTTAAATGACAATTATTTCAAAAGATTAAAACTGGTACGAGACACATTGATTCAAAAATTTCTTTTAAATGTATTCCTTTATAAATTGTGTGACTTTTATATGTTTTCATGAAAAAGGGATATTTCCCTCAAATTGTTTTACTAATCAGTTTCAAATGTGTCAATATCCTTTTGGATATTATTCTTGATTGAGGTTGATTTATTATAAAAACAATCTTCAATATAGTATTGAATGAGTTATGATATGATAGACTGTGAATGTGCTATTTTAATACCATTCATAATTTATGGTTAAAGTATTGACATTTTTTATGCTATTTTTAATACGAATGTTTATGTTATGTTTCAAAATTTTTATATGAGGAATGCATTGGACTTTTTATGTGTTGGGAGGATCCCACTATAGCTCCTCGATGCATCAGTAGGTCTCATTAGACAATCTAGTGTCTTTTCAGAATGCCTTGATAAAATCTTATTTGTAGTCTTGTCACGAGGACTTGACTATTTGGTTATGATGTACGACATTATGCATTCCATCATTTTGAAATTATCTATTGATATTACTTATTATTATTTGACTATTAGAATATTCATGTGAATAACTAAATGGAATTATTTTATTTATCTTTTCCTTATTATGATGAATTATAAGTTTAAAAAGATTTTTTTTAGTTTTATAAATTTCCTTAAGTGTTTATGCTTATTTATTAAAGTTTCTACTATATTTTTATCCTTACTGAGCATCTGAGATCACCCTTTATATGTTTTATTTTTCCCATGATGTGAAAAAATATATTATCACTGACCTATAGGGATAGTATAAGGGATATGAATGTGGTTTATGGAGACAATTTTGTTGTTTGTTTTCATTTTATAATGTAATATAATGATCATGTAGGTAATATATTTTCCAAGACTGATAAATTAATCATCCCTTCTGTAATTTATTCCTTTTAATCATGCCAATATATTAAAATAATGTACCAACTCTGGTTAACATGGGTAGGGGCGTCACAATTTGTATTAGATGAATTTTAGAAAAAACCTTGTAAACTAGATTTATAAAAACATTTATTATAGAACATTACCCTAAGATTGACTTTAAGGATTAGTATAAAACAACATCCCAGAATTTTGGTAATGTAGTGATTTGGTGAATTTTCTAAGAAATACATCCTTATATGGATATGAGCTGGTAGAGTTGGCTATGACACAGATGTACCTAGGAGTGAAAACTCCAATAAGGAGTTTTAGACTTGACCCATGGTATCCTGGTACAAAACAATATTTATTGATGCACTCTTGGTTTTGACACTCTTGGAGGATATGCTTAGGATAATTCACATTTTTCACAAGCAATTATGAAAGATTTATAAGTAAATACATCCTCAAAGAAAACATTTTATTTATTATTATTTATTATATGAATAATATTTTAAATTTATGTTATGTATTTTACAGGTTTGGAATTCTGCATTGTGATTCATAAACTACCCTAGTGTATGACATTATTTAAAAATTGAACCCAGTATATAGAATGAGAACTCTAGAAATATGCATGATTCAATGAGTATTAAGGATAATATATTTAATGGTATTAATCTAACATTTATAGAGGAAATAGTCTCCCATTTATTATCATCATATGAAGAAATAGTATAATGTTTTAATAAGATATGTAAATAATTCTCTCAGTCCTATGGCTTTTATGGGAATTTGGAAAAGAAAAGGATGTTAGAAAGAAAGACGGATAAAGGGAATAAGGGAAAGAAGGATTATCCCATATGTGATAATTGTGTAAATAATCACCAAGGTAAATTCTTGGAGGGAATGCGAGTTTGTTATAAGTGTTTATAAAAAGGACAACAAGTATGTGATTTCAAGGGTAATAAAAAGGTTTCAAATTTAAAATGCTTCATCTGAAAGGAGTTAGGACACTATACGAATCAATGTCCCAATCATCAGAGTATACCGCAAATGATTCTATTGAATAATAATAATGTTATGATATTGCCACATATGATTATTAATTACTAGTTTCCTTATGTTGATATTAAAGAATTATCTCTTTTGAGTGTTGTATCAATGATTTACTGGTTATAATAATTAGGGAGTATATACGGATTTTACAGCAATACAATTTCATTATGGATTTGAGAGTGTGTGATACAAAAAAAGTGACTCAATTTCAAGTTAAAATTTTAGTAAAATACATGGTTTAAGGAAAGGAAAACTTTATTATGGTCCTGATACTATAGTATTGATTTTGGAATAAGTGATTATTTATTTGGATAAATTATATTGGATATTATTGACTAACTTGGAACTAATTAATGGTATTTTTATTCCATAATTGCTGGTGATTAAAACATTTTGGGATTTAAGGACTATATCTATTATTATATGATTTAAGGAATTAATAAGAAATTAAATACCTATTCAAATATGGTTTTCTGATAAATTCATTTTATTACCACATTTTAAGAGAATACACGATGAATGTATTCACATGTATACTATGTCACCTTCCGTATAAATTTTGGAATGTGAGTTTGGAAAGAATTATTGTGGATAAGTCTAAAGGTTGGAATATATTAATTTTGACATTGGAAAATATTTTTAATGTTAAATAATTTCTTATGATTATTTTAGTATTGTTATAAAAAAGGAAAACCTAGAGGTTGGTCGATAACCCATCGCGTCCGGTAAGGTCGCGAGACTTGAAACCATAACTGAAGAGCGATAAGGGTACATCACCTACCACTGGATTATGTGATGTAAAATTTTGTATAATTTAGTTATTTTAAATAGAATGGAAAATGAATTATAAATTCATTATTTTTGGAACCCTAAACTATTTGGATAAATAGAATATTTTTTAATTATATTATCTTTTGGAGTGAAAGATTAGTTTGTGGTAGGAATTTGTTAATGATGAAACTATACTTGTAATGTATATTCATCCCCACTTATTCTATGAATAAATTAATTCTAAAACTTTTGGTAAGGGATATTAAACACAAAATTTTGTTATCCTAATACCTTATGTTTGTTAAACCGATGATATTTTAAATCATCACAGATTGATGGCTTTGAGGGCATCAATTTTACACTTGTTTTTGTTGGATGACCTCAATCACTCCATATAAATATTTAAATTTTTTCCCCAATTAAGTGTCTCAAATTTACACCTATGTTCTCTTAATCGATATCATAATTTGTTGTTGGCATTTTTATTTCTCTTTCCCTCTTATTAAGAATAAATTTCATAAATACAATTTTAGATGTGTAATTTTCAAAATGGTATTTTTCTATTTTTAACGATATATTTTCAAGGAAATTTTTCAAATTTTGAGGGTGAAATTTATTAAAGGAGGTTATAATGTAACACCCCATGATTTCATACTGTGTTATCTCTTCAAATAAATTCTATAACTTGCGCTACACGTAACACCGAGTTCAAGCGCATCACGAATTACCAAACTTGTCGTTCAAAAAGCAGTTATGAATATAATTAAATGTATTTTGAAATTTATATAATTTTTGAATCCATATTATGTGTTTCTTATATATAATATTAGAACAAATTCATTTATTAGATAAAATAAATTTTTTTCCAAAAATTCAATTTTACGCCCTTTTAATGGAGAACCATTTTTAAAACCAATATTGAACACTTTTATATATACCATTCAATGAAATTAATTTATTATTTATAATGTAGACATAATTATTTAGTTTGTATAAATGTTTGGTACTTTTCTGATAACTTTCATATTTTGATGAATAGTGAAAAATACTAAATTCTATTTAGAAATAACTTTTTAAATCGAAATACTTTATAGTGTTAAATTATAAATTTGAGTAGTTTTGTAGTATAATTAGATTATATTTTTATCATTTATAATAATTTAGGTCATTGGATATAATTTCATATTTAAATTGGACATAAACAAGTGTCAAACTTTTGATAGTTATTATTTCATAAAAAACACTTTTTATTTTGACAACGAGAATGAATTTTACATTATTTTCTGCCACTTCTATATTTTGAAGTTGGAAAAATGGATTCCATATTTTTAATCAGGTGGTTCAAATTGTGTAAAAAGGAAGCTTTTATAATTAGACATTACGATTATATACATTAGTTGATATTATATTTACCATGGTTAAAGGGAAAATCTGGTAAATAACGGTAAAAAATATTATTATAATAATATTTAATTGCCCTAACATGTGTATTTTTTCAATTGTATGATACATGTCTAACCATGGGAATCTTTGGGTTGATTTTGTGACCACAAGGAGCCCCATAAGAGTGATAATGACATTATTTATTAATTAATTTAAAGTGAAGACAAAAATGACATAAACATATATCTTTTAGTAAAACAATTTTTACAAGGGGTTATTTCTGTTATCTTTTCTAAAATTAATATAAATTTTAAATATAATAATATATCCTTCATAATGGTATTTTTTTATAATTTTTAGACATCTAATAAATAAAATTATTTGTGACACAATAATGATGGAGTGTTTACCTCATTAATGATTTATTTAAATAAATCATATTATAAAAATAAAAAAAATATCAAATATATATATAATTATTATTGGATGATTTTAGTTCTAACATGAGTCATCTTATATTATACTTTAATAAGTTTTTTACCATCAAAAATTGAAAATAATTATATAATAAAATAATATTTTCCTGTTTTCCTGAAGAGCCCCTCCCCCCTTATAAAAATCCATCACCTCTAACCCATTTATCACACCTATCAAGCCCCTTGGATCATCCAAAATCATCCTAATTAATATATATATATCCCTATATTCCTTTTTAAGCCTTACCATATGCATAAGGCACTTCAAAGAAGACTTTTGGTTCAAACCAAAGGGAGTAACCTGATTTAAATGTAACAATTAATCTTAAGTTCTTTTCTTCAATTTTACTTATCCAACCCCCTAAAATTACTTTTTTTATTTCTTTTATAAGATAAAATTTATCCCCAGTATAATTGGTTTTCTTTATGAGAAGTTTTTTAACTACACTTACACACATCTATATCTAATGGGTATAGAATATAATGTTTCTCTTGAAGGCGAACTACAGTCTCACAAAATGATAATTGTTCAATCTTCTACTACCACCGATTATAGTGGCCATTATGATGGAACTCTAATTATATATGATTTTTATGATATTTGTTTTTTCTATAATCTTCTTTAATTATCTTTTATATCATACCTTTATTCTTTTCAAGGTGTATATATACGATAATTTAATTTGAGGAAGTGGTGACTACCTCCCCTTCAAAGTGGTATGACTCCTTCATACCATACATAGAACATATAAAATATGATGTTAATGAACTAATATAAAATATATAAAATATTATATTATACTTTAATAATAATATACCTATGTATTATTTGGTTTTCATTCCTTTTAAACATAAAAAATAAAATGGAAGTAGCGTTCGTGCGTACGTACGAATTACCATATTCTTGAACGCCATGTGATTCATTACCAATAGAAAACATTCAATAATAATTTTCATCTAATTATTTTAAATAATTTTTGAGATCATAATATCATTCTATATTTTAATCAAAAACATCCTATAAATAACAAACATGGCTTACGTAACCAAACATTTAAAGGAAAATGAATCAGTTAACACCCGAAAGAATGATACTACTAAAATATTATTAATAAATAAATATTATAAGATCATATATAAGATCATTTTTATGTATATGGTTCTTTTATAATTTAATAAAAATTATTTAACTATTATATAGTAGCACAACGTACTCTCGACCAAAGAAAAGTACAATTTAAGGGTTAATTTCACAATCTCTTTATTATTCGAGGTTGTTTTTGCGTAAGTATTTATTAGAACATATTTATTATCCATGTCTATTTTAGATAAAAGATTTTTTAGAAGGATTATTTTAAATAGAATAATCTAATAAAATATCATTTCAATAGTTTAAATATTTATTCATTAAAATCATTCTAATTAATTTCCATGTTTTTAAAATGGTTTTTAAAGCATTTATTTATATGGACATTAATGTTTTAAAATGTCAATTCTTTAAAATGTTTGAAAGTGGAATGGGAAACTATGATTCAAAAATGTATTTTAAATATCTGCCCTTATAAATTGTGTGACTTTTAAATGTTTTCATTAAAAAGGGATATTCCTCTCAAAGAGTTTTACAAATCAATTTCAACAATGTCAACATCCTTTTGGATATTATTCATGATTGAGGCTGATTTATTATAAATACAATATTCAACGTTGTATTGAATGAGTTATGATATGATTAAATCTGAATGTGCTATTTTTACACAATTCATTATTTATGGATAAAGTATTGACATTTTTTAGACTAGTTTTAATTATAATGTTTATGTTATTTTTCAACATTTTCATATGAGGAATGTGTTAGGCTTAGTAAGTGACAGGTGGAGCCCGCTATAGCTATTTGATACATTGGTAGGTCTCATGAGACAAACTAGTGTCTTGGAAATAGGCCTTGACAAATTCTTATTTGTAGTGTTAGAATGAGGCCTTTACTATGTGGTTATGATGTCAGGCATTATGCATTCCATTTTTGTGAAATTCGCTATTGATACAACATGTGATTATTCGACTAGTAGAATATCCATGTGAATATGTAAATAGTATTATATGATTTATCTTTGCCATATCTTGCTGAATTTTAATTTTAAAATGATTTTGTTTCAGTTTTATAAATTTCCACAAGTGCTTATGCTTATTCATGAAACTTTCCACTATATTTCTATCCTTAATGAGCATCTGAGCTCTTCCCTTTCTATGTTTTATTTTTCCCAGGATGTGAAGAAGTATGTTTTGACTGACATTCAGGAATAGTATAAGGGATATGAATATAGTCAATTGAGACAATGTTTTTGTTGTTTTTCATTTTATAATGTAATGTAATGTTCATGTATGTAATCTATTTTCCAACACTACAAAACTGGTCAGTCCTTCGGGACATGATTCCTTATAAAAATTCCAATGTGTTAAAATATTGCACTGACTCTGGGTAACTAGGGTAGTGGTGTTACACCCTTTATCGTAGGTCTAGTTGTAATCCCCCTCAATAAAAAATACATTTATCCATACATATGAGATCAATATATATAGGGATCATATGAGAACTACACGTGGTTTCATTATTGAGTTATGATTATAAATTGTGATTCCCAAAACACCAACCATGGGAGCAACCATAATAAAAATTGTGGGGATATAATTCCCCTTCCCCTTTTATACGAGTTATATCTATACAAGATATTTATTTTGAAGAATTATGTATGTATTTATTTTTATTAAAAAATGATACATTGGGATTCCTAGATCTTCTATCCAAGGTCCTACTATAATTTCAAAGAAACACTTCCATCCTCATACATATGAGTCAGATCGAGGTAGGGGATTTATCTTCAAAAAAATATTTTTGGATTGAATTTAGTTTCTTCTTGATATGTAGTGACATATAGATCTTATATCCTTGGACATGATGTGTTCCCTAAAAAATTTAACATTCCATATCTCACACAAGTACATTAGGATAAGACTGAATTATTACTCACATGTTTATATGATATTGATATTTCATGGATGTTTTGAGAATCATGAATGGATTTATTTTTACATTTTTCAGATACATATTGATGCTCGGGTCCTGTTTGCTAGGCCAAGTTGTATTCCATCAATAAATAATTTTTCTTTACCATGCATGAACTTGATCTATATGTGGTTCTCTCTATTACCCAAGAGGATCCAATTATTTTGTATATAATAGCCATCCCAAAAATCATGGTTAACATAACATGTTATCAATGACTCCCCTAACACATTTTATGAGTTTTATCTTCATGGGGGTGAAATTGGTGTCTTTGTTTCATGATGTTAAAACATCACAAATCATAATCCATTTTCATTTCTTATTAAATGACTACAATAAACTAACATTGTTCAATTGAGGATCGATATGCCTCTATAATCGTTATTAAACAATTCAGCCCAAAAAGAAATCTACATTCATTGATTGTCTCGAATCACCGCAATCCATTGCTTTTATATCACAAACCATAATATTTAACCAGAAATGAAATTTATACTTGAATTTTTTTATTATAAAGCTTATATAGATCTATTTATTTTCCCACAATATGTATTTTCAACTAGTGAAATATTCTTTCTAAAGGGGTATATCGTATAATTTCTATATTCATTCATTGTATTTCTATGGGGATCATCTTTTAAAAAATTCCATGGTCATCCCTTACATACCCGAATCACCTCATTACTTATAAAGTAAGAACCTAAATTTGAGATTTAAAATTTTATCCCTCCATCTTAAAAAGTTATTGGGACATTTTTCACCTTTGTTCTCTATATGGGTTGTTATTATCATTCATCTGGTCCATGAACTAAAAACTTAAACTCTGTGAACCTAACTTGTGTACTAAAATTATTCCAACATTCCCATTCTAATTTTTACCTTACCCTTTAAATATAGGTTATACCATTTCACTTGTGTTAAAATATTTACAACCTTAAACCCATAATATTTTGGTCAATTTAGTTTGACATTAATCTCTAACCCTAAAATGTTCTAGACTGAAAGACCATAAACTAAAATTGAATGAGTCCTAAAAATTAATTGGTTGAAAACCCATAAAATGGAAGTGTGATTAATATTCAAGTCTTTGATAAATAATATTTAATATTATAAATCATTTCTAAAAGTTAGATCATAAATAAAGAGTCATAGAGTTCGTATGACACACCATATGGCCTTAGTAGAAACTTTGCGACATTCTCTAGACCCCATGGTTTATGTAAATGTAAAAGAAACAAGTAACCAAATATTTTACTCTCTAACATGCTCAATAGACAATTACATGATGTTTAGAGAAATAGATCACTCCTTGAGTTATCATCTTCCATAATCACACATCATTATTTAATTGTTTTAATCCCCATAAATCTTTCATGGTTATAAATAATAAGTACATTTTAATATTGGGGACACATCGTCTTGGTTATGTATACATTCCCTAATTTGTCTCCAGTATATATTCCTCCAATATATCATGATAACTAATGGTAATTTTTTCTATGTAAAAGGTCCCATAATCCCTATATTCCTTGATAGCACTGTAACGAAACTCATCAATATAGTATGTTCAATTTTTATTCCTTACCTGTCTGCCACACCTCATCACCCCTGATTCATGCTCCTTGAGTCATGAAATACCTATTCCAGGATTACATTATTCAATAGGATTCAATATCCTTGATAAAATTCCCCCGTTCATCATTCATATTAATAAACCAAGGATGACATACCTCATTATTTAATCTTATGATGGTCTTAATTGTGTTACCCTAAACGACAAGGCATGATGGTTTATCTTTTATGACCATGAAATGACCAAAGAAATAAAAATAGTACTCACCATATTGGAAACCTATAAAAGTAAGTCTTATAATAATTTTAGTTTGTTTGTTTGATGTTCACCATTCATGATCTATGAAAAAATTGTGCATTTTGAATAAAAAAGAAACAAAAACTATTAGGCTGAAAACCCATAAATGGAATACTTAGAAAAATTTAGTCACTAACAATTAATCCTTAGTTATATTAATCTTATGATTATTTTAGGGTGATAAATGAAAATAGTATAAATATTATAGAACCCGCAACATGACCCCCCAGAAAATCAATTCTCACAAGTCCTCTTGGCCTTGGAAAAATATTTTGAATTTGTTCACATTACTCAAACCCTTATTGGTCATTGGTATCATCATTAAAATTATCCATCTTCATGATCCTGATCATATTTAGTCAAATAATGTATCCAAATTTTCCAAATATAGTGTTACTTTGATGGTAATTTTTCTCATGGTTGTCCATGTGTCCCATCATAGAAGAAATAATTCATTTAAATGGAAAACATCTGGTCTTACAGTCATGGTATTTATCTATATACACATCTATGAACCTTGACCAAAGAAAATAATTCATTTTAGTGGACCAAAACTTGTGTTACTATAATGGTACTTATACCTATACTTATATGTGATCCATACCCATGAGGAAATCATTTTTAATCAATCATTTTGATAACTATGTTTGAATTTTATCATTATCAATTAAATATACAATAGTTTCAGAATATATTGATGACATTACTTCCCATAGTTTCAGAAGTTATTATGATGTACTAATCAAGTAAAAAATGGATCCCAATTAATGAATGAAAATTAAGAAAAAGATAGTATCCATTTATTGATCAACAAATTAGAGAAACATGTACATGTTAGAGACTCTCTTCATTAATATAACCGTATAATAAGTTCCCTTAAATAGATACCTGAAAATCACTAATGGATAATTATGCCTCTTAAATTACACAGAAACATTATTCTAGTTTTTAATGATTGAATTATTCCATTTGGGGAAGTATTTTCAGCATATTAGTTTCCTTTTACTTATCATCTCAATAATACATAATATTTTTTTGGTGTCTCTCAAACTTTTCCCTAAAATTATTGATCTCCAATAGAAGTTAGATTATTCAATATTTTACCTCATCATCAAGAAATTAATTTTCTCCATCCTCTTATTTGTAATGGGAAGTTTGCTGGAGCACTATATATTGAAGTCTAGTAGATCGAGCCTTTATTTCCTCTTCATAAAGGCATCTCTCAGTTGATCTTAATCACTCTCAAATGTATATGACCACCTATAGATTTTCATGAAGATATTGGTAGTCAATGAAAAAACTACATTTGAACATTAATTATTGTCTAAGATGATTCGTATGTGTATTTCACTCATTCATGGGAGTGCTGGAGATCAAATTCTATTTACTTCTCCAAGAACACTTACATGTGGTCTTATAGTATTCAATATTTTCCTAGTATTGATAGTATTCACTCCTAAAGAATATAATATATTCTGAAATGAGGTCATAAAGATATATTAGGGTGCTTCCCTCTTATATCATTGCAATTAGGGCATGAGCCCCCATAGTTGAATCCCTTAATTTTGGTGTTAATACTATAATTAATAGGGAAAATATGTGAGAGTTATTGAATTAAAATTCATGAATTGGTCTCACAAACACTCACCACATTTGGTTGATGCGGTGAACTTTGTAATGGACAGCACCCTAAACTGAGAATCACCTGGGAATTTCCTTCTACAGTAATCCTCATCAATAGTGGAAGTGAATTCATCAACCATAGATATGTACTTTAAAATTGGTTCCACCAAGGTTATTCCATCTCCCTCTCTATAACAGAATGATCCATCACACCCTAATCACCCCATGTGATGGCCACCGCTTTGGTTGAGTGAAGAAGAACCTCCAAGTTGGTTGGATCACTATAAGGTGTTGTAGGGCTGATCTAAAATAAATCTGACTCTTGGTCAACCTACCCAACCATAGTCTGTTAGGTAGAAATTTTAATACCAATTGAAATTTAAATTACTAAGAATTAGTACACATCGAAAATAAAGAATACTAATGAGATTCTTTCATCTAATGGTACACCCTGTACTAATGGATCCCCCACCATGGTAGGAAAAACTTTTTTTGTAATGCGAATTTGAGCCTCACTTCAGGCTTATCTGCCAGCATCCTCAGGGATTTCCTCTGTTATCTAAAAATAGTGGGACAAGATAATAAATAAATAAATAAGTTACAGTTAGTATGTTCATGGATATCCACATGCATATAGAGAAATAAAGGATTATCTATAAATATTAACACTCCCTTCATGACGAATACACTTGTCAAATAGTTTTGATCTCTAGTGGAATTTAACCTTTGATGATGCCAGGTTAACCCTCACCACTAAAAGGATCAAGTATTGGTGGAGAAAAAAAGAATATATTCCATTAAATTCTACATTAAACATTATTTCTTACATGGGAGATTATTCCCCTTCTCATTGTTCTTTTCGTAGTCATCCCCAGAGGAAACTGCATCTATTTACTCAGAGGTTTTGATTGTTTTTAGGGTCACTATTATATCTTATTCGTGTTAGTAGAACATAACAATCAATATTAAAAAAAAATATAAGGTTAAGCATTATAAATCTTGAAAGAGTAAATTAACTGCTTTAAATTCAATAGGTGGTTCCAACTCTGTATCCATATACTCGTTGAGTTACCCCTTGATGATTATCTAGTATTTCAATCTTGTACTATTCAAGTGATTGGAACCCTCAAATTGGTGGCTTTGATCAACATGTCTATTTATCAGAATATAGTTCTTTAATAAAAAAGTGGATAGCCTCAAATTTTAAGTCTGAATGAGCCTTAACATTTCTAATTTGGTGAATTTGTATGATTCTCTAATTTAGGGCCAAAAAATCCTATGGTTTCGTCTTGTAAGTCATATTTTTCCAAAACATGAGGGCTTCCAAATATATTTTTGTAGGATCATCTGATTTACTCTCCCTTTATCCCAAATATGACTGATTTTCTGTTGGATTGATCCACTTATCAGGGTTTTTGACTTTGATCAGGAACTCGATTTTTCATATTCGACATAACTATCTTGTAACAACCTCTTTAAGAATCAGTTCATCCCTTGGTGGTGAAGAATATTGGGACATGTAATTCCTTGAAAATTACAGCATATCATCTGTTGTATTTCTCATAGAATAAGTCCTAGTTACTCACATTCCTTTGATAAAAGGTGATTCAATAGTGACATGCAGAATGGACTTCAATAATATCCCATCAGGGTATAATGATATCCAATAATGGACATAGACATAGAATAGCTTGATGGAATCATTATTTTGGGATAGATTGATCACGACACCCATATTATCTTGGTCCACCATCAACCAAATTTTTTATGCTAGTATAGGTTTCTACTGCTATCACATGTTAGCTAGAGGAATAAATATTTTTCTTGATGGCATAAAAATTTATATTTGGTGTGGTAGGGTGTGTAAGATTCATATATTATATTTTAGTAAACTCGGACCGCTAATATGTTGTCTTTTAATGACATCATATAGGACAATATATCATATTCTCCTTTGTTTTCATTGCTGATTGTTCCAATAGGGGGTGGAATATATAAAAATGTTATGTATTCATCCTAAACAATCATTATTTTGAGAGCAAGTTCACTATTCAATAATAATTTTCTGATTCTAGAAAAATATTTAATAAATAGTCAAAATCTTCATTGTGGAGTCTCTATTATGATGAATTGGCCATGGACATTAAAGTGAGATGACATATAGCCTCAAAATAACTATAATTTCCATCATATGTGAAAGGTGATCTTCTAGTTTGAATATGAATTAAGAAATAGAGGATCATTTTCAATATCATAATTGATAAAACTAAATGTTCCTCCATTGCCATCTTGAAATCTATAACAGAAGTACTCATGCTATCACCATTTTTAAATCTTGTACTAGAATTATATTTCCACTTAGCCATATAGTTAAGAAACATACTAGAATATATTATATTATCAATGTTATATTTACTTTATATAACCAATTTTTATAATCAACTCCCTCACATTCTAATGAGTATATTCAAGCACACCCACCCTCTTTTGAATGCATGTAAATCTCAATGGGTATTTTCATGTGAACCAAAGATTGTGGGGGAATAGGAAAATTCATCTCCAAGTATCAAATTTTATATTGACTTGGGGACTAAGTTCTTTATCAATGTCACCGTTGTCTGTTTTCAATAGTTATCCAACCAAGTATGATATCTATTGAATATCTCCATGTATATCCTAATGGGGAATAAATTCATCATATATGGACCTAAGGATTGGATTCCTTGTGATCTTATTGATGTATCATAATCTAATGTCCACCTTATAGTGGGTGAGATAGAAAGTGTTTATATAAGGGATCCATTGACTCAAAAATTTACAGATTAGGTTACTATTATTATAGATGTATGTCAAGAAAATATAGATGGATTTTTAGTTGGCAAAATTATTGAGATAGATATGAAATTTTTCATATTTCACCCTTACCCGGTAGGACCACATCCAATCAGCTTTAAAGCCTCCCCATGGACACAGTTCACATTTGACCTTCTATAACATAGTTTGATCAAAAGTGGGATTGTAAAAGATATAGGAATAATAATACATCTTATAATCTATTGTGAGTTTTAGTTATTCTATCGTAATCTTGTTCTGGTAAATAATTCAGGATATGTTTCTATTCCATATAGGTATATAGTCACCCATAAATGATATATTCAAACCAACCAAGTTTGTGTACTTTTTAATCCCTAAACATGGAGGTATGTATCTGTATAAGGGATATCTACATTAGATAGTAGCCCATTCCTATAAAAGGGTAGGAATTCTGATGTCTAGTAATCTTGATAAAACATCTTCATAATTGTTTTTAAAACAATAGAAAATGATTTTTGTTGGATAGAAAAACTTTGTTTGTTGTCAGCATCCATAAGCTTAATAAAATTAGTAAATTTTGTATTTTATACAATATTGGTTGAGATGGCCATCATAAACCTAAAGAAATTTAAATTTCCTTTTAATATAGTCAGCTTAAATGAACATAAGGTACCCCTAAAATAATTTCGTAGGATAGGTGTAAGGGAAACAGAGAAACAATTTGACAAATTCAAAACATTAACTCAGTTTTCAGCAACCAGGTGGCCCCGCTAAGCCCTCCCCCCCCCCCCTCCACTTAGGTGGCCTCTCTAAGGCCCATAACTAGGGACCCTGGATAAGGCACATATTTATGATCCACCACTGAGGGGAGTCATGACATCTCTCACATTAAATTAGAGAAATATATGACAGTTGGGAGGAAAGTATGATCTCATTCCTATGTGGTGAGGGGACCACCCCTATCTACAGTGGACCATGTTTCTCCTCTTATCCTATCCAATGTGGCTCACCTAGCCATGAAAATACATCCCATTTAAGCTACTATTGTGCGTAGATAATGAATTCGTAATACATTGTTACTCCAGACATGATGTTTACCATAGTATGCAACCCCTAATTTTTTTCACTCCCATTCTAAGGATGGGGGATTTTTTTGGGGATCCATTTTTTCGGGAAAGGTGTGAAGAGAAGAAGGATAAAATAACTTGAAAAAAGTCACATTGTATCACAGAAGGTCTCCTTGGGTTGCTCAATCTACCTCACCTAGTCCCTCCCTCGGTGACCCATGCTTCCTCCCCCAGGGATCCCTTGTTTCCTAGGCTGATGCACTTAAGAATCATTATTGTTTCACAGGCTATCATTCATGTGTCATCAATGTTCACCAACTCTCTTTACCAATCCGGATTTTTCCATGCCACTATATTCTCCTATAAATAAAACCCCTATCCATTCACTATATCATCGGGTCTCTAATTTTAGACGATAGAGAGATCCTACTAAAGCCACATTACCTAGGTATCTTGATCCTTATTTAGGTTTCCTAAGAACTCAAATAACTATGGATCTTATTCTATGTTATGGTAGAGTCATGTATATGGTAAATCCTTCACAGAAGACAAATTTTACCTTATTATTCTTATACTAGGATGATGGAAATATCTCTTCAAATTCACATGGTTGAACCATATATCATGTTGACTCTCTCGAGTAAGGGTATTCTTCGAGGACATCCACTTGGGTGTGATATCTCCCAAGGTCATCCACATGGGAGAACCATTTCCCAAGGATATTCAATTTGGATAGCCGTCACCCAAGGTCATCCAGTTGGTTGAGCCATCACCCAACGTCATCCATAAGGGAGATCCACCATGCATGGTCATCCAAATGTGTGAGTTCATTCCCATGATCATCCACTTGGGTAAACCATCGCCTAAGGTCATCAACTATGGTGGCCCATGAACATTGGTCATTTAATTCCACTATGAAAAAACAATGAATGGGATCTTTATTAGGGTGATCTTCACTTAATAATCCCTTAGTAGGTAAATGTCTCTCTAGGGAACTCTTCTTAGGAATGGATATTTTTGAATCATCATATCAGGATACCATGAATTCCATTTACCCAAGGCTCCTATTTTGATATTCCATCAACAATACCTATTTCAGAAACACCATATTGGCATGGTTAAGGAATACACACCAGTGTATACACTTTTTGATCTAGCATTCAATTGATAAAATGTGTATCTTACTTTTCTCCCTCAATATATAGGGTCCCCATGAATTTTTTTAATCCTACATTGACTTTATAATGGGGGAATTAATTATAATATCATCATTAATAATCCCACTGACATAAGTAGCCCCACTCATTTGACCCCCATCTGAGCCTTATTGGCCAGGACACCTGGTTAACAACAGATTTCACTATAGGTGAGAGGCATCATTAATTAATATAATCCCTATATATACCCTTCCAATCCCCTAACTATAAGAAATACTATAATATGATGCCTAAAATGTGTGGAATTTATACCTTCTTCTTTTGAATCACACTTGTGCAGTAGATGTATAATCCCCAACAATAGAAATGTTGGGGATGAGTACCTTGTAACCTTCTCTCTACTAATTCTATGTGGGATATGAAAGATTTATATGAATACTACCTATATGACCCTTTATTGTCACAGATTCCAAGAAACATACAAACCCATAACATGACATTAAACAACATGGACAACATCCTTGTCTCATGACATTAAATTGTATGAAAACATCCTTACTGGATGATAATAAACTGCATTGTAAGGTCTTATCATATAAATTTAAACTATTCCATTTTAACAATGGTTGATTTGGTTATTTTTTTATGAGATTAATTAGAAATTTATCTATGGTTTAAAACCAATTTCATCAATCTTTAATAACCATTCTCATAGATTCATATACCTCATTAGATCACTTATGTCCTTCCCACACCTGACTACATTCCCACGATTATGGACTTCTCATTAATCAAGTCCATATTCACTATGAAATATCCTTTCATTGGGATATATTCTCAATAATATCATACACACACATATATTTTTATATTTCTTCTAAATGAGAACCAAGTCTATCCCATCTTGATTTTATTCCTAATGAGGCCACATTTATCTTGGAACAACCATATTCCTTTCCACATCAAATCATACTTATATAGGGTCTCTCATGATTAATTCCCACACCAACCATTACTAGTAATACTCTACCTTACCATACTTACCACATTAAATAAAACTACATGGATTGGTTCATGTCACAAGACCTTAAAAGGTGTGATATTCCCTATTAAGTGTCACCAAACTATATGGGTTTTGATTTCTTTTACAAGGATACATAAAAATCCTTTATTCGGTCCCAATACCAACACCAAAAAAATATACTTCATTACTAAATGATGATAAATTATAGAGTTTACACCTATTTGGATTTAAAACATAGTGACCTATAGGATAGAATCACTAAATAAAAATGAGATAAATATGGGGAACCATTGATCCGTATGGATGATTTAATTGATTGAAAACCTCTTGTACATAATTATTTTGGTTGATTGGATACATATAATATATACATATATTCAATTGACACATGATAATGATTGATTTCTGGATTGGGGGTAATCAGTCCTATAACAGGGACTTGGGAAAAATTCAAAAACATGATATAAATCTATAAATGAGTCTTTGAGTAGCAATAATACCCCCAATAGTATGGGCCCAACATCATATCCTCTCAAACAATGGTATTTAATAATAATCATTAGTAATAAACCACATTAACCACCTGACTTTGGAGTGTAGGTTTATAGAAAAAAAATACTTTCATAGATTTTATAGTGTTTGGATGTTTTCAATTCCATAAATAAACATAATTTGAAACTATATGATTCAAGAATGGTGAAATGATATAAATATTGTGTAACCACACTTGTCCCATCATAATCAAGAATCAGGAAACCCCATTTCAATGATAAACAAAATCTATATCTTCATTTTTGTTTAAATGATCACTAAAAATAGAGGATATCATGAAAAAATGGACATCTATAGTATCATCCATGTGTTTAAAGTAGATAGATACATCTTCCCCACATGACTCTTCTTCAAGTTCCTTGGGAATTCGGATTTCTGGAATGAATAATTTCTTTTCATGGAATAGTATAATGAATAAGTTCCTATACCATTAATAGGAATTTGAGTTAGTGATAGTTGAATCATTCTCTATTGTGTATTATAGTAATTTAGTTTATGCCATGTGGATTTCCATTTCAACAATAACTAAGAGTTTAATATTTAGTTAATTTTGTATATTATATAAATTAGATAAAAAATAACATTATTAATCAACCACTATATTTTCAAGACCCAATACCCCTCACCATTAGTTTCAAAATATCCTTTTGGAAGGATATTTTAGTAGAAAGAATCAAAATTCCCCTTATCACAACATAGTAATGATCATGAAAATGTATTTTAAGGGTTTTAGGTAGTCGTAACATGTCAATTGTATTAACTCCAAATTCCTTTTTCTATTGAGTTGAATCCAAAATATTGAATTCTTAGATAATAATTTCCACAAATATTCCCTCTCAGTTACACCATGTACTATTTTAGTAGTAAACCATATTGTTAACAAGGATTAAGTCAACCCAAAACCCAAGATAATATTTCATTATAATTGAATGAACCACAACTTGGGCCGATCAAGAAATTTGAAATATTGGTTTGATTGTAAATTATGTACTAGATATCTATAGTGAATAAATATTTAATTTTAGGGATTTTAAATTTACGTTAGAAAATACCATTATATTTTTTATTATAATCCTGTTAATATTATGTTGATTTACTTAATTTATTAACCATATCTTGATAAAATTATGTATAATCCAATTATTTAGTTACATCTTGCATTCTTGGTTAATTAATGTATTTAAAGTGAATTACTTCCATTTAAATAAATAATTAACCACGAAAATAACATAAATAAATAAATAAATTGGTATTATCCTATGTTTTCTCTACTATTTGGTTGATCTAGATAATGATAATCCAAATCTAATCCAATGGTACTAAATCCATGAATATGTATTGGTTTGAGTAATAGCATTCCACCTGTGATCATGTGAACCTCTTTGATTGGTTTCAACTCTGATTTAACCATAAACTGCAACTATCCACCTAAGAAATCCATCCATTTCTTAATCTTTATTCACATTTAGGTGAGGGGAATCAATGGATTGGTTTATGGGGTTTTCACAAATGAAACCATGAGAAAGCAACCCCATAGAAAATTAAAAGAGGGGATGACATAAATTCAATCAATTAAATTTAATAATAAGATTAAATTTTTCAAAACTAATCACATATATAGGCCCAGTCTATGCTCATGTTCATTCACACATAAGTAACAAATATAAATTTCCAATCTGGCCAAAAATCACATCAATTTTTTTAATTAATATAAACATTGTATATTGATCCAATTAATGATGAGATTGATTATTTAGTTAAATTTATCATAATTTCTCTTAAACCACCCTGAAATTTCCATCATCCATAATTTTATTCATGTTAAATGAATTAATTTTATTTATAATTAAAAATGTACATACGTTTACATAGAGTAAACTGCATGTAATCAAAGAAACTACTAAACACTGTCATTGTGCTATTTATTTGAAAAACTTTTGGGTCAAGTCCTTTAATATTATGAAAAGAAAATACCCCCCCCCCCCTGAAGAGGTTGATATAGAACCCATGACATGGCCCCAATGCTCATAAGCATTAAAGTATTAGAATATCGCTAAATTAAATACATAGAACCCTATTTTATGTAAAAAAACAAGTCACCATGTTTTTAAATACCTACTAAATGTGTCATGCTACAAAATGTTTTTCACAAGTTATTCTTTGACATATGATTGTTGGCCAAGAAGACCACGAAACAAATTCCCAATGAAAAGATTTCCAAAATTATCACAGGAATCTAGAATTCAAGATAGAAATCCTAGCAGATATTGCATTTCCCAACACTACACTGCATCCTGCCGTAAGCCTCCATAAATACCCGGACGATGCCACCCATCACCAAAGTCATCACTGCTAGTCTTGTCTACTGACTCCAATCACCGTATCCAATAAAAATTATCACTCTAATTAACTTCCATATCTAATCCATCATCACAAATCCCAATTCATATATCTCTATATGACAACAACCTGGTCAACCACCTAGTAACACATGAAAACCTCCAATCTAGATTCTGTACATGACTGCTTGGGACTTCTATTCCATAATCTTCCCTCCAGATCTCATAAAAATAATTATCACAACTATAGATATTTTCATCCAGATACCACATAAAATTCCACCGAACATTAGAGATAATTGTCTATAGACCATCATGAGCCATTGATGCCAACCCCAACATTGAATGCTAATGCTAATGCAAAACTAAACCATCAATACAAAAAAAACTCACTTGGACATTCCCTATTAGGAAGAACCCACAGATAGTAAACCATGAAACCATAAACCAAAAATAGGAATATTAGGTTAGAGGTGAGCATGCTTCCCATGAATGTCAATCTATAAAAACAGCCACAAAACATTAAAAAAATAGATGAAGCTGAGAAGAAACCCAATCATCTATGTGAGCAGGAAAGGATGCACAATCATGTGATAAATTACATGAAATGTGTTTCTATTGACACACATATATTTCAATAAATGAAGACACCATAAATAGCTTTTTTATAATTTAACATGAAAGTTGATATAATATCTAATTAGTAATCATATCTCATGGATTTTTCTATCAAATAAATGGCACATGACACATATGAAAATATTTTTAGTTATATCATTATTATTTTTCTGTTTTTGAAATTAATTAAACAAGCTACATAATGTTACATATTATGTACTGGAGCTACACACCATGAAATTTCTTCCTCCCATGTTTTTGATTCATGACTAGGGAAAAGGAATCTTTGTCAGTCATAAAAATCTATGAGGTACATGGTGTGTATTCTAGCTACATGATATGTGATTTAATTGTTTCAATATTTTCAAGCCCCAATGTATTGTAATAAATATATGACACATATTTCTCCCCATTGTTATTCGATGTGAAAAAAAACATGGACTGAAAAATGTGTAAGAGAGTTACACAGTGTGTATTCTAGTGAAACCGCATGCCACCCTGTCCAGATCAACACATAGTTTTAATTATATTCATTCAGTGTTTCATTAATGAATGTTAACCTACATTTAATGGGATTAATCATATTGTGTTTAACATGGGTACACGACATATACTTTCATGCTACATGTCATGTACTCTTATGTTATCTGACATGGATCCACAATATATCTTTATAAAGTATTCAGTTGTTATTAATGTTAATTTGACCTTTTATTGGTTATATAGAAGTTAAAAAGGAATGTAATGGAATAATTTTACATTTATATTTTACTAATGAATAACCAAGAAGTAAATATAATCAAATAATCAATAAATAATTAATAAACAATTATAAATTAATTATGTTGTTTCTCTTATTCTACGTAATGATTCTAGAGACAATGGAAGATCCTATTGGTCATGGATAACTCATATTTTTATCATAATCGATGAATAATATGTGATTTACAAAATGAAAATCGTTATGAAAAATGAAATTAAATCAAATATTAACTGATTTGTTAATGGTATAATAAGGAGTTGGGATTATCACATATAATTTATAATTAATTTTTAGATAGATTTAGAATTACCTTGTCTTGAAATTCTTCCTTCGTTAAAGATTTTTTTGAGTACTCAAAAAGATTTTATAACAGGATAAAAGGTTTGAATCTCTATGGGAAGGATCCAAAGATGCTATAAAAACACAAAACATTTTCCTAGAATAGTTGAATGCTAGCACAATTGATTATGATTAGTTGTTTCATTCTCTATTTATCACAAGAAAAATCTATTCATGGATGAAGTATTATTAAGGATCTGATGAAGCCTTTAGATGTTGTAGGAGGATTGGTAGTCTTGTTCTTGATTGCATTTTAGAGATGATTCTCTCTATGTCAAGAGAGAATTATCTCTATTTCTATAGTAAAAAACAAGTGATTAACCCTATAATGTGGTATAACTAGGTATTTATAGAGCTATGTGAGGTATGGTAATTGAAAATAGACCGTTCTACAATTACCAATTCCTTAGAGAAACTGATGACTAATAATAAGAAAAAACATTATTATTTTCTTGACTAGTACAACATCTACCGATAACTTAATACCATTTTTTAAATAAAATAAATAATAATTATTTAAATAATATTTAACGTATCATTTCTAGTAAGACCATTAAAATTAGTCTATAACCATCCTAAAAAATATTAATCCTTAGATAATTTCTATTTATTAAAATAATTATTATAATATTATTCACTAGTAAATATTATAATATTATATTCACAAAATTTTAAGAATGAATATTTATTAGTATTTAACTAAAATATTTATACTTATATATAACTAATGATTAAATAATCATAATGAAATAATATGAAATAATTATTAATCCACAATGGGGGAATAATATTTATTCTCACTTGATAAATTTAAATATAACATAATTTAGATTGTATATATGCTTAGTGTGTGGCCCTCTAGGCCTCTTTCTCAATGGATGTAGGTGGAAATACCTAGAGTACAAGGTTTGCATCTAAAAATATTATTAGTAACCCATAGAGAATGAATATAATGTCGTAATGGAATGAAAACTCATACGAATTCCCACTCTATATTATTATACATTTATAAGAACATCTCTATTCTATTTTGTTCCTTGCTGGTGTCATCAACATATTTTATTGATGTATACATATTTGAATTTACCAAATTAAACTTTCCGACCAAACACCAAAAACATTTATTTAATTGGTTTGTTCTATTATCGACAATGTTCCTGAGATATCAACTTCTATTAAGGAATAGAATGGAAAATTAATATCAAGCATTATTCATTAATTTAAAATCACTCGTGATGTACCCAACATATCATACGATTCTATGAACACATGTAATCATAAATTTAAACAATAAATCAAGGTACAATTCTAACAATATACATTAATAAAAATATTAATCTCTTTCGATCAATACACACATCCTCATATAAGAACAACCATTGACCTATATAAATTTTGATTTCCAGTTAACGGTTTGTGTTCTCATAATACCATACAATAGAAATTAACAAGGGTGTATACCTATACGAAGTGACTCAACGTCATATGATTCTACACCCCTAATATCTTGAATCATTTTAATCCCATAAAATGTTATCCACTAGCTAGAGAACATAAATATAATTATTTTATAGTGGAACTTTTAGGCTAACATCATAGTAAAGAACTATTATGACATATCTATTATACAATTACTCTTAGGACATTACCACATACTTTTTCAAACAAAATAACAATCATTATGTGATAATAAGTTTATTAATATTTCAGCCAATTAATATTTGTAACCATATAGTACATAGAATTTGGTTCTAGGGTACCGTATCTAATAATACTACTAGAGTAACTAAAATATTTCTAACACCATAAATCCCAAAATATGAGGGTCAAAAGAACTATCAACCTAGACATTAGATAGATTTCAAATTATTTTCAACCTTAAGAATGAAAACAAAAAATTTAAAGAATATGAAACAACTAGGGTATGACACCACTACATGAATCATTATGTCTATGTTGGAGTGACAGATATCCTCATATGTGCCTCCCAATATGAAAGAGGTTGTGGTCTATATTGAGGATCTATGTTAAGAAATGAGGATATTATAACCTTGATATTATATAACCATAAATATTGTAATGTCCTGGACACGGGTGCTACACAATGGGTTCCCCGAACCCGATTTACCACGTGACCCCAAGTGTATTTACCCAAATGCCAGAGGCTGTCAACTAGCAGCGAGAGCCCAAGTCTGATTGTAGGGAAACTATGCCCTCATTTGTCATAGTGTAGAGCAGCGGAATACAAAATAAAACATACATCAAACAGCAGAAGCAGTAAACCATACACAACTTAAATAAACAACAGCAGTGGATGTAACCAACAGTATATAAATGATGATGCTACATGTCCCATGTTCTAAGAAAACAACTAGAACATGTTATACATCAATATAGTACAACCAAAATCAGAGTACAACAAAACAAAGAAAAACAGTTGGCAGCGGCATCGCGAGCCTAGGCTCGGTCCCATGCCCTCTTACTCCTCAACAACAGTCAAGTACCTGTATAGGGACTCTTTCCCCTATCCACACCTACAGGAACATAATCTTCTTGGGCTGAAAAACGTGACCCAAACAGGGTGTGAGAAATAAATTCTTAGTAGGCACCCACCAAAGGCTCGTTCCCAACTACGTGTAAGCATGCAATGACAGTGTGCAATAGTAAAATTCAATAACAATATTGTAAAGTAATTAAATCAACCATTTATATTTCCATTGTAATATTCTTTTTAATCATTTAATTTAAAATACCACCATAGTGAATATTCTAAGTGAACATCCAAATGTCCACAGACATGTAAACTCCCACCCTTTGGTAAAGTGGAACCAACACAAGATGTTACCCACATGCACATGGATATTTCCCACAGGCATAATTAGTGTCGCCCATAGGCATAGAATCATCTGCCCACATGCACGGAAGAAGTTTCCCTCGGGCTAAGTAGAGTAACGCCCACAAGCTAATCACAACACTTCTCTCAGGCTAACAGGTAACCGGTCCATGCCCAACATGAAAATATGTAGTAAACAAGAAATTCTTCATGAGGTAATTCTACAATTACTACTTTTAAGGCATACCATCGGGTAACCTAGAAAAATGGCTAAATAGTGGAACACACCCATGGGGTGGTCCTACATCCAAGCAATGATCCCAACCAGCATTTTATTATCAAATTCAAATCATCTATGCAATTATAGGTGTTTAATATATCAACGGCCTCATCCACATGACACACCAACATGGGTTCATGGCACAAAAACGCACAAAACACGTGAGAGTTGGAAAAATTGACACCAAGCCACCTACTTTACATGACAACGAGCGGTATACCCGAACGTCGACTCCAGAAATGCCCAATAACGATGTAGATTTGATGAAGGACAAAACCTGCTTAACCTCAAATAACTCCCGTTAGGAGAAGAATTGGAAAGCAACACACTAGGAGAAGAGAGGGCTTACCCGCGTGGTTCCAACAAGATCATCCGAGGTGGAATCGGATTCCAGATGCTCGATCGGTGGATCTCCAAAGGCCCGGTCGTCCACTCCAACTCATTCCTCCGGTTCTAAGCCATTTTTGTAAACAAGGGAGTCTACTGCCTGATTTAATCAAAAAAAAAAAACAAAGTACACGGCGTGTACTTCCGTTATTTAATTGTTCCTCTGGCGGCACCACCACACTGTTCACCCGTCGACATGAGTACATGGCATGTACTCCTGACTAAACAGCGTGTACTGTCTCCATGTTGGTGGTTGTTCCACCGCCTTGCTGTTCTAACTTGCCGACTGACTATACAACATTTAAACGACCACTACACGATGTGTAGTCGGGTACTACACCCTTCATCTCCGACATGGCTACATGCCCCGTGTACTCATCCCTACATGGCCAAAAGTACACGACGTGTACTTCTAAAATTTAGGATTTTTCCCCATTTTCCATATTTTATTAAAAACACATAAGGAAAATAGAAATGAAGAAGTCGTACCTCAAAGATAAGAACCGGGTTCTTACAAACTCCCCCCATATAGCAATTATTCCCCGAATTTCCCTTCCAAAGGTGGAGAAGATATAGCCGTGAACAACTCCGGACACTGAGCACGTACATCGACCTCCCACACCCAGGTCTCATCCTGCATTCGGCCATGCTGTCATAGCACCCGTACGAGAGGAACTGACCGGCCTCAGAGAACCTTCTTGCCCCTATCAACGATATGAATCGGATGCTCCTCAAAGGTCGCATCTACCTCCAACTCATCCTCATCGGGATGAAAGACATGAGACAGGTCTGAATGAAAGCGACACAGCTGAGATAGGTGGAAGACGTCTTTCATGGCCTGGTACTTTTCGGTAACTGCAACCGATAAGCAACCAGCCCGACTCTCTCCAGAATCTCAAATGGTCTCACATACCGCGGTAAAAGTTTACCCTGTCTCCGGATCTGCTTGTGTCCCATCCTCGGCGAAACACATAGAAAAACCTGATCCCTAACCACGAACTCCGAAGGTCATCTTCGGCGATCAGCATAAGACTTCTGACGAGATTGTGCAGTAGCCATCAGCTTTTGAATCAACCGGACCTATGCAGAAGTCTCCTGCACGAGCTGTGGCCCCAGAAAAGCTGCCTCACCTGCGTCTATCTAGTAGAAGGGTGAATGGAATGGCCCACCATATAAAGCCTCATATGGTGCCATCTCAATAGTCGCTTGGAAGCTATTTTTATAGGAAAACTTGACTAAGGGTATATGCTTCTCCCAAGGGCCCCCAATGTCTAGGACACATGGACAGAGCATGTCCTCTAGCACCAGTATCGTCCGCTCTGACTGGCCATCCATCTGAGTGTGGTATGATGTGCTCAGAAGCACCTGTGTACCCAGTGCACTCTGAAAACTCTTCCAGCAACGAGACATAATGCGGGTGTCCCTATCAGAAATGATAGAACGAGGGACCCATGAAGACGTACATTCTCTCGGATAAACAGCCTTCCGAGCTCGTCAACGCCGAAGGTTTCCTTGATCGGAAAGAAGTGAGCTACCATCGTGAGTCTGTCCACAAAAACCCACACAGCGTCATTGCCACGAGGTGACCTCGGCAATCCAGTCACGAAATCCATCATGACATCATCCCATTTCTACTCTGGAATGGGTAACTGTTGTAACAGCCCAGCTGGTCTCTGATACACCGCCTTTACCTACTGATAGGTGGAACATCTCGTAATAAAACCAGCTACTTCTCTCTTCATACATGACCACCAGTACAGACATCTCATGTTACGGTACATCTTGGTAACCCCGGGATGAACCACCCAAACTGAAGCATGGAACTCTCGCATCATCCCCTTGTGTATATCCCCTGGAACCCATACTCATCCATGGAAACACAATACCTCATCATCGCATATCGTCCAACCAGGAGGAGGGTCCTCACTTGCCACTGACTCCCGTAGAAATAGGCCTTCTGAATCTGATAGCTGTCTCATCCTTACTCTGTCCAGGAGGGTAGAAGTCACTGCTAAAGATGAAAGATAAGTCTGTCCCTGACTATTGTGCACCTCCAAATTCATCTTAGAGAATAAATCCATAAGCTTCCACTCACCACTGGCCTCCTGCACTACCAGTATCTGAGTCTTCCTACTCAGTGCATCACCTACAGCATTACCTTTACCAGTTGTATAGGCAAGATCAAAATCGAAGGACTGTAGGTATTTGACCAACCTTCTCTGCCTTAGATTCAAGTCACGCTGAGTATAGATATACTTGAGGATTTTGTGTTCAGTGAAAACCACAAAATTATCTCCCAATAGATAATGTCTCCAACAACTCAACACATGAACAACTGCGGCAAACTCGAGATCATGCGTCAAGTAATTCCTCTCATGTGGCCTCAGCTACCGAGACCCGTACGCAACAACTCAGTCGCCCTGCATCAACACAGCTCCCATCCCAATACCTGATGCATCACAGTAAACTGTATAACTCTTCCTCGACTCTGGGAGTATCAGGATCTGTGTTGATGTCAATCTTCCCTTCAGGTCCTGAAAAGCTATCTCGCAAACATCCGACCAGATGAACTTCGCACCATTCTTTGTTAGACCTGTCAACGGTGCTGATAAGTGGGAGAAGTCCTGTATGAAACGTCTGTAGTAACCAGACATCCCTAAGAAACTCTATATCTCGAACACGTTCTTAGGCTACTCCCAAGAAACCACTACTCTCACCTTCTCTGGGTCTACTCCAACTCCTACCTCAGAGATGATATGACCCAATAAGTGAATTTGGTCCATCCAAAAGTGGCACATTGAGATCATAGCATATAGTCGATGCTCCCTCAACGTACTCAATATGATCTCGAGATGGGTGTCATGGTCTTGTCGAGTTTGAGAGTACACCAAGATGTCGTCCAAGAATACTACCACAAAAGAATCAAGATACAGATGTAACACACGATTCATCAGAGCCATGAAAACTGATAGCGCGTTTATGAGTCCGAATGACATAACCATATACTCATATAGACCATACCTACTCCTAAAATTCGTGAGAGGTATATCAGATGGTCTCACGCATAGCTGATGATATCCTGATCTCAGGTCAATCTTCGAGAACACTCGTGCTCCACGAAGCTGATCAAAAAGATCATCAATCCTCAGTATGGGATATCCGTTCTTAACTGTCAACTGGTTCAGCTTCCGATAATCCATGCAAAGTCTGAGGGTACCATCCACCTTCTTCACAAAAAGGACCGGAGAACCCCAAGGAGAAGTATTAGGTCGGATAAAGACCTTTACCTGCAACTCCTCCAACTGCCTTTTGAGCTCATGCAACTCAGGTGTAGCCATCCTATATGGAGAAATGGACACCGGTGCTACTCCTGGACAAAGATCAATGGAGAAATCCACCTCTCGATCTAGAGGTAGACCGGAAAAGTTGTCTGGGAATACATCCCTAAAATGATCAACAACTAGATGGAAATCTTCCTGACAAGTCCCATGATCATCTAGATATAGGCTCGCAATCTGGGCAATGACTCCACCTCACCCATTATGCTCTGGTCCAGCTTGACTCACATGAATATCTCACTCACCCTTGTATGGAAACTCTCCACCCTCTGGTGATGTGAAACACACCCTGCGATGATAGAAGTCCACAGAGGCTCGAAAGATAACCAACCAGTCCATCCCAAGAATGATGTCAAAGCTTGTCCTCTCCAGGACAGAGAGGTCCCAAAGGAAGTGACACCCACCAACCTCAAGGGGGAACTCCTTGCACTGATTCACACTGACAATTATATTCCCCAACGGAGTGTCTAGTGTCATAATATCAGAAGATGAAGAAACATAGAGCCCAAGGATCTCCACAATGTGTATAGATAAAAAACTATGGGTAGAAATCGTATCAAAAAGTACCGAAGATAAGACAAAAGCTACTAAAATAGTACCTCTAACTGTAGAAGGTCCGGGATCATGCTCATGCTAGGTCTGTTGTAATGCATATGCCTACCCAGTGTCGCGGCCCTGCGACAAAGCCTGGCTACCCTGAGTTGTCCCGCCCTACTGCCTCTGGGATCTTTGTGTTTGGATACCTCAGCCATGACCACCATCTCTTCCAGGACTCCCTTACATATTCCAGTTTCTAGACTGGTAAGAAGCCACTGGTCCCACTCCCACTCACGGAGTCTGCACAGAACCCCTTTCACTAGCCATTGGTGGAAACGCCCTGCAAAAGTGCTGTAGATGACCCATCCCGCCGCAAGCACGGCACTCCACTTGGTCTTGTGGACACTATGGCCTCTTTTTACCCTCTCTACCACACTGGTAGCACATAACCTAGCCACCAAAAGAATTATTCTGACTGGTAATGCCACCTTAAGAGAAGTCTGCCTGCCTCTTCCTCTTGCCAATAGAAGAAGTACCAGTAACTGGTGTTGAACCGCCCGGGCCCACACCACTAGATTCTCGTAGGTTCCTCTCTATAATAAACTCCTGATTTACAATAGCTTGTACTGAAGGAAACCTAAAAACATTCACCAGCACTTAGTTGTCATAACGAAGACCATCCTCAAAACATATGGCTCTCAACGTCTCATCACCCACCAAAACGGGTGCAAAATGCAAAAGCTCGGTAAAGCGAGCAGAATAGTTCATCACTGACATAGCGCCCTGCTGAAGAGTCATGAACTCTCGAGCTCTATCTCCCCTCAGTATCTCTGGGAAGAATAAGTCATAGAATACTACCTAAAAATCTTCCCACACCATGTCTATGTGATGCTCTGACTGGGTGGTAACATCCCACCACCTCTTGGTGGAATCATGCAGCATGTAAGTCGCGATCTTGACCCTCTGCCCAGAAGGCGTCTCAGGATGCTTGAAAATAGTCAGCATTAACCCCATCCAAGACTCTGCAGCCTATGTTCTTCCATCCCCTGAAAACGTAGGCAGATGCTGCTACTGGAAGATATGTGTCAGCTCGGTCGTAGATGTGGTAGCCTGCGGTGCTCCCTGAAAGGTCTGCATGCACCGCATAAAGCATTCACGGAACTGCGGATCTATGCCTGTGTCCGGTATAGCAGCTGGTGCCGCATCTGGCTCTACTGGAGGATAAACTAGTAGCCCATGGCCCACCATCCCTAGAGTATAGTTGTCTCCGCTCTCCTGGATAACAATGTGCGGTCGTCTCAGTGGCATGACCCTACAAGGTCAAAACATGCCTTAGATTTATGATTTATCAAAGACCGAAAGCGAAGGAACCACAAAGGGAATAAGAGGAAGATGGCATTTCAAGATTTGCAAAACAAGACTACAAGTTGTGTACTGTAGAGACCCGAAGCTTATCGTACATGTACTTTACATTACTTTTGCGGAATACTTAGTACATTACAAAAACACACACACACGGATCGTAATAGTTTAGTGTCTTTGGAAACTCGGAACATAATCTTCTAATCGTGGTGAAAGTTCTTCAATATCTCCCATAAAGGTCATCCCTTTTTTCTACCTAAAACCTTTCTTTATATCCTGGGGAAAAGAAAACATAAAAGGGTGAGCTCAAATGCTCAGTAAGGGTAAACAAAAGAAAAATCAATCACATCATATACATAGCTTTTGGAAATCTTAACCTGCAAAAGAGCTCATAATATCATAACATGGGATATATCATAGAAGTGAAATGTAATCCCAATAATCGTAACTTAAAACGTGAAACTTTGTGGCATACACACATAATCATAGAAAATCATTTCTTGTTAGTCAAGACTCATTGCCAAGACTATCTTAGTGGACAAAGTCCCTTTCTGAATCGAGTAACCCTCGTTTCAGTCCTGTTTCACTGAACCGGTATAACCTACCATTTCAGCCATGTCTATCTCATGAGATATAAAATCATTACCCAATGCATTGGAGGGAGATATAGGTCCCACCCATCTCATAATGATACCATTCTTATGTGTGCCACAAAAATCATAAATCATACATCATTTCATAACCCATGTAATAAAAATGGGATTCTTAAAACAACATGACATCATAAAACCATTCATATAAGATAAAGGAATTCATAAACATAATTCCATCACAACATAGTCAAATCAATGTAAAAATATGGATAGAAACAGAACCCTTTATTATCTTAGATGGGAAATAACTTTGATAAAACACTTGAATTGAATTCTTGAGGAAAATATCCTTTCTTCTTCAAAATCAATTTCTTTTCACAAAACATCATGCAATTTTAAAAGAAAGAGATTTTATTGAAAATAGTCATGAAATCTTTTAGAGGAAGCTTCATTAAAATAAGGCTTTATAAAACAGTAGAAATCCGTTCGTGCCGTATAAGTTAAAAAAAGCATTCTTCGTACTTTTGTCGGAAAAGTCAAAAAGTACCACGTATAAAAACGACAAAAGATTCCTTTCATATCTTTTACTAAAAACTCACCGAAGGGTAAAATTGGATTTAAACAATTGTAGGTGGATGGAAATAATATTACATATTGAAGAAACATGGATGTGGATGATAAAATACACCCCAGTAAATACCAAAGTATAAACAATCTCGGATAAAAATGAGATTGTGATATTTCCCTTACCTTAGGTCCGACTTGCTTTGTAAGTGTCCGAACCTCCTGTATAATGATTTAAATCATGTTATTGACTTATTACAGAATCATATTCATTGTTATGATATCATATATGGTTCACTTATGACATTATATTACCCGTTCTTTTGTAAATTCCATGTTAAAGATGCGTTTTGGGTAAAATCGTTTCATTTATCTTAGGTGTTTTGACTTGTTGTTCTTGACATCACTATTACTTATATCATGATTTACTTACTTCCAGAATATAAAATATGATTTATATATCATATATATTCAGTATATATATATATATAATAGATAGATGAAAAACACCGTTCATGGAGACGGTAGTCCGTACGTACGCATGAACGCTGTTTTACTTTCCTTATTGTATTGAAATGGAAGTAAGTAGATGACATACATATATATATATACATAAATCCAGTAGCTTTATAATGTCATATATTTCATTATTATTTCTTATATATACTTTATAATCATTCTTTAAATGGTTAACATGGAGAATGAATCTCATCGCGTCGTGGAGACGGTAGTCCGTACGTACGCACGAGCGATGATATCATTTCTATAAATATTGAATTGAATTGGAGTTTATTATACAATATATCAGAATCAATATGATGTTGTAATAACTATGTATAGTTATTCTTTACACCATTATACCCATCCATGTAAGGTGGTGGTGGAAAATAGATTACACCACGGCGTGGAGACGGTATTCCGTACGTACGCACGCGCAGTGATTTCTTTTTCCGTAGGATGGAGAGATGGTGAAATAGGGTTGTTTCATACTTATAATAACATATCAGTATATGAGTGATACTGATGTTATTACTTCATAATGAAACAACCTAAGAAGAAGAAGTGGAAGAAGAAATAAAGATGAAATAATTGGTAACGGTAATTACCTCTTCTTTGAAGTGCCTCTTTGAGACCTCCTCTTAGGGCACTAGAATTGGTCTTTGAGGAAGACCAGAACCTCTAGGATGTTGCTAGGGATGTGGAGAAGAGATTTTTGCAGGGGTTGGCCGAGCTTGAGTGCTGAAATTGGTGTGAGGAGGAGGGGGAGGAGGTGTCCTTTTATAGGGGAGGAGAGGGGCACCTTAGGAATATCTCAAAATATTATTTTATATTAAAGTCAAAATCGGTTTATAATGGTTCCAAAGGGTCTTATTTCGAAGATAAAGTGGGGATGAGTCGAAATCCTATCAACCAATATAATTTAGACAAGTTTAGGATATTATTTTAACCTTATCAATTAGATTTAACTCTAAGTTAAATAATTTAACTTTTACCATGTCTTTGTTTTCTTTCACTATATGGTTAATACACTTACTATAACATGCCAAATGAACCCCAAATTGTTTATTATTAATATATATATCCTTATCTAAGTCATTTGGCCGAAACTTAGATTTTTAGGAATAAAATAACAATTAATAATATAATATTTTATTTAAAAACTATTTTGTGTCAATTTTGACACTATTTGATATATGATTTTTGTGAAAGTCATAAAAGAATTAAATGTTCGAACCAAGTTGATTAAATCAACACTAATATATCATAGTAACCTAGAAAATTAGTGGAATTCATAAAAAGTCTTAAATTACATTTATTTTGGTATTTATATTATCAATTATGTCAATATTTCATTAATAAGATAATTACTGCATCATTTTTGTGTCATAAATAAATTATATTATTTGATGTCTAAAAATTACAAATAAAATACCATCATGTAGGAAATCTTTTTTTCTTTCTAATGAATATTTATAGTCGAATTTATCTTATGTATAACCCCATATTAAAAATGATTTACTTATTCAACTTTAATTTTAACTATTTTAACCCTTCTTTAAATAAATTAATAATAAATGTCCTAATCTAATCCAAGTGGGCCTAAATGGTCATATTTTATTCCTAAGTTTTTTTTGGTCGAATTACACTTGTCCAATAGAATTAGGACATGTGTTAGGGTAATATTGATATCATATTTACCCTTAGTTACCCTATTTACTATTAACCGCGGTAAAAAAAGTAAAAAGTTACTATTCACCAAAAAATTATTTTCATCTTATTGAACCACATTTTAGTCCTTGATATTAACCGTGTCTCTCGGATTTTCGAAATTCCATTCACAGAAGCGGTAAAATTAAGTTTTATGCAAAATTCAGTTTTTAACCTACCACTTAGTAGTTTCACTATTCATCAAAAATTGATGTTTTTCAGATCAATGCCAAAATTTCATCCTAAGCTATATTTCATATTACGAATTCAAAAATGAAGTCCATTTTACCAAATTCATAACATAAAAGTTGCATTAATTAATTTTATAATTAAATCCCGCTGTTAAAACAAATAGCGTGTTTTTAAGAAACAATATCTATCAAAAGATTGACACTTGTTTATGTCTAGTTTAAATGTGAAACTACATCCAATGACCAACATTGTATTAAATTGTAAAAATATATTCTAAATATACTTTAAAACCACTCAAATTAATAATTTATCACTATTAATTATTTCGATTAAAAAAGTTGTTTTTTAATTATAATTAATAATTTTCACTATTCATCAGAATATGAAAGTTATCCGAAAAGTACCAAAATTTCACCTTAGGCTAAATTCGATACTCCGAATCCAAAAATAAAGTTCATTTTGAAAAATAAGATTTACTGGATTTCAAAAAGTGGTTATTACTATTCATAACGGCTAGTTTTAATAATATTTTTATAGCATATCGTTGTTTAGTGAAACTCGGTATTGCGTACTACACACGCTATCGAGGAAGGTCGCGATTGCGTGTAATGCAAGTCAAGTCAAGGATGTCTGTTGTGCAAGCTCCTTTTGGTGTAGCGTACAACACAAGACATTAATAAAATTAAAAAGAATATTTTTTTTTTATAAAATCTTGGGCTGTTACATTCTACCCCCCTTAAAATGAATTTCGCCCTCGAAATTCGTCGGGGTTATAAATGGTTTACTATTTGAAAGTTTCTTTAATAGAAACCCACATCGTAAAAGGGAATACCAAAACTTGGCTTTAAAAACTAAAGTATGAAATGTAACGATTACCCAAATAAACTAATCACTGGGTTTCCACATAGATGAAAATATGGATATGGAAGAGAAATCTAACCATCATGTTCTGATGGAGAGTGATAGAGAACATGGCTATGGAAAATCCAGTAATCACAAATCCATAGATTTGTGATGATATAAGGTACCATCTGATTCATCAGGTATAAGATCACTAGGACAACATTTTTGGTTTTCAAGATCATTTCCCTAAAGTTGAAAATTTGCTTAAAATAAATACTTACTTTATTTTGGTACAATCTCACTTTTGTTCGTGCCTTTAACAATTTCCACTTCATCTCTTAAATAAATGAAGTTGAATTTGTTATTCGTGAAGTGTTAGCAGATCATGTGATTGAATGACGGGTCATTCCATCTATCTCAAACAAAAGGTTAGCAAAAATTATATACATAAGTCGATCTATAGTGAGATTAATCACATATGGTTCCTAAAATGGACTTATACTTCATATATCATACTGCTTAATATAATAAAACTAGTTTCTACTAAACAGGGACTTCCTGTAGGTCAGTGGTAGGCGATAAAGGCCAGTCGCACTTCGGTTGTGGGTTCGATTCCTACAGCCTTGTCCGAAGCGATGGGTTGTCGCCCGTCCTGCAGGTTGTCCTTTTTCTAAAACTACGTCACTATAACATCCCATCAATAATATCAAAAATCTTCTATCCTTAAACAATACTAACTTATGTCCAACACAATCCAGTCTAATCTTTAGGCTTATACATAATACTGCAGTCCACTCTCATAATATAGTGACATCGATTACCAGAGATTTAATACTGTCGTTGATCCCCACATATCATAAGATATGTCTTGTTGGTCACATTCCAAACATTCAAAGTCCTTAATCGTGTATTCTCTTGAATACCTTAGTGAAAACATGAGTGCAGTTAAAAGTTAACACTTTCCACATACCAAAATCCTCAAAATTCTATATACTCAAACCATGATATCACTTAGTCCTTATATCAATCATGAGCTCATGAATACTATAAAACATTTAATTTTCTCCTTATCCCTTCATTATGCGCATATCATCTACATTCCAAAAATATCTGAATAACCTTTCATGGATACTGGTAACATTAATCATATACTTTCAAAACACAAGGAAAGACAACAGTGTAACAATCCATAGATGTCTCTTTATTCCAAAATTACACATTATAAACATGTAATCATGCCACTACATTCTCAAACCATTGACCGAGCTTCAAAAATTCTTTCATCTCACATATCATTTGTAGTCTCTTCATCATCATCCACATAAATACTACCCATATGACCATACTGATTCTCTTCATGAGTCTTTCCCTTAGGGCATTTGTTTGCATAATGCCCATACATTCCACATTTAAAACAATTAACCATTTTTGATGTCGTAGCAATACCATTATCCTCATCCATGGTGTTAACCGACCCTTTTCCTTTGCACTTATTTGCTTTGTGTCCTTCTTTTCCACACCCAAAGCATCTTCCAGTTCCCTTGAAACATTCTCCTTGATGCCTCTTCCCACATGATTTACATAGGGGAAATTGAACTTTCTTTCCTCTATTATCATCATAGAACTCCATCTTTCTCTTATTAGTCGAGTCAGGAAACTTACCAAATTTTACTTTATTGATCATGTTGTGAGATTGCTGATTCGGCATAATAATGATGTTTGGACATCCAAATCCCATTTCATTTGGTTGTTCATGAAGAATATCATTCCATTGTCCATCATATCCTCCATTATTGTGAATCATCTTGTTTCCAGCCATTTTCTAAAACCCAAACAGAATAGTGTTAGATGCAAAAATCATGATAAAGGGGAAGTAACTTAAATATCTATCATCTTTGGTTTAATCTAATATCGTTACCATAGTTCTAGGACTATATCCTATACGTATACTTATCCTTAGGGGCATCCCTAGACATATCTTAGAAATATCTCTAGGGATCTCACTAACGTTTTCGCATCCTAGTTTCCAAAGGTTGACTAAACCTTTCCTCTGATACCAACTGTAGAGACCCGTATCTTGACGTACATGGACATTACATTACTTTTGCGGAATACTTAGTACATTACAAAAACACACACACAAGGATCGTAATAGTTTAGTGTCTTTGGAAACTCGGAACATAATCTTCTAATCGTGGTGAAAGTTCTTCAATATCTCCCATAAAGGTCATCCCTTTTTTCTACCTAAAACCTTTCTTTATATCCTGGGGAAAAGAAAACATAAAAGGGTGAGCTCAAATGCTCAGTAAGGGTAAACAAATGAAAAATCAATCACATCATATACATAGCTTTTGGAAATCTTAACCTGCAAAAGAGCTCATAATATCATAACATGGGATATATCATAGAAGTGAAATGTAATCCCAATAATCGTAACTTAAAACGTGAAACTTTGTGGCATACACACATAATCATAGAAAATCATTTCTTGTTAGTCAAGACTCATTGCCAAGACTATCTTAGTGGACAAAGTCCCTTTCTGAATCGAGTAACCCTCGTTTCAGTCCTGTTTCACTGAACCGGTATAACCTACCATTTCAGCCATGTCTATCTCATGAGACATAAAATCATTACCCAATGCATTGGAGGGAGATATAGGTCCCACCCATCTCATAATGATACCATTCTTATGTGTGCCACAAAAATCATAAATCATACATCATTTCATAACCCATGTAATAAAAATGGGATTCTTAAAACAACATGACATCATAAAACCATTCATATAAGATAAAGGAATTCATAAACATAATTCCATCACAACATAGTCAAATCAATGTAAAAATATGGATAGAAACAGAACCCTTTATTATCTTAGATGGGAAATAACTTTGATAAAACACTTGAATTGAATTCTTGAGGAAAATATCCTTTCTTCTTCAAAATCAATTTCTTTTCACAAAACATCATGCAATTTTAAAAGAAAGAGATTTTATTGAAAATAGTCATGAAATCTTTTAGAGGAAGCTTCATTAAAATAAGGCTTTATAAAACAGTAGAAATCCGTTCGTGCCGTATAAGTTAAAAAAAAGCATTCTTCGTACTTTTGTCGGAAAAGTCAAAAAGTACCTCGTATAAAAACGACAAAAGATTCCTTTCATATCTTTTACTAAAAACTCACCGAAGGGTAAAATTGGATTTAAACAATTGTAGGTGGATGGAAATAATATTACATATTGAAGAAACATGGATGTGGATGATAAAATACACCCCAGTAAATACCAAAGTATAAACAATCTCGGATAAAAATGAGATTGTGATATTTCCCTTACCTTAGGTCCGACTTGCTTTGTAAGTGTCCGAACCTCCTGTATAATGATTTAAATCATGTTATTGACTTATTACAGAATCATATTCATTGTTATGATATCATATATGGTTCACTTATGACATTATATTACCCGTTCTTTTGTAAATTCCATGTTAAAGAAGCGTTTTGGGTAAAATCGTTTCATTTATCTTAGGTGTTTTGACTTGTTGTTCTTGACATCACTATTACTTATATCATGATTTACTTACTTCCAGAATATAAAATATGATTTATATATCATATATATTCAGTATATATATATATATAATAGATAGATGAAAAACACCGTTCATGGAGACGGTAGTCCGTACATACGCATGAACGCTGTTTTACTTTCCTTATTGTATTGAAATGGAAGTAAGTAGATGACATACATATATATATATATACATAAATCCAGTAGCTTTATAATGTCATATATTTCATTATTATTTCTTATATATACTTTATAATCATTCTTTAAATGGTTAACATGGAGAATGAATCTCATCGCGTCGTGGAGACGGTAGTCCGTACGTACGCACGAGCGATGATATCATTTCTATAAATATTGAATTGAATTGGAGTTTATTATACAATATATCAGAATCAATATGATGTTGTAATAACTATGTATAGTTATTCTTTACACCATTATACCCATCCATGTAAGGTGGTGGTGGAAAATAGATTACACCACGGCGTGGAGACGGTATTCCGTACGTACGCACGCGCAGTGATTTCTTTTTCCGTATGATGGAGAGATGGTGAAATAGGGTTGTTTCATACTTATAATAACATATCAGTATATGAGTGATACTGATGTTATTACTTCATAATGAAACAACCAAAGAAGAAGAAGTGGAAGAAGAAATAAAGATGAAATAATTGGTAACGGTAATTACCTCTTCTTTGAAGTGCCTCTTTGAGACCTCCTCTTAGGGCACTAGAATTGGTCTTTGAGGAAGACCAGAACCTCTAGGATGTTGCTAGGGATGTGGAGAAGAGATTTTGGCAGGGGTTTGCCGAGCTTGAGTGCTCAAATTGGTGTGAGTAGGAGGGGGAGGAGGTGTCCTTTTATAGGGGAGGAGAGGGGCACCTTAGGAATATCTCAAAATATTATTTTATATTAAAGTCAAAATTGGTTTATAATGGTTCCAAAGGGTCTTATTTCGAAGATAAAGTGGGGATGGGTCGAAATCCTATCAACCAATATAATTTAGACAAGTTTAGGATATTATTTTAACCTTATCAATTAGATTTAACTCTAAGTTAAATAATTTAACTTTTACCATGTCTTTGTTTTCTTTCACTATATGGTTAATACACTTACTATAACATGCCAAATGAACCCCAAATTGTTTATTATTAATATATATATCCTTATCTAAGTCATTTGGCCGAAACTTAGATTTTTAGGAATAAAATAACAATTAATAATATAATATTTTATTTAAAAACTATTTTGTGTCAATTTTGACACTATTTGATATATGATTTTTGTGAAAGTCATAAAAGAATTAAATGTTCGAACCAAGTTGATTAAATCAACACTAATATATCATAGTAACCTAGAAAATTAGTGGAATTCATAAAAAGTCTTAAATTACATTTATTTTGGTATTTATATTATCAATTATGTCAATATTTCATTAATAAGATAATTACTGCATCATTTTTGTGTCATAAATAAATTATATTATTTGATGTCTAAAAATTACAAATAAAATACCATAATGTAGGAAATCTTTTTATCTTTCTAATGAATATTTATAGTCGAATTTATCTTATGTATAACCCCATATTAAAAATGATTTACTTATTCAACTTTAATTTTAACTATTTTAACCCTTCTTTAAATAAATTAATAATAAATGTCCTAATCTAATCCAAGTGGGCCTAAATGGTCATATTTTATTCCTAAGTTTTTTTTTTGGTCGAATTACACTTGTCCAATAGAATTAGGACATGTGTTAGGGTAATATTGATATCATATTTACCCTTAGTTACCCTATTTACTATTAACCGCGGTAAAAAAAGTAAAAAGTTACTATTCACCAAAAAATTATTTTCATCTTATTGAACCACATTTTAGTCCTTGATATTAACCGTGTCTCTCGGATTTTCGAAATTCCATTCACAGAAGCGGTAAAATTAAGTTTTATGCAAAATTCAGTTTTTAACCTACCACTTAGTAGTTTCACTATTCATCAAAAATTGATGTTTTTCAGATCAATGCCAAAATTTCATCCTAAGCTATATTTCATATTACGAATTCAAAAATGAAGTCTATTTTACCAAATTCATAACATAAAAGTTGCATTAATTAATTTTATAATTAAATCCAGCTGTTAAAACAAATAGCGTGTTTTTAAGAAACAATATCTATCAAAAGATTGACACTTGTTTATGTCTAGTTTAAATGTGAAACTACATCCAATGACCAACATTGTATTAAATTGTAAAAATATATTCTAAATATACTTTAAAACCACTCAAATTAATAATTTATCACTATTAATTATTTCGATTAAAAAAGTTGTTTTTTAATTATAATTAATAATTTTCACTATTCATCAGAATATGAAAGTTATCCGAAAAGTACCAAAATTTCACCTTAGGCTAAATTCGATACTCCGAATCCAAAAATAAAGTTCATTTTGAAAAATAAGATTTACTGGATTTCAAAAAGTGGTTATTACTATTCATAACGGCTAGTTTTAATAATATTTTTATAGCATATCGTTGTTTAGTGAAACTCGGTATTGCGTACTACACACGCTATCGAGGAAGGTCGCGATTGCGTGTAATGCAAGTCAAGTCAAGGATGTCTGTTGTGCAAGCTCCTTTTGGTGTAGCGTACAACACAAGACATTAATAAAATTAAAAAGAATATTTTTTTTTATAAAATCTTGGGCTGTTACATGTACAATGACTACACATTATGTACTTGAATTCCCCTTCCCCTGCCCGTGTCCGTCTACACGGCTAAGCCACATGACTCTTGTTGAACAAAAACTATACGGCATGTATATAATCTATACGGAATGTATGGTGTTATTTTCCAACTGTCTGTGTCGTTTGTGACACGGCCGACTACTTGTCTTGAAACTACATGGCGTGTTACAACCGTACATGGCATGTACATCACCCCTTTCCCTGCCACATGGGTAAGTCCATAGAGTCTGTCCTCGGACAAGACTACACGGTGTGTCCCAAAGGTTCACGGTGTGTTCAAGGAACGGTGGCATCGACCCGTGTTGTTAGTTACAAGGCTAAGTCCCCATGTCACACTACACGGTGGGTTCATCATTGACATGGTGTGTTCTGTAAAGGAGTTCACCAACCCGTGTAGTTTGTTACACGGCCAGACTCCTGGTTAATACTACACGGTTTCCGACACAAGAAGAAACTACACGGCGTGTACTCAGAGTACACGGTGTGTACTTAAAAAGTTCATTTTTCTTCCCGAATAGTAGGCCATACACGGCGTGTTTAAAAGTACTACACGGCGTGTATACTGGGTTTCTGGATAGTATTTCTCCGAAACATCCCCGGAACCGAGAAAATATCCAAAACCAACACCTAAGTGTCATATTCCAACCCGTGAGGCCCCATACTCCCCATGAATCATTGTTTGACATATTATCTGTGTTACAACTAAAAAACAGTCAATGATCCACCAAATTTCGGTCAATGGGGGCCCATAATCCCCAAAAACCAAAGTTTGGCATCCATTCTTTGAACATCTCACACAAAAATTACCATATTACAAGGCATGTACTCTATCAAAGCAACTATCACAAAAGCGTGTTTTTCTACCACAACAACTATCACAACAATATGAAATTTCTAATGTACCTACATGGAATGGAAACTATGCATGGAATGTGATATCTAGCATGTTCCTATATGATGCATGAGATGGAATACCCTCATCTCATCGGGTTGCAACTAAATCGAACCCACAGATAAAATATCACATCATAATCACAAGTACGTCACCCAACGGTGAAATCAAATCTACTGTAAAATTTTCAAAATCAGAAGAGTAGAAAAATACGAAGTAGAATGGATATTCCTTGTTCACAGGTTAGCTACACCCAGGCACATCTTATTACCAACTACCATTCCTCTTATCCCTGACTACAGCTCCAAATAGTAAGTCAAAGAAAAGAACCCCTCTAATACCACTTTGTAACGTCTCGGACCCGGGTGCTACGCAATGGGTGCCCTGAACCTGGTTCGCCATGTGACATCAAGTGAATTTACCCAAACGCCAGAGGCTGCCGACTAGAAGTGAGGGCCTAGGTCTGATAGTGGGGAAACTATGCCTTCATTTGTCAAAGTGTAGTGCAACAGAATATATAATAAAACATACATCAAACAGAGGAAGCAGTAAACATTACACAACTGAAATAGACCACAGTAGTGGATATAACCAACGTTATATAAATGATGGTGCTACATGTATCAAGTTCTATGAAAATATCCAGAACATGTTATACATCAATACAGTACAACCAAAAGTAGAGTACAGTAAAACAAATAAAAAAAGCTGGAAGCGGGATCTTGAACCTAGGCTCAGTCCCATACCCTCCTACTCCTCAGCAATAATCAAGTACCTGTATAGGGACTCTTGCCCCTATCCACATCTGCAGGAACGTAATCTTTTTAAGCCGAAAAGAATGACCCAAACAGGGTGTGAGAAATAAATTCCTAGTAGGCACCCACCAAAGGCTCGTGCCCAACTGCGTGTAAGCATGCAACGACAGTGTGCAATAGTAAAATGCAATAATGTAAGCAGTACTAGAAAGTAACTAACTCAACCAGTTATATTTCCACATTAATATTATTTTTAATCATTTACTTTAAAATACCACCACTTTGAATATTTTATGTAAAAAGACAAATTTTCACAGACACGTAAACTCCCACCCTCGGGTAAAGAGGAACCAACACAGGAAGTTGCCTATAGGCACACAGATATTGCCCATAGGTTTAATTAGTGTTGCCCACAGGCATAGAATCATCTACCCACAGGCACATAAGAAGTTTCCCTCGGGCTAAGTAGAATAACTCCCACAGGCTAATCACAACATTGTCCTCAGGATAATAGGTTACCGGGCCATTCCCAATATAAAAAAATGCAGTAAACAAGAAATTCCTCTTGAGGAAATTCTCTAATTACTACTTTTAAGGCATACCCTCGGGTATCATGGCCAAATGGATAAATAGTGGAACACACCCACGGGGTTGTCCTAGATCCAACAATGATCCCAACTAGCATTTTATTATCAAATTTAAATCATCTATAAAATTCTAGGTGTTTAATATTGAAATGGCCTCAGCCACATGACACCCCAACATGGTTTCATGGAACAAAAATGCACAAAACACACGACAGTTGGAAAAATTAACACCAAGCCACCTACCTTATACGCCAACGAGTGGTATACCCGAACGTCGACTCCAGAAATGCCCAAGAAAGACGTAGATATGATGATGGAAAAACCCCTCTTAACATCAAATAACTCCCGTTAGGATAGGAATTGGTAAGAAATATGCTAGGAGAAGAGAAGGCTTACCCGCGCGGTTCCAACGAGATCATCTAAGGAGGAATCGAATTCCAGACACTCGATCGGTGGATCTCCAAAGGTTCGGTCGTCCATTCCTGCTCCTTCCTCTGGTTCTAATCCTTCCCTGTGAACAGGGGAGGCTATAGCCCGATTTAAGAAAAAAAAACAATGTACACTGTGTGTACTTCCAAGTACACGGTGTGTACTTCCTTCATTTAACTGTTCCTCTAGCGGCACCGCCACACTGTTCACCCGTCGACATGAGTACCCGACATGTACTCCTGAGTACATGGCATGTACTGTCGCCCTGCCGGCACCTATTCCACCACCTTACTGTTCGGGCCTGCCGACTGACTACACGGCGTGTAAAGGACCACTACATGGCATGTAGTGTATTCCTACACCCTTCGTCACCGACATGTCTACATGCCCCGTGTACTCATCCCTACATGGCCATAAGTTCACGGCTTGTGGAAAAAGTACAAGGCATGTACTTCCAAAATTTAGGATTTTTCCCCATTTTCCATATTTTATTAGAAACACTTAAAAAAGAGAAAAGAAGAAGCTCATACCTGAAAGATAAGAACCGAGATCTTACAAATATTAATAATAGAGGAAGTGGAATAATAAATAAATAATGGGTGTGGTACATAGTGTAAGATAATAAATAAATATCATCCAATGATTTATTAAACTAAGATTCAATTTAATCATAAGATAGTAACCAAAAGGGATCCTTGCATGCAATGTATCAATACAAGTAATAATAAAGGAATATGAGAATGAATGAACAAAAACTACAAAATATCACAGAGTATGTAATGGTGTCACCTAAAATACCTAAGCATCTCTAAATGATCAAGAACATGACATGGGGCTATTTCCCATAGTTAGATCCCTTTCAACTAATTCTTCACACAGTCCAGGGTTCCCATGTAGGGAATGAGAATAAACCAAGTAAGACCCCAACAACATGACCTTAGAATAAGTGAAATAGATATATTATAGTGCATACATTGATAAAAATAGAAAATAAGAAAACATATATCCTTGTTAAGTAATCAATCACTAATCAGGCAGCCACAAACCCTAACCATATAAATTTATGATCTATTCCTGAGGAAGAATAATCTTTTACCAAGAAATTCATAAAATCATGATGGTTTCCTTCTATCTCAAATTATGGCCCAGCATAAAGTCCCATAATAAGTTATAGCTCATTTAATATCACTTAGGGAGGTCATACTTTATGTCCCATATAAATTCATAGACCACACCCACTCACTAAGACAATGTCTCACATCGGGTCAATATCGTGTCTCCGGACATGCCCTCTCACTCAATGAAAGACAAACATAATCATCTTGATACACAATCCTCTCAGTTATGGTGACATCAATATCCAAAGCATCATTCCATCAAATAACATCCAATAATCCTCTCACACAATACATTTCACATAATAGTTTTTCTCAACATATAATATAACAAAAGTATATATATTAAATAATCAGGTAATGTAAAAGGTTAAATATAATGACCCTTATCTTTATTACATGTTAATTGATGTTTTATTATATAACACTACACTTAATAAAACCCAAAATATTAATATTTCTATTATATTTGGGAAATTATGTTCATTAACCAATAAAAAACATTAAAAGAAACATATTTATTAAAAACTTCTTTAACATGACCAAAATGTTCCTTCATATTTAACACTACATGGTATAACCTGAGGACATACATAACAAATGGGTGATATTTAAAGCCCAGTATGGGAATAAAAAGTAATAAAATGAAAAATATAATATATTTCATACATTATGCATGTCAACAATGCATAAATGAAACATAAATAATAATTCATGAAATATAATGATAATCCTAACATGGGATATGTCAAAAAAATAGAAAACACTCCATCAAATATAGATCAAGGATAAAACTTCCATGAACCTAAATAACTATAAAGGAATATGGTAAAACCCTTTTATAATAGGAATTATCATGATACTGAACATTACGCAATTCATTAGAGCGCTATCAGGGTGCACTCTTTATAACCATTTCATTCTCATGCATACGTGTGCCATATAGATCATATAACATGGATTAATTAGACATCATAATATATTCCATGTTAAAGGAATATTGAATACGTATATTTAATTCCCCAATAAATAATTATATGTTCATAATGGTGAATAACCTTGATAGAGAAATTATTATTGTATTCATTACACAATTATTTTGGCATGGAAAATCGTTGTGCAATTTCAGCAACATAATGGTGTCGTTTAGAAATTCATAAAATGGGATGATGAGAGTGAAAGGGGATCTAATAATTTTAAAATTAAATGGAAACTAAGGGGTATATTTAGGAACATATACCAACATAGTAAAAAAAGAAATTAGTAGACATAATATAAAAGGAATGCTTGATAGTAAAGGAGGGTGGAAGATTCCTTATAGAATTTTGGCATAGTAATTGCATAGGTATCGGTCAAAACAAGAGTGTTTCAATGGTATATAATTAAAATAAAATTAATTATAAATTAAGTGTATGATAATAAATTATTGAAAACATAACCAATTGAAATTATATTGGCTAATTTCAAAATAAGATTCTTGAATTGAAGAAAATAGACAAAGGTGAGGGTCCCTTAGAGCATTTCAGCATTGTAATGAGTGTACAATAGGGTTAATAAGGGGGTTAAATGTGAGTTAATAGGGATAAAATATTTTAAAAATAAAATGTAAAATAAGGGGTTAGGTATGAATGTACTTCATCTTATAAAAATGGAAATTAAAAGGCAAATCAAAAAAGAATTTATTGATAAAAAGTGGAGAGGGAGAATCCCTTACATGAGTGTGTGATTCCAAAGGATTGGTAGGGGATTCATAGAAGATTGGGGGTCACTTGGGAGGTCTCTAGGGAGTATAGGTCAGAGGTTGGACATGATTAAATAGTTTTGAGTGAAGAAAAATGGGAAACTGGGTGGGTTTATATAGGAAATGATGGGGGATTCTTTATTATTATTTTTTTGGACACTACATAATAAAATATTCAAAACCAAAAACCGTCCCATGGTTTTCCCCATGGTTTCTGCCAAAGGGGTGTGGTATACATTATATTATAATGATAAGGTCTAAATATAATAAAATATTTCCCTTTCTTATGTTGACATGAGTCACACTTTCAATGAAATGATTTTAAAAACATAAAATATATTATAATTCTTTTAGGATTCATTAAGGCATTATGAAATAAATAAAATAAACCTAAAATCTCATTATTTTAAAGGAAAAAATATATTTGTCTATGGATAACATTTATTACATTACTATTAGTACATTATGATGTTTTATAATACTTGGTATATATATCACATTTAATTTTTAACCAAAATTTGAATGCCTCCTAAAATTTTGAAAAAATCACTTTTGAAAAAATTAGACATCCCGATTCAAAAAATAAAATTCATTTCAACTAAATAATTTTATAAATATTTTAATTTTATCTTTTAAAATAAAAACTGAAATTTATTGAAAATTGAAATGTTTTGACAATAATAGTTTTCAAACCATAATAAAAATTAAATTTTACTTTATCAAAATTATATGTTCATTTAAAACTTTATTAAAATCTTATTTATTTATAATATCCATTAATTCATCAAAAGATATTTCATAATTAAATTTTAATATTAACCAAAATACAATTTAGTCTTTCAAAATCAATTATAATTTAAAAGTAATAGGATGAAAATTTTTTCATTATTCTATAAAAGGAATGAACATATTCATATTTCTAGGGTCTTGATACATATCCCTTTATTACACAAATAATCTTCCTAAGAGAAAGGTGTGTGATGGTGGGGCTTTCATAGGGTTGTTTGTTGAACTTGGTTTGTGTCATGATCTACTTGAGCTTAAACTTGTTCCATAAATGGTTTCAATCATGGATAAGTTGTTTGATCTCATATTGGTATTGGTCTAGGGAAAAGGACATCAAGGCTATATCCCTCAAAATATCTAATAAATGGGCTTCGTAGGTTATGATCCAACTTGTTGAGGTTATCACCTTTTCTGTCTATACTAATGGTTTTGTTAAAAACCTGTATTTATAAGATTCATTAGAACATTGTTCAACGACTATATTATCATTGTTAAAGATACTTAACTATCATTTAAATCCAATAGGAAATAACATAACAAAATAAGTGAATTTGTTTTCTATAATCATAAGACATTTAATTAAATCAAAAAGGTGAATTTCATTCATAAAATGTCTGGTCATTACAATATTAACCCCTCTTGAAATTTAAGCCTATATATTTATTTCTTCCAAACACAAAATAGATGAGGGTAAATTTGCTTCATCACCTCCTCTTATTCCCACTTTTCTTCTTCAAACTGGTGGTTTCTCCACAACACATTGATGAGGGGAGTTGTCTTATTTTATAGAAAATCTTCTCTATGATCTAATATCTTCACTAACAACTCCTCATAAGAAATTTCATTCTCCAATGGTACCACCTCTAGACTAAGTACATTTGAAGAGTATTTTATGTAATTTATTAAGAGAGATACATGGAATACATCACATACATGAGACAAGTTTAGTGGGAATGATAGTTGACAAAAAATTGGTTTTATGAGTTCAAGGATATCAAAAGGGTTGTTTTACCTTGGAATTATATTTAAATTGTTTCCAAATCTCTCCAATCTCTTCCATAGAGACATGTGGAGTAATACCATGTCTCCCACATCAAACTAAATGTCTCATCGATGATTTCTAGCATAGTTCTTTTGTTGACTCAGAGCATCATTGATGTGATGCTGAATATTCTTAACTTTCTCCACCATTTCTTAGACTATTTCAGAACCTATAAGTTTTCATTCCCTAACATCATCCCAAAATGTAAGTGTTTTTCACCTCATCTCATAAATTGTTTCATAGGGAGACATTTGGATGCTCGGGTGGAAACTGTTATTGTAAGAGAACATGGTCAGAGAGAGATGTTGGCCTCATCATCCTTTGAAGTCGATTGAGCATTCCCTAAATAGGTCCTCATCTGTTTGGATAGTCTATTATAATTGGCTCTCAATTTGAGGGTGATAATCCATACTGATGTTTCGCTCAGTTTTTATAACATGTTGGAGACTTTTATAAAACTTTTAGGTGAATCTCTTTTCTTGATCGGACATAATAGATAGTGGTACTCTATGCATCCTTACCACTTATCTGATGAATATCCATTCCAATTGATACACTGAAAAATCCTATCAAATTTCAATGAGGTGTGATTTTTTTGAAATACAATCCATGATACACCAAACAACAGTGTTTCCCTATGATGTATTTAGATGTTTGGTGATAAAGTCCATGGTGATGTTTTTCCATTTCCATGTTGGTATGGGTAATGGTTGCATCATCAAATTATACTAACTCCTTTCAGACATCACCTACTGACATATTACGTACATTGATGTATAATAAACAATCTCTTTATTCTTGTTATCCCACCAATATTTTTCTCAATGATCTCGATAAATATTTTCTTTTCCAGGGTGAATGGATAATGTCGAACTAAGTGCATCATCCAATAGTTCCTTCTTAAAATCAAATTTTGTAGAACATATAGTCTTAGACAAAATCTAATAATTCATTCATCATTGACATTGAACACTGAGGAATTCCCTTTTATTATAGTTTCCACTTTATTATGAATTCCCATATCATCTTTTTGAGAAAACTTTAACCTTTCAGGAAACACATTTTAGAAATCATTTGTGAAAGGATTAATGATGCTTATTTATTTATAATTCCAATTTCCATCCACTTAAAATATAATAAGATCAAATAATTATTAATTCTCATTGATTATAGAATTTCTGGATCCTTTCTACATCGAGAATCCACAACTTTTTTCACTTTCCTAGGATGGTAGTGGATTGATCAGTTGTAGTGCTTGATGAGATCTAACCATCTTCATTGGTGAATATTCAACACTTTATATGTGAATATATATTTTATACTTTTGTGATCCATATATATTTCACACTTCTCCCCAAAGAGATAATTCCATAATATTTTCAATACAAATACTATAGCAACCAACTCCAAATCATGTGTGGGATAGTTTTTCTCATGAATTTTCAACTTCCTTGAGGAATAGGAAATGAATTTGTGATTTTTAATCAACACATATCTCAATCCCTTCTTAAAATCATCAATGAAAATTAAAAATAGTTCCTCACTTGTGGGTAGTTTGAGAAAAGGAGAAATGATAAGCCTTCTTTTTAACTCTGTGAATCTTTATTCACATTCATCACTCTAAGAAAACATGACTTCATTTAAAGTTATCTTGGTAAGATGGTTTTAAAATAATGAAAAATATCATACAAATCGATGATCATATCCATTTATCCTAATGAAGATATGGATATTTTTATGGATGTTGGCCTCATACATCACTCAATTTGTTTGTATTTGAAGGATCCATAGATATCTCATTTCTTATGACAATATATCCCAATAATTATACTTCATTCAATCAAAACTCACACTTATTATACTTTTCATAGACCATATCCTTTCAAAAAGCCATTAAAATAGTGCTTTAATGATCTCCATGATCCTCCTTAGTATTTAAATATATTATAATATCATATGTAAAGACTAATATGTCTTTTTTGAGATAATATCTAAATACTCTATTCATCAAGTCCATAAATATTGATAGATAATTACAGAGTCCAAATGGAATCATTATGAGCTCATAGTTCCCATACATCATATGAAAAGCTGTCTTGCGGATATAATCCTTCACCCTAACTTGGTAATATCTCGAATTCTTGTTCCCATAGGATAAGTATTAAGATCCACATAGCTGATTGAACGAGTCATAAATCCATGTAAAATGATACTTCTTATTTAACGTGATCTTGTGGAGCTCATGATAATCAATGAAAAGGTGCATTGACCAATCCTTATTCTAGATGAAGTAAAATGGTGCAACCCCTAGATAAGTACTTGGTCATATGAATCCTTTATATAGACTCTCCTGTAGTTGTTTTGTTAGTTCCTCAAGTTCCACAACAGCCATCCTTTATGGATTTTTGGATATTGTATATGCCCTTGGAAGCAGTTTGAATTTAATTTCAACCTATAATCTAAGAGGTAGACTAGGAAATTTATTGGGAAACACATCAGTGTATTCTCTCACTGTAGGCATGTTTTCAAGGATGATATTTTCCTTAGACTTAATAATTCAATCTAGATATTCTTTCTCATATGGAGATAATATCCATTCTAGAGATGATGGTGATAAAAAAGATACATCCTAATCCTTTCACTTTTATATAATCAAGGTTCAATTATCTATATGGAGAGTAATTTCATTCTTGTAGAAATTTTTGTTGGTTCTAGGTAGGAAAATCCAATCCTTGCCCTAAATTGCGTCAAATTCCACCAAAGAAAGTATGAAAATGTTCAATGTGATGTTCCACCCACAAAAAATGATAGGTGAGGATTTGTATACATGGGAATTAATAATTTCACCATTTACCATTTTCAATGACATATCTACTTACATTCATTGTGGCGGTGCTTGAATTATTCTACTACACTTTCGAGGTATAAAGGAATTCACAGAACTATGAATGATAACACTATATTTCACTTTTTGATTCTGGTTTTAACCATTTACATTATCCTAAGAAGGATTACGGATGATGATTTTGAAAAGTTACACACATAAAGGGGAATACAATGACAATAAATGGATATGTTATATATGATATGTGTTTCCATGACATATTCATTTCTAGGATTCATACTATGTAATCCATGGTCTATTTAATAAACTATTTTCATATAAGAATTATTTTTTCTTTGTTCCTTTAATAATGTATTATAATGAGCTTATAAATTCACCAAAGAATATCTATGGAAAGTTTCAAACCAAGTGCATAGTATGGCCCTTTAACGTGTAAGAGATTAACCCAAGTTAGGCCAAAAACATATTTTTGGAGTTTTTATCTCTACGTGACTCTTTTCTCGAACCACGTCCAATTGTAGTATCCATAAAGGAATTCATTTTCATGATATACAACTTTATTTATTCTTTCCAAAATTTAGGGGTGTTTTATTTCACTCTATATTATACGTAAGGGTTTTCACTGCTGTTTTCAAATCCTAATCTCTAAAATAACTAATCCAATCCTCTAATATAGACTATAAAAACATTTCTCTTTATTATACATTAATTTGTCATTTAATAAATAAAACATCACTTAATAAAACCCATAATATTGAGAGGTCTTGGTTATTTTTGGAAATTGTTACACTATTTAATAAATTAAAACATAAAAAGAAACATCTTTATTGAAAATTTCATTAACATGACCAAAATGTTTCTTTTTTTACTTAACACTGCATTGGATAACCTGAGGACAAACATAAGAAAGGCAAGATCTATAAAGACCTGTAAGGGGATAAAGAAGGCATAACATGAGTAACAAAATACATGTTAGTTAACAGTAATGTCAACGTAGAAAAAAATGAACATGAATAATAAGGAATGAACAAGCATGATAATCATAACATGGGATATTTAGAAACAACTGAACACATTACATCACAAATAGATCAACGATAAACCCAATAAGACCCCATGGTGGAAATATTCCAATAAATTAATTAGATAAACCCATATCCCAACATAATATATCATTATACTAAACATTACCCATTGTATTAGAGCACTGTTAGGGTGCACCCTTTAGAATCATTTCATTCTCATGCTAAATTGTTCCACATAGATCATATAACATGGATTCATTTGAAATAATAATTTATTACATGATTAGAGAATGTAAAATATATTCATTTAAGTCCTAGATAAATAAGTATATGTGTATAAAGGTGAATATCCTTGATAGATAAATGGGTATGGTATTCACTACACAAATATTTTGGCATGAAAAATCTTGGTGCAATTTCTGCAGCATAACATCGCCATATAAAAATTTATAAAAATTGGTTAATGGGGGTAAAAAGGGATATCATAATTTAGAAATGAAATTTATAATAAGGGTTATATTTAATAATCTATACCAAATTTTCAAAAATAAAATTACAGGAATTAACATAAAATGAATCCTTGATAGAATATGAGGATGGAAGATTCCTCACGGAATTTTCACATAGTAACTGTTTGGTAAGGGTAAAAATGAGACAGTTTAAATGGTCTATCAATAAAATAAAATTAACTAGAAATTAAGGTTATGATAATAATATAATTAATACATAACTAATTGAAATTATATAGTAAAATTTCATAAGAAGGTTCTTGAATTGAAGAAAAGGGAGGAAGGTGAAGATCCCTTACGAAAATTCGGCATAGTAATAGGTGTACATAAAGGTTCATAGGAGTGTGGAATGAGAGTTATAGAGAATCTCATAATCTAAAAATAAAAAGGAATGTAAGGTAGTTAGTTATTAATTTATCCCAAATTATGAAAATGGATATTAAAAAGGCATATCATAAATGAAATTCTTGATAAAAAGAGGAGGAAGAAAATCCATTATTAGAGTGTGTCACTCCAAGGGCATGGTAGGGGATTCTTGAAATTTTGGGGGAACCTTGAGAGGGATATAGGTAGTTGAGGTAAATAAAATTATGTTCTTAAAGGAGTTTGAGTGTAGATAAATGGGATACTTAATTGGTTTATATAAGAAAAAAGTGGGATTGCATTATTATTTTGGTTTTGGACACTATATAATAAAATATTCAAAAAAACGAATCATCCCATGGGTTATTCATATGGTTTATGAAAAAATTGTTGTGGTATAAATTATTTTATTAGTACAAGGAACAAATATAATAAAATATTACTCTTGCTTATTTTTAGGTGAGTCACTCATTCATTGAAATGATTTTAAAAAATAAAAATATATTATAAGTCTTGTAGGATTCATTAAGGCATTATAATTTAAATAAAATAAATCTAAAATCAAATTATATTAAAGTAAAAACATAAATTTGTCTGAGGAAACATTTAATACTATTTATTACATCACTATTGGGCTATTATAATGTTATAAAATACACTGTATATTTATATGTTTTTAATTTTGATGCAAAAATTAAAATATCTCATAAAATTATGAAAAATTAACCCTTGTATAATTTCAACATCATGATTCGAAAAATAATATTCATTTTATTTAAGTAATTTTATAAATAGGATAATTTTTACTATTAAAATAAAAATTTTCTTATTTAAAATTGATAGGTTTCTAACAATAAGAGTTTTCTAACCCTAACAAAAATTAAATTTGACTTCATAAAAAATAAATGATAATTTATAATAATATTTTAATAGAATATTTTTTATTTTTAATATACATTAACCAATTAAAAAATATTTCGTAATTTAATTATATTATTAACCAAAATAATATTTTTCCTTTAAAAAACATTTACAAACTAAAAGTAATGTAATGAAAATATATCCTTTATTCTATAAAAAAAGTACATATTACTATTAATAAGGTTTTAATAAATAACAATTTATCACCCTAGCATATGACCTAAGAGTAAGGTGTGTGATGGGGGGGATTTAATTGTAGAGACCCAAAGCTTGACGTACATAGACCTTAAATTACTTTTGTTGAATAATTAATACATAACAAAAACAGAAACACAAGGATCATAATAGTTTAGTATCTTTGGAAACTCAGAATATAAACTTCTAATCATGTTGAAATATCTTCAACAACTCCCATAACGATATTTCCCTTTTTTTTTCTTTACCTAAAACCTTTCTTTAAATCCTGGGGAAGAGAAAACATATAAAGGGTGAGCTCAAATGCTCAGTAATGGAAAACATAGAGAACATAAAACAATCCATAACATTTGAAAGCAAAAAATTGAACATAAATTTTAAACATCAAAATCTTGAGCAAAGACATAAATCGGGGAAGTACGTAAGGAATATATCATAATGGAACATCAACCATGATAAAATATAATCGGATTAAAACATGTAATTGTGCCAACCATTTAGCACATGTCATGATTTCCATAGTATCCAAGGCATTGCTGCCAAGACCATCTTTGTGGACAAAGTCCCTTTCTGAATCGAGTTCACTCCTCATTTCAATCCTGTAACACTGAACCAGATTAACTTACCGTTCCAGCCATGTCTATCTCATGAGATATAAATCTTTACCCAATACATTGGAGGGAGATATAGGTCCCACCCATCTCATAATGAAATCCTTCTTACTTTTGCCACAATATAAACATACATCATTCATAATAACCCAATAAATAAAATGGTTTTCATAAAAATCATCCCATCATCACATAATCCATAAAAAATAAATGGATATCATTTCATAATAAGAAAAGTTAAACCATGTAAATCATATAGACATGATACTTGAAACATACACATATGAAATAATGGCATCTTAGATGGAAAATGGTTATGATAAATCATTTGAAATGAATTCTTGAGGAAAATATCCTTTCTTCTTCAAAATCAATTTATTTTCACAAAACGTCATGCAATTTTTAAATAAATGCATTTTTTTAAAATATCCATGAAATATTTTAGAGGAATCTTCCTGAAAATAAGGCTTTCTAAAACCGTAAAAACTTGTTCGTGCTATATAAGTAAAAAAACATTCTTCTCGTACTTTTTCCTGAAAAGTCAAAAAGTGCCTCATAACGTAAACAAAAGAAAGATTCCATACATACCATGAAGTAAAATTCAAGAATGGGTAAAAATGGAATTAAACATACATGAAAACACTTTTATAAAACATGGACATGGATGACAAAAATAACCCCAGTAAATACTTACGAATAAGCAATCTCAGATAAAAATGAGATTTGAAAAATTATCCCTTACCTTAGGTCGGATATGCTTCATACATATCTGAACCTCCTGTATAATGATTTAAATAATGTCATTGACTTATTACAGAATCATATTCATTGTTATGATATCATATATGGTTCACTTATTACTTTATATTACCCGTTCTTTTGTAAATTCCATGTCAAAGAGCGTTTTGGGTAAAATCGTTTCATTTGTCTTCCGTGTTTTGACTTGTAATTATTCATATGATTACATAGATAATGATTACTTAATTCCATAATATAAAACATAATTTATATATAATATATATTCATAATATACATATATATATATAATAGATCTATAAATGGAAAGAAATACACCATTCATGGAGACGGTAGGTCATACGTATGCATGAACATTGTTTTCATTTCCTCATTGAATTGAATGGAATTAATTGGATGAAATAAATAAATATATAAATAAATCAAGTATCATTATTATGTAATATATTTCATGATTAATTATTATATATACTTTATAATCATTTATGAATGGTTAATCATTGAGAATGAATCTCATTGCATCGTGGAGACGGTATTCCGTATGTAGGCACGAGCGATGATATCGTTCCCATGATCGTGGAATTTTATTGGAGTGTATGTATACTATAACAGAATCAATATCACTTTACAATAATCATATATAGTTATTATTTACACCATTATACCCTTCCAAGTAAGGTGGTGGAGGAAAATAGATTACACAACGGCGTGGAGACGGTATTCTGTACATACGCACGTGCGGTAATTTTGTTTTCCGTAGGATGGATAGATGGTGAAATACGGTTGTTTCATAATTATAATAATATATCAGTATATTGGGGATACTTATGTTATTACATCATAATGAAACAACCTAAGTAGATGAAGTGGAAGAAGAAATAATGTTGAAAGAATCGGTAACAGACATTACCTCTTATTTGAAGCGCCTCTTTGAGACCTCCACTTAGGGCACTAAAATTGGCCTTTGAAGAAGACCAGGACCTCTAGGATGTTTCTAGGGAAGTTTAGAAGAGAAGTTTCCAGGGTTTGTCCGAGCTTCAAAGCTCAAAATGGTGTGAGGAAGAGAGGGAGGAGGTGCACTTTTATAAGGGAAGAGATGGGCACCTTAAGAAATACAATAAATATTATTTTATTATAAAGTCATATTCAGTTTTTAATTGCTCCAAATTGAGTTATTTCTAAGCTAAGGTGGGGATGGGTAGAAATCCTATCATCGAATAGAATTTAGACAAGTTTAGGTTTCTATTTTAACCTTATCATTTAGATTTAACTTTAAGTTAAATAATTTTTCTTTTACCGTGACATCTTGTTTTCTTACACTATAAGGTTAATAAACTTACTATAACAAGCCAAACGAACCCCAAGTTGTTTATTATTATTATATATAACCTTATCTATGTAATTTGGATGAACCTTATATTTTTAGGAATAAAATAACATTTAATAAAATAATATTTGTTTTAAAAACTATTTTATGTCAATTTTGACACTATTTGGTAATTGATTTTTGTGAAAATCATAACAGAAATATTAGTTCTATGAATGTTATTTAAATAAATACTAACATTTTATATTAACATATAAAATAATTGTAATTCATAAAAAGTCTCAAATTTTATTTATTTGGGTATTTATAACATAAATTATGTCAATATTTCATTAATAATATAATTACTGTATCATCATTGTGTCATAAATAAATTAAATTATTTAAAGTCTAAAAATCACAAATAAAATAAGATTATGTAGGAAATAATTTTATCTTTCTAATTAATATTTATAGTCGAATTTATCTTATGTATAACCCTATATTAAAAATGATTTAGTTATTAAACATTGATTTTATCTATTTTAACCCTTCTTTAAATAAATTATTAATAAATGTCCTAATATAATCCAAGTGGGCCTAAATATTCATATTTTATTCCTAAGGTTGTTTTTGGTCGAATTACACTTATCCAATTGAATTAGGAAATGTGTTAGGGCAATAATAATATCATTTTTACCCTTAATTACCTTATTTACTTTTAACTGTGGTAAATAAAAGTAAAAAGTTACTATTCATCAAAAATTATTTTCATCTCATTGAACCACATTTTACTTATGGACATCAACCGTGTCTCTCGGATTTTTGAAATTCCATTCACAAAAGTGGTAAAATTATGTTTTATGTAAATTTGAAAATTCTCCTATGATGTGGGTAAAAGACGGTCAAAAGTTCAATAAAATTTTTATATATTTAAAATTATTATAAAATGAATCCAATGAATTACATTGAACATATATAGGTATTATGTGATAATTTTGACCTCAAATAAATTTAAATAAAATAAATAATTATTTAAATAAAAAGACGGTTTTTAAATAGTAACCTAGTGTATTCACTATTCATCAAAAATTGAATTTTTCAGAAAAATACCAAAATTTCACCCTAGGCTAATTTTGATATTCCGAATCCAAAAATAAAGTCCATTATGAAATATTAAATTTAAAAAATTTCAAAAAGTGGTTATTACTATTCATAACGGCTAGTTTTACTAATATTTTAATAGCATATCGTTGTTTAGTGAAACTCAGTATTGCGTACAACACACGCTATCGAGGAAGGTCGTGATTACGTGTAATGCAGCCAAGTTAGGGTGGCGTTTTGTGCAAGACTCTTTTGTTGTAGCATACAACACAATACATCAATAATATTAAAAAGAATATTTTTCATAAAATCTCCTGGTGTTACATTCTACCCCCCTTAAAATGAATTTCGCCCTCGAAATTCGTCGGGGTAATAAATGGTTTACTACTCAAAATGTTCTTTAATAGAAACCCACATCGTAAAAAGGAATACCAAAACCAATCTTTAAAAACTAAATTATGAAACATAATGGTTACCCAAATTAACTAATTACTTGGTTTCCACATAGGAGAACATAGGCAAAAATATGGATGTGGAAGAGAAACCTAACCATCATGTTTTGATGGAGAGTGGTAGAGAACATGGCTATGAAAAGGCCAATAATCACAAAGCCATAGGTTTTTGATGATCTAAGGTATCATCTGATTCATCGGATACAAGGGAACTAGGACAACATTTTTGGTTTTCAAGATCATTTCCCTAATGTTGATGAAATAAAAGAAATACATACATGATTTTGGTACAATTTCACTGTTGTTTGGGAATTGAACAATTTCCGCTTCATCCCGTAAAGAAATAAAGTTGAATTTGTTGTTCGTGATGTGTTAGCAGATCATGTGATAGAATGATGGGTCATTCCATCTGTTTCAAACAAAAGGTTAGAAAAAGTTATAAGTCCATCTTATGTTTAGATTAATCATATATGGTTCCAAAAATTAACTTATACTTCATATATCATACCGCTTTATAAAATAGAACTAGTTTCTACTAACCAGGGACTTACTTTAGGCCAGTGGTAGGAGATAAAGGCCAGTCGCACTTCGGTTGTGGGTTCGATTCCCACAGCCTTGTCCAACGCGATGGGCTGTCGCTCGCCCTGCAGGTTGTCCTTTTTCTAAAACTACATTACTATAACATCCCATCAATAATATCGAAAAATGTTCTATCCTTAAAAAATACTAACTTATGTCCAACATAATCCTTTCCAATCTTTAGGCTTATCCAAAATACTGTTGTCCAATCTCATATTATAGTGAAAAAGATTACCAAAGAGTTCATATAACAAGCATGTTAAAACCATCATTGATCTCCATATATCATGAGATATGTCTTGTTGGTAACATTCCAAACATTCGAAGGCCTTAATCATGTATTCTCTTGAAAAATGAATACCCATTGAATCTTAGTGAAAACATGAGTGCTGTCAAAATTTAACTCTTTTCACATACCAAAACCTCAAACCATGATATAACTATTTCCTTATATCAGTCATGAGGTAATGAATATTGTCAAAATTTTCATTTTCTCCTTATCCCTTCATTATGCACATATCATCCTTTTTCCAAAAATATCTCAATCACTTTCCATGGTTACCGGTACCATAAAATTATTGAAAACCACAATAGACCAATACATAAATATTCCAATATTCCATGATACTATATACAACATTATTTTGTAATCCCATTACATAAACACTTAATCATTCCAGCACATCGTTGTCATATTCAACATCGCCAATAGTGATCGCATGTGACATCCCTTTGTCCTTTGCCTTAAGTGGTTTCCCATATCAGTCATCACTAACCCTTGGATTAGGGCATTTATTAGAATAATGCCCCATTTCCTTGCACTTGAAGCATTGAATTGTTGGTGGTGCGTTCTATGCAGTCTTTTATTTATTCACATTATTAGAAACCCTTTTTCCATTACATCGACACTCAGCTGCTCGATGACCTTCTTTTCCACACTTAAAAAATTTTGTAGTCCCTTTAAAACAATCTCCACCATGCTTCTTTCAACACTTTGAGCATAAGGAAACATTCATCTTATTTTCACCATTATTCTGAGATTTATCCTTGAACTCCTTATTTTATTTCTTGTCAAAACTATGAGATGGATAAGTAACACCAACTTCCATTTCTACCTTGATAGCACAATGCACAATTTCTTCATAGCTACTGAAGTATCTTATATCTAACGTCGTTCGAAGATTTGGTTTTAATCCACTGAAGAATCGATCAACTTTACTTTCAGGTTGGATGATAAAGCCAGATGCATACCTTGCAAGCATTGTAAAATTTTCTTCGTATATACCAATAGATTCATCATCCTTTTGCTTTAGTTCAAGATACTCTTTATCCATCTTTTTTCGAAGAATACGAGGGAAGTACTTATTGGATAATAAGTCCTTGAACTCTTCCCATTCCATGGACTCAATTTCAAATCTTGGCCTCGTATTCTTGATAAGATTTCACCAGTGATCAGCTTCACCTTCTAAAGGATATAATGATAAGATGACTTTATCATATTTAGAACATTGAAGAACTGAAAATATCTTTTCAGTTGTACTGATCCATTGTTCTGCAACAAGTGGATCAGAAGACCCACTAAAAGAAGGTGAGTGTTTCCTCATGAAGGACTCAATAGAATATTGTTCCCTTCTATTCTCATTTGTAAGTCCAGAATGATTGATATCTTGTGTAAGTATGGCAATAAGATTTTTCACTCCATCTCCCATAACGTTTGTTTGTTCAGGAGGACAATCATTTCATCGTCCCTTACATTGATCAACACGGTTCCTTCGGGTTCCATCCATCGTCTAAAACACAAAAAGAATAGTATGAGAGGCAAAAATCATGCTAGGGAAAAAACATAATAATGGGGGAGTACCTTCAATATATAACATCTTAGGTTAAATTATAATATTGTTACCATAGTTCTAGGACTATATCTTATACGTATTCTTATCCTTAGGGACATCCCTAGACATACCTTATAAATATCTCTAGAAATCTCACTAACGTTTTCGCATCCTAGTTTCCAAAGGTTGACTAAACCTTTCCTCTGATACCAACTGTAGAGACCCAAAGCTTGACGTACATGGACATTACATTACTTTTGAAGAATAATTAATACATAACAAAAACAGACACACAAAGATCATAATAGTTTAGTGTCTTTGGAAACTCAAAATATAAACTTCTAATCATGTTGAAATATCTTCAACAACTTCCATAACAATCTTTCACTTTTTGTTTCATTCCTAAAATCTTTCTTTAAATCCTGGGGAAGAGAAAACATATAAAGGGTGAGCTCAAATTCTCAGTACGGGAAAACATAGAGAACATAAAATAATCCATAAAATTTGAAAGCAAAAAACATGAACATAAAATTTTAAACATCAAAATCTTGATCAAAGAGATAATTCGTGGAAGTACGTAAGGAATATATCATAATGGAACATCAACCATGATAAAATATAATGGTAGTAAAACATGTAATTGTGGCAACCATTCATAACATTTCATGATTTCCATAGTAGCCAAGGCATTGCTGCCAAGAGCATCTTAGTGGACAAAGTCCCTCTCTGAATCGAGTTCACCCCTCGTTTCAGTCCTGTAACAGTGAACTGAATTAACTTACCATTCCAGCCATATCTATGTCATGAGATATAAATCTTTTCCAATGCATTGGAGGGATATATAGGTCCCACCCATCTCATAATGAAACCCTTCTTAGTTGTGCCACAAAATAAACATACATCATTCATAATAACCCAATAAATAAAATGGGTTTCATAAACATCATCCCATCATCACATAATCCATATAAAAGAAATGGATACCATTTCATAATAAGAAAAGTTAAACAATGTAAATCATAGAGACATGATACTTGAAACATACACATATGAAATAATGTCATCTTAGATGGAAAATGGTTTTGATAAAACATTTGAAATGAATTCTTGAGAAAAATATCCTTTCTTATTCAAAATAAATTTCTTTTCACAAAACGTTATGAAATTTTAAAATAAAGATATTTTGTTGAAAATAGTCATGAAATATTTTGGAGGAAGATTCAGGAAAATAAGGCTTTATAAAACTGTAAAATTTTGTTCATGCTGTATAAGTTACAAAAAAATTATTCTCGTACTTTTTCCTGAAAAGTCAAAAAGTACCGTGTAACGTAAACAAAAGAAATATTTCTCACATACCATGTAGTAAAAGTCAAGAATGGGTAAAAATTGATTTAAACATACATGAAAACACTTTTATAAAACATGGACATGGATGACAGAAGTAACCCCAGTAAATACTTACGAATAAGCAATCTCGGATAAAAAGGAGATTTGCAAAATTATCCCTTACCTTTGGTCCGATATGCTTCGTACGTATCTGAACCTCATGTATAATGAGTTAAATAATGTCATTGACTTATTACATAATAATATTCATTGTTATGGTATCATATATAGTTCACTTATGACTTTATATTACCTGTTCTTTTGTAAATTCCATGTTAAAGAGCGTTTTGGGTAAAATCGTTTCATTTGTTGTCCATGTTTTGACTTGTAATTATTCATATGATTACTTAGATCATGATTACTTAATTTCAGAATATAAAACATGATTTATATATAATATATATTAATAATATACATATATATAATAGATCTATAAATGGAATGAAATACACCACTCATGGAGACGGTAGGTCGTACGTACGCATGAACGTTGTTTTCGTTTCCTCATTGAATTGAATGGAATTAATTGGATGACATACATATATATATATATATACTTAAATACAGTATCATTATTATGTCATATATTTCATGATTACTTATTATATATACTTTATAATCATTTATGAATGGCTAATCATTGAGAATAAATCTCTTCACGTCGTGGAGACGGTATTCAGTACGTACGCACGAGCGATGATATCATTCCCATGATTGTGGAATTTTATTGGAGTGTATGTATACTATAACTGAATCAATATAACTTTAAAATAATCATATATAGTTATTATTTACACCATTATACCCATCCAAGTAAGGTGGTGGTGGAAAATATATTACTCCACGGCATGTAGACGGTATTCAGTACATACGCACGTGCGGTGATTTCGTTTTCCATAGGATGGATAGATGATGAAATATGGTTGTTTCATACTTATAATAACATATCAGTATTTGAGTGATACTGATGTTATCACTCCATAATGAATCAACCTAAGAATAAGAAGTGGAAGAAGAAATAAAGTTGAAATAATCGGTAACGGACATTACCTCTTCTTTGAAGCACCTCTTTGAGACCTCCTCTTAGGGCACTAAAATTGGTCTTTGAAGAATACCATGTCCTATATGATGTTTCTAGGGAAGTGGAGAAGTGAATTAGTCAGGGTTTGGCTGAGCATCAAGGCTCAGAATGGTGTGACGAAGAGAGGGAGGAGGTGCCCTTTTATAAGGGAGGAGAGGGGCACCTTAGGGAAAACTAAAAATATTGATTTATTATAAAGTCATATTCGGTTTCTTAATAGCTCCAAATTGAGTTATATCGAATCTATGTTGGGGATGGGTTGAAATACTATCATCCAATAGAATTTAGACAAGTTTAGGTTTCTATTTTAACCTTATCATTTAGATTTAACTTTAAGTTAAATAATTTTTTTTTACCGTGTCTTATTTTTTCTTACACTATAAGGTTAATAAACTTACTATAACAAGCCAAAAGAACCCCAAGTTGTTTATTATTAATATAAATAACCTTATATAAGTCATTTGGCCGAATCGTAGATTTTTAAAAATAAAATAACAATTAATAATATAATATTTGTTTTAAAAAATATTTTATGTCAATTTTAACACTATGTGGTAATTGATTTTTGTGGAAATCAGAACACAAATATTAGTTTGAAAAAAGTTATTTAAATCAATAATAACATGTCATATTAACATATAAAATTATTTTAATTCATAAAAAGTCTCAAATTAAATTTATTTGGGTATTTATAACAACAATTATGACAATATTTCATTAATAATATAATTACTGCATAATCAATGCATCATAAATAAATTAAATTATTTAAAGTCTACAAATTACGAATAAAATACCATTATGTATGAAATCGTTTTAGATTTTGTAATGAATATTTATAGTCGAATTTATCTTATGTATAACCCTATATTACAAATGAGTTACTTATTAAACATTGATTTTAACTATTTTAACCCTTCTTTAAATAAATTAATAATAAATGTCCTAATCTAATCCAAGTGGGCCTAAATAGTCCTATTTTTTTTCTAAGATTGTTTTTGGTCGAATTACACTTATCCAATAGAATTAGGACATGTGTTAGGGAAATAATAATATCATTTTTTCCCTTAATTACCCTATTTACTTTTAACCGTGGTAAATAAAAGTAAAAAGTTACTATTCACCAAAAAAAAATCATCTCATTGAACCACATTTTACTTACTGACATCAACTGTGTCTATCGGATTTTTGAAATTCCATTCATAAAAGCGGTAAATTTAAGTTTTATGTAAATTTGCAAATTCTCCTAGGATGTTGGTAAAAACGGTCAAAAGTTCAATAAAATTTTTATATATCAAAAATTATTATAAAATGACTCCAATAAATTACATTGCACTTATATAGGTATTATGTTACAATTTTGACCTAAAATAAATTTAAATAAAATAAATAAATATTTAAATAAAAAGTCAGTTTTTAAATAGTAACCTAGTGTTTTCACTATTCATCAAAAATTGAAAGTTTTCAGAAAAATACCAAAATTTCTCCCTAGAATAATTTCGATATTCCGAATCCAAAAATGAAGTCCATTTTGAAAAATGAAATTTAAAATATTTCAAAAAGTGGTTATTACTATTCATAACGGCTGTTTTTAATAATATTTTAATAGCATATCATTGTTTAGTAAAACTCAGTATTGCGTACAACACACGCTATTGAGGAAGGTCGTGATTGCGTGTAATGCAGCCAAGTTAGGGTTGCGTGTTGTGTAAGACTCATTTGTTGTATCATACAACACAAGACATCAATAAAATTAAAAATAATATTTTTCATAAAATCTCGAGGTGTTAAATTCATGGGGTTGTTCGGTGAACATGTTTGGGGCCGTGATCTCATTGAGCTTGAATATCTATGGTAAATGGTTTCGATCATGATTAATTTGTTGGGTCTAAACACGGGAATAGTCTAGGGAAAATCCAAGAAATTATACCTCCCTTATAATATCCTATAAATGGGCTTCATAGGGTATGATCCCATTAGTTATGTTCATCACTTCCTTTGTCTCTGCCAAATGGATTTCTTAAAACCCTATATTTATACTAGTCATGTCAACATTGATCAACGTCTATATTATCAATGGTAAAGATACTTATCAGTAATTTAAATCTTACATGATATAATAAATCAAAATAAGTGTATGTGTTTTCAATATCCATAATACATTTAATTAAATCTAAAAGGGTAATTTCACTGTTAAATGTTCGGGTCGTTATAGTTAACAACTAGTCCAACACAACATCCCAAATCATTAGGATGCCATAAGGATATCCCATAGGCTATTGATAAACATTCCCTATAGGTTTCTCACATAACCAATGTTCTTTCACACAACCCCTTGACCATTTAATGGTTTTATCACCCAATCCCATATTCTGTACTACTAATCACTCAATCCAAAACTATGCTCGAACAACTCACACCATTTTCAATTTAACCAAGATTATAGCTCAAATATCAACCTTGCCAAGATGAATTATTTCAATAAACCGAACATTAATCTCTTATATCTACCCTCTAAGGGGTTAACCACATCTATCCGGAATTACTCAGCCACTTGATACCCAAAATCATAACAAATTAGGGGCAAGAAACACACCTAAATTCATGTTAGATCATATAACCACATATAAATATAGTAACATGGTAAGGAATTCCTACCTCAATTTTATAAATATTCTTGAAGTCATTCTCCCCAATTAAATCCCAGATAACTAAATCCCTAAAATAATCCCTTATCCTTTAAAATTAGTTATTATCCAAATGATACCAAGAAACTATGGTAAAATAAGGAATCTAGGGAGTGGCTGGTGTAATACATACTAAGATAGGATCATTGGAACCAAAAACACTTCCATATGGAAATGAGATATAAGGGAGGGCCTTATAAATCAATGAGAGGATCCAAAATTTTGTGATGTTAAGTTGGGGTCAATGGAGAATAAGAGAAGTGTAAATGGTGGTACAAGAGAGAAATTATAGATCATTCCAAGAAAACTACCCAGTGGATGGGTTGCAGTGTGACTATTCCTATCACAATGTAATACACCACTTCCAAATCATTGTTTCAATATGGTCCTCCATATCACTACACAATGATCCACTTAATAGAGTTCCCAACATTCAACATTCCAATATTGAGACATGACCTTGAGTCTCACACTACTATTAATCTATCATATACCAATGAAACTTACCTATGATTTAGAAATATCTTTGTAAAGGTGCTCGTATGAATGGTTTCATAATACCATTGGTATAGATATTATTATTCTACAACCTTTAACAATAGTTTGGAAAACCATTGGTATAGGTATGGCTTACAGAGACCTATACAAATCATTTGGTCAAACTATTGTTATAGGTTTCTTATACAAATAGTTTGACCAAACCATTTGAATATGTGACAAGATATTTATGTGTAAAAAATAATAATAATAAATATTTCAAAATTAAAAATTATTATATATCTAGGAACATATATATATATATATTTGAGTATATTTGATTAAAAAAGTCGTTGTAGTGAAGAGGTAATGTGTTTAGAAAATAACTTTGAGTATCTAGGATCAAAATTCGGTATTGGATTTTTTTCAATTGAAGAACTATACCAATTGTTTGATAATTTTCGGTACAACCAAATATACCATATTTTTGGTCAATATATTGGTATAGTTTTTTTTGAAAAATAATCACCCAATAGATCATCAAATCATTTTTATATGCTATAAAAATTAGTTGATAGATTATAGTAGTGGTTCCAAACCATTGGTATAACTTTTTTATAGTATTTTCATGTTTCAATGTTTTACATTTTTGTAATCACATGGCATAGACACACTAGTTGCATTTTTTTCCTACACTATCATAAAATTGGAACACAATAGCACCCACCACTACTACATGACCTCCTTCATACTATTGAATTCTTAGCTTCAGACATGCCCTACTACCAAATTCCAGACCTTGGGACATTTCCAACACCCTGTTCAACATAAACTAATCAAGATACCCATGATTAAAAGAAAGTAAAGAAAAATTAACCATGACATATTTTTGGAATAAAACACCGAAATCCAAGAATCCTATGAGATACATCTTAATCAAGAACCGCATCAATACTTGCACCCAAACATAACATAAAAAACATTAATTATATCATTATAAAAATCAATCATCTCAGCACCACATTATTATACAAGGTTTAGAACATCTCAGGGCACTAGGAAAAAATATATGAATCATGATCCCACATAAACTCCTCTACAAATTTGTGCCTACAAAAGACACAAATCAAAGGAATGATTAACTCACACAACACCTTGACCTAGTCATCTTGAATCTCACTTGGCCACTTTATTAATTATGTATCATCATATATATCCAAGTCTCTCGAATTAATGCCTTGATAATCATCATGAAGATACCAAAAAATATGTGACACGTAGGAAAAATCATGCATCTCATCTCCTTACATAGGAAGAACCAACCAATATTCTACATCACTAATACATGGGAAATTCGTCAAAATGTATACTAAATTAAGCATAAATCTTACTCCCACCACAAAAAACTTCACAACCCATGATGTGGTGGAGCCTTTAAGAATACATGATCTCCAACCACAAACTATAGGGGTCAAATTTTTAACTCCATGAATAATTATAAAATAATAACATTCTATTTTTATATCAAATGATACATGAAATACTAAGCTTATCTTGAATTACACGTAACCCTAAGAATTTTATGTTTGATGGTGTATTCAACATGAAACACCGAACATAAACGAATGATGATATATATTAATAATATAAACCTAATTTTGAAATGGAAGTTATGAAAAATATTAACTGAATTATGAAAATATGATGAATAATTTGGAGGTAATTAATTATAAAGGAATATAAAACCCTTTTGAAAATAATAAAAAATCTTTTTCTGAAAAAAAACTATTTCGATGCGCACATGGTTGTTTTATACCAATAAAATATACTAAAAAATATTATTGGATTATATTAACATAATTTATATTTAATATATTAAATATAATTTTTAACATTATTTCTATTTTTTCTAGATAATAGATAAAAATAAATTAATATTTGTTAAAAGTTGTATTTCTCTAAAAAGAATTGTTTGTTTCCATTTATAACGCACTTATTTTAAGACATGTTTTTTAAAATTTTATAATTTTTATCTCACAAAATGAATGCAATTTTTGAAATTTTAATATAAATATTATATTATGGTAATTGTTTTTGGTATTTGTGTGAAAATGTTCAGTTTTTGATGAATTGGGACAAATACAAAATTTAAAATGGAAAGTGTCTCTTCGCCTAAATTATTTACAAAGAAAAATTATATTTTTAATTGGTTTTAAATTAGATATATTTAAATAATACCTACATTGACCTAATATATTTCATTGGAATAATTTTCATATTTAATTTAAATAAAAAAACATTTTGAACTTTTAAATTTTTCACTTTAAAAACCTGCTTCCTCATCTTATCTGCGAGATTAATTTTAAATTAATTTCTAGAACTTATTGGAATTTAATTTGGAAAAATGGATTCCATATTTATAATAATTATAACATATGTTATGTAAAAATTTCAATATAATTTTTTCCAATGTTATTATAGAAAATTATTAAAAATTAGTTAGAGTTACTAAGGTAAAAATGAGTTTACATAGTGGATAAAATTTTATATAAGGTGTCAAATTATCAAGAACATTTTAAAAAGACATTTTATTGAAATATTTAGACCCTTGTGATATTTTTATTTAAAGTTATGAGTGTTTGGGGCACCTTTCATTGAAATTGACCCATATAATAAGTTATGAACCGAAAAGGACAAACAAATGTATCTTTATACCTTTTAATTTCTATACAGCCTTGTGGATAAGGAAAAACCACATAAGATCAATTATAATTATTATTTTGAAATATAAATTAATTTTTTTAATCAAAATAGTTTATCTAGAATTTCTAGAGATGATATATTTTCATTTAATTTTTAAGAAAGGCCAATTCATAGATGATTTAGTTAATGATTAAATAAAATAAATGGTACCCAAAATATAAAAAGTGACGTAAATATAATGCATTTTTGTGCTGCATTATTTTTTAAAATTAATATATCATAATACACATCTATAAGCTTTATATATTTTAATTCATTTATTATCATGATTTTTTGTAAATTTAAATTAAATATGTAATTTCAAATATTAAATTAATATCATTTCATTGTAAATGAAAGTAAATTAAATGATTTAAAATTTATAAAAATAATATATTCTTCAAATTTACTCTTAAATAAAAATAAATATAAAACATGTTCCATTCATAAAACAATTTTTCTTCTATAAGGAACATATTGAAACCTAATTAGTATATATAGTGTTGGCATAGTTAGGGTTAAAGTAGTGTTTTTTCATGTTACACGTGCTTCTGTTAAAATTAATTTACAACACTCATGGAATTTTTATTTTATAAATTATATATCAATTTTAAAATAATTTTTAATAAATTTTATAATAATGATAACATTAATTTAGTCTTAAATTATAAATTACCTAGTTTATAAAACTAGTTACTATGGTGAAAATAAAAAGTGTAAAATTGAGTAAACTTAAATAATAAAAAACAAAATGATAAAAATGCTTTTATTTTTCTATGTTCTGGGTATTTCTCAACCATAATTTATCTCCACTCCAATAGTTTTAAATTTTTGAAGCACATTAGGTAAGGGAGACCTCCCAATAGTGAATACTTTTGAGTATTTTCAAAAATGTCACTCATCCACTATGAATGGGCTCTCACTCTCCCCATATATACACAACACTTAATCCATTTAGATCATTAAAAATTACAAAAATAACTACCAAAATTCCATAACCTAATACCAGAGGCCATATTTTAGAATTAAATCCATCCTTGGAAGGTTTTACTATATACCAAAGGAAGATACCTGAAGAAGAGGTTATGCTCTTCAATAAGAATCTTCATTTTATTTCTATATTCACTTCCTTAAATTCTACTTATACCAAGATTATATCATAAAATAAGTATAATAAATAAACTGAGATATTTTTATGTCACTGGTATGACATAAAAACACACACACATCAATCAAATGAATTAAAAAATCATCACTTGCATGTACGGAATATTACCACCTTCTGCAACGATGTCATTCGTTTTTCTATTATCACCTATCACGGTTGGAAATAATGATATATATAATATTAATATATTATATATATGATATTTATAAAATAATTATACATATTGATTCATGATATCATATAGACTTTTCATATTTCATACCATAGATAATATGATAACGTCCATCATCTTTACTAAGGACAACCACCTTAGGAATCAATGTGATGTGTTTCTCACTAACATGTTACTTGGAGGGTAATAAGGGTAACTATAATTAATATAAATGATATAAATTATATAGTTATGAAATTAATTACATAATTATATATCTAAAAATTTAATATATCATTTTTATGACCATTTCACACACTGAAAAAGTGATAATGTCATTTGAGGAAAAGTGGCCTACCGACTCCTCGAATTGATGTGATTCCTTTTACATAATAAGAATATACAATTATATATAATAAAATATTGTAGTATTAATGATATAATGATAATTCTGTAAAGATAAAATATTTCTTATCTTTTTTCCATAATGATCATTGAAAAATTAAAACATTACTCATGCATACATAAGACCTACCATCTCCATGATCACAAATTTAGTTCATTTTTCGAAATAAAATTAATGGTTAGTTTTAATGGTGTGATTAATTTATTAATATTATATATATTTAATGATAATTATTCAATATATGTTTTATCAATTGACTCAATGTCTTTAGTTGGACTATCAAAGAAAATTTTGACACAAAAGTCAAATATGGTCAAAACATCCTCTTTAAACGTAATTGATTAAGTAGTTTTATATAACATGTAAATAAGGGATATAAAATTAATAATAAACATGAAAAATGTTCTCAATAAATTAAATAATTATCATATGTTTATTATTTAGAAATAAAAAGAAAAAACATGGTGTAAAGAGGCATATTTTTTCATGTATTTGTTTATTTATATAGAATTATTGCAAGTCTGTGAAAATTAACAGTGAGTGATTCTGAGGCCTAGTGTGCCTGGAATGAATTTATAAACTTTTCTTAAAGTACGTTCAGTAATCGCGTGGGCGGTATTTTCTATCTTTAGAACCGGTGCATGGATTAAATATCTGAGGGCACCATTGAATTTGCAGTGCCTAGATTCACTAAATGAAGGATTCACTTCGACCATAGTAGGTCTGGAGAAAAAGTAAGATTTTATAATTTTTATAAAAGAATAAAAAAAATAACTTTGTTATTTTTTTATTTATTTACATACAACTGAAAAGAGGAAACGTGGCACCAGTGACCTGTGAAACCATTAAATAGATTGAACTTTCAAATCCTATGTAATGACGTCGTTGGGAATTAGTATGGTTCTTAATTAATGAAACATCATAAATCCCACGAGCGTTAGACACCCTCCCACACTCTTATTTAAATGGATCTTGAGAGGAGGTATCAGCAATGCTTCACCAAGAAACAATGTGTGGACAAAGTTCCACGATGCCAAACCCTTAGAGGATGGAGCTAGTTCTAGTAGGCGGTGATGGGTGGCACTGAACCATGAATCGAAGGATGACGTACGAGTGGCGTCATTGGACTCTTGTTGTGGGAGAGACGAACTCTGACCCACTTTCTCAATCTCAGGCATTCTATATTGTTCTAGAGGTAAGTTTTAATTTTGGTTTTAATTCCAGAGTTATAGAATCCTATTTCCTCCCTCGTGTTGATTTCAAGAAAACATCTAGGGCAAGGGCCTATCAAACCCAGCCCAAACCCTCTACTACCTTGCTACCCCATTTAGTTTGCTGTGTAAGACCACTGGCGTGGCATTATAGGAATCATGAAGTGGGAGGGACCAAGGGGGTGGCCAGCACACTAGTTGATCATGAGGGAGGAGGAAGTGCACCCGCGCCGCCGGAGGAACCGACCACAGCTCGGCAGCCATGGTAGTAGGAGGAGGTAGTCAGAACACTGTTCAGCTGCAAAATAAGAGGGCGGCATGACCAGCGTGCTATCAGATGACATGGTCTGTGGCTCATAGCCGCGACAGACTGGAGGAGGTGGTTGACACACCGACCAGCCATGGGTGGCAGATCTTTGCATTGTCATGTACCCCGAGAGACAGAAGCAGGCGCAGACCGACCATTAAGGGAGGAAGGATCCTCTCTAGTGGGTCCCACATACCACCTGGCAGCACCACGTGGCACTGCTATTGCAGAATAAACTGAACAGCCCTCACGTCCGTTCAGGAAAACTGGGGATCACTCCCCCGGGTGGCAGCTAGGGCAGGCCCCGCCACAGTGGGCCGCTCCACCCAGCCATGGGTCACAACCCACAAGGACAGGTCACATTCCCAATCGGCTATGCCCCACTTGCGGGTCGTGTCGCCCCCTTGCGGGCCACTCCGCCCACTTACGGGACTGGGTTGCGCCCCCTGCGGGCTGGGCCGGACTACGGCCCAGCGGACTGAGCCCACCGCAACCCAGCCCAGTTAGGTCAGACCCAGACCAGGTTGGGTAAAACCAAACCAGGTCGGGTTGGCCCAAGATTGGATGGGTCGGCCCATGCCTGGTCAGGTCATGTCGGTCCGACCAGGTCAGATTGGAACCAGACCCAACCGGGCCTAGAAACACTTAATGGGAAATATCATAAGAACTAGACATACCTTTGTCAAACCGTCTAAGGATCTGGGATCCTTGGATCTAGAAAAGAATTTTAGTATACCACACATGAGTTTTGGAGTTAGTTTTAGTATTTTCTGGATGGATTGAACATGAATCCGACATAGCCCTTGGAACTAAAACGCTTATAACTCATAAACCAAGCGTCCAATTGATTCACCGTCTGTCGCATTGGAACCCCTATAACATGGTGGTCCATTGGGATACTCCTATGTGGAGCATAGTTGTAGTCGAGGTATGAATGATATCTCGATGGGAAGAATCTATGGAGCTGGAGAACACTGAGTGTGATGAATCTTGTGGTTGGTAGTAACATGAAAAAAACATCGATCCTAAGTGGGTTAACATCTATCAGATCTGGTCTAGGTCAGCGCTCAACTATCCTATGTGGGTTAGCATATACTGATCTTGTGTGGATCAGATCCCATCTGGGTCAACGGGGGTTATTACTTATCAATCTTATGTGGATCAGAATTAGTTCCTCTTAACAAAATAAAATGATATAGCTTACGACTAATCATATATACTTTTTTACATAAGTTATAACTAATTATGAGCTGATTATTTTACCTTCATGGTGTTATCTTCGTGGTGTTATCTTCGTTGTGTTACCTATGTGGTACTTCTATTTTCGTGGTGTTACCTATGTGGTACTTCTACCTTCATGGTGTTGTCTTCATGGTGTTACATGTGTGGTAATTTTATCTTCATAGTGTTACCTATGTGGTGATTCTACCTTTATGGTTCTACCTTTGTGGTATTCAACCCTCTTGTATCAGATGAGTATGTCCTAATATCTTAGGTGTATGTATTGGCATATAACTAAGTATGGTTGATGCCTATTGGTTCATGATTTGAGATTGAGGTATTGCATTGTGGTATTTTATTTGTGGAACTCTGGAAGACCTTCAGGGGGTATCAGGGTCCCTAATGATGATCTTTATCTCACCCCTACATGGCCTATTCCTGCACCTTGTTGTGTCTTGTGCATAGGACGGAAATCAGTGATTGAAGCTGAGGGAGCTGGGTCAGGACAGTTCTCAAAGGCGGACAATTTGGCGTGACGTGACGCATGGACTACTGGTTGTGATTCATACCTAAACTTCATGTAGGATCCTCTGAGGATGACCTAGGAGTATTGTTCACTTTTCAACTGTATCTTTACATTCCAGTAGTACTTGAACTTTTCATTTGGGCTTGTATTCCGTCCCCTTTACATTCATCACACTCTTACTATAGCAGTTTACTTCATTATTGCATCGTGTTGTGTTCTTAGACTATGTGTCTGTACAGGTTAGTAGAAAATGCCATCCCGTTTTTAGTATATTCCTTTCCGGTGCTAGTCGCCACCCCCGGGCCTATACAAGGCAGGCTAGGGGTAGTCATGGCATGGTCCCCAGGGGATGGGGTGTGACACATGGTGAATGAGATTCAAGGGTAGTGTTTTTCTTATCTCACTTTTATTTATGTGTGACACATGTCATATTCACCAATTATTTTTATTGGGTCATTTATATACTACCTATGAATGTATTGTAGTATTATTATACTTAAATTTATGTGTATTTACATATCCATTTTTGGATCTCAATTTTATGGTGTTTATTGTTTCAAAGATACCAAAGGAGAAATGTGTTTTATTCGAAATTTGTCTTCTTTAAGACATAGGTCATGTTATGAGTGTATATTATTTAATGAGGTGTATATACATCCCCTTTGACATGTAATATCATGAATTTATCTATTATGATGATATTTTATTTTATTTTAAATTTATTTGTGAGGTTTATTATTCAATTCTACCAAACTTGTAAGACTTTCATGTTACAATCTCATTTTTTATTGACATTGTCCATGATTATGTATTCAAAATTGAAATATTATAATTCTCTTTATTTCCTTTATCCTATGTTTATTATGTATTTTTTCAAGTAATTTTACATTTTTTACTCATTGATAGATAAAATATTTGAGAAAGTGTTTTAAATAAAATCCAACTTTATTTATCTTTTTTGGAAATAAATTTCTGTGCTTTCAAAAAATTGTTTTCTAAAAATGATTTTACAAGGTATTTTAATCTCATTTTAAAGGAAATGTATTTTAGAAATGTTTTAAATTATTTTAAAATATTCATTTATAAGTTTTCAATGTTATTTTAAAGGAAACATTTTTTCAAAATGTTTTACGATTTAAAAAGATACTTTCAATATGAAAATGGCATTTTTCTTAAAATATTGTTAAGGATATTTAAATAGAATTTCAATTAATAAACATAAAACATTTTTGTAACTTATACCCCACAATGGATATTGTTTAATGACACCATCCTCATTAATTCTCTAGATAGATAATGATTATTTTAAAGATATTGTTTGGGAACCTGTTTCTTTTACAATGGTTAATCATGTTTCAAAGAGATTGACATGAAACCTAATAATTTTTCATGGGTTCATGAGGTTATGAATGAACAATAGTTGTTAGTAGGATTTATATTGTGAACTTAAATCTCTTTGTTCTTTATTCATATTGTGATTCTTGGACATTAGATCTTAAACATGGGGTGGCCCAAAATAGTTATAAGTAAGGCCATTAAAGCTTTACATGGGGTGGCCCAGGTTGTGTTGTGTAAGCCTATTATAGCTTAAAATAGGGTGCACTAAATATAACTGGGTAATCCCATTACATCTTAACATGGGGTTTCATAGATAGCACTGGGCAAGCATGTTATAGATTAACATGAGGTGGCCTAGATAGTGACGGGTGAGCCCATTATATCTCAAATGGTGGGTATACAGAGATAGTTCTCTAATGCATTCGGTGATGATATTATTGTATATAGGATATATGGTTATTATAATTATTTTTTTTAAAAGGTTCTTATGAGAATGATGATCCAATATACAAAAAATAGTTTTAATTTCTTGTTATGGGTTTATAATGTTTCTCTTGATCAGTATTGATTTCATCTGTAACAAGATTATTGATTATGATGACTATTTACTTTTCCATGTTTTTATATTTGATGATCTACATATTGATGGGTATGTGTTATTTTATGATTTTTTTATACAATATGATTTTTGTTCACAACCTTATTCACTTCTTACACTCATTGATGACTTTGAATTATTAATGATTATGTTTACCCTTTCTAAGAATTTATGCTCACCGTTATTATGTTTTCATCTTTCCATGGTTATAATGAAAGAGGTTGAATTAATTATGTATATAAGTTATTTTACAAGTATTATGTTGATGACCTAATCTGAAATAATAAAATTCTTGGTTAAATTAGGGAAATGATCATTTAAATCTGTGGGAGTTTATTATATTGGATTTTCTATTAATTTTCTAAAACTATAAACCAAAAAGGTCTATTTTTATGTAAGTGATACAATATTTTCTTTGGATGTTATAAGTTTTTATTGGTGAAATTTTTTCACCTTCTTCGGTATCAAATCCAAAAAAATGTAATGTCTATTAATTTTTTACCAGCTCTAGGAGTGTAGGTTCTAGTCTATTATAGTTTGTATCAGAGTACGGTTTAGATGAATTTGGAGATTTTGATTATTTCATGTGATATTATCTTAATATTTATGGATACCATCATAGGTCTATGATATTTTGGATGATAATATGTTCCGAGTTTTAGACACCCGTTTAAGGTTTTAAGCAATTAGGTCCGAAAGTGATTAATGACATTTTTTGAGATGTTTTACTGGGTTTAGGTATTTGTAACGCCTATGATAAATTGTAAGTGTTGTCTAGGGATGAATTATTTTTCATGTTTAAAGGAAAAAAATGAAAACTTGTATATTGGGTGACAACCTGTCACGTTCAACAAGGTGGTGGTGCTTGAACACTTGACCAAAGGATGATAAGGGTTTTACACCTAAAACATGCCCACATGATTTCCTAGTTAGAATGAAATTTTTTTTCGATAGGTAAATATTAATTATTATTTCAGAAAGATATGGGTTTTTATTTGAGTAATTATAGTTGACTTATCTTTGAATAATATATGATCAAATCCTTAAAATATTTGGGTTTCAAACATAGCGAGGAAATTATTGAAGTATTTAAAGGATAGTAATTTATAGAGTAATTTAGTTTTATATTTGTGTATTAAATTTAAATTTTGAATATTAGTGTATCATATGAAGGCTTATTAATTTTTATAATTATCCAACCATGTGATAACCATTTTTATTTTTTAAATTTACAAAGACAGATGGAATAGACTTATTATCCCATTTATGGTTATGTGGTATGTAAAAGTTTATTTTATTGTATCAGGCATTAAAAAATTATTCTTGAATAAGAATATTTTGGAGAAAAAGATGATATTGTGGTGGAATTTTAAAAAAGTATAAAATTATACTCATCAAGAACTACTAAAAATGATCCTTTAAGAGTTTTGGCCTTTATAAGTGCAACATTTTTAGTGCTGATAAAGGGTACCCTTTATCATCACTTTATTTTTAGTGCATATAAAGTGTAGCTTATATCAGGGTTTTTTAGTACCGATAGAGGTCCTAAATAAAATGAAATAATTGAACAAATAAAAATTAAAAATGATTAAATTTTAAAAATAATAAAAATATTATTAATTAAATAATTATTAACAAAAATAAAATAATATATATATATATATAAATTATAAATATTAATAAATTGTATATATTATATATATATGTATATGTAAAATTAATAAAATTAAATAATTAAACAAATAAAAATTAAAAATGTTTAAATTAAGAAATATTTTAAACATTTTATTAATTAAATAATTGTGGATAAAATTGAATAAATTTAATTTACATATATATAGATTATAAATATTAATAAATAGTATATATTAAATATAGATATATATAATGAATATATTGTACTAATTTAAAAACAAATAAAATGAATAAATTATAACAATTAAACAATAAAATTAAAGTGAATAAATAAAAAAATTCAAAAATTTATTAATGATTAAATTGTTAAGAAAAATATATAATTTTAATATATATATATATATATATATTATAAATAGTGGTAAATAATATATATTAAATATAATTATAGAAAATGAAACATGTAATAATTTAAAAACACATTAATGTCTTATTCGTTTTTATTGGTTTTTATACAAAGTTATTCGTTAATACATTTAATATAGAATCATATTCATATATATTTTTCTATATATATATATATATATCAATTCATATAATACATCCAAAAATATGATTTATATAAAACAAAATATTTATGCTAACATTAAATAAGCCATATATTTTGTGAAGAATGGTTTATAATTATAAATAATTAGTAATTACAAATTTTGACTAAATTCATCGAGCAATGAACATAATTGGATTTCGTTTAATTTTTCAATTTAACATATATCAAACATGTGTAAAATTTATTTCATATACATATACGTAATTGATGCATTTTTATATACAATGAACACACACAAATATTTATGTAATTAACATAATCTTATATAGAAATACATACACCTACTATTTATATAATTCTTTCAAAGTTTAGTATTAATTTTAGAATTTAATTATAACATGATGCATTTAATATATTATTATTTTAATTAGTAAATTTAATTTAATTATTTTTAATTTATTACAGTTATGTATTATTTATTCATTTTAAAAAATAATTTTGATTTTCTATTTTTTTGGAATTTAACCTTTTTATATTGAATATTTATATTTATTTATTTACAATTTTTAATATTTTCAATATTTATTCATGTTTATTTCAATATATATTTATATTTTTTTAATAATTTATATTTTAATTAAAAAACATATTAATTGATTCAATATTTTTAAAGTGTACTCATTTTTAGTTATTAAATTTCACCCATAATGAATTTAAGATTATATATTTAGTAATAATGTTAAAAATATATTTGTAAATAAATATATTTATAAATGGATATTTACTATATTTATAATTTTAGAAATTTATAATTATAAATAAAAAAATATGAATTTTTAAAAATATTTATATAATTATAAATAAATATTTATATATATTTAAATAATTATAAAATTATAATAAATTTATATATATAATGAATATATTTACAATATATATATATATTAAATATATATAATTATATAAATATATATTATGATATAAATATATAAATATTATTTTAAAAAATATTTAAATAAATATAAATAATTTTTATATATTTAAATTATTATAAAATTATAATAAATATTTTTCAATAATGAATATATTTTCTATATTTATATTTATATTTGTATTTATATTTATTTACTAAATATATTTATTATTAAATAAATATATATAATGGTATAAATATATGTATAAATATTAAATTATAATAAATATATTTATATAAGGATTACATTTACTATATTTTTATTTATTTTTATTTTTATTTTTTAAATATATATATATATAATTATATATATATATTTATAATTATAAGATTTTAATATATTTAAATAAAGAATATATTTTCTATATTTATATTTATTATTATATATTTTTATTAAATAAATTTATATAAATATATATAATGATATAAATTTTTCTAATTATTTAAATATATTAATAATTATAAATATATTTAAAAATTTATTTATTTACAAATATATTTATTTATAAAAATATTTATAAAATTATATATTTATAATTATAAGAAATATATATAGTTTATTTTAAAGTACATTTTAATTAAAAATATATAATTATATATTTAAATAATTATAAAATTATAATAAATATATATATATTTATAAAAATATATTTTTTAATTATAATTATAAATCATTTATTATAGAAAAGTTTTTAGCACTATTAAAAGTCCTCCTGAGCTATTTAAAGAACTCTAATTCACTTATTTTAGTCATGATATCTTAAGCTTTCACAGAAGTCCCCTGTTGTCGGTGCTTTTACTCCTTAAATCCAAGGCCCGAATCATGGCTTGAATGAATTCAAGATTTTGTGATATCTCTAATTTATCTTGGATGAATCAATGGTCAAATCCAAGTTATGTTATTGTCTCCTCATCCTCACTCGTTTATTATTTGTTTGTGTTCTACATAATGTTCTTTTGCGTATATATTTTCTAGTTGTTGGGAGATTTATTAGTTTCAGCATTTTCATTTATTTTTATTTTATTTGGTTCAATAGCTACTTGTTGATTTATTCTTCTTTATTTAAATCAATTTGGATCTCCTCTACATGGTATATCAAATCAATAATGTTGAAGGGATCTTTTATTTCTACCTCCATTTTTTCTCCATTTTTTACTATATTCCTCCCATGGATTAAAATGGATTCCCGAAGGTAAATAACTATTTTATACCCATTATAGATTCATAATTTTTTTGATGCTTCCTAATTAGGCCATAAATAGTTTCTGTGGAGATTATAACCTTATTTATAAAATTATTCATTTTTTATTTTAATGTGTTTTTGTAAATACATAAAAGGATCATTTTACAGAATAAGATGAATGGAAAATGTTTTTGGCTGTATTTTTAGTTTAAAAGGATGTGACCAATGGTTTAAGGGTTTTTTAAAATACTTTTTATGATTATTAATTTTCTTTGATGATAGGAATGATTGTTTTTAATGTATTGATACTAATTATGCTTATAAAGTATATTTACTACCTGGTTTTACATGATGATTTTCAGCCTTTTGGTAATGGATAAAAGGTTTCTTTAGTTTATAAGAAAGATGGTTTTGTAATAATATATTCACCAATCTATTTGGTAAATTCATGTTATTAATTAATTTAATAAATTTCATTATGACTTCATCACCCTTGTTAGGAAATCCTTGGGATATAGCTTTCTAGAAGTTATTTAACTTTTATGGGATTTCTATTGATTTTTTTTTATTTCTATATGATGTGATGAGTGGATATTTCTTGAGTAGGTGTTGGAGGTGAGATAATGTTTATTGCTTATGTTTTATTATGGATTTATAAATTTATCAACTTTTATTTTTTTTTCTCACCTCCATGGTTACTATGAATTGGGAACCTAAGGTAACTATGTTTGCGATCATTTGTGTGTCATGTTTTCTGGGCATGTTTTCCTTATTTCTTTTCCCAGACCTATAGTGATGTAATATCCATGTATTATCACCTAGAGTGTTAGGGATGTGATATCCTTATTTCCTTTTCAATGGTGTTGTTATTGATTGTAACCCTTGGGTTGTTGATTCTAATGTTATTTTTTTAATATTGTCACATGCTAGGATATAATGAGATTCCCATGAATATTTTTCATTTGATGATATTAGATTATATATCACCTCTACACTAATTATTTTTATCCCTTTTTACATTTCATGGAAAGGTTTTAGAAATTGAATTTCTAAGCATGAACATGTATAAATGAAAAAAGGCAATTAATTAAAGTACCTATGTCCAAACGTTAATTAATAGAATATATAATTTTTAAACAAGGAAACATGTTTAATGACCTTACACAATAAAAAATGAAAAAATATATAATGTGATAAATATTCGTGATGTTGTTTCTGTCTCACCCCACTTAATTTAATGAGAAAAATTATCTGCACCCGATCTAGCTAAACTTTCATTGAGAATTCTCAATTGCATTTTTTGATGCACTATCTAATCGACCTATCACAATTTCTAACTAACCAAAATCATCCCAAGATCTTATTAACACCCATAAAAATATAGAAACATGAAACTTGGTGTAACTTCATAGTTGGTTCCTTACCAGAAAACCCAAATATGCTATCGTTCTCTAACCCTTGATACTATAAAACCTACAATTAAACTCACACTTGGACAAATTAAAATCATACCAAAACCTAATTTTATGGAAAAACTTCATCTAAAACCTCCTAATATTTTTTAAAATGGTTTTTTTGTCATGAATTTTTGTAGAACACTCTTGATTTTGATTCTGAATAGATTTTATTGAATGTTAAAGCTTGTATTTGTGTCTTCTTCTGTGATGTTTGATGAAACTGAATTTTGATAAATGAATAGTCCCTTGGTTGAATTTTGGAAGAATCACATGAGAACCTCAGTATATAGGTTGGAAGTCTAGGACAATCATGATAGGATTTAAATTGTTAATTTACTACTATCTTTTGAAAAATGTTTTATTCATGTGAGCGTTATAAATGTTTTATGAAATGTTTAATAATCATTATATTCTTTAGAATAAGTGGTAGTGTACTTCGAATTTTATGAACATACCTATTTTAAATATCGGCTTTTAAAATGTAAAATTGGTTTTAAATGTGAAAGTGGGGTTTGAAATGAAAAAAAGGTTTCCCCTTAAAATAAACTTAAATTTATTCGATGTTTTAAAACTCATGAAGTGATTTCAAAGTGAACCTATAATATTTTAAATATTTCAAAGTGTACATATTTCTGTGGAAATGGTTATAAAATATAAATTTATTGTTAATTGTTTGTTATTATGATTTTATAATTTTTCACTTTTTTTAAAAAATAATTATCGAAAAGGGGGTTTATATACCATTAAGTGTTTTTAAAAACAAATTGCATGATTTTTATGTTGAATTATAAAAAAAATTCAAGTGGGGTTATAAAAATTAGAAAATAAAAAATTTAATATTTTAATGAGGTTTTGAGATGATATTTGTATTTTTAAAATAAGATGTGGTAATACAAATAGTTTTGGTCTCTTGAAAAGAGTTTTGTAAAGTGGTTGGTTCCAATATGAAATTTAAAAAATGTTCCTTAATATATTTTTAATTAATATCTTTCCCTAAAATTATTTTTTAATTCATAAAATTATTATTTAATTCATTATTGAGAAGCTAATTTATCTTTTTAATTAATTTAATACAAACTGTGGGCCTTTTCATTGTGTCTAAAATAACCGGGGAAAGGAAATCCAACATATGTTTACACTATGAGTTGTTGTCCTAGTGAAATAATTTTTCTATTCAAGGATTAATGATTCATATATACCTGATCCAAGATGATCATGTATCTCAACCCATTTAGAATGGAAAAGGGGTATGGTCATGGTTAACATGTGTTGTATGATCAGATCATCTATCAAAACCATTTTATCCTGAGAAATTTGACATATTTAGGAAACAAACTAAGAAATATTTTCTGGTGCTTCTCTATATCCCAAACCAAGTTATTTTGGATTTAATTATACAATATTCATCATTATTAGGTTTCGCTTCTGAACCTTTATTATTGCATTTTGTTTCTTAAGAATCATCCCCTTTCTCTTTTGGACATGCACTTATATTGCTTGAACAACTCTGAGAAATAGTCATCCCTTACCTAGTAATAGTGATCATTTAGGATGAATTCTGTGGATAACACCTACCATAGTAGATTAATTACATTACAAAATTCAATTACTCATTTCCTTCAAATCATATGGAAATTTTTCACAACAATCAAATATTGGGTTCGCTATATTAGATTTATCTATAACTTTCACCATTTATAATGAATATCTTATCTGTACTAATTTATTTTTTTTATAAAATATGAATATTTTATGAACCTAATAGGATGGTTATGAATCTAATATGGATGCACACTAATTGTATGAAAAAAATAGTATGAATATTTAGTTAGTGTGTTCCTCATGTTTTTGATGGAGCATGCATACAACCCTTCCCAAATTCTTTTTCTGAGTTTAAGTTGTTTTCATTTGAGAATAACTACTCCGAAACAGTTGTTAGATAATATTATTTGTCATGTAATTGATCAGAGATATAAAAATTGTACTAAACATGATAAAAAATGAATGTGAACACCTATTTGGATGATACAATAGTTTATGGATATTTTGTTAAGAATTCTAGTAGAAATGATGATGGAGATCACAAAGAATAAATAATAATGGATATTTAATATCATATTTATGATTTAAAAAAAATTGAGATGTAAAATAGATGTAAAAGGAGAAAATTTTATATTTAATGTACTAATTACACAGCATTGTTAGCTGTATTGATGTTATATTATTTAAAAGCTGGTAGTGTGTGGAAAAACACAATATTTAAAAACCTACTAGGTATCCTGAATGGTATAATAATAGAATAAAATGAAATTCCATGTCAAACATATGACACTAAAAGAATTATATATATAGTGGGAATAATCTCTAAAAAAATAAAAGATTGTTCAAATGATTGCATATTGTTTTGCAAGGACCACAACTCACTCATAAAATTCCCTAAGTGTGGAACAGACTGATACAAGAAAAATGAATAAAGTCCATTAAAGTTTGTATAGTAATTTCATATCATTACATAGTTTAAAAGATTATATAGATTCTAGGAAACTATAATAAAATTGACATGGAATACAGATACAATTATTAAATATGGGAATCTACGTCATCTAGTAAATTCTACTCAGAAGAAGAAAATTGATTATGAATATTCTGAATTTGGAAATGCGGTGATAAACATTCATATTATATTATATATATATGTAATAAACCCCTTCTGTCTACATATTATTACTCATAATACATGTCCCTTCATGTTAGTAAAATATAATTTTCCATTATGGTTATGCATGAAGCATAACTAAATTATGGTTTCTCTACTTCTATACGGACCAAGGCAACCCAATGATGATATTGATGTCTATTTTGATCCATTTATTTACAATCTCAAATTTATATGGGATATATGTGTTACAACATATAATTCTCATTTAAGGGTGGAATTCACATTAAGGGCCATGTTGTAAAGAATGATAATTGAATTTTCCACTTTATGGATATTTTTATGGCCATAGAATTAAAGGAATGATATAGAGTCCCATTTGTGAAGAATTTATACACATAGTTTTGTTGAAACATTACTTGAAGAATGTGCTTTTAGTACATCAAAAACTTTTTCCTCAAAGACATAAATAATAATCCTATTTGAGAAGATTCTATAAGAATACCAAACTATGTACCACACCATTTCCACTAATGTGCGATAAAATATTTGATAAAGTGAAATATGTTGACACAATTTTAAGAAAACGATTTCTAAAAAACCTGATGAAATAATTTTGAAGAAATAGATCAATGTTAATTGAATTACCCTATTGGAATTGTTTTGTATATGATAAATTTTCTATATTTCATGCATATAGTAAAAAATTTATTTGATAATGTTATTTTCACTTTAATAAATGTTCCTAAAAAATAACTCAAGGGTATTCTGTAAATTATTGAAATTAGGATAAGGGATTATTTGGATGTTTTCAACCATAAAAGGTTGAATTTTCATTCTCTAACAAGTTACACTCTATCCAGGCAGGAAAATTTTCATTTTTTTCGTTTTCCTTAGTGGTTTATAAGATCAAGATGGGTATTAATAAAATATCAATAATGTGATGTCAATGACTAATTTTATGTTATACGGATTAAAATAAAACAACTTTCATATTTTGATATAATATTTTATTTTCTTTTCTTTACGTTGAATTCTGCCTAATTTATTTCGGCATATATTAACCAGACTTTCTTTATTTTTCAAATACATATGAAGTAATGTCATGGACTCAAAAAAGTTTCCAATCGTGAATATGGATGTTTTGTTCATATTATGTGAATTAAATATGATTATCCCAACATCATTATTTTATATAATTATCCCCCTAATGGTTCACCTGGATTGAGAGGTTCAACTATGTGGTCTTTTCAATTATATATGGGTGTACCCCATTCAACGGTATATTAAATTTTGAAAGGGTATGTCAAGAATGTATGTAATATATAAGGTTGTATTGTAAAAACATATATTTTTAAAGAAGTTGTTTAATTTTGTACAAATTACATATCATATGTTTATAAAATTTATCTCCCAATGTCTCGTCATAGCGAACGACTTATGGGTGAAGAGATTTATGGAAGATTTCTTGTTAAAATTTCTATCACCAAGTGATATCAATTACACCATAAAATTTTACATAATACTGATGATATTGATCCATACATTGAATTTAATGGTCTGTTCCCTCATGGTTCGTTACTTTGTCAATTTTGGTTTTTGAGGTGTTCAGAGGAGGCTCAGAGTAGTTTGGAGAGGTTTGTTTTCAAGAAGATCGATTAAAGGAGACTACATCTCCTGTAACGGGATTACATGATATGAAGTCTAGTTTCATGGCTTTTCCTGGGTGGTTTATTTCCTAAAATATTTTGGGGTCTGAATGAATATTAAATTGAAAGGCGAATGTATTTTCAACAGAAGTGGACTGTAGGGAATTACACTGTGTGAAAGGGTATTACATGTTGTTAATACCCTGACACTATAACTTTATAAAGTTTTTATTATCGCTTGGGTTGTCAAACCCTATGGCTTTAGTGACCCAGCCATGACCCCAGGAAACCCGGTGACCTCTCCTCAGTGTTTTGAGGATTCCTTCATAATTGATGGATTCATAACATACCACCATCGATCCATAGGGATCAACTATCGATCTAAGGTGATTTCTTCCTCTTTTTTAATGTTTCTTCTAGTTTAGTCTCTTTACCCTCTTTTTTATTCATACCATGTGATAGAGGATGATATACAATAGTTTTACATGGGATTATCTTCAGTTGTTGTTGGTGAGTTAGTGTTGAAGAATTTTTGAGTGTATGGATATCTTGCGGGAGAGGTGGTCATTTCATGCCTTGTTCTTGTATAAGGATCATTAACACCTTTTGAGGTCATATTTCCTTTATTTCCCTTAATTTTTCATCATGTGGTAGGGGTTCTCTTTTTTACATGTAGATTCTAGTTGTTATAGACTAATAAATGATAATAATCGGTTAAAATAAATTTAATGGTGTAGAGTGATTCATTTTGACTTCCCTAAATGTTTGGATATTATGATTTTTATATTGTGATTATATAGGCTTGATTCCCCACTAAACATTGTGGTTATTGGTGTATTTTCCTACACAAGGTATGTGTCTAGTGGTTGTTTTATGATCAAGATTTTTTGGTAGCACTTAAAAAATGGAATAGTTTAATCATGTATATCTCACTATTGAATAGATGCCCTAGGATTTTACAGTTCTATGATAAACCCTGAATTAAACAAGTGTAACTAAATAAGGTATTCATTGTTAAACATGAAATTGTGTTTTTCATTAGTACGTGGGGGTGATGTGATATGTGGGTTTGGTCTGGTTTGTGTTGTGGGATGGATTTTTAGGTGTAATGGGATATTAGGTTGAGATATTGATTGATTGTGAAATGTATGGGAAGTATTTTATAGCATGGCTGCGAAACTGGTTGTGTGGTAATGTCTTGTCGATTTGGGTTCTGAGTTGGAGGTCATTTCTGTTGGTATGTGACCTGAGTGGGATGTGTATGAAAGAGGACATTATTGATTGGTATGGGAAATTTGGTTAGAGTTTTTCTGTGAGTAACATGTATAAATAATCACCCTATATCTAGAGATAGATATATGATATATCATGAATGGGTGTCAAAACTAGGGGAAATGTGATGTCCGATTAGTTTATCAAGGTTATTCACCTTCTGAGAACATTGTTTCCTATTATATTTTATGCTTAGCAGTTTCCCTTATAGTTATGGAACAAATGAATGATAGATTAATAAATACTATAATGGATTGGGTTGTTTTAGCTAATAGGATTTAAATGGATACTTAAATCCATTGAGAATATGAATGGGTTTTGTGGCTTGTTGTTTGGTGTTGTGAATTCTATGGTAGAATAAAAGTTTGAAGGGTTGTGAGTTGGTGGTTTTTCTGAGAACCCATAGGTTGAACTTGAGTGTTTGTTATCATATATGTATATACTTGTATTTTCCTTGTTACTTCTATATGCACCCCACCCTATTTGAGAACTATGTTACGAACACCCCCATAGTCCCAGGGGTGGTGTCTTTCACAAACATCTCGGTGGGAGTATGGATTGATGGCCACCCGTTCTTCCCTACTCCCTCTACCAGGCGGTGATATCCTAATATTCTTTGGGAAGGATGTGGGTTTTGAGGATTAGGTTTGTGTGTTCGAGTTGTAATGTCCCAGTTATCTTTGGGATGAGATGTGTTGTGGTTTCCCAGGTGTATCTTGGATGATAATTTTTGTGATTTCCAAGGTATTTTCAGGATGATATGTGTTATGATATCCTAGGTGTCTTTGGAATGTGATGTTGTTTATGGACCTAGTCTCTATGGGTGGGTTGTGATGTGGTTTTTGGCCCTGGTGTCTGTGGGTTGGATGTGATGTGGTTTGTGGATCAGGTGTCTGTGGATGGTATGTGATGTGTTTTTTTGGCCTGGTTCAATGAGGTTGGTATGTGTTTTGAGGCCGAATTTTGTGAGGGAGGGATGTCGTGTGGAATATTAAGAAGAGGTAAGATCATGAGGACATTTTCTATTAGGAAGGATTTACTAATAAGTGGGAAGTGGTGTGGGGTACCCTATCATCAATGTGTACTATATTACATTATGTAACTTGCATTATTTTGATAGTGTGCCTCATTGAGGATGGAATGGTTAGTATACATGTTAGGTTTTTTTTTGTTCTGTTTTTTCTCATAGGGGAATTAGTATGATTTTTCCACATGTGCGTGAGTTACATTGGTTTTTCTTCAGAGTATACCTATATTTTCACCCTATATATATATAATTTATTTCATGTTTCCAAGAGGATTACATAGACCGTGTTGGGTGTTACTAGCCCGGGCTGGGGATATTTTTTGAGTCTCTACCTTAGCTTGATTTTGGGTACATTACATTTTATTTTTGTTGTATTTGTACTATTTCTTCTTTTTTTCATGCATGTGGGATGGTTTTTTTCATTATTTTATATATGTATTGGATTTTTTTTGTGGATGATCCATCATATCTCCCAATATTGTTACAAAAAGGTAATGCCTCCCATATTGTGATATTGGTATAACCTTGGTTACACTCTCCAACTCAGGGCCTACTGGAGATAGGACTAGTGGGACCTTATCTCCCTTTCTTCATTTCTCACCTTAGAGTGTGATCTTTGGAGGGAGGGGTCATGAAAAAATTATATCATAGGAGATGGTTGAGAGATATGATAGATTTTGGGGTTAGGAACAATGAGGATTGCATGGGTTGGTAGGGAAAAAATGTAAGGTTATCTTGGTGTGTGAGACTGGACAGGGAAGACAGGCTAGAACACAATATTTTAGGGCCCCCATGATTCGATGCAAGGAATATGAGCCTACAAAATGACATTTTGAGGATATATCGTTTTCATGGTAGAGACCCTAGGATATGTACATGCAATATAATGACTTTTGTTCTTATTTTAATTAGGTTGTTTTTGTAAATTTTAACTAATTAACAAAATGAGTTAAATGGGTTTAAATGAATGTTAGAAAATACATACTACCGGGGCATAGTATCTCATTGTTAACTTTTTATCTGTGGATTTTGGTCATCCTTTATATATTTCTAGGGAATTAGGGGCTCAGTAGGATGATCTAATTGATCTATGGAGGGTTGATGTAGTTAAGGAGGATAACTAGTGGCAGAGGACATTACGTTCTTTCTAGTTTCTGAATTTGAGAAAGTATGAGGGTAGTTTTTCAGAGATGGAGATAGAAATATGTCTCAAAAATCTTGATATCATCTTCAGTTTAGTCTAGGCCCCTAGGTAATATTGGGTTCCATTGGTAGTTAGTCATATACGAAGAGCTACACATTAGTGGTGAATGCTTTATCTAGGGTAGAGGAAAGAAGCAGATGTTTTTATGGTCAAATTATGAAGGAATTCTGAGTAGAGTTCCTTTAATATACCATTATGGCTGAGAAGAGGCAGGAGATACTCTCCCTTCCCAATAATATTACGTCAGTGCGGGAGCTGGGGATCAAGTTCAAGGATCTCCTCTGTTTTTTCCATGATCTCTTTCTAGATGAGGATTCTCGTGAGAGATGTCTTGAGGAGGCACTTTATTCCTCTATCCTATATGTGGTTATTCTTTTTATGTTGTCAACATACTTATAGGTTCAGAAGAAGTTAGAGGTGATCGAGAGGATGAAATCAAGAGGAGGTCTACTATGAGAAGAGAGATAGTTTTGTTCTTTAAGAGTAAGGGTTAAAAAATGAAATATCATAGGTTCCAAGACCTTCAAGGTTTCAACTGACATTGATTCGACCTCAACAGCTTCCTTTCTGACCTTTTGGTACCAGTAATTACCATGATTTTCCTATGGGATTGGGGTCAATGTGTTTCTTCTGTGGAGGTCATGGCCATATTCGGAACCAGTGTCCACCAACTGTCTAAGATCAACATGATGGGGGTGGACAGGTTCAGTGCCAACCTCTGTAGAAGTTTCCATTCTGGTCATTTCCGCAGCAGGGGTGTAAGGTGTTTGCTTCGCCATATGAAGATAGATCAGGTAGAGGTCGACCTTAGGATGTTCCTTGTGTTCAGGGTCCATGGCCTAGGGGTGGTCATGGAGGCAGTTATTAGTCGAGAGGTAGAGGATTTGGGTGAGGTAAATTTCACGCAGCAAAGGTAGTAGTTCCAAAATGTCTAGATAACATCAGAATTATAATCATTTTTATTAGTACCCTTTCATGTTCTTGGTTTAATTCATGATATTTTCACTCCTTTACGGCACCCTCTATAGCTCTTACTCTTATAATAAAAATAAAGATGATTTCCATTCCCCTAGTTCTGATTACGCTAGTCGGAGGATAGACCATCTTGTTTGATGTGTGATGGAGATGTAGTCTAATCATAGGTTCGCATCATCCCTAAGGAGATCTTTTATTGTTATAGATTTATCCATATTATATCATTCACAACATCGACTGGTTTTATTCCATGAATTCCATTATCAACTATTTCCAAAGAGTAGTCATGTTTTCTTATGTGAATGATCGGTGTCTGGTTTTCATTAGAGAGTGGAGTATTTAGATGGGTAGTCAGCATATAGAATCCCTTCTCTACTTATTGGCTGATTTGATAGTGTAATCATTGTACATTGTAAAGGGGGAGGTTCCCAGGATCGTTGGTGACTTCTTTGATGTTTTCCCTATGTAGGTTATAATGCTCCCCCCTCCACATGTTGTTGAGTTCAGTATAGACTTTTATATTAGTGCTTATCTGATCTTTATGAATCATTATCATATAGAACCTTTCAAGTTGTATGAGCTGAGTAGTCAGATAGATTATTTGATGAATTGGGGTTTTACCTGTCCTAGTGTGTTGTTTTGAGGTGCTCTATTGTTTTCACCAAAAAGGTGGATGGTTGTCTGAGGCTGTGTATGGAAAATTGGAGGTTTAATCATGTAATGGTCAAGAACATCTAGACTCCTCTGATTATAGACAATATTTTCGGCCAACTAAGAGGGGAACGATGGATTCTTAAGATTGATCTGCAGTCTAGATATCACTAGTTAAGTGTGATGGAGGGAGATAACAAGAAGTCTTCTTTTAGATGCTGGTATAGGAACTTTTATTTTTTTGTCAATTTTGAGTGTTAATAACACACTAGCTATGCTCATGGATATTTTGAACTCTATGTTCTATGATTTCCTATATCAGTTCTTCTTCATGTTAATCCTTGATATCTTATCCTTTTAAAATTAAGAGGAGGAGAACATCGAGAAACTCAAAACTATATTGTAGGTTATTTGACACAACCATATTTATGGAAAGTTACCCATGTGTATGTTCTTAATACAATAGTTTCATTTCCATGGGAATTTGGTGTCTCAATAGGGTGTGGTAGTAAACCCTTTAAAGATTGAAGTTGTTTTTCTGTTGGGAAAAACCCAAGAATGTGGCAGAAGTTCCTTTTTTTCTTGGTCTATCGAGAAATTATCGAATATTTGTACCCAATATCACGCAATCTGAATCCCTATTAATATCTTTGAGTATGAAGAATAATATTTTTTTGTGAGGTGGTCAATGTTACAAATCATTCAATTACATTAAGGGGAAGTTTTTTATTTCTCCAGTTTCTTGATGAAGGAGTGATGATTGAGGTGTTCTATGATGATTCCCATTTGGGAATGAGATGCGTCTAGATTGCACTATGGAAATGATATATTTAGTATCTAGGAAGTTGCATACCCAAGAGAATAACTATGCCATCCATGATCTATAGCTAGAAACAGTTTTTTTTCACTGATGTTTTGGTGAAATTACCACATTGGGGAGCTCTTTGGGGTCTTCACATATCACAAAATTTTCAGGTATATCTTTTCCCTGTGAGATCTGAACTTGAAGTAGAGGCAATGGATGGAATTTCTTTAGTTATGTGATTTTAATATCTCTTACACATTATGAAAGGGTAGCGTCATAGATGATTCCTTAAAATGGATTCATAGAAGAAGGTTTTTCTAGAATCTATGGATTATTGGAGAGAGATGGAGGATTTGGATGCTTTTCACTTGGATGTAGGAGTGGGTGATGGTAGATATTTCTTTTGAGATTATAGGGAAGTATTGTTTAATGAATTAGGTGGAAGAGTATCAATGGAGAGACTCAAAAGCATAGGTGTTGTGTGATCTTTCTAGCCATGGTGATTCCTTATAGGCATGATTGAAGTATAGTAGGAACTGTATGATGTTCCATGGGATTTTGTTTGTTTCAGTAGTGAAGTGTGGTGGAGTCCTTCATGATTTCCATAACTCAACATCAGTTGTAAAACTAGAAGATTCAAAGATGTATTGTGGCTTGAGGATGTATTTTTGGTGGCCTTGGATGAAGTGGATAGTATCAATGTTTGTGGAAAGATTCTTGGTCTATCAGGTGGTAAAGGTCAAGGTATATATTATTGGTGGTTTGTTAAGCCCTTGGATATTCCCAAGTAGAAGTGGAATGAAATATCAAGGTATTTTGACATAGGGTTACCTAGAACATAGAGAGGCTATGATGATATTTCAGTAGTAATTGATCGACTAGTGAATTCAGCTCACTTATTAGCGATCATCGAGTTAGGTGCATGGGATTCATTGGAAAAAAAGTTATCTGGATGCGGTGGTATGGTTACAGAATGTTCTGACATCCATTCTCTTGGATCGGGATTCATGTTTTATATCACTAGTCTAGAGGGGATTACAATATTCTTTTGAAACCCATTTACACCTTAGAACCTCATTCCATCCTAAGACAGATGGGAAGACATAGTGGACTATCCATATATTGGATGATATATTACGATCATGCATCTTGGACATTGGTGGATCTTGGGTATGACACATACCATTGGCGGGGTCCTCTTATAATAATATTTATCACTCTTCCATTGGTATTGCACCATTTGAATCTTTGTACAGATGACTTTTTCATTCACTATTGTGATGGAAAGAAGTTGGGGGGGACAACTATTCTTGGTCCCGTGGTAAAATAGAGAATGAAAGAAATTGTTCATCTTTTTTTAGGAAAGGATGAAAGAAGTGCATGAATGGTAGAAGTCTTATGTCAATCTCAAGAGGGGGCCCTTGGAGTTTGAGTTGGTGTACCACATGTTATTGAAGGTTTCTCCTCAACATGGGAAGTGGAGGTTTTTTAGTGGGAGTAAGCTTTCTCATAGGTTTCTTGGAACCATCGAGGTGTTGGGGTGAGTTGGTGATGTGGCATACCAGTTGGAAATCCCCCAAAGTTGGAGAGAATCTATGATGTCCTCCAAATTTACCAGCTTCATTGGTATCATCAAGAATAATATCAGGTCCTTGACTCGAAAGATTTGGATATTGAGGATGACACTATGTTCATGGAGCAGCCAGTAGATATCTAGTATTACTTAGAGAACATGATTTTTGGATGGACAATTCCCTTTGTTCATGTGTTGTGGATGCTTGGTGTTTAGAGGAAATAACATGGGAGTGAGAAACAAAGATGTGTGCCCAGTACTGAGAGTTGTTTTGAGTTTGTCCTTGTACTATATTGTTTTCAAATGTACTATTTGAACCTTTTTATATTAAATGAGATATTTTTCCCTTGGTTTGAGATGTGTGATGTGTGTTGTTTGATAAAGTTTGGACAAACAAATTGGGTAGTACCTGATTTCTAATCAATACATATTAAATATGATGTGATTCAACTTGTGTGAGAGAGTTATTACTTCCCATATCAGATAGTATCATGACATCGAAGAAGTAATTCTCTGATTCTTGTGTTTTAGAAAGTGTGGTTCGTTGGTTAGTGGTTGTTGTTTGGGTTATTTAGAGTTAGAGATGGTATTGTAGTGGTTATGTGAAAATTTGGTTATTTGAAAGGATGTGGCATGTGGTTTTGTGGTGTGAATTGTTTCTATTTGGGATTGGGTGTTCGAATGGTGGTAGTGTATGAGGTATGAAAAGATCATTGAGAGATTTTTTTGAGGTGGTTGTTCAGAACCCTTTTCTTCTAAGATATGTTTTGGATTCTCAAGGGTGAGAATTGTTTGAGAGGTATTTGACGTAATAATTTGTTCCCTCCTAGTTTGTTACTTTGTCAGTTTTGGTTGTTAGTGGTGTTCGGATGAGGCTCGGAGGAGTTTGGAGATGTTTGGATTCAAAAATCTAGAAGAAGGAGGATTAAACATCATGTAACTTGATTACATGATGTGATTTTTAGTTTCACGACTTTTCAAGGGTGGTTCATAGGATAAAATGTTTGGGGTTTGAAAAATAAAATAAATTAAAAGGAAACATGTTTTTTGGTGAATGTCAAATGCGGGGCATTACACGACGTGAAATGGTATTAGACGTCCTGTAATACCCTAATGTTGTTACTTTTAACTGTCTTTTAGCTTCTCAGGTTGTTAAACCTGACGGTTTTAGTGACCCTTCCTCGACCTCAGGTGACACGGTGACCCCTCTTTAGATTTTTTAGGATTCCTTCATCAAGTATTGATTCCTAGATTTCCTCATTTGACCTATAGTGCTTCATCTTCAATATAAGGTCTGTTATTCCTCTATTCTTAGGGTTTCTTCCAGTTTTGTCTCTTTCCCCACCAGATTCTTCTTACACCTGATGTTGAATGATCTACCATGTTTCTAAATAGGATTATCTTTGTTTGATGTTGGTGTGGTGGTGTTGCAACATCCTTGAATGGATGCAGATCTTGTGGGATAGGTGACAAGAGATCTGTTTCATGTTCTTTTCTTGTACAAGGATCTTTGACACCAATTTGATGTATGATTTCCTTTATTTCTCTTAATTGTGCATCATGCAGGATGGGTTATTTTTTTTTACATATGGATTTTGTTTATTCAAGATTAATCAATGATAATAAAAAACTAAATGAAATTTAAAGGGGTAGAGGGATTCATTTTTCATTCCTATGTATATTTTATATTATTATTGTTATGTAGTTATTATATGGGATTGATGCCTCACTAAAAATTATGGTCATTTGTGGATTTTCTTGCACTGGTTATGTGTGTTGTGGATGTTTCATGTTCAAGATGGTCTGGTATCAATTAAAAATGGGAATTGTTTAATCAAATATACCCAGTTAATCAATGGATTTCCAAGGATCATAATGTTCTGTGATAACACCTAAATTAAACAAGTGAAGTTAAATAAGGGATTCCTTTTTGAATCTAGAATTTTTTCCATCGTACATGAGGTGATATGATGTGTGGGTTTTCTCTGGTTTGTGTTGTGGTATGGAATGGTTGGTGTAATGGAATACTAGTTTTAGATATTTATTGATTATAGAATGGATGAGAAGTTTTGTGTTGCATGGATGTGAAACTGGTTGTGCAGTTAGTGTTATCAGTTGGGGTTTTGAGTTAGTGGATGTTATGTTGGTACGTGGCCTGAGTAGGATCTGTTTTAAAAAGGTTTTTAGTGATTTGAATGGTAAATTATCATCTATTTTTCCATGAGTAACATGAATAACAATTCTCCACAAATTTAGAGATAAATATATATTATATCATGAATGGGTGTTAACCACAAAGGAAATGTGAAGTTCCTTTAGTTTATCAGGGATCTTCACCTTATGAGAAATTTGTTTATTATTGAGTGTTTTTCTTATAATTATCCCAATTATTGATAGAATAAATGAATGACTAATTAATAAAGCCTCGAATAGCTTGGGCTAGTTTGGATAATAAGATGGAAATGGTTAATTAAAATGGATGGGAATTTGAATTTGTTTTGTGGCTTGTTGTGTGGTGTTGTGAATTCAGAGTCAGCAAAGAATTTGGTAATGTTCTTGGTTAGAGGTTTGTATGAGAACATGTAGGTTGGGTTTGAGTGTTGGGTATCATATATGTATATACATTTAGTTTCCATGGGATTTCTATACCCACCCCACCCTAGTTGAGAACTGTGTTTCAAAAACCCCCATCATCATGGGGGAGAGTGTCTTTCCCAAATATCCCAAAGGGAGGATGGATGGTTAGCCACCCACTCTTCCCTTCTCCCTCTTCCATTTGGAGATAGACGATGATTCTTCAGAAAAGTTGTGGTTTTTATGACCCGGGTGTGTGCGAGCGAGTTGTTATTTCCCAGGTGTATTCAGGTTGATATGTGTTAGGATTTTTTTGGTGTCTCTGGGATGATATGTGTTGTGATTTCCCAGGTATCTTCAAAATGATATGTTTTATTATTTCCCAAATGTCATCAGGATGTGATGTGGTCTGTGACCCAAGTTTCTATGTGTGGGATGTGATGTGGTTTTTGGCTGAGGTTTCTCTGGTTGTGATGTGATGTGGTTTGTGGCCCAAGTCACTATGGGTGGGATTTGATGTGTTTTTTGGTCCAGGTTTCTATGGGAATGATGTTTTGTGAGTCCAAGGTGTGTGTGTGTGTGGGATTTGACATGGTAAATTCATAAAATGTAGGAGCGTGATGATGTTTTCCATTGGCAAAGATCAACTAATCAGTGCAAATTTTTTATATTTTACCCTATCATTGATGTAAATTATATTACATAACATGACTTGTGTTATGTGGTGAGTGTGCCTTGGTGATGTTGGGATTCTTAGTATACCTATTAGTTTTTTCTGGTTCTGCTATTTTCTCACAGCAGCATCAGTATGTTTCTTTCACATGTGCAGGCGAGACATTGGTTTTCTTTTTGAGTATATTTATTTTCTCACCCTATGTATATATAAATATTTTTAGGTTTCTATGTGGACCATGTTGAGCATTACTATCTCGGTCTTAGGAAATTTTTTGAGTCACTACATTAAGATTCTTTTGTGTACTTTACACTGGTGTTTTGTTTTATTTTTACATGTTCTACTTTTATGTATACATGTGGGATGGTTTTTTGGATTTATTTTATATATTTTTTGTTGTTTTTTTGAATGATCCATAATATATCTAGATAATGATTAAAAAAATGGAATTCCTCCATTATTTTGAAATCTGTATACCCTTGGTGAAGTCGCCAACCCGGGGCCTACTGGAGGTGGGACTCAGGGAGTCATTATCTCCATTTCATCTTTTCTAGTCTGAGATGGTCATCTTTGGAGGGAGGGTTCATGAAATTGAATCCAAAAATGAAATTATTAGATATTTTAATCAATCATGGAGTGAAGTATTGATATAAAATATAGATAATCAAAACATTATAGGATAGTTCCAGATCAAATTTATAATAAGTTTTCTAAAAATATGAATTCAATTATCGAATTAATTTGATGGCTAGCCAGGGACAATGTGAAAATGTTATCTATTACATTAGTTTTATAATAAATGGTTTTATGTTCTATAAAAAAGAACATGTTGACTATATTATTATGCAATATAGTGAAGTTACACTTGGGGTGGAAGTGATGAAAATATATGGTTCCAAAGATATAAATCAAATTTTTTTGAATTTTTCATATTTCATCATTTTCAAATAATTATATGAGTTGTATTATACAAAATTAGATGTTCTTATTTTCTATTACAAATGGTTTGAAAATAGGAGTGTAGTAAAAATTGATGAAATGGTCTTTGTGATGTTGAATTTGTGTATGGAAGGGTAAAGGATGATCTGTTCATAATGGAATCACAAGAAGTATAATTATTTTATGTCTCAGATCCAATAAACAAGAACTAATCCATTTTGATGTTGGTGACTGATAAAACTACATATTTAAATAAAAATTCAATTGATAATATACCTTTCATTATGATATCATAATACATTCATAGGGGTCACAATGTAGATAATTTATTATACAATATAGTGGACCACAGAGAGTGTATTTAGATTCTCAATAGTGGAGAAAAATCCCTAAAAATATTACAAAAATAAAGAGATTTCAATGAGAATGTTAATGTTTTTTTAATATATTATGGTTTTACACATAATATTATTTTTTCTCAACTGTATTAACATGATATAAATTAAATGTTTCATTACTCATGCATAAAATTTCAAATACATGTGATGATGTTACCAATTGTGGGTAAGATCAAGATATTGATGTTGTAACTAAAAAATTATTAGGGGATCAAAAGAATTTTCATGAAAAAAACAAGAATGATGTAGCATCACAGTATTGAATAAAATTACTAATGAAAGAAGTACGGGTGTAAAATTTGAGTTTGGATGGATTCAATGAGGCCAACATATTTGTCGCAACAGGTAAATATCTATTAGTTATATTGGGGTCACAATGGGGATGAATGTAATGATTGATATTGATTTTTGGCACTATGTCCATCCAATAACAATGGAAACCTTTTAGGAAGATATAAATGAAATGACATGACATTCTTTCTCTATTTTAGATAAATAATATATAATGAAATGTTTATTTAGTTTTAATTATTCTTTGTAGAGTTCAATTGTTTTAAAATATTTACATAATAAATAATTCCTAATGGACATTGGAAAATCCCATAGAGGATTATAGACACTTCTTACAATGTTATATCATAGGGATTATGAGGGGAATGTAAATCCCCACTGACCAGTTACTTATGCATACATAATAAAGTAGAAAACATGGAATTATTTCATCAGTCATCATGATGAGAAGTCATTTTAGATTCATTATAGTTGATAATATATTATTAAAAATTATTTGTTTTATCCAATTTGATTAAAAAAATTATTCATGAAATACAAGGTGTGGTGAAAATAAATAACATGCATCATAACCAATGTACCGCTGTCACAAATCATGCATGGGGTACGCTTTGTTGAGACTATGTCCTGTTACAGCTGTCAGCTAAAAATGGAGTCTAGATAGTGTTTGTTGCCAATACAAATTGGGTTGATCAGGATTTTTCAAGACCATTTTTTATGGTTCAAGTGGATTTAGTATTGAAGGTGTAATTTTTCACATGTTTACCAAATTTTTCAGTACAAAATTTGGCTGATGAAGATATTAGTTTCAAGATAGGTGAACCAAAATGTTGCATGAAAGTGAAGTTTAAAGGTATTCACATAAAAATATTGCAAAGGAAATAGTTTCATGCATGTTCATAAATTTTTTGTATGTCAGACTTTCCCAACATGGTAAGTTATATGCACAGTGGAATGTGTGTAGGTAACTTACTTGCTAAAGGTGATGAGAAAATAAGTATTTCAACACCAGAGGAAAATTGAATTGTAAGGTCATAGATTTTATCAATGTATGTTTTTGTTTATGTTTTTAATTGGGCCTCATATGTTTTTTCTAGGAAACTATATCCCATGTCCTTGAGAAGGCTCAGGGGTGTTCTTAGAGTTTAGGACAAGAAAAAGTGGTGAATGGGGGCCTTTTTTGTAATCTACACGATTTGTGAATAGTTTGGAAAACCATGCGAGGGGAGACTATGCAGGTAGTATCAATCTTCGTGGTTTGTGAATGGTCTAGAAAATTGTGTGAGAGAAGGAAGAGTGGGAAGTATCCTGTGCATGGTTTGCGCACTATTTGGAAAACCATGCGGGTAAACCATTCATCCAGGAAACTTCTGAAAAAATATACAAAAATGTCACCCCATGATTTTTAGGTTCAGCACATTTTTCTCTCCTATTTTAACTCCTAGAACCCTAAAGACACCCCTTTTCAACCCAACATTCCAAAGGGTGTTTCTACTTTGATTATGGTCCATTTTGAGTGTCTTTGGGTGCGAATCAAAGATTCGGGTGAGTCTAATCTGCTCCTATTATTTCTTTCCCAGATTTGGACTAGTATATGGGGTGATATTCTAATAAAGCTATCAAACCCTCTTTTATTGTGGGTTTTAGGTTTTACCTTCAAAGTTTGGTTGAATCCAAAAAAATCAATTCAATTTAGAGTGTCTTCATCACCAAGTTCAAGGTAGGTGGTCTACAAGTTATATCCCATAATTTTTAAGAAGAATTTTTAATAAGAGTATGTGTTATTGATTTCCCCTAGTTGTGTATTAGTTTAATTTGGTGGGATTTGGTAAAATTATCATCTCAATAATTATTCGAAACCCTCACAATCCATGTGGAATGTTTCTGGGATTACTTGACAAATTTAGGGCCACCCATGGGGTGTGCCAACCTTTTCAATCCTAGTACTGACAATGTCACGCATAGAATTGATGTGTAATAACATAGAGCCCATGCTGAACATGTTATTATGGTTTTTTGGATTTTATATGTAATGTATATTTTTTTCATCGATTTAGAAATGGATCAAGGGGTTGTTTGCATTGGCATAGAATTGGGTTAATCAGGTCAAATGGTATTGTGTCGAATGATATATAATTTATGTTAAAATTCCAAAGAGGAATATTACATAAGAAGTGTGAGCATGTTAAATTTGAAACAACATGCAAATTTAGAATGTTTAGATGGTTTCATAATATAATTGATGAATATATAATGAATTTTTACATGGGAAATCAATGTGAATACCTAATGTGTTGAATGTGAATGAGTGGTTGAGCTATGTATTATAAGATTCTAACATGAAAAGAATAAGGGGTAAATGCTTCTGAAATGATAAGTGGTATAACTGGGTGAATTTATGGTCATTGATGAATATTTTTATGGAATAGGCGTTTTTTAATACACTCAAATGTTTAAGAAACGAGAATGAGAATTTGGCTAAATGGGTATGAATTGTGAATGGTAAATGTATTAATGGGTTATGGAATAATTTCAATTACCATTTTGTTGTTATGTATTGTGATATCCAATGGAATTGAATATTCTAAGTTTCATTACGGTATGATTGTGTTGAATTGAAAAATACACAAGTTCACATGGCTTGGAAGAGTGGGGTATGACTTGAGGTTCTGCGCCCATGGGTTGAGTTAGACTGAGGCTCTAAAATCCACCCCAAAATGCATGGGTTAGAGAAGGGAACAGAGGCCATATTCCATTAATGGTTTTATTCCACCTATAATGGGGCTTCAAGGTGAGAAAAATTTGTTGATGTGATATGTGTATTTCATGTGAGATAGAGACTTGAGTTATTTCCCCAATGAATTGGGATAGTTTAATTTATTCCCTTGTTGTTCCCTTGTCTGGATGATATTTATGCCTAACCCCTAGAACATGTGATCATAATGTATTATGTAATGAAGATGTTATAAGAAATGAAATTGGGATAAATGCTAGTCATGATCTAAATGGAAATTTATTAACTAATGGAAATTGAATTGTCCCTTTCTTAATTACCATTTATTTTGTAACTAAAATCACTATCTATTTAACTATATATTTTATATACTCTGTTGGTGGTGTCCTATTGAGTTTTTTACTCATTCCATGCTCGATCTGTTGTTGGGTACCCAGGAAGATCACTTGGTTGCAGGTCATGAAAAAAGATAATGGCCCTACATTGAGATGTTGGGTTGGGTTCGAGATAAACATGTGGATGGATCAAGACTTGGAGTCAGGGATTGTTTTATTTTAGGCTATTTATTTTTTTTGGGGGTTGATTCACTTAGAACTAGTAGTATGACATGACATTATTGTATTTGATTTTTGGATTTACCCCTTCTTGGGAAATTTTTGGTTGTGCATGTTTATTGGTTGTTTCATATTTCATCTATTATTTTTATTGTGTTCTGTTGTGGTTTACTATAGTAAATAGGGTATAGTCTCCCTAGTTATCTTATTAGACCCTTGCCGCTATTATAAATACAACACCCCGAGCTTCCACAATACGCTTCTCATTCAATAATGCAATAGCTTGCATTGTACGCAACTTCGACTTCTAAAACACCGCGACTAATCAAAGTAGTCATTATGAATAGAAATAACCACTTTTTAAAATTATAGAAATTTTATATTTCAAAATGGACATCATTTTTGGATTCGGAATATCGAAATTAGCCTGTGTTGAATTTTTGGTATTTTTCTGAGAACTTCTAATTTTTATGAATAGTGAAAAATACTTAAAAACAACATTTTTTTATCAAAATAATTTATAGGGATAAATTATACTATTTAGTGGTTTTAAAGTATAATTAGAATATATTTTTACTATTTTATCCAATGGTGGTCATTATAATTAATTTAACATTGAAATTGGACATAAATAATTACCAATCTTTTGATATAAATTGTTTCTTAAAAACACGCTATTTGTTGTGATAGTGGGAATTAATTATAAAATTAATTAATGCAACTTATATGTTTGGAATTTTTTAAAATAGACATCATTTTTGAATTCGGAATATCAATTATAGCTTAGGGTGAAATTTTGGCATTGTTCTGAAAAACTTCAATTTTTGATGAATAGTGAAACCACTAAGTGGTAGTTAAATAACTGATTTTTCGTTTAAATGAAATATTACCACTTCTGTGATTTGATTTTAAAAAATCCGACATACAAGGTTTCCATTAAGATGTAAAATGTGGTTCAATGAGATTAAAATAATTTTTGGTGAATAGTAACTTTTAAGTTCTTAATCGCGATTAGAGGTAATTAGTGTAGTTTAAGGTAAAAATAATGTTTTAATAATATGAGATGAGCTTGACACATGTCCTACCATCATTGGATGTGCCATGTCCGACCAAGACAATCCATGGGACATCTTGGGGACCCCATGGAGCCACTTTAGTTATAAAATGACATAAATACCTTTTATTTAATGTTAAAGTAAAAAATGACACAAACATGAAATGTTTTACAAAAACAATTTTTACATGGGGTTATACAAGTCATATTTTTGACTATAAATAGTCATTGGAAAGATAAAAATATTTCCTACATCATTGTATTTTTTTTTATAATTTTTATACATTAAATAAATTAAATTATTTACGACATCATTATGATGAAGCGATGACCTCATTATTTAACGATTTTAAAAAAATGAAAATATAATGTACAATCCAAGGATTACACTTGTCCAAAGACTATTGGATGGGTATATTTCGAACCCTTATCACCTTATCCACGAATTATATATGTGTGGGACCTTTAGAATCCGAAAATCATTGTATAATAATGTAACATTTCCATACTATCCAAGAGTGCCCCTCCTCTCCTCTTATAAAAGGCCCCCACCTCTACCACCTCATTCACACTGTCAAGCCATTTGGCTCGGCCAAACTCTGCCAAAATACTCTCCCAACTTCCCCCTATTACTCCAAGAAGCCTCACTTTTGGCAGAACTCTTCCCAAGGAAGCCTTTGTTTCAAATCAAAAAGAGTTACCGGATTTTGAGGTAATGTCTTCTCTAATGTTGTTTTGTATTATTTTTCTTCTCCAACCCCTTAAACTCTTTTTATTCATTTCTGTTGTAACAACACCAGTATCCTCAATATACTAGGATGTTGTTATAAGAAGTATTCTAGCTACACTTACACACACCTACATCTAATGGTTAAAGAACATACGGTTTCTGTGGATGGCTAATTTCTGCCTCACAAAACGATGATTGTTTAACACTCATATAACTCCTTCAAAGGTGGCCATTAAGATGTCACTATATTTATATATTATATATAATATGTTTATGTTTTACTTATGCTTCTGTGTTTCTCATTTATGGCATGCTTTATGATTTCCATTATGGGTAAATGCGATAATTTCATTTTAGGAAGTGCGGACTACCGCCCCTCAAAGTGATTTGAATCGTTAATGCCATATGTGGGATGTATAAAGGATGGAGTAAATGGTATTATACAGTATAATATACTGGAATTATATTATACATTTATATCATTATGATTTCATTCCACTAAATACGAAATAGAAATGAAAGTAGCGTTCATGCGTACGTACGGCTTACCGTCTCCATGAATGGTGCATTTCATTTCTTACCTCTAAATGTTACGTAATATTATAAATGAATGTATATAGTGGATATATATGATATATATGACATATAAATCATGAATATAATTCTGGAGATAATGGATATTCTACCACATAAACAAATTGTAATTATAAGAAGTTTATTGTTGACTCAAGTACCAAAGATCGACAAAATGATCGTTATTAACTTAAATAATTACATAATGTTCATATCATTGTAATAAGTGATATAAAAAGGATAATGAAATTGAAAATGGTTCTTAATAAGGTATATATTATCTCTAGTTTATTATTAAGGAGGTTAAAGAACGCTTGAGTCAAGTCAGACACGAGGTAAGGGATCTTCTTAACCCAACTTCCATTCATTGGGTTAATCTCCAACTTTCAAATTATGTCATGATATTATTATGTATTATATTATATTTTTACTTTCTTTATGTGTACCTATAGTTAATACACATAATATATCTATTTTATTTTAAAAATGATCTTTGTAAGGACTTCGTCTCAATCTCCTTTCATTGAGGCATATTTGGTTTTATACACAAATTTCTTTTATACGGTGTATAAACCCCTTTGACTTTTACGTTTATTCAAAAGGAATCTTTTTTATAGGAAGCGTTTACTAAACGACAAAAGGGAATTTTTCTGTCGTACGTATGCGGCGACAATGACTTCTCCGCTGCCGTGACCACTATTTGAGTTTCATCTTCCTCTACAAGCCATACCTTTTTTTAATGAATAATAAATACCATGTTATACTTTTATTTTATTTTGGTATTGAAAATGGTTTTGAAAGTGTTTTTATTATATCAATGTGTTGTTTTGATATCTTGTGATTAAAATGTGGAAATGTTATGTTTCCTTTATGCATGTTTTATGTGATACGATTATGTTATGGTTTATGATATGTTTAAACCTATTCATATGAGGAATGCATTGGACTTAATAAGTGACTGGTGGAGCCCGCTACAGCTCCTCGATGCATCGGCAGGTCTCATGAGACAAACTAGTGTCTTGGAACGAGGCCTTGATAAAATATTATTTATGATCTTGGCACGAGGTCTTGGCTACGTGGTTATGATAGTCTGGAATTATGCATTCCGTCATTATTAAAATGGTTAATGATATTTCATGTTATTATTCGACCAGTAGAATATTCATGTGAAGAAGTAAATGGCATTATCTCATTTTACATTTGCCATATTATGTTGATGTTCAAGTTTAAAAGGCTTTTGTTTTAGTTATACATTGCCTTAAATGTTTATGTTTATTTGTGAAAGCTTCCGCAATATTGTTATCCTTACTTAGCATCTGAGCTCACCCCTTTCAATGTTTTAATATTTTCCAGGATGTGAAGAAGTATTTTAGGAATGACCTGCAGGGATAGTCAGAAGAGGATATGAGTGTGGACTATGAAGACTTTATTATTGTAGTTTTTTACCTCATGTTGTAATGTAACATTTATGAATGTATCTAGTGTTTCCAAGGCTACTAAACTAATCCATCTTTCGAGACATGATCTTTTGTGATCATGCCAATATTACGAAGTAATGCACCGACTCTGGGTAGCTGGGGTTGGGGTGTTAGAGTTGGTATCAGAGGCAGTTTAGTACTAACCTTGGAAGCTAGATTTAGATAAACTCTGATTAGAGCACATAGCCCGAAGATAGACTTTGAGGATTAGTATAGAAGAACTTTCTAGAATTTTGGTATTGTAGAGATGTTGTGAGTTTTCCGAGAAATACATCCCTGTCTGGATACGAGCAGGTAGGGGCGGCTCTGGCACAGATGTACCTAGGGTTAAAACCTGAAAACACCACTTTGAGCTAGACTCGAATGGGAACTGGTGCACGACAACAGGCCTTGCTGCACTCTTGGTTACAACACTCCCGGAGGATATGCTTAGGATAATTCTCGTTTTCTTTACAAACCACTATGAAAGGTTATGAGTATATACTTCCTCAATGAAAACCATTTTATGAATATGGATTATATCCATAAATAGTTCAATTTATGTTAAGTATTTTATAAGTATAGAATTATATATTTTGATTCATAAACTAATCTAGTTTATTCCATTGTATAGAAATGGAGCCTAATGGAAATAATGGAAACTGTATCAATACATGAACTCCATGTAAGGATTGCCCTCCTGCTCAAGATAATTATTGTGGATCTGGAGATACAACTGGTGCTGATCAACTTATTACCATACTGGGACAACTCACTCAAGTTATGAATAATAACCTTACTCATATGGATCACCCTGATCCACAATGTTTAGGATCAATGTTAGACCTCTTCATGATGCAACAACCGCCAACATTTAATGGGGTTACAAATCCATTAGTAGCTGAGCAATGGATAAAAACCTTAGATAAAATATTCCACGCCTTGGGGAGTAGCGAAAGGGAGAAGGTTATCAAGGAAGTTTACCGCCTCACTGGAGATGCTGATCAATGGTGGTCATTGATTCAAAACACAAATGAAGATGATGACGTATCGAATATGGAATGGAGGGAGTTCAAAGTGATTTTCCTAGAAAAATACTATCCTCGTGACCATCGAGCAGATATGGAAAGACAATTTTTGAGTCTGAGACAAAAGGAGGATGAGAATGTCGCAAAGTATGAGGCCAACTTTCCATGGTTAGCGAGGCATGCTACAGATTATATACGTAACCCAAGAAGTAAGATTGAACATTTCATTGATGGGTTAAAACCATTTCTCCGTCGAGCATTAGTCTCACAAACCTTCTCTTCATACGAAGATATTGTCTCGTATTCTATCAAGACAGAAAAGGAATTCTCTAAATCTTATGACAACAAAGTAAAGAAAGAGAAGAAGAGAACGGTGGAACAAGAGACAGATAAATGGAAAAAGGGAAAGAAGGATTTTCCATTATGTGATAATTGTGGGAAGAATCACCCTGGTACTTGCCGAAAAATAATGGGAGTTTGTTATAAATGTGGGGAAAATGGTCACCAGGTGCGTGATTGGAAGGGAAAGAAAGAGGCTATCAATGTTGAATGCTACAATTGTAGGGAAATGGGGAATTATGCAAATGAATGTCCTAAGCGTCAGGGAAACCTACCTCAGAAAAGGCCAAGGGATCAAGGACAATCTTATGATGTTGCTACAGTTGAAGCAGAATAACTAATTTATTGGTGCTTTTGGACTCATGGATTATATTCTGGTTATTAGAATAATGTGATATATATATAAGGATTTTACTGCAGTACTTGTTGATTTCATTAAGGTTTTAATATGATGAAGGTAATTATATTTTTAGTATGTGACAATAAGAGAAACTTTACTTTGTTTGGGGAATCTGATAAATTGATTTTGGAATTAAGATACCTTTTAGAGAAAGTCTGGACAGAGGTATTTTGGATAACTATAAAGGTTGGAGAGGATTAAGTTGATCTTTGGATAGTATTGTTTAAGGTTAAAAAATTTATGAAGATTATTTTTGGAATAATATAATACTATAGTTTTAGGAAAAGGACAACCTGCAGGGTGGGGCATAACCCGTCGCGTCGGAGAAAGCTCTAGGAATTGAACCCACAACCATAGTGTGACAGGCCTTTATTTCCTACCACTAGCCTATAGGAAGTCCCTGGTTTTTACAAAATAATTTTACTAATCTAAATGGTATGTGTTAACATTTGGAACCTTATACAATTAGGATAAGTATAATATTTTTGAGTTCTATTATCTTTTTGAGTGAAAGATGAGTTGAAGGTTGAAACTCTAATTGTAAAGCATAAATATATATATACCTATCTCTTATTCAATGAATAAATTAATTCTTAAACTTTAGTAAATGTATATTAAAACAAAAACATGTCTTATCCTAATACCTTATGTCTTGTTGAACTGATGATATTTTAAATCAACATAGACTGAAGGCTTTGAGGCCCTCAATTTGACAGTTGATTGTGATTGATGACCTCAATCACTCCCTACAAATATTTACGTTTTTCCTCCAATTATATGTCTCTAATTGCCACCAATGTTCTCCTAATCGAGATCATAATTGGGTGGTGACTATTTCATTTCCCATTCCCTCTTATTAAGGCTAAATTTCATTAATCTTATTTCCGATGTGGGTTTTCCACAAAGGTATTTTCTATTTTCAACCTTTTATTTTCCAAGAAAATTTTCAAATTGCGAGGATGCAATTTATTGAAAGAGGGGAGAATGTAACACCCTGAGCTTCCACAATACACTTCTCATTCAATAATGCAATAGCTTGCATTGTACGCAACTTCGAGTTCTAAAACACCGCGACTAATCAAAGTAGTCATTATGAATAGTAATAACCACTTTTTAAAATTATAGAAATTTTATAATTCGCAATGGACTTCATTTTTGGATTAGGAATATCGAAATTAGCCTATGTTGAATTTTTGGTATTTTTCTGAGAACTTCTAATTTTTATGAATAGTGAAAAATAATTAAAAACAACTTTTTTTAATCAAAATAATTTATAGTGATAAATTATAATATTCAGTGGTTTTAAAGTATAATTAGAATATATTTTTACCATTTTATCCAATGGTGGTCATTAGAATTAATTTAACATTGAAATTGGACATAAACAATTGCCAATCTTTTGATATAAATTGTTTCTTAAAAACACGCTATTTGTTGTGACAGCAGGAATTAATTATAAAATTAATTAATGCAACTCATATGTTTGGAATTTTGTAAAATATACATCATTTTTGAATTCGGAATATCAATTATAGCTTAGGGTGAAATTTTGGCATTGTTCTGAAAAACTTCAATTTTTGATGAATAGTGAAACCACTAAGTGGTAGTTAAATAACTGATTTTTCATTTAAATGAAATATTACCACTTCTGTGATTTGATTTTCAAAAATCCAACATACATAGTTTCCATTAAGAAGTAAAATGCGGTTCAATGAGATTAAAATAATTTTTGGTGAATAGTAACTTTTAAGTTCTTAATCGCGATTAGAGGTAATTAGTGTAGTTTAAGGTAAAAATAATGTTTTAATAATATGAGATGTGCTTGACACATGTCCTACCCTCATTGGACGTGCCAGGGCCGACCAAGACAATCCATGGGTCAACTTGGGGACCCCATGGAGCCACTTTAGTTAGAAAATGACATAAATACCTTTTATTTAATGTTAAAGAAAAAAATGACACAAACATGAAATGTTTTAATAAAAAAAATTTACATGGGGTTATACAAGTCATATTTTTTACTATAAATAGTCATTGGAAAGATAAAAAGATTTCCTACATCATAGTATTTTTTTTATAATTTTTATACATTATATAAATTAAATTATTTATGAAATCATTATGATGCAGCAATGACCTCATTATTTAACGATTTTAATAAAATGAAAATCTAATGTACAATACAAGGCTTACACTTATCCAAAGACTATTGGATGGGTATATTTCGAACCCTTATCACCTTATCCACGAATTATATAAGTGTGGGACCTTTAGAATCCGAAAATCATTGTATAATAATGTAAAATTTCCTTACTTTCCAAGAGTGCCCCTCCTCTCCTCTTATAAAAGGCCCCCACCTCTACCACCTCATTCACACTTTCAATCCATTTGGCTCAGCCAAACTCTGCCCAAATACTCTCCCAACTTCCCCCTCTTACTCCCAGAATCCTCACTTTGGGCAGAACCCTTCCCAAGGAAGCCTTTGGCTCAAATCAAAAAGAGTTACCCGATTTTGAGGTAATGTCTTCCCTAATGTTGTTTTGTTTTATTTTTCTTCTCCAACCCCCTAAACTCTTTTTATTAATTTTTTTTTTCAACAACACCAGTATCCTCAATATACTAGGATGTTGTTATAAGAAGTATTCGAGCTACACTTACACACACCTACATCTAATGGTTAAAGAACATACGGTTTCTGTGGATGGCGAATTTCTGCCTCACGAAACGATGATTATTCAACACTCATATAACACCTTCAAAGGTGGACATTAAGATGTCACTATATTTATATATGATATATAATATGTTTATGTTTTACTTATGTTTTTTGTATTTCTCATTTATGGCATGATTTATGATTTCCATTATGGGTAAACGCGATAATTTCATTTTAGGAAGTGCGGACTACCGCCCCCTCAAAGTGATTTTAATCGTTAATGCCATATGTGGGATGTATAAAGGATGGATTAAATGGTATTATACAATATATTATACTGGAATTATATTATACATTTATATCATTATGATTTAATTTCATTAAATACGAAATATAAATGAAAGTAGCGTTCATGCGTACGTACGGCTTACCGTCTCCATGAACGGTGCATTTCATTTCTTACCTCTAAATGTTACGTAATATTATAAATGAATGTATACACTGGATATATATGATATATATGACATCTAAATATTGAATATTATTCTGGAGATAATGGATATTCTACCACTTAAACATCTTGTAATTATAAGATGTTTATTGTTGACTCAAGTACCAAAGATCGACAAAACAACCGTTATTAACTTAAATAATTACATAATGTTCATATCATTATAATAAGTGATATAAAAAGGATAATGAAATTGAAAATGGTTCTTAATAAGGTATATATTAACTCTAGTTTATTATTCAGGAGGTTAAATAACGGTTGAGTCAAGTCAGACACGAGGTAAGGGAACTTCTTAACCCAACTTCCATTCTTTGGGTTAGTCTCCTACTTTCAAATTATGTCATGATATTATTATGTCTTATTTTGTATTTTTACTTTATTTATGTGTACCTATAGTGAATACACATAATATATCTATTTTATTTTAAAAATGATCTTTGTAAGGACTTCGTCTCAATCTCCTTTCATTGAGGCATATTTGGTTTTATACACAAATTTATTTTATACGGTGTATAAACCCCTTTGACTTTTATGTTTATTCAAAAGGAATCTTTTTTAGACGAAGTGTTTACTAAACGAAAAAAGGGAATGTTTTTGTCATACGTATGCGGCGAAAATGACTTCTCCGCCGTCGTGACCACTATTTGAGTTTCAGCTTCCTCTACAAGCCATACCTTTTTTTAATTAAAAATAAATATCGTGTTATACTTTTCTTTTATTTTGGTATTGAAAATGGTTTTGAAAGCATTTTTATTATATCAATGTGTTGTATTGATATCTTGTGATTGAAATGTGGAAATGTTATGTTTCCTTTATGCATGTTTTATGTGATAAGATTATGTTATGGTTTATGATATGTTTAAAACTATTCATATGAGGAATTCATTGGACTTAATAAGTAATTGGTGGAGCCCGGTACATCTCCTCGATGCATCGGCAGGTCTCATGAGACAAACTAGTGTCTTGGCACGAGGCCTTGACAAAATCTTATCTGTGGTCTTGGCACGAGGCCTTGGCTACGTGGTTATGATAGTCTGGAATTATGCATTCCATCATTATGAAAGTGGTTAATGATATTTCATGTGATTATTCGACCTGTAGAATATCCATGTGAAGAAGTAAATGGAATTATCTCATTTTACTTTTGCCATATTATATTGATGTTCAAGTATAAAAGGCTTTTGTTTTAGTTATACATTGCCTTAAATGTTTATGTTTATTTATGAATGCTTCCGCAATATTGTTATCCTTACTGAGCATCTGAGCTCACCCCTTTCAATGTTTTAATATTTTCCAGGATGTGAAGAAGTATTATAGGAATGACATGCAGGGATAGTCAGAAGAGGATATGAGTGTGGACTATGAAGACTTTGTTATTTTAGTTTTTTACCTTATGTTGTAATGTAACATTTATGAATGTATCTAGTGTTTCCAAGGCTAATAAACTAATCGGTCTTTCAAGACATGATCTTTTGTGATCATGCCAATGTTAAAAAGTAATGCACCGACTCTGGGTAGCTGGGGTTGGGGCGTTACAAGAAACCTCTTCCGTAAAGGGATTCGTGTTTGAGGTTAGGTAAAAACCTCTCTTGGAGCACCATTTTAGTGGATTCCGAGTCGAGGACATTGAAAAGTTGTATTAAATGAGTTATTTTCTCTTTCTTACTATTTGGGGTTGGTAGACATGAGATTAAAATAATTTCAGGCCATGGTAATGAGCTCATTCATGGGAGTATTTTACCCATGTATGAGGGAAATCCCAAGTCACCCAGGTGTGAATTTTTGTTCTTGATTTGTGTTGTTATGGTTGAATGATATTTCATCATTGGGTAAAACACATGTTGTGTGATATGATTGATTTATGATATTTCTCTCATTTCTAAAATGGAATGGGGTTGTGCATTTAGGCATCATTTTAGGCACCTATTTATATAGGTGGCATGCATCATTATAGGTACACACACAGGATGGGTGTGCGGGCATAAAGAGTAGAATGAATTTTACTTCTTTGATAAATATGAATAAAATTTTTACTAATAATGGTAATAAAAGTGGGTGAATGAAAATAAATAAAATTAATAGTTAAGGAATATCATTTATAAAGAAATGTAGTGATCGTGGTTAAAATTTTGGGTTGTGATAAATTGTAAAGGTTAATTCGGTGTCTAAAAGAAAAAGGATTGCATAATGAAGGTAAAACTGTTAATGATTTTTTCCAAAATAAATGCATAAATGAATTAAAATAATGGTGTAAAATTTGATGAAATGGTAAATGTGCTTAAGTGGGATGATTTACATTAGGATATAGCATGAAGAATGGGTTGTTTAAGGTTTCTAGGATGAGACCATTTTCCATCTGTGGAAAAATCTGGTTGGTCACTCTTTGAAGCATTGAATGAACAATAATTTAAATAAATGAGAATGTTTGAGTTCAATAGTGGGTATCCATTTTCATGTTAGTTGGACCATTGTATGTGTTGGTTGGGGAAATAAGAGTTCTCTTGTCTGAGACTTTGAATTTTGGATTGGGAGGCCTTGTCGTTTGTGATATGGCCAAGGTGGTGTGTTTAGAAAATCCTTAGTAGTGTGGTGGACATTGGGTTGCACGACATTTTTAGTTAATGTGAGTGAGAAAACTCTCATGGTTCATGACCATACAGAGTGCATACTGGACCCTAAGTATAGTGCCTAGTTCTTTGTGACCTTGTGAGTAGAGACATTGTGATTTGTGTCTTGAATCCTGGAATGCATTGTTTACTCATAGTGCTGATGAATGTGTACACCTTTGGCATAGAACTTAGATTAAATGGTTGTTTGGTGTGATGGGAAAAGTGTGCATCAGAATGGGAGTGATAATTCCATTCATAAGCATTACATTTTTCATGTCATGATATGAGTGGTTTAGAGAGAAGAATAATGGATTCACCTGGTTGTCACTTCATTCTATGGTGTTTTTATCATTCAACCTTCAAGGTGACCTATGAGAGTGGTCAGACAGGGCTTCTAGTGCTTTTGGGTGTGTGCCGCACATATATATGTTTTGGTCATTGATAGTGGGACTCAGGGTGTTCCATGGTGCAGGATTGTCCTTGAGGGCTATGTGGGAAGTTTTTTTGGTTGGTTCTGCCCCTCGAGTTGTGGTGATGCGTTGATAGTTCCGAAAAAGAAAGGGTGACCTCGTGGTAGGATAACCCAGTGATGCAGGAACCATAGAATATGAATCATGGGAGATGCTTCAGAGGTGGTGTTCATGCGTACAGAGTTCCACCATGTTTTAGTAAATGGTATAGTTATACCTGGTTCATTCTCATGGTGACATGAGGACTTGTGATAGGATCTATGTTTTGTTTCGAAAGGATTTATAATATGGATGCCTAACTCACCTATTCAGGTGATGATTAAAGGAGGCCTATAATGTATCAACCCGACCCCAGTTACCCAGACTCGGTTCATTATAACATAACATTAGCATGATCAAAAAAGATCAAGTATTGAAAGACCGATTAGTTTAGTAGCCTTAAAAACACTACATACATTCATAAGTTCTAAATTACATCATGAAATAAAAACAACAACAACATCTTGTATTCACATCCCCTCATACTATCCCTACAGGTCATTCATAAAATACTTTATCACATCCTGGGAAAAATTAAAACATTGAAAGGGGTGAACTCAGATGCTCAGTAAGGATAACAATATAGAGGAAACTTTCATAAGTAAACATAAACATTTAAGGCAATGTATAACTAAAACAAAAGCCTTTTAAACTTGAACTCCAGCATAATATGGAAACGATAAAATGAAATAATGACATTTACTTATTCACATGGATATTCTACTAGTCAAATAATCACATGCAATATCAATAACCACTTTCATAATGATGGAATGCATAATGCCAGACTATCATAACCACATAGTCAAGGTCTTGTGCCCAGACTAAAAACAAGATTTTGTCAAGGCCTTGTGATAGGACAATAGTATGTCTCATGAGACCTATCGATGCATCGAGGAGCTATATCGGGCTCCACCCCTCACTTACTAAGTCCAATTAATTCCTTATATGAAAAGGTTTAAACATATCATAAACAATTCCCAAGAACAACAACATAATCGTATCACATAAACATGTATAAAGGAAACATAAAATTTCCAAATTTCAATCAAAAGATTTCAATACAACATATTGATATAATCTAAACATTTTCAATCCATTTTAAATACCAAAATAAAATAAAAATCAAACATGGTATTTATTTTTCATTTAAAAAATGTTATGGCTTGTAGAGGAAGCTGAAACTCAAATAATTGTCACGGCAGCAGAGAAGTCGTTGTCGCCGCATACGTAAGACAAAGTACTCCTTTTGTCATTTAGTAAAAATGATTCGTATAAAAAGATTCCTTTTTAATAAATGTAAAAATCAAATGGGTTTATACACCGTATAAAATAAATTTGGGTATAAAACAAAATATGCCTCAATGAAAGGAGATTCAGACGAAGTCCCTTACCTCGTGTCCGACTTGACTTGATAGTTCTTTAATCTCCTTAATAATAAAATATAGTTAATTTATATTTTCTTAAGAACCTTTTTCAAGTTAATTATTCCTTTTACATCACTTATTACCATGTTATGAACATTATGTAATCATTTAATTTAATAACGGTGGTTTTGTCGATCCTTGGTACTTGAGTCAAAAATAAACTTCTTATAATTACAATTTGTTATGTGGTAAAATATCCATTATCTCTAGAATTATATTCATGATTTAGATATCATATATATCATATATATCCAGTATATACATGCATTTATAATATTACATAACATTTATAGGTAAGAAATGAAATGCACCGTTCATGGAGAAGGTAAGTCGTACGTACGCATGAACACTACTTTCATTTCTATTGCGTATTTAATGATATGAAATCATAATGATATAAAGGTATATTATAATTCCCATATAATATCATATATAATATCATTAAATCCATCCTTTATACATCCCACATATGGCATTAACGATTCAAACCACTTTGAGGGGGCGGTAGTCCGCACTTCCTAAAATGATATTATCACTTTTACCCATAATGGAAATCATAAAGGTATGACATAAATGAGAAATACATAAGCATAATTAAAACATAAACATAATATATATTTCATATATAAAAATAGTTTCATCATAATGGCCACCATGATTGGTGTTAAATGAAGATTGAACAATCATCTTTTCGTGAGGCAGTAATTCGCCACCCATAGAAACAGAATGTTATTTAACCATTAGACGAATGTGTGTGTAACTTTAAATCAAATACTTCTCATAAAAACATACTAGTATATTTAATATACTATTTTTGTTTCAAAATGAAGGAATAAAAGAGTTAAAGGGGTTGGAGAAGCAAAATAAAAACAAAAGAACATAAGAGAAGACATTACCTTTAAATCTGGTAACACCCCATGGTTTGAACAAAAACGGTTTCTTGAAGAGCTTTCTCCATAAGGTAAGGCTTCTAGGATAAAGGTAGGAAATTTGATAGGGTATTTGGGTAGAGTTTGGTCGATCCAAATGGCTTTGAGGGTGTTAATAAGGTGGTATAGGTGGAGACCTTTTATAAGAGGAGAGGAGGGGCGCTTTTGGAATGATTGAAAAGTTACTTTATTATGAAATGATTTTCGTTTTTAAAGGTCCCAAAATAATATATTTTGACTATAAAGTGATAAGGGTTCGAAATTCACCCATCCAATAGATTTAGAGAAGTTTAAGTCTTATATTTTACCTTATCATTTCATTTTATTTAAATCTTTCATTAAAGAGGTAATCACTGCATCATTAGGGTGTCATAAATAAATTTATTTATTTAGTGTCCAAAACTTATAAAAAATTACCATGATGAAGGAAAATTTTTATATTTACAATGAATATTTATAGTATAATCAATCATTTATTTAGTAAAAATTAAAATTTTTTTACTTAGGTGTGACATACTTTTGTTATATTTACCTTTCTTTAAAAAATAAAATGATAAAATTCACTATAACACAAAAGTGATTCCATGGGGTCCCTAAGTTGGAACAAGGAATCCCATGGTCGGCCATGACACAACCAATAGAATTAAGACACATGTTGGGGTCATTTTATATTATTATGATATTATTTCATTACCCTTAACTACTCTATTACAAATTAATCATGATAAATAAAGATAGCTGTCGTCGTTTCTATTCATAATGTCCAAAAACAAAAGAGTCATAATTACATAATTTGGAACTTATGATTAGAAATATGGAATCTATTTTAACAAATTACCAACACAAAATTTTCAGTAATTAATTTAAAAATAATTCCCGTTGTCAAAACCAAAAATGGGTTTTTAAGAAGTAAAATCTATCAAAAGATTGACTTGTGTTTACATCCAATTGAAAAGTAAAATTACTTCCAATGAACAAACAATTATTAATTGATAAATCCATAATTCAATTATACTTTAAAACCAATTAAAATGAAAATCTAACTTTATAAATAAATTGGATGAAAAGGCAGTTTTGAATTATAATACAACATTTTTCACTATTCATTAAAAAATGAACATTATCAGAAAAATACAATAAATTCACATCATGATATATTTGATATTACAAATTAAAAAATAATGACCATTTTACCAAATTCAAAACATAGAGGTTTCATTAAAAAATTATATAGTTAATTCCCGTTGTACAAACAAATAGCATGTTTTTAAGAAACAATATCTATCAAAAGATTCCCAATTGTTTATGTCCAATGTCAAAATGAAATTAATTATAATGACCACCATTGTATAAAATGGTAAAATTATATTCTAATTATAATTTAAAACCACTCAATAGTATAATTTATCACTATAAATTATTTTGATTAAAAAAGTTGTTTTTAAGTATCTTTCACTATTCATCGAAAATTGGATGTTCTCTAAAAAATACCAAAAAATCAACTTAGGCTAATTTTGATATTCTGAATCCAAAAAATGAAGTCCATTTTGAAATATAGAATGTATATAATTCAAAAAGTTGGTATTACTATTCATAACGGCTACTTTGATTGGTCGTGGTGTGTTAGAATCTCGAACTTGCGTACAATGCAAGCTATTTAATTATTGAAAGAGAAGCGTATTGTGGAAGCTTGGGGTGTTACATTCTCCCCTCATTCAATAAATTGCATCCTCTCAATTTGAAATTGTTCTTCGAAAATAAAATATTGAAAATAGAAAATACCTTTGTGGAAATCCCACATCGGAAATAAGGTTAATTAAATTTAGCCTTAATAAGACGGAAAGGGAAATGAAAAAGTCACCACCAAATTATGATCTCGATTAAGAGAACATTGGTGGAAATTAGAGACACATAATTGGAGGAAAAACGTAAATACTTTTAGCGAGTGATTGAGGTCATCAATCACAAACAAGTGTAAAATTGAGGGCCTCAAAGCCATCAATCAATGATTATTTAAAATATCATTAGTTGAACAAAACATAAGTGATTAGGATAACACATTTTTTTAATATCCCTTATCTAATGTTTAAGAAATAATTTCTTTATAGAATAAGATATATATATATATATATATATATATACTTGACAAGTAGAATTTCATCTTCAACTAATTTATACCACAAACTCATCTTTCACTTAAAAAGATAATAGAACTCAAGAATATTATATTTATCCTAATCGTATAAGGTTACAAATATTAACACATACCATGATAAAAAATATTTTTTAATAACTAGGGACTTATTGTAGGCTAGTGGTTGGTAATAAAGGCCTGTCTCACTATGTTTGTGGGTTCGATTCCTGTAGATTTGTCCAACGCGACGGGTAATCGCCTGACCTACAGGTTGTCCTTTTCCCAAAACTATAGTATTGTAATATTCGAAAAATAATCATAATAATTTTTTTAACCTTAAATAATACTATTTAAAGTTCAACTTAATCCATTCCAAACAATATAGTTATCCAAAATACCTCTGTCCAGACTCTCTATAAAAGGTATCTAAATTCCAAAATCAATTCTGACATCAGATTCCCCAGACAAAGTAATGATTCTATTATTTTCACATACTGAAAATATGATTAATTTAGTCATATTAAAACCTTAATGAGAACAACAAGTATTTTAGTAAAACCCTTATATATATCACATTATTATTATAACCAGAATATAATCCATGAGTCCAAAAGCACCAATACATTAATTATTCCACTTCATCTGTAGTAACAACATAAGATTGGCCTTGATCCCTTTGCCTTTTCTGAGGTATGTTTCTCTGACACTTAAGACATTTATTTTCATAATGAACCGTTTCTCAAAAATTTTAGCTTTCAACATTCATAGCCTCTTTCTTTCCCTTTCATTCATGAGCCTAGTGACCTTTTTCTCTACATTTATAAAAAACTCCCATTCCTTTTAGGAAAGTACTGGGTTGATTCTTCCAAAATTTATCGCATAATGGAAAATCCTTATTTCCCTTTTTACCATTATATATCTCTTGTTACACCATTCTCTTCTTCTCTGGATTTAATTTATTGTCATAAGATTTAGAGAATTACATTTCTGTCTTGATAGCACACAAGACAATATCTTCGTACTTTGAGAAATATTGTGGTACTAATACTCGATGGAGAAACGGTTTTAACCCATCAAAGAAATGATCGATCTTACTTCTTGGGTTACGTATATAATTTTCTGCATGCGTCACTAACTGTGTAAAGATATCATCATAATTTTCAATACTCTCATCCTCTTGTTTCCTTAGAATGAGAAATTGACTTTCCATATCCGCTCGATGGTCACTAGGAAAGTATTTCTCTAAGAAAAGCTCTTTGAACTCCCTCCATTCCATATTTGGCACTTCATCATCTTCCTTTGTGTTTTGAATCAATGACCACTATTGATCAGAATCACCAGTGAGTTGGTAAACTTCCATAACAACTTTTTCCTTTTCACTACTCCCTAAAGCCTGAAATATATTTTCTGGGGAATTTATTTATTACTCAGCTCATAAGGGATTTGTACCCCCATTAAATGTTGGTGGTTGTTTCCCCATGAAGCGGTCTAACATTGATCCTCCATGTTGCAGATCAGGGTGCTTCATACGAGTAAGGTTATTCTTCATAACATGAGTGAGTTGTCCCTGTATAGTGATAAGCTGATCAACAGCAGTTATATCACCAGCTCCACTATAATTATCCTGAGCGGAAGGAAAATCCCTAAATGGAGTGTGTCCATTGATACGGTTTCCATTCCTTCCACTAGGTGCCATTTCAAAACAATGTCATAAACTAGATTAGTTTATGAATCTAAATACATAATTCGATACTTGTAAAACACTTTACATAAATTGAACTATTTATGGATATAATCCATAATAATAATAAAAAAATTTCTTTGAGGAAGTATATACTCATAAACCCTTCATAATGGTTTGTAAATAAAATGAGAATTATCCTAAGCATATCCCCCAGGAGTGTCATAACCAATAGAGCAGAAAGGCGCATTGTCGTGCACCAGTTCCTGTTTGAGTCTAACTTAATGCGGTGTTTTCAGGTTTTACCCCTAGGTATATCTGTGCCATAGCCGCCTCTACCATCTCGTATCCAAACAGGGATGTATTTCTCAGAAAATACAAAAAATATATACATTACCAAAATTCTAGGATGTTCTTCTATAATAATCCTCAAAGACTATCTTAGGGCCATGTTCTCTAATCAGAGTTTACCTAAATCTAGTTTCCAAGGTTAGTACTAATCTTCCTCTGATACCAACTATAATTCCCCAAAACCAGTTACCCAGAGTCAGTGCATTATTACATAACATTGGCATGATCACAAAAGATCATGTCTCAAAAGACCAATTAGTTTAGTTTCCTTGGAAACACTACATACATTCACAAGTTCTAAATTACATCATGAAATAAAAACAACAATATCTTGTCTTCATATCCCCTCATACTATCCTTACAGGTCATTCATAAAATACTTCTTCACATCCTAGTAAAAATTAAAACATTGAAAGGGGTGAGCTCATATTCTCAGTGAGGATAATAATATAGCAGAAACAATCATAAATAAACATAAACATTTAAGGCAATGTATAACTAAAACAAAATCCTTTTAAACTTGAACTCCAGCATAATAGGGAAAAAATAAAATTAAATAATTCCATTTAATTATTCACATGGATATTCTACTTGTTTAATAATCACATGAAATATCAATAACCACTTCCATAATGATGTAATTCATAATTCCAGACTGTCATAATTACATAGTCAAGGCCTTGAGCCAAGACTACAAATAAGATTTTGTCAAGGCCTTGTGCCAATATACTAGTTTGTCTAATGAGACCTACCGATGCATCGAGGAGTTATATCAGGCTCCACCCATCACTTACTAAGTCCAATTCATTTCTTATATGAAAAGGTTTAAACATATCATAAACAATGACCAAGAACCATAACATAATCATATCATATGAAACATGTATAAAGGAAACATAACATTTCCACATTTCAATCAAAAGATATCAATACAACACATTGATATAATCTAAACATTATCAAAAGAATTTTCAATACCAAAATAAAAGAAAACTAAATCATGGTATTTATTTTTAATTTAATAAATGTTATGGCTTTTAGAGGAAGCCGAAACTCAAATAATAGTCACGGCGGCGGAGAAGTCGTTGTCGTCGCATACGTAAGACAAAGAATTGCTTTTGTATTTTAATAAAAATTATTCGTATAAAAAGAATCATTTTGAATAAAAGTAAAATTAAAATAGTTTTATACACCGTATAAAAGAAATTTGTGTATAAAACAAAATATTCCTCAATGAAAGGAGATTGAGACGAAGTCTCTTACCTCATGTCTGACTTGACTCGATCGTTCTTTAATATCCTGAATAATAAACTATAGTTAATTTATATTTTCTTAAGAACCATTTTCAAGTTCATTATTCCTTTTACATCACTTATTACCATGTAATAAACATTATGTAATCATTTAATTTAATAAAAGTCGTTTTGTCTATCCTTGGTACTTGAGTCAAAAATAAACTTCTTATAATTACAAGTTGTTTATGTGGTAAAATATCCATTATATACAGATTTATATTCATGATGTAGATATCATATATATCATATATATCTCGTATATACATGCATTTATAATATTACATAACATTTAGAAGTAATAAATGAAATGCACCGTTCATGGATACGGTAAACCGTACGTACACATGAACGCTAATTTCATTTATATTTCATATTTAATGGAGTGAAATCATAATTATATAAAGGTATATTATAATTACAGTATAATATCATATATAATATCATTAACTCCATCCTTTTTACGTCCCAAATATGGAATTAACAATTCAAATCACTTTGAGGGGGCGGTAGTCCGCACTTCCTAAAATGAAATTATCGCATTTACCCATAATGGGAATCATAAATGTATGACATAAATGAAAAATAAATAAGCTTATAGAAAACATAAAAAAATATATATATCATATATAATAATATTTTCATCATAATGGCCACCATGATAGATGTTAAAATAAGATTGAACAATCATCGTTTCGTGAGGCAGTAATTCGCCACCCACAGAAACAGTATGTTCTTTAACCATTAGATGAAGGTGTGTGTAAGTGTAAATAAAATACTTCGCATAAAAACATTATAGTATATTTAATATAATGTTGATGTTAAAAAATAATGGAATACAAGAGTTTATGGGGTTGGAGAAGAAAATTAAAAGAAAAGAACACAAGAAATGATATTACCTTTAAATCGGGTAACTCCCCTTGGTTTGAACCAAAAGGGTTTGTTAAAATGCTTTCTGCCTAAGGTAAGGCTTCTTGGATGAAGGGAGGAAAGTTTATAGGGTATTTGGGCAGAGTTTGGTCAAGCCAAATGGCTTTGAAGGTGGGAATATGGTGGTATAGGTGGGGGTATTTTATAAGAGGAGAGGAGGGGCGCTTTTGGAAAGATTGAAATGTTATTTCATTATGAAATGATTTTCAAATTTTAAAGTTCAGAAAATGATATATTACTAGGTTAAGGTGATAAGGGTTCAAAATACACCCATGAAATAAGATTTATACAAGATTAACTCTTGTATTGTATCTTATCTTTTCATTTTACTTAAATCGTTCATTAATGAGGTAATCACTAAATCATCATGGTGTCATAAATAAATTTATTTATTTTGTGTCTAAAATTTATAAAAAAATAACATGATATATAAAATCTTTTTATATTTCCAATGACTATTTATAGTCTAAGATATCATTAATTTGGAGAAAATTAAAATTGTTTTACTTAGGTGTTACATACGTTTTTTATATTTTCCTTTCTTTAAAAAATAAAATGATAAAATGTCATTATCACACAAAAGTGATTCCATGGGGTACCTAAGTTGTCAAAAAGAATCCCATGGTCTTCCATGACACAAACAATATCTTTAGGACACATATTGGGGTCATATTATATTATTATGATATTATTTCATTACCCTTAACTACCCGATTACTAATTAATCATGATAATTAAAGATAATTGTCGCCATTACTATTCATAATGTCAAAAAACAAAAGAGTATTAATTAAATAATTTGGACCTTATAATTATAAATATGGAATCTATTTTACCAAATTCCAATCATAGAAATTGTAGTAATTAATTTGAAAATAATTCTCGTTTTCAATACCAAATATGGGTTTTTAAGAATTAAAATCTATCAAAATATTGACTTGTTTTTCCATCTAATTGAAATGTGAAATTTCTTCCAATGAACAAAATTGTATTAAATGATAAAAACATAATTCAATTATAATTTAAAACCAATTGAAATGATAATATAACTATATAAATAAATTGGATGAAAAGGCAGTTTTGAATTAAAATACAACATTTTCACTATTCATTAAAAAATGAACATTATCAAAAAAATACCAAATATTCACCCTATGATATATTTGATATTCCAAATTCAAAAATGTTGTCCATTTTACCAAATTCAACACACATAAGTTTCATTAATAAATTATATAGTTAATTCCCGATGTATAAACAAATAGCTTGTTTTTTAGAAACAATGTCTATCAAAAGATTGGCAATTGTTTATGTCCAATTTCAAAGTTAAATTAATTCTAATGACCACCATTGGATAAAATGTTAAAATTATATTATATTTATACTTTAAGACCACTAAATTTTATAATTTATCACTATAAATTTTTCTGATTATAAAATTTGTTTTTAAGTATCTTTAACTATTCATTGAAAATTGGATGTTCTCAGAAAAATACCAAAATTTCAACTTAGGATAATTTCGAAATTCCAAATCCAAAAAATGAAGTCCACTTTGAAATATAGATTTTATATAATTGAAAAAGTGGGTATTACTATTTATAACGGCAACATTGATTGGTCGTGGTGTGTTAGAATCTCAAGCTTGCGTACAATGCAAGCTATTTCATTGTTGAAAGAGAAGCGTATCGTAGAAGCTTGGGATGTTACATATAATTTTTTTGAGTAGAAAAGACCAGGGTGGATGATGTGTGGTTATATACTATTTCTCTATTGTGACACTATGGTGAGGGTGGTCACATGACTAATCTTTTTAGTATGAATGGTTTGGTTTTTGGGTGAGATGTAGAGGCCACTTCAGTGCTGATGAGGCTGACTAGCCAAGAGATATCATCAGTTAAGTAAGTAGGATATAGGTTATATGCAATATGAGGAAAATGGTTTGAGAGAATTTTGGGTTGATTAGTGTGGTAGACCATTTTTCTATGATGGTTGGATGTCAGGGACACATCGGAAGAATTGGAGTTGTGAGGCGGAAGTAGTGCCACATGAAATGTTGGATTTTGGATTCTTTCGGATTTGGTCATGGAGTGATGGATAAACATTGTCAGAAATAACATATGAGTGTTGGTGGTTATGTGTTGGTGACATACGTTCGATAGGGAGGCATAAAATCCTTTTTCGGTCATGGTGTCCCCTAGTTCGACATCAAAAATGGATAAGGTGGGGTGGTTTTCTTTGATGACTTATTAGCATACCTCATCTAGTGATGAGCATTACAATGTTTTTTTTATCACTCTAGGTACTTTGAGAAGCTCTGGATCTTGACAATAGAAATTAAGGATTTTAGTTAGATGAGGGACATCATGGAGTTTATGCTCATGAAACTACATGTGTGGTGTTTGAAGATGGAAAGTACACCCTCTATGGCTGGGGGTCAGGTCCCTAGGATAGACTGAATATTGAAAATTCCTTCAGTTCTAGTCATGGAAGATGAGAATGGGCACTGGGTGACATTCATTTTCTTATTATGGGAAAAATCTTGATGGTCTTTTCTACGTTTGGGGTTCTGCTTGTTTTTAGTGTAAGAAGCAGTGGTTGGAATCCCTCATGGTGAGAAATGGTAACGACACTCATAAGTTGGGGAATCATAAGTTAGTTCGAGATGTGGAGAAGAGGACATCGAGTCGATGTAGTGGAATTGGGGTTCCAATTAGGAATATGTGTGGTGCATGTCAGGTTCCTCGAAGAGGCATGTGGTACTCGGACTTTGTGTCTGATGAGCCAAGTGCTGTATTTGATCTCAGGATGGCCCTAAGTGAAACTTATGATGCCTTTGTTGAGTCATAGGAGGGTGTGGTTGTATTTGACAGTAGGTTGTGGCAAGAGAGGTTGGGTCATATTTGTAATGACCCAAAATTGAGAATAAATCTGGTTTCCTAATTTTTTGTGTTATTTTATTTTTATACTCAACAAAACTGTTTCATTTGATAACATGAGTATAATTAAAATGATACCGTTGGGTTTTGACTGTTATATGACCATTGGTCAATATGACCATTGTAAACTAAACGTTTTGATTTTTGTCTCTAAATACATGTAATCCTGGTTAATTATTATAGAAAGAAAATTCGATGGCCTCACCCAATAGTCTTGGACCGATTGAAGCCCATCTAACAGAACATGGGAAGGAGGTAGCACCACTGGGCTTTGCTCTGGACCAAACCCAAGACGAACTTCCTCGTGTGAAGCTAGAACGGAATCACCTTCGCGAGAAGTTCAACCTGATAGAAATTACTACTCGTGCGATGTTGGCTGAGCCTCCCTCAGATTCTCTCACCTTAGCACACCTTACACTTAGGTCCTATGCTAGTGTGATAAGGGGCTATGTAAGGAGGTTGTAACTGCCTTGTGTAACCCTTTGTTTTAAATAAAAATTTTGATTTCTTCTTATGATGAAGTTAATGAATTTTCAAATGTTCGGATAAATACAGTATGCATATTTTTTATGAATGTTAGAAAAAGGATATTTTAAAGAATGTTTATGTAAACCTTAAATAATTAAAAATGTGTAATGATTTTCAAAAAATGTTCTGCTACAATTATGTTCAGTACAAAATTTAGAGTCTAATAAGATCAAATTAATTTTTGATGAATAGTAAATTATGAATAGTGATTTTATGCATAGGATTAGTAATGTGACCAAATGGATTAGTAATCTCATTTAAAGAAAGTATTAATATAATCTAGGCACCTTGATTTAAGTAATGTGATTCAATAAAATGGTTAAATAACGGTTTCATAAATTATTATTCAAGTATTAGTTTTTTCAGGTGAATTGTGTTTTTTAATTAAAAATTTAAATTAAAAATATTTTGAAAATTATTTTTATAAAATGGATTTCATTTTTGAACTCAGAGCATCGATATTTGTTAAGGTAATTTTTGGGGATTTCTCTGAAAAAAATGAATTTTCGGTGAATAGTGTATTTATTTAAAAAATAAATTAAAATTATTTAGAAAATTATTTTTATAAAATGGAGTTCATTTTTGAAATCAGAGCATTGATATTTGTTTAAGATGAAATTTTGGGATCTTTCTGAGAAAGTTGAATTTTCAATGAATAGTAAAAATACAGTTTTAGGGTTTCGGTATGTTTAATGACATCATAACTGTGTCATGATGATATCATGAGATATTTTATGAGTTGGCCGACCAAAGGTGATGAATTATTATATGGGGGCCCCATGTGGCCTAACTCCATGGGAGAGCACATGGTTTTGAGAAAACCACTTTTGAGGTGTCCCTTGGCCATTAATGCCTTGTCCCCTCACTTCCCCTATAAATACCAAGCCATCCTCTCATCCATTTCGACCCCCCACTCTCCCCCAACGATGTTCTGGTCTCATTACCTCCCAAGGAGTCCTCCCAAGGTGCCCCCAAGCCCTCAAGGTCCCAACCTTTGAGTTTTAAGAGTTACGTTTTAAGGTAAGGGATCCGAACTCTCTCTTTCTTTTCAAATGCTCTCTTTCAAGTCATTTCTTTTATGATCCATGTTCTTATGTTGGAGGATGTTCTTTTATATTCCTCTTAAGTCCCTTTTTATGTTAATATAATGATAGATCCCCTCTAACTCTCATTATTTACTTTTATGAATGTTTAAGTGGAGCCGTTACGCTGCCGAAAGTTTTGTAACAGATTCTATCTCCCTTCTCTTTTTTCAAGATCTATTTTCATGTGAAGTTTTTCAAGTTCCTTTTTATTATGTTGGGTTATGATCTCTATATCTATCATACTGATATTTTATGATCATATGATGAGATATCCCATTTTATCTCTTCAATTCTGTATTTTGAAGTTTTAAGTGGCGCCGTTAGGCTGCCAAATTTTAAAGTAGTTCTTTCACCCTTATCGTTTAGAACTTCTACATTCATGTCAAGTCTTTCAAGTTACTTTTTATTATGTTGGGGTATGATACCTATATCTATCATACTGATCTTTTATGATCATATAACTAGAGACCCCATTTTATCTCTTCAATTCCGTATTTTGAAGTTTTAAGTGGCACCGTTAGGCTGCTGAATTTTTAAGTGGTTCTTCACCCTTCTCGTTTTGAAGTTCTAGTTTCATGTCAATTCTTTCAAATCCATTTTTATTATGTTGGGGTATGATCTATATATCTATCATACTGAACTTTTATTTTCATATGATGAGAGAACATATTTGATCTCATCAAATCATTTTTGTTGAAGTTTAAGTGGCGCCGTTAGGCTGCTGAATTTTTAAGGGATTCTTTGACCCTTCTTATTTTTTAAGTTCTACTTTCATGTCAAGTATTTCAAGTTCCTTTTTATTATGTTGGGGTATGATATCTATATCTATCATACTTATCTCTTATGATCATATGATGAGAGACCCTATTTGATCTTTTCAAATCATTTTTATTGAAGTTTAAGTGACGTCGTTAGGCTGCCAAATTTTTATAAGAGAAATCTTATTTTTGTCTTACTTCCATGTTTTTCATTTCAAATGGTATGTCTTTAAAATTTAATTACCATTATTCATATACATTATATTCTGTCCCTATACTATTTTTATAGATAATTTATGAGTGGGTGACCCATGTCCTCTCTCTTTTCAATTTTTTCTAAAACCCTATAATGTAGCTGTTGTGCTGCAGAATTTTCGTCTCAAATTGTCTCTCTCTTTTTCTCAAAATTATTTTATGTTATTAAGTGAATACTCAGTTCTCTTATTTATAATGGGGTATTAAAATATATATCAAAATTTTCTATTTTAAATTCTAGTATTTACATACATGAAACCCTATTTCCCTTTCCGTGGGTTTAAAGTAACATAAAGATAATGTCTTTTAAGCAGTTTTTAAAAAATTATTATTATGAAATGAAACCCATTTATTTTATGCTATATGGGTTGTTTATGAAATTATTGATGATGATATATGTGGATCAAATGATAATAAAGACATTTCAAGGGTGCGCCCAGATAGCGCTCCAATGTATTGGATAAAGACTTAATCTCTAGAGATGACCTTTTAGACTGATACCTTGATGAATAAACTTGGTAATTTTTAATGACGCCTTGGGGATGGACCTTGGTGAAATGAAATGACTGTCAATATTAAATGTTGTAGCCACATATTAAAGTTATGAAAAATGTTATTTTTATTATGATATTCCTCATGATTTCTTTCTCATTCCTTAAGGTTCTATTCATGGCCTTATTGAAGTATCTCAAGTTCACATGTGAAATGTTTCTCTTGTTTCCCTTACTGGGCCTTCTGCTCACCCTTTCTTTTGATGTATGTCCCCAGGTTATGAGATGCAGTAATGAACCTAGGATGAACATGAGGAGAAGCATTTCACGTGTTTAAGAGGAATGTTTTATGTTTTCATGTTTTAATTTCCTGGTTTCCAAGACACTAAACCTTAAAGATCCTCAGTTTTGTAAAATGTAATGAAAGTTTATGTGCTAGAAAGGAGGGATGCTATAGTTGGTTTCAAAGGATGGTTTAGTTATTTGTGCAAATTAGGATATGCAAACTCTTGGAAGAACCCTATAGAAAATTTTAAATATAGGAAATTTTTCTGGTATTTTGGTGAGTATTAAGTAAGGGGTTGCCAAGTAAATACATCCCTATCTGGATACGAGCAGGTAGAGGTGGCTCTGGCACAGATGTACATAGGGGTAAAACCCGAAAACACCGCTTTGAGATAGACTCGAACGGGAACGGGTACACGACAACGGGCCTTGCTGCACTCTTTTTTACGACACTCCCGGGGGATATGCTTTGGTAAATTCATAAGCTTAGTATGAACCATTATTAAAGGAACAAAGATAAAATAAAATAAAGATTCACATAAGAATATATGATCGTGGATAACCTAGTTTGAAACCTAGGGGATCACAAGTTAGGCTATACTTTTCTTCTCAAATTTATCCTTATATTATTTATATTCCTTTTCAGGATTATTGGTTAAGTATTTAAGCCTCTAATTTTACTTTCTCTTCTTAGTTAATAATGGGAAATGGAAGAACGTGTCCCAACAACCAATGTGATAGGAAATGCAACGATTGCCGTATTAATATGACAGAGATGATTAGGAGATTAAAATATTATTATTATTTTGGAATATGTTCACTATTTTGGGAACCCTATATGATCAAGGTAAATAGATTACTACCGTATTTTCATTGAGGAGAAAGGTTGACTTTTATTTTTGAAGAATCGATGAATTTAAGGCGGACTTAAAGTAATTTAGGTTACTTATTGGAATGATTAACCTGTATTGGGTAAAATATGTTTAGGTTAGCTACTTTTGTTATAAGATGTTAGGAGTTGTTGATGTTGTTTGGAGATGAACAATGAAGTTTATTTTGGAAGACTATGTAATCAAATTATTCTTGTATTTGGCTTACAATCTTAGTTTGGTTTATTTTGAGGAATTTTAAGAACAGTTATTTATGGAATGGTCTATGATGAACTTTGGGTAGTACCATGGATCTTTGAAGATTTAAAAGTAGTTTCCCTTCCTATGGGATTCATTCTTTTTTGAAGAGTTGTTTTATCTTACCCTTTCTGTTTTTGGGATAATGTTTAAAGGTAGAAGAAATTGATAGTTAATCTTTTGTGGATTAAGTGACTCTCAAGAAGATGATTCTTTTGTTTTGTGAGACCAAGTGTTTTTGAATTCTCATCGTTTGGAGAAAAGATTCTTTTTGGGTAGAAACTTATTAAAGGATGAAACTCTACATGAAGGTAGGTATATTTTCTTATGTTTTTGTTCTATCTAGTAAATGAATTCCTCAAAATTATGAAAAGGAACGTAAAACAAAAATGTGGTTGGTTTACATTTACTACTAGGTAATCAAAGACCGTTTACACACATCATAAGTTTGGGATTTTCTTATGGTTAACTTTCTCCTAATCATGTTTTCTATCACTCTCCCTCAGAACTTGACCCTTTGTTTTTCATCCATGTCCATGTTTTCCTACATGGAATCCTAGTGTGGGTTATCTCGGGTGACCTTTGTACTTCCCTTTCTTTCTTTTAAAGTAATAGTTTTACTAAGTCCTTTTCCGATGTGGGACTTTCAATGAAATTTCAAAACCCAATTTTAAAAATGGAGAGGATGCAATTTCTTAAGGGGGGAAGATTGTAACGACCCGAAATTTTGAATAAATCTTGTTTCCTAATTTTGTGTGTTATTTTATTTTTATATTCAACAAAACTGTTTCATTTGATAACATGAGTATAATTAAAATGAGACCGTTGGGTTTTGACTGTTATATGACCATTGGTCAATATGACCGTTGGAAACTAAACGTTTTGATTTTTGTCTCTAAATAAATGTAATCTTGGTTAATTATTATAGAAAGAAGATTCAATGGCCTCACCCAGTAGTCTTGGACCGATCGAAGCCCATCTAACAGAACTTGGGAAGGAGGTAGCCCCACTGGGCTTTGCTCTGGACCAAACCCAAGCCGAACTTCATCGTGTGAAGCTAGAACCGAATCTCCTTCGTGAGAAGTTCAACCTGATTGAAATTACTACTTGTGTGATGTTGGCTGAGCCTCCCTCAGATTCTCTCACCTTAGTACACCTTACACTTAGGTCCTATGCTGGTGAGATAAGGGGCTATGTAAGGAGACCATAACTGCCTTTTGTAACCCTTTGTTTTAAATAAAAATTTTGATTTCTTCTTGTGGTGATGTTTATGAATTTTCAAATGTCCGGATAAATAAAGTATTCATATTTTTGATGAATTTTAGAAAAATTATATTTTAAAAATGTTTATGTAAACCATAAATAATTAAAAATGTGTAATGATTTTCAAAAAATGGTCTTCTAGAATTATGTTCAGTACGAAATTTAGAGTCTAATAAGATCAACTTAATTTTTGATGAATAGTAAATTATGAATAGTGATTTTATGCTTAGGATTAGTAATGTGAACAAATGGATTATTAATCTCACTTAAAGAAAGTATTAATATAATCTGGGCACCTTGATTTAAGTAATGTGATTCAATAAAATAGTTAAATAACAGTTTCATAAATTATTATTCAAGTATTAGTTTTTTCGGGTGAATAGTGTTTTTTAATTAAAATTTTAAATTAAAAATATTTAGAAAATTATTTTTATAAAATGGATTTCATTTTTGAACTCAGAGCATCGATTTTATGTAAAGGTAATTTTTGGGGATTTTTCTGAAAAAAATGAATTTTTGGTGAATAGTGTATTTATTTAAAAAATAAATTAAAAATATTTAGAATATTATTTTTATAAAATGGAGTTCATTTTTGAAATCAGAGCATTGATATTTGGTTAAGGTGAAATTTTGGGATCTTTCTGAGAAAGTTGAATTTTTAGTGAATAGTAAAAATACAGTTTTAGGGTTTCGATTTGTTTAATGACATCATAACTGTGTCATGATGATATCATGAGATATTTTATGGGTTGCACGACCAAGGGTGATGCATTATTGTATGGGGCCCCATGTGGCCTAACTCCATGGGAAATACCATGGGAGAGCACATGGTTTTGAGAAAACCACTTTTGAGGTGTCCCTTGGCCATTAATGCTTTGTCTCCTCACTTTCCCTATAAATACCAAGTCATCCTCTCATCCATTTCAACTCCCCACTCTCCCCCAACGAAGTTATGGTCTCATTATCTCCTAAGGAGTCCTCCCGAGGTGCCCCCAAGCCCTCAAGATCACAACCTTTGAGTTTTAAGAGTTACGTTTTAAGGTAAGGGATCTGAACTCTCTCTTTCTTTTCAAATGATCTCTTTTAAGTCATTTCTTTTATGCTCCATGTTCTTATGTTGGATGATGTTATTTTATATACCTCTTAATTCCCTTTTTATGTTCATATAATGTGAGATCCCATCTTACTCTCATTAATTAGTTTTATGAATGTTTATGTGGCGCCGTTAGGCGGCCAAAATATTTGTAACAGATTCTATCTCCCTTCTCTTTTTTCAAGATCTATTTTCAGGTAAAGTCATTCAAGTTACTTTTTATTATGTTGGGGTATGATCTCAATATCTATCATACTGATCTTTTATGATCATATTATGAGATACCCCATTTTATCTCTTCAATTTAGTATTTTGAAGTTTTAAGTGGCGTCGTTAGGCTGCCAAATTTTTAAGTGGTTCTTTCACCCTTCTCGTTTTGAACTTCTACATTCATGTCAAGTCTTTCAAGTTACTTTTTATTATGTTGGGGTATTATCTCTATATCTATCATACTGATATTTTATGATCATATAATTAGAGACCCCATTTTATCTCTTCAATTTAGTATTTTGATGTTTTAAGTGGCGCTGTTAGGCTGCCGAATTTTTAAGTGGTTCTTCACCCTTCTCGTTTTGAAGTTCTACATTCATGTCAATTCATTCAAGTTTGTTTTTATTATGTTGGGGTGTGATATCTATATCTATCATACTGAACTTTTATTTTCATATGATGAGAGACCATATTTTATCTCATCAAATCATTTTTGTTGAAGTTTAATTGGCGCTGTTAGGCTACTGAATTTTTAAGGGATTCTTTCACACTTCTCATTTTCAAGTTCTAATTTCATGTCAAGTCTTTCAAGTTCCTTTTTATTATGATGGGGTATGATCTATATATCTATCATACTGATCTATTATGATCATATGATGAGATACCCTATTTGATCTTGTCAAATCATTTTTATTGAAGTTTAAGTGACGCCGTTAGGCTGCCAAATTTTTATAAGAGAAATCTTAATTTTGTCTTACTTCCATGTTTTCATTTCAAATGGTATGTCCTTAAAATTTAATAACCATGATTCATATCTTATATATTCTGTCCCTATACTATTTTTATAGATCATTTATGAGTGGGTGACCCATGTCCTCTCTTTTTTCAACGTTTTCTAAAACCCTGTAACGTAGCCGTTATGCTGTAGAATTTTCGTCTCAAATTGTCTCTCTCTTTTTCTAAAAATTATTTTATGTTATTAAGTGAATACTCAAAGCTATTATTTATACAGGGGTATTAACATATATATAAAAATTTCCTATATAAAATTCTAGTATTTACATACATGAAACCCGTTTTTCTTTTCCGTGGGTTTAAAGTGACATAAAGACAATGTCTTTTAAGCAGTTTTTAAAACGTTATGATTATGAAATGAAACCCATTTCTTTTATGCTATATGGGTTTTTTATGAAATTATTGTTGATGATATATGTGTCTCACATGATAATAAAGACATCTCAAGGGTGCGCTCAGATATCACTCCAATGCATTGGGTAAAGACTTAATCTCTACAGATGACCTTTTAGACTGATACCTTGGTGAATAACCATGGTAATTTTTAATGACACCTTGGGGATGGAACTTGGTGAAACGAAATTATTTTCAATATTAAATGTTTTAGACACATCTTAAATTTATGAAAAATGTTATTTTTATTATGATATGCCTCATGATTTATTTCTCATGCCTTAAAGTTCTTTTCATGGACTTATTGAAGTATGTCAAGTTCACATGTAAATTGCTTCTCTTGTTTCCCTTACTGGGCCTTCTTCTCACCCTTTCTTTTGATGTATGACCCCAGGTTATGAGATGCAGTAATGAACCTAGGATGAACATGAGTAGAAACCTTTCATGTGTTTAAGAAGAATGTTTTATGTTTTCATGTTTTAAGTTCCTGGTTTCCAAGACACTAATCCTTAAAGATTCTCAGTTTTGTAAAATGTAATGAATGTTTATGTGATAAAAAGTCGAGATGCTATACTATTACTCCAACAAATATTGGGGTTAGACTTTGGTAATTTCCCTTTGTGTGGTTTTTGAACGTCAAGAATTTGAGTGAAACATAGCCATGTGGTGTGGTTTCATGACAAGGGGTAATCCCAATGAAGGTCTAGAGAATAGTGGTGCCATGATGATGGAATTATATCAGAATTTAGAGAATGTCATCAGTGGGTACATGTGATGAAAAAGATAGGCATTAAGTTAGTAAGAATCTTGGGAAGGTTGGAAAGAGGTAGGGAACCATCAATGGAAGGTGGGTGTTCTGAGAGAAGCCAGACAAAGGGGGTCCGACTATAGATGGTAAACTTAAACAGGTGGGGTGAGATTAACCCACCTTCGAGTTCATGTTGTAGCATAATGAGCTTTTTTAAATAAAGTGGTACATGAATGAGGTCACGTTGATCATATTCCATGGACTGATATTGCATGATTATATTCTCAAATGGGTTCGATAGTGCGGATAGATGCAAATGGAGGCTAATTCCATATGGATGCTTGGGCATAGTGAGTTTGAACATTTTAGAATATGAGAATGTTGAGTTGAGATCTGGTGTTCCTTCATCAGTGGAGGAGTTTACAAGTAACTGAAATGGTTGAGAGAACTATATCAAATAAATTGTTTGTTGGTGACGTTATTAGAGGTTCTGGTTGGAAGGACTCGAGTGGTCACTATTTGGGGTGAGTTGGACCTCATATAAAGCCTTGGCATGAGGTTAGTTGGTCGAGTACTTGGTAATTTTGGGTATAGTTTGGATTTATAGTTGTTAAATTTAATCATCAAGAAATGTGATTGGAAGGAATCATGTGTTTTTATTTGGGTGATATTGGGTTTGGGACACCATTAGAGTTTGAAAAGCAGAGGAAAATATATGCCAAGTTATTTGGTTCATGAGTTCCAAAGAGTGTCGGGCCAATGATATGCATGTTGTATCCCCCATGATGATGTGAGGATGTGTGTTATGTTTTATTGTATTGTGAGTTAGGGGTTTTCGACTAATATTCTCCCATGAACTTCTCATGGTGGGAATTTTTGGAGTTAATGCATCATTGAATAGTTTTATGGTTGGTGTTTTGGCTATTGTGAGGATGTCTTGAGGGGAAATTTTGTGACCTTGATTTGTGTTCTCCAGTCTTGTGATTTGAAATCAAAAACATGGAAAGTGGGAATGGATAGGTGGGTCTAGTTGAATGGCCTTTATTTCTGGAATCGTAGTGATTTTTGGAAGAGCGTCTTGAGAATGAGCTGTTATAAAGTGGGATGGTTGAAAGGTCACATATTTTATTAAGGTATGTTTTTGTTTCAGTTTTGGTGAGGGCCTCTTGTATTTGGCAAGATAACTTTTTCCCAAGTCCTTGAGAAGGCTCGAGGGTGTTCCGGGGGCATGGTGAATTAAAAGGTGAAAAAATGGGCCTTCTGAGAAATCATCATGGTTTTCACATAGTTTGTAAAACCATGTGAGGGGAGACTGTGTGGGTAGTAGCAATCTGGATGGTTTTCACATGGTCTGAAGAACCATGTGGGATAAGGTCATGTGGGAATTATCTTCCACACAATTTGTTCATGGTTTGGAAAACCGTATGGGTAAACTGTGTCAACTAGAAACTTCTAAAAATTTAAAAAAATCCACGTTGATATTTTTAGGTTCCACTTAGTTTTCTCTTCAATTTAACTTACCAAAAACCTAAATATTCCCATTTCCAACTCAATCTTCCATGATGCAGATCTACTTTGATTATTGTCCTTTTAGAGTGTTGTTGGATGCGAATCGAATATCCGAGCCAGTCTAATCTTCTCATGTTCTCTATTTTTCGAATTAGGTCTAATATGTTAGGGGATCTTCTTCATAATCTTTCAAACCAACTTTTTCAGTTGTTTTTAGGTTAGACCATCCAATGGTGATTGAATCTAGAATTATGGTTTCGATTTAGAGTTCATTCATCAATGGATTTGTGGTATGTGGTCTACAAGTTATATCCCATTGTTTGTAAGTAGATTTGTGCATATGAGTATGTGTTCTTGATTTACTCTTGTTGTGATTTATATTACTTTGGTGGGATTTTGTAGAATGGTCGTCTAAATAATTATTTGGAACCCTCACAACCACTATGGGGCGCTTTGGGGATGATTTGACCGATTTAGGGCCACTTAGGATTTGTGACGTCCTTTCCAAACCAATAATTGACAAGGTCACACATTGAATTAATGTGTAATAACATAGAGCCCATTTTAAAATGTTAGTTTGGTTAGTTGGATTTAATACGTAATTTCTATGTATTTTTTATATTTTTTAATGGCTCAAGGGTAGTTTTTTAAGGATTGTCAGGGGGTTAATCAGGTTAATTGGGATTGGGTCGAATGGTATTTGATTTGTGTTGAAATTATAAAGTGGACTAGTATATATAAAATGTGATAATGTTTCATTTGAAACTGATTTTGAATTGAGAATGTGTAGATGGTTTCATAAGTGAATTGTTGAATATGGATTTAATTGATACATGGTAAATCAATGGGCATACCTAACGAGATGAATGTGAATGAGTGGATGTGATATGTATTATAAGAGTCGAACCTGTGATGCATATCGGGTAAATGCTTGTGAATGTTAAATGGGATAAATGGGTAAATGTATGGTCATTATTGAATTTGGCTAATGAATATGGGTTGTTGAATACACTCAAAGGGATAAGGCATGAGAGTGAGATTTTTTCGAAATTAAGATGAATTGTGAATGGTAAATTTATTAATGTGTTATGGGATAGTAATAATTCACATGCTTCTTTTATGTATTGTGATATCCAATGGCATTGAATATTCTAGGTTGTGTTATGGTATGTTTGTGGTGACTTGATAATCATGCATGTGAACATAGCTTAAAAAAGTGGGGTATGGACTAGAGGTTCTACGCCCATGGGTTGAGTTAGACTAAGGCTCTAAATTCCACCCCAAAATGCATGGGTTGGGGAAGGGGATAAAATATCTATTCCTTTAATGGTTTCATTCCACCCAGACTAAGGATTCAGTGTGTGGAAAATGTGTTTATGTGAAATGTGTATCCCTAGTGAGATAGGGACTTGATTTATTTCCCCTATTAATTGAAGTTGTTTTCCTTGTACCCTAGTGTTGTTGGTATTTATGCCTAACCCATGGAACATGTGATCAGAATGGATTATGTAATGAAGATGGTATAATAAATGAAATTGGGATAAATGATAGTCATGAACTAAATGAGCCTTGTTAACTAATGGCGCATGAACTGACCCTTTCTTACATACCATATATGTAAAACATGAATTCACTATCTATGAAACTGGATATTTGGTAGACACTGTTGGTGGTGGCCTTCTCAGTTTTGTACTCACACCATGGGCAGGCCACCGTTGGGTACCTAAGTATATCTCTTGGTTTTTGGTCAAGACAAGGTTGGAGGACCTACTGTGAGATATTGAGTTGGGCTCGGGATGTACATGGTAATGGATCCAGACATCGTTTTGGGACCCATTGGAGTTTCGGATTTTTTATTATTTTGGGGTTTCATTCACTTTGAAATACTAGTATGACATGAAATTATTTTATTTCATTTGGGTACGTACCCCTTTTTGGGAAATGTTTGGTTATGATTGTTAATTGGTTGTTTTTTATTGCTTCCATTATTTGTATTGTGTTCTATTGGGGCTTACTCAATTAAAGATGGTATAGTCTCCCCATGTGAGTTACTAGACCCTCGCTGCTAGTCAACAACCACTGACATACGGGGAGGTGCACTTGTGGTCATGTGACAACCTAACTCAGAGAACTAGTTTAGTGGCTTCTGATTCAAGGGCGTTATATGAATTCAAAGTGGAAGGCATGTAAGAAAATTGTGTGCAAGGTAGGTTGTTTTTATAAACAAACAATTACCCCATTCATTGGAAGTAAATTTTCCAATAAATATTTTGTATATCGTCCATGAGAAAGAGATAAATGAAGAAGTTTTCCACGCAGTTAAACATGTTCATATAGCGTTCTTTGTGTCTTTAAAGACCAAGTGATGTTGGAGAAAAAATAGTGATCTGGTTGGGTGAAAGATAATGGTTGCATGACAGATATCATGAATGACAAACCCAATTTGTTTTTCATGTACAGGTGTTTCGCACAACTGCTTTGGTTGCATTACTGGAAGGTTTTGATTATATAGTTTGTTTGATTAGTGCTTTCAAGTGCATCATCTTAGGTTAACAGTGTAACAAGAGTTTCATGATAGTTAAGGATAAATACATAAATTTCAATCTACTAAATCAACCTTCAAGTCATTAAACTAAGTAATACTTCACCCAAAGTAGTGAGCCTATGGGTGTCAGCGGAATCTTTTAAAGGGAGGAAGCATGATTTCCATAAAGTCATAGAAAGTATACGTTCTTAGAATAGAGTTACTCTATCTAATGTTTTTTATTCCACAATAACAATTGACTCCTAATGGAGTTAGGTATGACTGTAACAATTTTGGTATATGATCCTTTGACTATCCCTTAATGATGAACTATGTAAAACTGTTGTCTTGTACCTCTACATGTGAATGTATAATTACTACATGATTCCATCATAATGGTTTATCAGGTTCCTACCAATTTCTAAACAAGATCTATCAATTTAAAAGAAACTTTTGACACCCTGATTCACCCCTCCCCTCGGAGGGTATTTTGTGGTCCGATAACTGGTATTAGTGGAAGGTTATTGGAGTTAAATCTATCCTCTATTATTTTTCATGGAGAATTCCGTTAATGTTAGGGGAGTCTCCCTCATTGATGGATGTAACTTCTATATTTTTAAGAACATGATGAGATATCAGCTTTGATTCATTTGGAAAGAAGTTGTATTTTCCACAGCTCAAGGGATTTATGTCACTAATTCTACATGTATTTATATGAATGAAATAGATAGTAAAATGCTTGATGCAGATTCCAAAGCACTAAATTATCTTCATTCAGTTATTCTGATCAAATCTATCTAAAGGTGATGATTTTTACTACATCCAAATAAAAGTGGGAGAAATGGGAAAATATTTATAAAGTTTATAACAATGTAAAAGATGTAAAATAATACCCGGTTGACAGTAAAGAGAAAATTTTGTACTTAATATTTTAAGAGGAAAACAACTTTTCACAATAAAGTTTGGATCCCATTAATCAATAGAGTATGTAATAGATATATATGAATAAGACAGTTGTTAACATCCTCAATCGGATTCATGATCAAGAAAAGAAATATTATCCATGCAAGTGAGAAAAAATGGCCAAACTTTCATATCATCCTAAGAACAAAAGGGCACCTAATCTACTTGATCTTATCCACAGAGACATGCGAGATCTAATAAATGTGGATAGAAAATATGGAGAGAGTGACTTCATTATTTTTATTGATCATTATTTTAGAATGGATTTTAAATGATTATATATATGAAACAATATTTTCATGATTGAATGAAATTTTATCATCAAATATATGATGATGAATCATTCCACACAATCCAGATTCTAATATTAGAAAATATATAAGAATACACATCCATTTAATTTAAAAATTTCCTTAAAACATTGAATAAGGCATTATGTGGATATAGTGAGAACCCCACAACAAATGGCATTGTTGAATATAGAAATCAATAGGTGAAAATATGATTAGATCTATGTTGATTGAGAGTTGTATTTCTGTCATTACTGGAAAGTGGCAATTCAAATAGTGGTGCACAGTCAAAATTGAAAAAGGACTTTTAAGGGAGAAACCAATACCCCATATGAATTATGGTATGGATGGAAGCCCATTATAAATTATTTTCATGTTTTTTAAATTATATGTTTCATCCAAAACAAATAATTAAATCAAGGAAAGTTTAGTGATTCTGCATATGATGGAATATTCCTTGGATATTCAATAAATATTAAATCCTACAAATGTTACAATAACAATCTTGGAATAATTGTGGAAAGTATTTATGTAAAGATAATTGAAGATAAAACCATAAATAATTCATGGAGTGCATATGATGTTATGATAAAAGATGAAAAAGAAAGTTGATAATGGATATATTCAAATAAAGAAATAGTGGAAGGATCAAATAACAATGATGATTCAGAAGAATAATCATACAAAAAAAATATGGCTGGTGAAACTTCATCAAAGTCTTATTGGATAAATAGAGGATTATAAAGTGATTAATCCAACAACATTAGGGATGGTACTACACCCACATAGACAAGAATAATGAGTAATGAAGCACATTCTACCTTTCTATCAATTGTAGAACCAACCTTTTTTGAAGGAGGAGAAAAAGATTAAACATGGGATAATGCAGTGAATGGACAAGTAGATCAAATTGATATGAATCGGACATGAGATCTTATTTACAAACATGAAAATCATAATGTGATTGGAACAAAGTCGGTCTTTAAAAAAATAAATTATCATGGAAATTTGATTAGAAACAAGGAACACTTAGTCTGTTAAGGATATAAATAGAATGAAGGTATTAATGTTGAATAAATTTTTTCTCCTATATCTAGACTGGAGTTGATCAGGCTTTTCCATGCCATGAAAATATAGAGAGATTACAATGTTTATCAAATGGTTGTAGAAATATAATTCTTAAATGGACTTCTTGAATAATAGGTCTTCATTGAATAACCAATGGTATTTATAATTGGAAATGATTAGACAGAGGTCTGTAAAATAAATAAGGATATTTATGGTCTGATGTAGGCACCACAAGTATGGTATTATCGAATGGATACTTATCTAACGATGCATTAATTTAAACGAGGTGGTTTCGAGCATAATCACTATGTGGATAATTCTTATAAAGATCAATTTATTATTCTTGTACATTTGGATGATATTATATTTAGTGGAAGCATGGTAGGGATTAGTGGATGAATTTTCTAATCACATTAAATCAAAATTTGAAATGTCTATGATTTTTTTTCTCACATAATATCTGGGGATGTGGGTGGTTCAAAAGAATAATTATAACATCATTTCTCATAGAAAAAATTACAAGAGAGCTTCTAAATAAATTTAACATGCTTGAATCCAAACCAATGTTGACTCCATTTGTAGTTGGGAAGAAATATTGAAAGAAAAAAGATTGTAAATCTATGGATACCACCTTTTACAGAATAATCATTAGAAGCTTATTACACTTTACTAAAACATGACCCGATATCATGTTTTCAACATTCTCAGTAGCTCAATTTTAAATTAATCCATAGGAAAATCATTTGTAAGTAGTTAAAAGAATAATGAGTTATATTCTAGGCACTCTCAATTTTGGATTAAACTTTTTAATAGGATGATTTAATTAACTATCATATTCTTTTGATGCGGACTATCCTGAAGATGTAGTGGATAGAAAGACATCAAGTGATGGGGCATTAATTATTGGAAAAATATGTGTTGAATATATGATAAAGAAACAATAAATCATTTCTCTTAGTATTGATAAACTAGAGTATATCTCTAATATGAAGGCTTGAAATCATCTATTTTGGATGAAGAAAAAATTGACTGATATTGGTGATGAGGTGAAAAAGCTGATGGTGATTCAATCTGACAAAACGAGTGTAATTGATATTATGAATAATCTGGTTCAGCACTCTCATACCAAACATATTGAGACCGTATTTCATTTCATTAATGAAAAAGTTAAACAATGTGTGATTAAACATGATCATTATGGAACTGATTACCAATTGGAAGATATTTTTACTACGCCTTTGGCATCACTTATATATGAAAAACATTGGTTGAAGTTTGGTGTTCAGCTACATCCCAGTGCATGAGGAGGTTATGGATAGTCCCATATCCCCAATTTTTCTAACTTGTTTTTTATGTTTATGGAATTCACAAAGGTTTATAGAGGAGATACGGTCTAGGGGGAGTTTTTTGTTCACATCAAGTATAAATAAAGGTTCTTTCAGTTTATTTCTAAATGGTTTAATGAAAAAATTCAATGTTTTAAAGGTTAACTAGTTTTAGAATATTGAAAAACCATGTAATTCTTTTATAAAATGATGATAATTAGGTGTTCTGAGGAAAAAAGTTAACATTTTTTAGATCTTATCCAAGAAATAAATGAGACTTCCAAATTTCAAGTACCCAATTCATTCTTCCCATCCTATTTTCTACACTGATATTTGATCATGTTGTATCACCCTGAAACGATTATACACCCAAATAGTGCATCGATCCAAGTGTCACTAGCCTTAGGGCCACCTCCTCATAATCCAAAGGATACTAAATAAGATTAAGTATGTTAAAGAGGTGATAGTGGGGATATTATAACCTCTTAAGATGATATAATAGTGGTCTAATACATATATATATATATATATATATATATATATATAAGAAGTGTAAATAGATACCAAATATGCATGAACTAGAAACTCTCCCATGTCAAAATCACACCAATATCTAACAATAGTGGATGAAATAATCAACAATTGTTGAAGAATGAAATAAAAAAAAGTCAAACATACCATTTTTATAGCATTCATCAAATACAAGTCATAAAATGAAATAAGAAAAAAAAGGCTCTCCCATGGTTGAGCAATGTATGTACATATATAAGAATGATGATATAGAAATTTTAAAAATAAAAATAAAAACTCAAACTAATGTAGGACCCTAAAGGACCCTTATAATTTGTCCTAAGACAAATCTACAACTATGATTAAGCTCCAAAGCTCGAACCCTTACGTAAACACAAATTTACAAAGTCTACATGCATCCCAAAGGTCCCATGTAGGGTGGGAGAATGAGTATATGTAGGTCGCCACCAATGTTTACCTACCTTAAATTTGCGAGTAAGCAGGTGTGTAATGAAAATAATGAATGGAAACACATGAAATTAATAAATAAAAGCATCCATGGTGCTCAATATCCACTATAAATCGATCACCTTCTTTGGACAACTCTAGAATACTAAAGGGTAGAGGAACCTTATCTCATATCACTAGGAGTACCTTGATATAAAATATTCTAGGTGATCCCCTAGGTTCCACCTCTAGTGAGGTCACTCGACACCATGTTCCAATCGATACTTCATGTCCAATTCATGTCACTGAAATCTAAGTCATTTCCAATCAATGAATTATTGTCCCTCATACCCATGATCAAAAACACTTATCATCTCGATGGTTGAAATCTGAAGGTACAATGATTACAATCTTCAAATAATAAACATTTTCAGCTCAACAACAGATGTCTCGAGGAATGACAGTGTCCGTACTCCCAAATAAGTCTCGGCCCAATGACCTCAATCATGGAGAGCATCATCCCTCAGCTGACATTCTCATCACTATCATCTGATGTCTCCTCACCATCATCATGGATTTCTAGGGAATTTACCTCAAAACAAAACTCCTAGGCCAAAACTACTGAGGCCATCTAACCACATGAGTGGCCAATATCACCTCAAACATCAGATTAAACCTTTTAACACACAGTACTAAAAATTTGGCCTTTAACAATACTAGTAAAAGATCTTTATCAGTGCTATATAATCAATGATAATGTAAGCGATGTTAAAGGGTTATATTTAACGATACTTTTAGTTAAAAGAACTAATAAAGTCCCCCTATAATAGCACTAAAAAGTGATGATAATGTCCCCACTAATAAAGGGGATAACTTTTCTATTCATGCCCCTCATTTTAATCAGTTCCCCCTAAAATCACTTAACCCACCACTTTATCAGTGCTTTAGATACCCCCTACGCATGCCCCTCCCTCTATTGAGTTTTGAACCAGAGACCTCCATAATATAAACCAATGCCTTTTCCACTCACTTATATTTATTTTCTTTATATTGTATGATATCTCTATATATTTATATAATTTTATTACATTTTTTTTGCATATATTTTTATATATGTTTAAATATTTGTATATATATTATACATATATAACATGTTTTGTGTGTGTGTATGTGTGTGTTTACAAATACATTAAAACATACCTATATAATATATATTTATATATATATATATCCATTTATGCATATAAAGAAACAAATTTTTATTTATTTACATATATTATATTTTAATATTTATATACATATATTATAATATATAGATTAATATATATATGTTTGTCCGTACACAAACAAATATATATTTTTAAAAATTATATATACATTAATTTCATAGAAATAAATTTATATATTTATTTTTTTTTTAATGAAAATTTATATCAGTTTTTTTAGATAAGATTTATATATTGAAAAATATATTTTATATGTAAATATGTTCAAATATTTATTTATAAAAATAATTTTTTTACTTGTAAATATATAAAAAATATGTATATATTGTTATATATTTTATTATAAATAACAGTAAAATATGAATGTTGATAAAATTTATAAATAATAATTTCAATATTAATGAAATATCTGGGAATTAATTTAATCCCTGTGGAAAATAGGCCAAAAACCCCCCCTTAAATGAGGCTGAAATTCCATCTAATGTTAACAATTTAGAGTACCCCCACTAAAAAATCGGTTATAGAGGCCTCTAGGGTGTCTTTTTACCTCTAAAAATAGATACTATGGACTACTAGACAATAAAACATAGATATTGTTGAATGAATCAATTTGATATGTGGTAGATCCCAAATCGACACTCAGATCAAAAGACAAGTCCTTTTTAAATTCAAGTTACATTTTTAACTTATTTTAGATGATTTTTGAATGTTTCTAAATCTTCATTGTTTAATTAAATGACTATTACTTGATAATAATTATTAAAGTATTAATTAGAAATATTTTTTAAATTATTTTATAAGAAAGTTTCACTAAATATCTTAAATATTTCATGTAAATGCTTATTTAGCCTTATCTAAAACATATTTACAAAAATGAATATTATATTTATATCATTAAAAATTTTCTTATATATTAATATATATTTTTAATTTTTTTTAAATATACTATTTTTAGATCTAGTAAAAATGTGTTGATAAGGTGGTATTTATCAGCTCTTCTAAAAAATCCTTAATAACGACCCTCTATCAGTGCATTTTTACAAGCGCGGATAATGGCCACCTTTATCTGTTGTTTTTTTATAAGAACTAATAAAGGACGCCCTTTATCGAGATTTTTTTACTAGCACTAATAAAGGTAAGTCCTTTATTATTTCTTTTTTACAATTGTTGATAAAGGCCCCCCTTCAACAGTTCTTTTTCTAGGTTGACAAAGGGTCTTTTTAACAACTCTTTTAGTTAGCACTGCTGAAACACTATCATTGTACAAACCCATTTTTATAGTAGGGACATGAATCCAAATGTTGTATTGGCCAACACGGATGAGAATCCATTACTAAATAAAACCTAAGTCTCACCAATTATGGAACCTCTTAACCCCATGATCTTGTTTCTCTATCTGACAGCCACATCATCCCATGTATCTCATGCAATGTCAGAAACCCGATGGCCATTATGCCTCGAAATGATGTATAATTCTCCTATCCTATGATCAAAATCACATAGAGAATATGTATAACAGGTCACACCCAGCTCGACGATAACATCACCTCAAACCAGATAGCCAAAAAAAATTTAGTCCTCGGTCCAAGCGCATCATGTTCCATTGGAACGCAGTAATGCAACAAAACCAATTCCAATATATATAATCTAATTCAAATTAACTAAAAAAATTCAATTTAAAAATGAAAAACCCACCCATATTAACTATCCATGTGTTTTATATCTTTGAATCTATAATCTCTTAAATAAACAAGGTTAATAAATTTCCAACAATATATCATACGATAAATTTAACTAATTAAAATACAAAAATTTGTTAAACTTGGTCTTTCTCACTCAACACAATGGCATAATAAAATCCATGACCCCAAAACACTTTTGAAAACTCAAAGTAATGTCTATACCACCTAACTCATAGTTGTAGATGTTTGTACATCTGATCCTATACTCTAACTTGAAACGATTTGGAAGAAATCAACATTTAAGATGAACGCCCTAAAATAGGGAAAATACATCACATAGATTTATAAATTCATAAGGTGAGATAAAAGGTAAATAGAAGCAAGTGGATGGAGAGACTTATTGATACAGATCTAATTTCCCAAACAAATTGAAGAATGAGGGTCAGAAAAAATAGATGGATCAATCCCAGATCAGAAAAAGACAAGAGGAACCCACAATGTTTTACATGACCAAGGGAGGTGAAAAGAAGAAGAAGGAAGTGAATAAGAGGGAGAGAAAAAAAGTTCATTTTACATCTTTATTAGGTCGCATGGTTAGCTTGCATGGTTTTCCAAACTGTGCGAAAACTATGCTGCTCCTGCTTCTTATGATCCAGGCCCCGCATGGTTAACTTGCACGGTTATGGCAATCCATTCAGAAAAAATACTCTCTACAGGGAATACATACTACCCACTATCCACTAAGCATGTGGTTTGTGAACATTTTTACCTAACCATGTTCAAACCATGTGAATTCCCTATACTAGAAATTTTTGAGGTCTCACACGACCATGTACTCCATCCTGCAAAGTTTCTCAAACTATTATTAGTAGAAAAAAATGCCACAATGTATTTACTAAAAGTAACATGGTTAAATATAATTATGCACCTCAGCCCAAAATTAACCAAAACTAGGATTCCAAAACACCCAAAACCCATATATGCTTTTGAAGAATTTTACTCCATATAAATTAAAGGATATGGGTTAATTAAAAACTCATAATTCAGTTTTAATCAAAGAGGGAATAGTTGGCATACCCACCAAACATGAAAAATTCAAAACGAGAAAGGATTTTAATGGACTAAAAATAACAAAAACATTAAATATGTAGAATTAGAGTGTTGTAAGATTTTTCTCTCATATTTAAGGTTTTTTTCCAAGGATAATACTTTATTTTATTTTCTTGTATATTTCCAAAAAACTCAAACGGAAGATAGATAGAAACAAGGCCTATTATAGATGATAGATAGAAATGGAGTCTTGTTTGTAATTTTTTCCAATCCACACTAGCTTGATCAATTAGTTTTCAATAATAGTTTCTTTATGAAGAAAATGGATTCAGTGTTGAAGGTGGTGTTTATTCTTAGTGTTTTCCTAACGTTTGAGTCCAAAATGTGGAGGATAAAGAATTTTTTTTTAGGAAATGAAATTTGTGTCCAAGGTTGAAGGTGAATTAAAATTTTGTGTGAAAGTGATGTTTTGATATTGTCACATAAAAATACATTAAAGTAAAGAGTCATAGAAAAGATCTAAAATTGCCTGAAAGTCACCGTTTTGTGAAATGTGAAGTTATACACATGATGGAAGGAACACATGGATATTACAAGATAAAAGAGAAGTCAAAAAGATTATATCAACTCTAGAGGAAAATTTCATGAAAAGTGGAAGGAATTCAAGTTCATCCATTTCTATAAATACATATCTTCACCCTCCATTTGTAGTATCTTTCCAAAAAAAGATCTAGTAGCTCTATTGCGCTAATGTTTTGTGCGAAAAAGTGTTGTGAACAGTAAAAAACATGAAGAGTGTTCATTATGTCTTTTAACAATAATTGAAACTCAATAAAAACACTTTATCTAGTTGATAAAAAAGTAATGATTGCACAAAAAATATCTTGGATGATGAACCAAAAAGTTGTGTGCATGTATAGGTGTATCAAACAAGGGCATGAGTTGGGTGACTAGAAGGTTTTGACTATCCTATTTTTTATTATTGATTTAAAGTGGATCAACTCAGGTTTATGGTGCAAGAATATACTGATTATAGTTTGTGAAAAAACATAAATGACAATATACTAAATCTATATTCAAGTCGTTAAACTGAGTAAGAATTCACCCAAAACAGTGATCTAGGGGGGTTAGTGGATGTTTTCTGAGGGAGGTAGTGTGTTATCCCTAAAATCTTATAATGTTAGTGTTCTAGATATATATTAACAATTTATTAAATATTTTTTTCCATAGTAACTAGTCAATCATAATGGATTTATGTACAAACTACACACTTTTGATGTATACTTCTAAGACTATCCCTTAGTGGTGATCCAAGTAAAACTATTATGTTTTATATCCACATGTGAGTTTGTAATTACTACATGATTACATCATATAGGTTTATCATGTTCCTACAAACATGGGAATAAATTTTATCACTTTTAAAGAATAAAAGGCACCTTGATTCACCACTCCCCTCTTAGGGTATTCCAATATATGACATGTTTCACTAGATATAGAAATGGGAATGTATTTTAAATCATAAATAAAAGTTTTACGTAATATGAAAAAACATATATATATATTATTTTATATGCATATTTATGAATCAAAATCTAAACCCACTTCCATCCAACGTCATGTGCTATAGGAAGTGGGTCATATAAATAAACAGGGTAAAATAGTTAAGGGAAAAAAGTAGTATGGAAACATGTGTAATTATGAAATAATTGTAATTCCTTATTCATTATTAAGAAATTACCTAAAATTTATATTTATGTTCACTTTATATATTTTTTAGACAAAATACTCTGTAGAAATCGTACCTAATAGAAAACTACTTTCAGTATCATTGAATTGGATAAAACAATATGGTCGCGTCAGAGGAGAATGTTTTGGAGTGTCTCCTAAAAAATATTTTGAGAAGATAAAACCACATGAATATACATATAATATGATGAAATTATTATAGGAACAATTAAATTATTTCCAAGATATTATTGATCAGTTTAGTTTGGAAGAAAAATGTATGAGAAAGGATCAAAGACAATCGGTGTTGGAACAAAGATATGGACATGAAAAAACAAATTACCCCACTAGATTTGAGGAAAGTCATTCCCCTCAATGGCATACCCTACCCAAGGTAATAAATTTTTCCATTAATTTATAACCAAAATTTGAATTAAATAAGTGATGAAAAATTTACATTAATAAAATTATACAGGGTAAAGGTGTATGTTCTTTCTATCGGTCAATAACCACGCACCCTCTTGTTGTAAGGGGTATGGTGTATAATATCATGGGAGAGAGGATACATAAAAAATAACCCCCCAATTATCACAAGAGAGTAGGGATTGAGGTAGCTCAAGATCCAACTGCTGAGTTACCTGTTCCACATAATGGTATGGATATTATAACGGTTAATGATGTTATTGGAACTTTTATATCTTGGTTATCTAACAATATAAAGACACACGAGGTATGCCTTTAACAAATTTTATTATATAAGAAACCTTTAATAGTTTATTAAATAAGGCCTGAAGTGAGGTATGATTTTACATATGGATAAAGCGATGGGGAAATAGAAGAATAGATCAATATAATTTTGTGAATCGACAAATATATCAAAAGAATCTTCCAGGAATTCCTTTTCCCCACCAGTTATATAGAAACATTTATTATCATTACAAATTCATGAAGAGACCATATTTAATGTTGAAAATATGTCTTACATTTTATATAAAGAAGAAATATATGTAAAATTGATGATATACGTATTTTGTCTCCATAGTTTAATGAGATTATCAATATTTAATTGATATGAGTCTCGGGTTTGAATATATGCGTATGATATATTTTCATAATATGGTTTCCGAAAAAATGATAAAATATATTCATTAAATTTAATTACTATTCATGTTTTATAGATGTCTTTATTTAAATACTATATAAAGGTATGATCTTGCAAAGCATGATTTGGATTAATTAATCCCCATACCATTTCGACATAAGAAACATCCTCAGATCAGACCTAAATTCAGAAAAAAAAAAAAGCTAAAAGATGAATTTGATAAAACAATTACATTTGAACGACTCTTATTATGCCTACATAGCTAGGGTAAAAATCTAAATTCTAATCACATAAAATAATTTTTTTTATATTTTTCAATTATTGTTTGTTTTTTAGGAAGTACTGGATGCTGATGGAACTCACTCTGAATACCCAAAATATTAATTTTTTGGATCCAAAGCATAGATATCCAACAAAATGACTATACATGATGTGTATTTTAAATTTCTAATACATTAAAATCAAAATTTTATAGACAAAAATCTTATTATATGTTCTAGAATGTGTTTTAAAAAGAAATTTCTTATGATAGGGTAGTTGCAAAATATACTATAAATCATGGTATAAAGTCTGTGATTGAATATAAAAATCTAGTGGACTACATCAAACGTAATTATATTAGGCTTTATATAGACATATTTAAACATCATAATATATTTAAAAAATTACATATTTTAGTTAATGTGTCTTCTGTTTCCAAATTAATATAATGATAATGAATGTGGATATTTTGTTTGAAAAGTTATAATAGATATCATAAACCATATCAAGACCAACATCCTCGAATACGTATGTTGTGAAGATAATTGAAACTTCATTAAAAATATTTCTTTATACTTTTTTGTCTATATTTTCATAGTACTACGATGATTTCTAACAACCTTCGTATTCAAGAGAATAAGTAAATTTGTTTATAGATGATTAGGAAACATGCAAGGTATCATAATGTTTTTTGAATAATAATTTAAATTATTAATAGTTATTTTTTTATCTTGTATGTGATATGAACTTATAAATATATTTGGGGTTTGAACCATTAGTATCAGAGTTCTTATATATTATTTTTAATCTAATTATCAAGGAGAAGTATAATAGATGAAATATATTTTTTAGAAATGAGTAGAAAATGTGTTGTCATAATGTATAGAGGCATCATGGTGAGGTGACTTCCTACTACTTAATTAGATAATTTTATCTTTATTTTATCTAAATGTTTTAGTAGATTTATTTTTTATTTTTAGAATAAAGTTAATCTAATTACCTCTGAAGTGTTTCATCACAATAGTAGGTAAATTATAGAAGAAAATAACAATTCAATGGCTTCACTTTAGTTGGTGGTGGAATTATTCAGTGTATTATATCATCAATTAAATTCAGATATAATATTGTAAATTCTTTTAAAATCCATATAAGTAATACATAAAGATTACATTAGTGTGATGGATTGAATAAAAATAATTATTTTATATTCACATGATGTGAAATTAAATCATCTCACCATTATATCACATAGAATATCACAATCATTACATGTATAGAGGTACATAACCTATCCTTATTATGCCTATAGATAAAGTTTCACTATCTTGGAATAAAAATAGTATGTCCACTGGCTTGTCCTGAATATTTGGGTGCATATTAAGTATGTAAAATTATCCATGTTCACAAGCTCATTAATAAAAAAATCATTATCATTCGAAAGAAAAAAAAACATGGGAATAGGGATGTTCCCATTTTGATGAAAAAATAATGATGATGTTATGATAGAGTTTTTCATCACCCATAATATATAAATGAATATACTAATCTATAGAAAAATACAGGATGACATAATGGATGTGCTAGATTTTAGTGTCATTTTGATGCTATAAAGTCATATACTAATATTTAATACTATCAAAAAGGTATATAAAATTTATAATGATTTTTTTGTCTTCTAAAAATACATAATGGGTCAGACTAATGTTTTTTCAATCAAAGATGATAAATTGTTTATTATGGAGTTTGTACTCTCTATGAGGGTGAAAGGGAAAGATATTTTATTATGTTCCATAAAAACTAAAATTTAAATATTTATTTCAGTTCACAAAATGAACGTTAATTGGTTTACACTAATGGTTAATAGTTTCTAGGAATAAATAAAGTGATACACTAATGTTTATTATAATCGGAGAATATAAAATGTGTTGTCAACTTTTTTTGTATTAAATAACAAGAATAATGTTTATATATGAGTTTTACACCAAGCCAAAAGGATTAAATTGTTTTTGGGAATTTTTTGTAATATGTTAATTATTTTTTATTATAAAGTTGATGAATATATCATGTCATTGGGATTGAACTTCTAAAATATGCTCATTCTGTCTTAATAATTTAGGAAAATTATTCATATTTGATTTGTGCCATTTATTAATTAATCTCAAATAGAAATAACACATGATGTGATATTTATTACTAAAGATGCATGCTTTTAGTTTAAAAAGATATTGTAGTAAAAAAAGACATGGTTCATATTCAAAACCATGAAAAAAAATTCAGATTGTTTTCATAATTTAGGAAAACAATCCATAATTCATTTTGTATGTGTATTAATGTGCCTCACCTCATTTTGATGCAATGTTTGACTGGTATGACTATAAGTTTTATTTTTATTTAAAATTGTCAATAAATTTAATAAAAAAACAAGTGACATACTTAAAACCTAAGAAAAAATTTATATTCTCTGATAATTTAGGGAAAAATCCTTAAGTCATTTTTGACATTTTTTGAATGAGTTTCTCCTCAATATAACATACGGTGTGACCACAATAACACCAAGGGTATCTTTTTATTTTATATTGTCATTCATTTCTAGTAAAAAAGATATCTAACATACTAAAAACCAAGAAAACACCTCAAAATTGTTTTTATACAAAATAAAAGTGTTTCATATGTCATTTTGGATGTGTAGGAATCAATATAACCTTAGTATGATGCATGGTATGACCGTTATGAATCCAAGTGTGTGTTTTTATTTACAAATGACCTTAATTTTAGTAAAAAAATGGAAACTAACGTACTCAAAACCACAAAAACACATTCAAATTGTTTTAATATTTTAGGAAAATGATGAATATGTAATATTTGACATTTAATAATCATTTTATCCTTAATTTTATTCATGGTTTGACTGGTATGACACCATGTGTGTCTTTTTATTTAAAATTGACATGAATTTTTGTAAAAATGACAACTAACATGATCAAAACCAAAAAAAATAATTCTTATTGTTTTTAAACCTTTTTAAAATGATCCATATTTCAATTTAATGTGTTGTCAATATTAATACCTCAATATGATACATGATGTTCCTGGTATGACACAATGTGTTTGTTATCAGTTTAAAATTGATATTTTAGTTTAAAAAGTATCACTCACTTAAATCCAAGAAAACATGACTTTATTGTCATAATAATTTAATAAAACTATTGACACATGATTTTTGATATGTAGGAATTATTCTCACTTTAAATTGACACAAATATGACCAATATGACTCAAAGTTCATTTTTTAAGTTTAAAATGTCATTTTCATAAAACAAACAAGTGACATACTCAAAACTGATCTAACATATTTTGATTGTTTTTATACTTTAGTAAAATTATCCATAATTTATTTTTGACCTAAAGAAATTATCTACACCTGAATTTACTATATGTAATGAATGGTATGATGCCAAGTGTGTCTTTTTATTTAAATAGGAATTCATTTTAGTAAAAAACACAAGTGGCATTCTCAAAACACTATAAAATTCATAAGTATTGTTTTGATACTTTAGTAAAATGATAAATAATTCATTTTTAACATTTATGAATCACTGTCACCTCAATCGGATTCATGATTTCCCCAATACGACGCATAGTGTATGTTATCAGTGTATAGTTGAAATTTTAGTCTAAAAAGTTTCACTCATTGAAAATTTTGAAAACATGCTAAAATTGTATTCATAATTTTGTAAAGTTATTCATAAGTATTTGTTTATGTGTAATAATAAGTATCAAATTAAACTAAAACACGATTTGAATAATATGACTCAATGTGTGTGTTTCTCGTTTAAAATCATATTTTAGTAAAAAAAATAAAAGTGATATACTCAAAACCAAGAAAACCCATTGGGGTTGTTTTGATAATTTAAGAAAATAATCCCTATGTCATTTGCGATGTGTAGGAATAATCCTCAAATAAATATAATTCGTGGTCTGACTAGTTTGACACCAAGTGTGTCTATTTATTTTAAATTGACATTAATTTTAGTAAACATGGCAACTATCATACAAAAAAACTGATAAAACCCATTCATATTGTATTTTTAGTTTAGGAAAAGGATCCATAAGTCAATTTTGATGTGTATAAATCATTTTTACAACAATATAATTCATGTTTTGACCAGTATGACTCCATTTGTATCTTTTTATTTAAAATTGATAGTAATTTAAGTAAAAAAGACAACTGGCATACTCAAAATCGAATAAATGTATTTTGATTTTTTATACTTTATTGAAATAATTTATAAGACATTTTTGACATGTAGGAATCAAACACTCATTAATATGAAAAATGGTGTGATCATTATGACTCTAAGTGTTTATTTTTATTCAAACTGGACATCAATTTTAGTAAAAAAGAAAAGTGATATTCACAAAACTAAGAAAAAACATTAATATTTTATACTTTGGGAAAATAATACATTATTAATTTTTGACATTTAGGTATCATACACACCTCAATATAATACACGATGTACCTAGTGTGAATAAAAGTTTATGTTATCTATTTAAAATTGAAATTTTAGTTCAATAAGTGTCAATCACTATAATTTAAGGAAACTTGTTCATATTGTCTTGATAATTTATTAAAAAACATTCATAAGTTATTTTTGATGTTTATGAATTAGTATCCCTTAAAACTGACATACGATGTGACCTGTATGAATCAAAGTGTATATTTGTTTTTTTAAATGATATTTTTTTTTAAAAACAGAGGTCACATATTTAAAATAAAGAAAATGCATTCAACATGTTTTTATAATTTATTATATTGATAAATATGTTATTTTTTACATGAAACTATCATCATCACCTCAATACTATGAACTATGTGACTAGTGTAACTACAAATGTTTCCTTTTATTTAATATTGAAATTAATTTGAGTAAAGCGACAACTGACTTACTGAAAACTAAGAAAATGACTTCAGATTGTTTTGATACTTTAGTAAAACAATACATAATTCTTTTTAAATGTGTAGGAATAATTAATTCTTAAATCATATACACGATGTGTTCGGTGTAAGAACCCAGATCTTCATTTCATGTATGGATCTTGATTTCAGGCGTTTTTATGAAAATATGAGAATTTGAAAATATTCTAAGTACACACCATGCACTTTTTAGTACATTTCCTGTTCACAGTTACCGCGTACAGTAGCATCTTGGGTGTGTAATGACCAATACATGGCCATGTGGGGTGACATGGAAGACCGCAAATGTTGGGGGCCGATTGAGGAAAATACATAGTGTGTTCATTAATAGTTCACACCATGTACTTTTTCTATTAATTGACTTATCAAACTAGGGTCACATGTAACCCTCCTATTCTTCTACTTCTAGATGTGCCACATGAAAGAGTATATGGAATCACTTATTCTTTATGAGCCACTGATCTATTATATTTTATTCAAATCAAACACCTTCAATTGCATTGGAATCGCCTTAGTGAGTTATTCCTTCTTCTAGAGACTCTAATCCAGATTCCCCTTATTTCATGAGTTATTCAATGATGAAAATTGTTGACCTTTTTTTAGATCTATGATGTTCAAGGCTGATTTGAGGGACGGAGATCAATATTGTTCTTCGTATAATGTCATGGTGGGTGTTTCTTTTCATTTTGATGTTTTTCATTTAGTTTATATTCCAAAGTGCTGATCACCCATGTTTCAGGTATTTTGGGTTAAGGAAATTTAACGTTCTTTTATCTATATTATATTTATTGTTGGATTAAGGGTTTTTTGTCCTATTATTATATGAGTTCTATGTTTAAGGAACACCCCATGGGGGTGTTTCTTTGTTTGAATGTTTAGGGCCATTTGGCTCAGGCTACCTATGAGGCTAACCTTGTTTCCTTTACTTGCTTAATATGATGGAATCGATTGTATTTTTCTCCTTGTTAGATGTTTGAGATATGAATTGGAATTATTGATCCATGTAGTAGTTGGATTAATTGGGGACGCTTGATAACATATATGAAAGACTGAATTGCATTGGCCTATGAGAACTTTTTGTAGTTAGACCGCAAAAGGAATTGGTGTTGAGTGTTTCCTCAGATTGACTATTATATTTCACGCTATGAGACCACAGGGGGATTGATGATAAGTTTCCCCATAGAGTGTCTATAGTTTACATTGTTAGATAATATGAGTAATTGACATTGATTGCTTCCCCATAGAGTATGTAGTTTTTGTGGAAAGACTATAGGGTGAATTGACAGTGAGTCTTTTTTCAGAGTGTCAATGTCATTTTATTGCATTACATGGCTAGAGGGGTTAGATTGTGTGAGATACCTATAGGGTGAATATAAATATTGAATGTTTGTGATGTGTCTTCCATTCCAAAGAACAAGCTTGGATTCAGTCCAGTTAGGTAGTTTTCTCAGATACATGTTTTGATACTTACATTATTAAATGATGAACATTAAATGCTAGTAAATTTAAATAGAAACTGTTGTATTTTTTACTTTTTTATAATACATGTTCTTTGTTGCAAACCCATTATTACCTGCTATATATACTCATTGACTGTTAGGTACATATATTGTGGTGGTTTCTTACAGGTATTCGTCTCACACACTATTTGGGTCATGTTTCTGGACCAAACAGATTATATGGTTGTAGGTGTAGATAAGGGAAAGAACCTTTCATAATTTGGAACATGATTGGTTGGATGGAGCTTGATAGAATAGGACCAAGTTTAGGCTTGTGATACTATTGGATATTTCCTATTTTCATTGTGCGTTGGTTCAGTGGTATTTCTAGCGTACTGTCTTGTTTGGCTGCTTTCCTAGACATATGTGACTTTCATCATTTATATATGTTCTCTAGTTGTTATTTACTTTTAGTCTTCCGTTATTTACTTGTTGTATGGTATTTTTCATCTGCTACATTTTATTATCAATTATTCTGATGTTCATGCTCTACCAATGAGGGAATAGTTTCCCCACTATCACATCTAAGGCCCTTACTGCTAGTCAGTAGCCTCTGGCATTCGGGAAAATGCTCATGAGGCCATGTGACCAACTTGGTATGGGGCACCTTTGGGTAGAACCTAGAACATGGACATTACAAAGTGGTATCAATAGAGTTTCTTTTCTTTTTCTGTCTTACTTTTTGGATCCTATAGATAGGGATATTAAGGAATATGTAGTTGGCAATAAGTTGTGCTCGGGATTAGCTAACAAGTATATAGGGAAAAGCCAATTTTCCTCAATTATTATAATTTTTTAATTTTTTCAATTGTTATAGTAATTTGATTTCACTATTGGTTGACTCACATGAAATTTGATGTCATTATTTATATCATTGAGGTTATATTTCTATTGGAACCTGATTATAAAGGTATGACATCTCATAGTTCATATTGGCACTTTCTAGAGATCACATGTCATGCATGTTTCATTCCATTTAGGATGCATTACCGATTGCATGATATTGTGATAGATATTCTATAAGATATGCATGTTGTTTTGATTGATATCATTATTTAATACCTACTATTTTTATAGGGTATTAGAAAATTTAATGTTTCATTTTAATGGGAACCATACTTTGGTCCTTGATGAGTTATGGTACCTCTTGGATTGGAATTTGGTGGATCATGTGATTGATAGCATGGTTATACTATGTGATATACATGAATATGATGCCAAGATTTGATTCACGGAGAGTATGGGGCCTTATATATTGTAATTTGGAACGTTAATGAATGTTTCTATGTTTTTATGGGGTTTTGGAGATGTTTCTAAGGCTTACTATCTGAAAAAACTTAGAATACACAGTGTGTGATGATAAATACACACCATGTATCTTTATGTTTGGGAAGAAAATGTTTTTCTAAAGTACATGCCATATATTATCTCTACACATTGTGTGTATATTTACTGTGTGACCAACTGTGTGGGCAGATACATGGGCTGGAAATCTATTCATGAACACACCGTTTATTGGGAGTACACAACGTGCTTTGGTGATCTGTGCATCAAACTATGTGAAAAATGACACGTGTCAATGAAATCCTTTAAATATATGTCGTTTCTAGCATATAAATGACGAATAGTTTTGTTATAATAGAACTTTGTAGTTCTAGACATGTAGAAGTTCTTGGGAAGGAGGGAACATTCAAGTACATGTTGTGTCTCAAGGAGAACACGATGTTTGTATGGGGTGTTAGGTGACCAGGGTTGGCATAAGTACATGCCCATGTAAAGGTTTAAGGTAACATGCCATGTAGAGTGTATACACAATGGGTAACCCTATTTTGAAAACCTTGAATTATTTTTCCTTCTCAATTATTTTTTTCACTTCTATGTTGATGTTTCATTAATCATTTGTTATGGTGTGTGCTTAACCTTATAGATTCATGCCACCTAAAGGTCCTCTGGTTGTACACCATGTTTGAGGTGATGATCATACACTAGAAATGGTAGACCAAGGACTACTAGTAGATCCTCTTGTAGTGCCCTTCAAGGAACGAGCCACCATTCCGTATATAGGTGTCGATGCACAATTCTGAGAAGGCTTCATGGGGATGATGCAGACATCCAGGGAGCACCACATCCTGCCCCATCTATGGCTGAGTTGATGCGGGTTTTTACTTGATTATAATCCTCCCACTTTCTCTAGGGATGGAGGACCTCATGATGTAGAGTCACTATTAAAATCCATGTTGTCTATCATTGAGCATTTGGAGACACCTCATGAGAGGAGGGTGAAGCTTGTGAGAAAAATCCTTTCTGATTCCTCCAAGAGATAGTGGGATGTGATATCACAAAAATTACACTAAAAATTAATGGCTTGGGATGAGTTTTAGTGGACCTTCTATGTCAACATAAACCTGGATACCTTGATGACCAACTAATCCCAAGAGTCGATGAATTTGGATTAGGGTACTCTCTCAGTCATGGAGTGTTCTCCTTGCATTACAGAGCTGCGGTGCTTCACACCCATTCTAGGAGGTGATGAGTTATTTATAGAGAGAAAGTTTGAGGATGGTCTCATGCATGACATCTGATCTCAGGATAACATCATCATGTTGAATTTTATATCTTCTATAGTAAACGAGGTGCTGAAAACTAAGCACAACCTGAGGGGTTCTAGAGATGTGGGACAGGGAAGTTCAATATCTAGAGTTGGTACCATATCTACTGATGGAAGAAAGCGTTGTAGGGAGTCTATACAAGGAGATACAAGTAGTTAAGATTTTCTTTAAGGTAGCCAGGTGATGTGCTACCAGTGCGGGAAGGGAAGACAAAAGAAACATTAGTGCCCGAGAGACCAAGTTGAGTGCTGATCTTGAATCATGATGGAACATATTCAGAATTTCGACAACACCCTTATTCCTGAGGCTGGTGAGGGAGGATCTGTTTTGACTCCTCATACAGGAGTAGGGCTACCAGTCCCACATCAGACTGGGGGCTGGAGTTTTTCATATCATTTAGGCTGAGGTGGTGGTTGTGACCGCAATTTTCAGAGACAAGTTTTTCGACAGCCTCATGGTGGATTAGCTCACGTATCTCAGACAGCTTGACAGGGTTTTGGATCAGGTGAGGCTTTGACACTATAGTAGATCCATTGGGATAAAGATCCTGGAACCACTATAGTTAGAGGTATGATTTTTTTGTCTCAGTTTTAGGTTCTGATGTTTTCGGTAACGGAGCTTCCCATAGCTTTTCATTTGATCCTATTGTGGATATCCTTGGGCTCTGTATCTTTACATGTACTAATATCATGGTTTTGGACACTCTGTTGGGGACTAGAATGACTAGGGTACATTAGTTCAAGGAGTTCCCTCTTGAGGTTGGTGGGTTTCACTTATTATTTGACCTTAATTCCTTAGAGATGATGAGCTATGATTCTATTCTCAGAATAGACTAGTTAGTTCCATTCTAGGATATTTTCTATTGTGATCTCTTTAGGGTGAGTTTCACGTCACTAGAGGGAAGATTGTTTCTATATAAGTTATAATGGGATGTCTAGGATAAAAAAGATGGACCCGAGCATCACAGGTTGAGAGGTGTTATAGACTATATTTCTTTTCTGTATCTGGATCACCAGGGGAATTCATAGAAGGACTTTGTCCAGTGGTTAATCATTTCAAGGATTTCTTTCCAAATAACCTTTTAGGTTTCCCCTTAGAGTGAGAGTTATAATTTTCTATTGAACTTGTGATAGGGGAAGAACGGGTGTCCATTACTCTTTATAAAATGGATAAACTAGAGTTTTAGGAGCTCAAAAAGATGTTGGGGGAGTTACAGGAAAAAAATTTCATCTGACCCAGTACTTCTCCTTGAGGTTCTCCTGTCATGTTTTGCAAAGAAGGAATAAAGTACACTCAAACGTTGTGTGAATTATCAGAAGTTGAACCAATTGATTGTTAAGAACCAATTTCTCTTACCAAGTATTGATGATATATTTGATTAGTTTCACGTTATACAATCAGAGATACCTCTTACAACCATTCAGAGTATGTATAGTCTATACGAGTATGTGGTTATGATGTTCGGTCTCATGAATGAACCTATAGTTTTATGGAAATTATGAATTGTGTGTTCCATCCATACTTATATTCCTTTGTGGTTGTTTTCTTGGGTAATATCTTAGTGTAATCTCACACTCAACGTGACCATTCTATCCATCTTGAGATCATTTTGAGTACACTGAGAGAGCATCAGTAATATACTAAGACCTCAAAATGCCACTTTTGGATGGAACATAATCACTTATTGGGACATGTTATCTCAGATATAGGAGTATCAGTAGACCTATAAAATGTGGTAGTAGTATTTTCGTAGGAGAAGTAGAAGAATTTCACTGAGGTACGACATTTTATGTGGCTGGCTGGTTACTACAGACGTTTTATAGTGGAATTTTCATGCATAGAAATGCCACTAATGGGCTAGACTAAGAAGGGTGTGAAGTACTCATGGTTATATTCTTAGGAGTCATACTTTTAGGATCTGAAGGAAAGTTTCACTTTATCACTGATATTTTTTTACAGTGATGGGAATGATTTACACAGTTTATAGTGATGCATCAGATATCGGGTTAGGAGTAGTGCATATGTAGGGAGAAGGATTCGTTGTGTACGGGTCTTGGAAATTGAGGCCACATGAAGTGAATTACATGACACATGATCCCTTGTTGGCTGTAGTTATTCATGCCTTTCACTATTTTATAAATTACCCTTTGGGAGAGAATTGTTTGGTGTACACTAACCACAAAAGTCTCAAGTATATCTTTACCAAACATGACCTGAATTTGAGACTGTGAAGGTGGGTTGAGTACCCTCAGTCCTTGGACATCGAGCTTGACTACATGCCTAGGAAAGACAATTATGTGGCTGATGCTTTGAGAAAAAAGAATCAGATACAACCAGTTCATGAATCCAACAGTGTGTGGTTGCTCAAAGCTATGTTCTGGAAAATACATTTGGAGGTGCATGATTGATAGGGGAAGACGTTCATTTCTTATGTAGCTGTTACCTCTACTATACTTGATCGAGTTCAAATGAGGAATATAATGTATTCTAAAGGCCTAGTTTTATGGGAGGGTGTGTCATGAGAGGACCCTACTCTTGGGTATACCATAGTCGAGGATGAGGTCTTTTTCTTTCATGGATTCATATGGGTGTCAGTTGACATACGTGAGGAGATAATGTGAGACTTTCATACTTCATCTTGGGCATTTCATCCTAGTTTCAACAATATATATCGAGATTTTTAATGTCAGTATTGGCACCCAGGTATGAAAAGGGACGTAGCTAGTTTTGTTATGAGATGTTCCACCTGCCAGCATGTGAAGGTGAAACACCAACAAATATCCAAGATTCTTCCTTCATTACCCATTCCTGAGTGGAAGTGGAATGATGTTGAGATGGATTTTATATAAGGTTTACCGTATTTTCCTAGATGGAATTATATAGTTTGTGTTTTCATTGAATGACACACAATGGGTGACACTTTTTACCGATCAAGGAGACTGTGAGTTTTAATGATCTTGGAAGGTTTTACATCCCAGATATTTTAAGTTTCCATGGGGATATATACTCTATCATTTTATAAAGGAACACCATCAATAGTTCACATTTCTGGAAAGGTCTATAGAAGGATTTGGATAAACAAGTACTTCATAGTACAACTTACCAAAAACAAATAGATGGCCAGTTTGAGTTTACGATTCCGGTGTTGTAGGACATGATTCGATCACGTGTTCTAGATTTTTGGAGCTTCTTGGGAGAAGCACATACCTTAGGTGGAATTTTCCTACTATAATAGTTTTCAGGAAACTATTCAGATGACACCTTATGAGGTCTTCTATGGTAGGTCATTATGATCACCCCTATGTCGGCTAGTGGTAGGATAGGCAGCTATATTGGGACCTCATCTTGTCCAAAAGACCATAGAGCAGGTGGAGTGGATTAAAAAGAGGATGGCTACTATAGATTCACAAGAAAAGTCATATGCTGATTGATGGAGAATACCTTAGAATTTTGAGGTTGGTGATTAGGTTTTCATATGCGTCACACCGAAGTTGGGACACAGGAGGATTAGGAGACATGGAAAGCTTTCACCAAGATATGTGGTGCCATTTGAAGTTTTGGAGAGAGATGGGATGGTTTCCTATCAGTTTCAGTTACCTTAGAGGTGATGGGATATGAATGATGTCTCCCACATTTCTTAGCTACAACATTATTTCTTAGACCCATCTCTTTTTTTCAACCCGAGGAGGTTGAGTTGGAGGTGGACACATCATTCAAGGAGAATACTATCTGAATTTTTTATTGTTGTGTGAAGGTTCTTTGTGGTCAGTTTGTTCCTCTGGTATGGGTGTTGCGGCAGTACGACCGAGTGTTAGAGGAGACATGGAAGAGGGAGACCAATGTGTGATCACTGTGGCCATAGCTGTTCAAGTGTTCTTCTTCACCACTTTGATAGGGAAATTCAGGGACAAATTTATTTAATTGGGGAAGTTTGTAAGATCCCGGATCTTCATATCAGGTATAGATCATGATTTTGGGAGTTTTTGAGAAAAGGCAGGGACGTTAGAAATTTTCTAAGTACATGTCAGGAACTTATGAGTACATGCTGTGTACCCATTTACAATGTACTGCCACATCGTGGGCATGTAATGGTTGAGACATGGCCATTTAGGGTCACGTGGAAGAATGCTAATGTTGTCGGATGGTTGAGGAAAATACACATAGTGTTCACTAATAGTACACACCATGTAATTTTTCTTTTATTTGACTTATAGGACCGAGGTCACATCTAACCCTCATATTCATCTTATTCTGGATGTGCCTAACGTAGGAGCATACAAAATCACTGATTCTTCTCTAAACCACTGATCTATCATATGTTCATTGAATCAAACACTATCGGTTGAGTTGTAATCACCTCAGTGAGTTATTCCATCTTCAAGAGCCTCTCCTTATAATTCCTCTTCATTCATGAGTTATTCAAGGTTAAATGTTTATGACCTTTTTGTATATCAACGATGTTCTAGTCCAATTCAGGGGCCGACATTCGAGAGTTTTTATCATACAACGTAATGGTTGGTTGTTTGTTGCCTTTTATTATTTGTCTTTGATTTTATATTCCAAAGGGTCTATTAGCCATGTTTCTGGTATTTCGGGATAATGAAATTAAACCATTTTTTATGTGCCTTAGATCGATTGTTTTATTATGGGTTTTTTGTCAAGTAATTATGTGAAATTGAATGTTTAAGGAAAACCCCATTGATTCATTTTCTTGTTTTAATTTTTAGGGTTGTTTGGTCTAGGTTTTCTATGAGGCTAACCTTGTTTCCTTACCTTACATGATAGGATGGAACTCATTGCCTTTTGCAGCTTGTTAAATTCTTGTGTTATGAATTGTAATTGTTTATCCATGTAGTAGTTGAGTTTACATTAGGATTCTTGATAACATATATGCATGATTAAATTACATAGGTCTGTGGGAACCTATTTTAGTTAGACCACATGCGGAGTTGATGATGAGTGTTTCCTCAGAGTGTCAGTTATATTTCATGCTACGAGACCACAGGGGGGGATTGATAGAGTGTTCTCCCTTAGGTTATCTATAGTTTACGTTATGAGAACACATGTGGAATTACCATTGAGCTCTTCTTGAGAGAGTTTATATTTTTTGTGGAAAGACCATAGGAATAATTATAGTGATGGATTCTCCATAGTGTCTTTTCCGTTTTATTTCATTACTTGGACAGAGGGGTTAGACTATGTGAGATACCCAAAGGGTTAACATAAATATTGAATGTTTGATATGCATCTTCAAAGTTAAATAAAAGGTTGGATTCAGTCCTTTTAGTCAGTATTCTGAGGAATATGTTTTGATACTAACTTGATTAAATGATGAATATTAAGGGATAATGAATATAAATAGAAACTATAGTATTGTTTACTTTTGTGTACTAAAAGTTCTTTTTTATATTTCCATTATTACCAGCTAAATATACTCACTGGCAGTTAGGCACATATCTTGTGGTTGTTACCTAATGTGATTTGTCTCACACCCTTTTTGGTCATGTTTTTGAACCAAACAAATTATATTGTTGTGGGTTTAGATAAGGGAAAGAACCCTTCTTACTCAGGTATATGATTGGATGGTTAGAGCTGGAGAGAATATGACCAAGATAAGGCTTGCGATGCTGCTGGAGTTTTCCTATTTTCTTTATACTTTGGTTCAGTTGTATTTCCATCATATTGTCTTTTTTCTGATTTTCTAGATATATGTGACATGCATCATTTATATATGTCATCCAGTTGTTATTTACTTTCATCCTTCTGTAGTTTACTTGTTGTTTGGTATTTTTCATCCACTACTATTTATTGCTTGTTATTCCATTGTGCATGATTTACCAATGAGTGTATATTTTCCCCACTATCACACCCAAGGCCCTCCATGGTAGTCAGCAGCCTCTTGTTTTTGGGGAAATTCACTTGAGGTCATGTGACCAACAGGGTACGGGGCCCCTTTGGGCGGTACCCAGAACAGTGATGTTACATTTGGTATAACTCAAAGTGCCTATTAGCAGTTTAACATGATATTTTTTAAAAAATTGTGAATAACTGAAAACCAATAAAACATTCCTAAATTGTTTTCATAATTTAGGGAAATTATACATAAGTAATTTTTGATGTGTAGTAATCAGTTTCATATTAAACTAACACACGATGTGATTGGTATCACTCATATTATGTGTTTCCAATTTCAAATGGAATTTTAGTAATAAAAAACAAATGACATAATCAAAACTATGAAAATTAATTCAGATTGTTTTGATACATTAGAAATATGGTTTATAAGTCATTTGGGATGTGTAGGAATAAGTCACACCTCAATCTGAGGCATGGTTTGACTGTTTTGACTCAAAGTGCATGTTTTCAATATATATGTTTTATTTATTTTTAAAATGTGAATCACATCACCAAAAATAAGAAAAGGATCCGAGATTGTTTTTAATAAATTATATCTACTATTATATAATTCATTTATTAAAAAAATATTTTACTTATTCAGTTATATTTTTACAAACATAATTCATGAAGATAAATAACAAATAGTGTGACGTGCAATAGTCAACTGTAACTCAATCTGAAATATAGTTTCCCTGGTATGACTCGGTGTTTAAAATTAACACTTTATATTTAATTTAATTCCTTATAGTATTACTAAAATAATGAATTTTTTCTTATATGTGTTCATTCTTTTCCTTGATCAGTGGTGGTTTTTTGGGAAATTGCATGACTCGAGGTCAAGGGCCAATTATAAATTAACATTGATGTTTTTGAGTGTTTGTGATAATTTTAACTTACTAATGTTTTTATATAAACCAAAGTTTTAGATTTGTATTATATAGGGTTTTATTTATTTATTTGTGTTGTAAATTTTATTTAATTTATAATCTATATTTACAACTGTTTTTTGCGGTTATTTCAGGTCCTATTTGTTGTGTTGTAGTGGGATGCTAAAATTTCAAGCACACTGCAGTATTACCCTTTATTATCTCTAAATAAAATCACTCATAAATTGGGTACTTTGTTAGTGCTTTTCTTGCACTAATAATAGCCTTGGGCATTTAATAGCACTCTGGTCTTCAGTTCTTTGTTTCATTGAAAATTGCCATTTTTAGCACTTTTAAAGGCCAGTTTTGTAGTAGTGAACTAAGTTTGTTTTCATTCATCTCTTAGTATATATAGTTATAGAATTACTAAACTATAGGAAATGTGTCTTGAAACAAAAAATTTATCCAATTACAATTATCATTGATGATATCAATCACCTTTTTTAGACCTCTTTGGTTTATAATTTTCTATTTTTCAACTTTCCCTTAATCATTCACATTGTAGTGATTGAATATCTCAATCAATCTGTATTCTTATTTTATATTTATTTTATTTTTTATTTAAAAATATTAATTTCCCACCAATATTATACTATTTGGAAACCTGTTATGTGTTCTTCCATATAATCTTTGTACTTTCCTTTCTCTATTATTAATAAGTTCTTTTGTTAACCTTTTTTTAATGACATGGGTTTATAAAATGTTTTTTCAAGTTTCCAACATTTAATTTCCAAGATAAAATTCAAATTATGTGGTTGCAATTTATTAATGGGGGGATGATGTAACACCCCAAAAAGTTATAAAAGAATAACAGTTTATTTGATAGCGTATGTTACAAACAATACTGATTTTATCATATGTTACACACAACCTCAAAATTTTTATGTTCGTTAGCAAATTCAACCTAAAACAAAAAACATAAATGAACATTGATATATTTCCATTATAAAATATTCATTGGAATAAAATGTATAGATGTGAGTGTTTTTACATTTTTCTAAAAAAATTCAAATGAGTGTAGGTCAAAGAAAATTAAAAAATATCCGAAATGATGTAGGGTTCTTTCCGAATATTGGTTTTTTTCCCTCATCCAAAATGGAAAGGACCTTTCTGCCTTTTCCAAAAGAAAAAAATCTTATTTCAAAAATACATTTTTTTATAATCATAAATTTTATTTTTATTTTTGTTTTGTTTTGTTTTGTTTATAAGTATATTTATATAACAAAATTTTTCAGCAGAGTCTATATCATATCAAAAATTACTACCATTAAAAATGTCTAGAATTTTGAAAGAACCCATCACCCAGGACTTTCATTTATAAGAGGTCTTGCACACGAGATCATACTTGATTTTTTATTAGGGATTTTGGTTCCCCCAATCCTATGCAGAACTGATAATATATTATTATTAATAGTTTTTAATAAATTAATAATAAATATTAATTACTAACAAATATTAATTAACTATTAATTTTTACTACTAAATAATAAAAAATAACTAATTTAGATTATTAATATTTAAAAAATACTAATTAATGCTATTAATTTTTATTTAGTAATATTATTAGACAACTAATTAATTTTAAAATAGTTTATATCAAATAATAGGTTTTAATTAATTAGAAATTAAATAATTAACAATTGATAAAAATATTAATAATAACAAAATAATAAATATATAATTTATAACGCATAATAATAATAATTATTTTTATTATTAATTAGTAACTAAAGAATACTTTTAAATATTTATTTGCTATTAATATTGTTAAATAGTAAATAATATTATTTAATTAATATTATTTGGAAATAAATATTAATTCCCTGCAATTATTTAATTAAATAACAATTGAATAATCATTACAATTTAAATAATTTTATCATTATTATTAATATTTAGTAACTAAATAATATTTTTAAATAGTTATTCGTAATTGTATAATATTAATTCTTAATTTATAATTATTTAATTTGTTAATTTTTACTTAATATTGTTAGTATGTAATTATATATTGTATAGCTACAAATTATTTAATAACTAGGGGTTATATTATTACTTTTATTAATTAGATTCTAAATAATAATATTAAATATTCTTTTGTAATTGAAATTAGTTAATAATAAATATTTATTAGAAATTACATTAATTAAATATCAAATCATATTATTTATATAATATTTATTAATAATTAATATGTATTTTCAACAATTAGTTAATTAATTAAAAATAATTAAATATTAATTAATTAGCTCTTAGTAATTTAATAATTAAATCCTTATTATTAATATTTAGTAATTAAAAATAATTGTAAATATTTATTAGTATTTGGGTAATAAATATTATTAATCTTTATTAATAAATTAATATACAATTAATAATTAGGTAGTTAATTAGTACGTACTATTTTTTATAAGTACTTAAATATTTATTAATTACTAATTAATTAATAACTAATAATTATAATATTATTTTCAATAATTATGATGACAATTTTAAATATTTTTTAGTAATTAATATTAACTCCTAGTTGATATTTATTTTAAATTAATATTATTAAATTGTAAATCATATTATTTAATTAAAATTTATTAGTAATGAATGTTGATATTGTTAAAAAATCAATGAATATTGATTGGTAATTTATATTAATTAGCAATATTTATTTCATTACTTAATACCAATATAATAATGACTAATTAACAATTATTAGTTTAATAATTTAATATTTATTATTATTATTTAGTAGCTAAATAATAATTATTAATATTTATCAGTATTTATTTAATAATACTTAATAATTAATAAATAATTTTTTTAATTAGTAATTTTTATTATTACTATTAACTAATTAAATAATTATTAATTACTAATTAATTAATAACTTTCAAATATTGAAAAATTATTAGTAATTAATGTTGTAGAAATTGTTAATAATAAAAATTAGTTATATATTAATATTTAGTAGAAAATAGTAATTATTAATTATTATTTAATGGTAATTAAAATTTATTATTAATTAATTAAAAATGACTAATAATAATATATTATTAATTCTGTGTACCAATGGAATAACTTGAATCCCACATCGGAAATCAAGAATGATTTCCAGAGAAATCCCGCTTATAAAAGGGGGCCCTTGGTGACAGTTTATGTCAGAATTCGAGTTTGATTTAATGGTAGTAATACATGATATAAAATAGCAGATATTTTTTCATAATATATATATATATATATATATATCTAAATTAAAAATTTAAATATGCACACATGTTTATTTAAATTCTTTTGACCTGGACTCATTTTGACCTAGACTCATTTGAATTTTTTTTAGAAAAACATAAAAAAACTCCTTTGAATATGATTAAATGAAATTTAAAAATATGGTGATTTCATTTATGACTAATTAATTTAAAATTTAAATAAATCCATTTTGAAAATAAAAGTATGTCTTTTTTAGAAAAACATTTTTAATACGCACAAGTGTGTTTTATACCGGTAAAAAACAAACCACACGTGTTTGATTATATTAATGAAATTGGAATATAATATATTCAATACCCAATACACATTGGCTAGCCATATATCCTCCCTTATTAATTTAGTATCTAAATTTACGTATTTTGGGACGATTTTCCATTAAAGTGTCCCATATAATAAATTAAGAAATGAAAAAGATAAAAAACCTAACTTTATTAGATTTATTTTCTATACAGCTTTCTATATAGGGAAAAATAACATAGGTTGTGTAATAAATATTATTGTGAAATATAAATAATTTTTTATCATTATAATTTATCTTAATATTTTATAGATGATATACTTACATTGAATGCTTAAAAAATTCCAACACATGAATTATTTATTTAATAATTAAATAAAATAAATTATATTGAAAACTATCAAAAGTGATGAAAAAATAATGAATGTTTATAATCAATTATTTTTTAGATTAATATATTTGGAAAAAATCTTTGACCTTAAAATATTTTAATCGATTATTGTCTTGATATTTTTTTAATTTAAATTAAACAAGCAATGATAGACTTGACATTAATGTTATTTTATAATAAATGATATTTTATTAAATTATTTAAAATGTATAAATATACTAACTACATCCAAGTTATATTAAAATTTTATTAATTATAAAATATGTTCCATTAATAGAACAATTTATCCTTTATAATGAACATTTTGACCCCTAAATAGTAAAAATATTTTTGTGATGGTTAGGGTTAAAGTAGTGTTTTTATGCGTTACAGGCACTTTCAGTAAAATTAATTTCCATAAAATATGAATATTTTATTTAATTTATTATTTTTAACATATATAAGCAATTTTTATAGATTTTATATAAATTATAACATTAAATTATTCTTAGAGGATAATTTACATAGGTTAGAAAACCAGTTATCACGGTAAAAACAAAATGGGTATACTTGAGTAAACATAAACACTAAGGGAAAATGATAAAAATGTATACTTTGTTTTTTATGAGTTTTTATCTTCTATAATTTACCTCTACTCCCTCAGTTTTCAGTTTTTAACTCAATTTAGGTAATTTATACCACCCAATAGTGAATACTTTTGAGTATTTATAAGAATGTGGCGACTCCTACACTATAAAATGACACTCACCATCCCCACTTCTCCACAACTCTAAAACGATTTTGATCATAAAAACCATACCCAAATCAGTCTTAAAATTACATAAAATTTTCCTATAAAAAATATTTTGTCCATAAAACCAAACTTGGAAGGTTTTAGTTCAATCCAAAGGAAGATACCTATAGAAGAGGTAATCTTCCCCATCAAGCATCTATATTTTATTTCGCTCTCCACCTACATCAATTATTCTTATAACAGGATTAAATAATAACATAACTATCATAAATATACTTATATGTTTTTATGTAAAGTCTACAACCTAAAAAAACACACACTTCTATCAAATGGGTTATGAAATCATCATTCGTGTGTACCTGAGACTACCACCTACCAAAACGATGTCGTTCATTTTTTCCATTCACATCTATGATGGTTAGAAATAATTTTCTACATACTTTTTATATATGATATTAATTATATTTATAATATAATTATAAAATTTTTGTCATTATATAATATGAAAATTTTTAAATTTCATTCCAAAGTTGATACGATAATGTCACACATGTGTACAACAACCTATTGAATCGCGAAGCATTGTGATGAATTTATCTCTAACATGTTACATTGAAGATAATAAGGGTAAATATAAAAAATATATATTATATAAATTACATAATTATGATATTCATTACATAATTATGTTTCCGAAAATAAAATATATCATTTTCTTTATTACCATTTCACACAATGAAAAGGTGACAATGTTGTTCGGGGACAAGTGGACTACCCCCTCCATGAAGAGATATAATCACTTTTATATCACAAGAATGATATATATAAGTATATATAATTAAAATTTATTGTATTAATGATATAATTATCATTCTAGAAAGATAAAATTTTACTTACCTTCTATCAATAATGATCATTGGAAAATGGAAACGTTTCCCATGCGTATGTATGGCCTACCAAATCCATTATCAAAACGTTAGTTAATTTTTCATTACCATATTTAATGATTGGTTTTAAAATTATAATTTATGTGTAAATATGGAAATTTTTTCTTCTTAATTATTATAGTTATATTTACATAATGACCTCATTGTCCTTAGTTGGCCCATCAAAGTCAATTTTGACAAATAATCTAAATATGGTCAAAACATCTATCATAAAATTATATGATTAAGTAGTTTTATATAAATTGTTCATAAGGGATATAGAATTAATAATAAAAATAAGTAAGGTTCTCATGAAGATAAATAATAAACATATTTTTATTTTTCACGAAATTAAAGAACAAGCATGATGAATTGGACTCAAGGTAAGGGTTCTTCTCGCCTCACTTTTATTTCTGTGAGATACATGTCATATTCACCAATTATTTTTCTTGTGTGTTGTATATACTGACCATGAATGTATTTAAAATTTTTATTCTTAATTAATTTTGTATTTACATATCCAATTAAGGATCTCTCTCTTTTGCGGATTGTAGTTTTAACGATACCAATGTGATAGTGGATTTTTTGTCCTAATTTTCCTTCTTTTTTACTTATGTCATGTTATCCACCGATATTATATTATGTAATTTTTATACATCCCATTTTAATTTTAATATCCTTAATTAATTTATTCTCATGCTATTTTAAGTTTCATTGAAATTTCATCATGTTTTTTATGATTTAATGTTACCAAAGTGGTATGAGTTTCATACTACAGTATCATCATTTATCAGGATTGTGTATGATTAACTATATAATTTTTAAATCTTATAATTTTTATCAATTATCTTATACTATGGTTGTTTTTTATATTTTCATGTTATTTTACCGTTTTCAGTATTTGATAATTAAAACCTTTGAGAATCTATTTTTATGAAAATTCAACTTTATTTCACTCTTCGGTCTTAATTCAATGTTCGTTCAAAATAATGTTTTTTAAAAATGTTTTCAAAATGTTTTTTAATATAATTTTAAGCTCATTTTCAAGGGAATTGTTTAAAAAAATATTTTTTATATTTTTTTTAAATTATTTTCAAACCAATCATTAAAATGTTTCAATTTTATTATCAAGGAAAATTACTTTAAAATTGTTTTATGATTTAAAATTTGATTCTAAAAAGGAAATGTGTATTTTTATCAAAAAAATTAATGATATTTAATTTTATTTCCATTTATCAAAGACAAAAACATTCTTTGTTAACTATCATCCACTGGAGATATTTTTAATTTTTATCATCCTGATTATTTATCTAGGTGGATAAAATTTATTTTGAATTTATTTTTATGGAACCAATTTATTTTCAAGGTGTTAATTATAATTCCAAGAGATTAAAATAAAAAAAAATTATTTTACTTGGGTTAATTAGGTTATGAAATAATAAAGACTATTTATATGGGTTTTATGATAAGTGAAATCTATATGTACTTTATTCATGTTGTGGTTCTTGGACATTACCATTTAAACATGGGGTGGACAAGATAACATCAGGGTAAGTCCATTATAGATTAACATGGGGTTTACTAGATAGAGTTGGCTAAGCCTGTTATAGTTTATCATGGGGTGTCCTAGATAGTGTTGGGTAATCCCATTACATCTTAACATGGGTTGTCCCTGATTGCACTGGGTATTCCCTCTAAAACATAAAGAGTGGTTTCCAAAATAATTCCAGGTAAGCCTATTATATATCAAATGGTGGGTTCACCTAAATAGAACTCAAATTTAATGGGAAATGGTTATATTATAATTTGGTCATATAATAATTCTAATTAAAAAGGATTTGAAATTATTTTGTGAAATTGATACTCCAAGTTACCAAGAATGGTTTTAATTACCTACTATGGGTTTATAATATTTATCATGATAAATATTGATATCACATGGATCCTGATTATTAATTATGATGACTCTTTCATTTTTTCATTTGTTCATATTTAATAATCCTGGTATTAATGGGTATGATTTCTTTTATGATTTTCTCATATAATATGAAACCCTTTTCATACCCTTATGGACTTATTATGATCATTGATGAAATTCAATTGATAATGATTATGTTTACCCTTACTGAGCATTTAATTTCATACTAATTATGTTTTCCTCTTTCCAAAGTTATAAATAATAAGGCTGAATGAATTATGTAAATAAGGGATTTGAGAAGGATGGCGATGAGGACCAAATGTGAAATAAGAAAAATTTGGGTTAAATGGGATAAATTCTCATTCAAAATCATTGGATTTGTATACATATGAGCTTATACAAACTTTATAAAAATATAAACCTAAAATGTCTATGGGTATGTATGTGATCCACTATTTTATTTTTTATGTTGTTAGTTTTGGTTGGAGAAAATTGATTCACCATCTACGGTATGAAATACGAAAATGTAAATTTTATCAATTTAGAACTAGATCTGGGTGTGCTATTTTGGGGATGTTATATCCACCTTTTATTAGAATATGATTTTAACAACTTTTAACATCCTTCATCTACAAAAAAATCACATGAACATTCTTTATCATTCCCTACACCAAATTTGGTCCAAGAATCACTAACTCTTCAACCTAGATCAATTACATCAAATATCTGTAGGGATACCATATATTATTTTTAATGAATTCATACAAATGGATGAGTGATAACTATAGTTATATAGAAAATCGAACAAGGGAATGTTTCTACCATTAACCTCTTAAATTGAAAACACATATTCATAACAAGTCCATTAATGTAATGATTTTTCGATCTATCCCACCATCAATATAATGATAGAATATAGTGAGAATCCATAACTGAGAATCAAAAAAATATGAGAACCCACTTCAATAAAAATTTAAAATGAGAATTATGTTCATAGATTATTTTTCTTTGAAATCCATGAATCCACATTAACACCTACATACACAACCTCAATATATAATCCATTACACTTGAATCCTTTTATCACTAAGAAAATTATACGACATCATTTACGGATATACAATCACCATGATAGCATAACATATTCACTAATATCGAGGAAACACAATCATGAAATTCATAGGGATATCCTAACTTCCGTCAAGGAATATAAAGTGGATGAAATAATATTACATAAAAATAATGTTTCGGAGTCCCCTTTTGATGAGATTAGATGATCCCATAAGGGGATCTACAACCTAGGGTATTCCCTCATCGTCACCTCCATCCTCATCTCGAGTCAGTGCGATGTTCCTCCTCCGGTGAGTCTTTGAAGGTGGATTTATGTTGTAGTGGCTTCAACACCTTATGGTCTCCCCTGTACTGGCCTTGCATCATGGATGGACTCTCCTCTCCCGAATCCTACATCTCTGGATAGGGTTCTTATGTTTTCATAGGGCCGGTCCACAGATGAGATCCAGACGATTTGATGTTTTTCCACATATTTCATGTTTGATGGGTTGTCCATTATGGTCTCTGTGACCGACAGGGATGGTAGCAATGGGATATGGGCTATGGTGGTTCTACCATCTGTCATGCTTGTGATATTTTCCAGATTTCATCCTTTGTAGTTTTGTTTTATGTTGAGATGCATTGATGTTGGAATTGCTGAGTTTGTGAATTAGTGATGGTGATTTGGATCCTTCATGTTTTTTTTGTTTTTCTTGGATTTTTTTTTAATTGCTGCTCAATTTCTATTTGGATTTCTTCTCTTGTCAACCTATTTGGCGTTAATTTAGTTATTTTTTTTTGTTTTTATCTTCATGAAACATGATAAAAAATAAATCTGGACTTAACCACTAGGAAAATTCCCAAATGAAGGAACAGTGTAATATGTTCACCTATGTAATCTTTTTGAAACTAAATGTTGAGAGGGTATATCAATAGCCATCAAATCAAGTCTATTATTTGACACAGGACAATGGATTGTTGTTCAGGTTTTCATTGGTGGAGAGTTTCATCATGTTTCATTAGCGGGGGAGGGGAAGCTCCAAGTTGTCAGTTTGAGTTTTATTTTTTAAGATCTTTGTGCCATGTAATTTTTTAAGTCCATAAACTTGGTTGGGTTCCCTCTTATTCCATTAAAAGTGAGTTTTATTTTATAATTAAAAAATCTAAGGCCTTTGGGCCACTGGATGGGTGAGTCACCTTTTGACATATTAAGCATCAAGACAGAAACTTTGCTAATAACCTCCTTATTTATAGCCACTTGAACTACGTTCTTATGAAATGATACATATTAGTAATATCATGATGAAATAAAAAAGGTGATCCATGAAACTCATATAGAACCAAATCATGAACTTCCATTGGAATATGTATCCTTCCTTTAAACAACACCAGATGCTGATCATCCTGTCACCATACCTCGTGAGCATCACAAAAAATGATACAATCATGCCAAAACTCCACCTACAGATATCCCAATTTAGAATCCTCTATATAATGAATCAGTCAGGATTTTAAAATTATATAATATTGGAAACCTCAAACACCAACTTACCTTATGTAATGATACAAATCTAAAAGCCCCTCCATCACTCTCCACGCATCTCTAAATTCACAAAAAATATCACCATGAGTATTTTTCCTTAGTGAATCAGCTGAAATATTCTCTTTTACCCCAATGTATAAGAGAATAAAAGTCATAACCTATTGGGAACTCAATACATTACAAATGATAAATATTAAAATCACACTAATAGATAAAATGTATAAATCTTTTATGATCTAGGAACACCACAAAGAGATATCCAATAAGATAGTTTCATCATAACATCATGTAAAACACCGATGTTGCGTGACTGATTTCTTGGGTATATTGGTTAATTTTAGGAGGAAATAACTATCAACACCCATATGATATGAATTTATTATATTGAATAAAAAACATAATAAATTATGGGAAGTATCATTGAATGTCTCAAAAATACCCCTCGCTTCTAGAAAACGAAGAAAAAAGAACTAATCATATTCGCATTGGGCACTCAAAAGAATATTAATACATGTCCAACCAAATGAAAATAGTATGCATCATGGGAAATGTTATTAAACAATTACAATAAGAGAGAAATTGGAAACAAAATGATAATAATATCTTATAAAACTGAGGAATCTATGAACATATGTTACATTCTTTGGATCCATCCAAGAAACAACCACCTATAACTTCGAAGGATCCATAAAAACTCCCCACTGAGATATAAAATTCCTAAACAATAATCCTCTCAAATCCAAAAAATAATCATAGATAGCTTCCCATAGATATTTTTTTATAGAATAACCTCCAAAATATAACTCAAATATTTGAAATGTTCCTCCATATAAATTCAATATAAAAGGATTTCATTAATGAACACAACCCCAAACTAATACAAGAAATCATGAATCATATATTAGTACCATTAAAATAGATGGGGAATTTTTACCACTAAAATAAATTATAAAAACAAAATGTGTACATACTTATATATAATGGAATTGTTTAGGACATATTCCTCCTCCACTCTCATCTAATGATACCCCATCAAAAATTGATGTTTGAGTATTAGTTATCAACCTTCAATTGATTGAAAAAAATCATCATTACTTATAATGAGAATCGATACAAAATAGTAGAATATAATATGTTTTCATCATTAACAACATCACATTACTTTAAGGTTACATATTTTTTTTTAAGCGGTGACATGAACCGGTCACCCATATCATGCCCTAGGGAAATTTATAAAATAAAAAAAGGTTGCAAAACAAGAACGAGGTTTAAAGAATTTACACCACCATGGGATTTAAAGGGGATAAAACTGAATACTCTAAGAGAAATAGACTATGAAATAAGGTTTTCTATTCACAATACCCAATATAATACCCCCATTACCCAATAAAAATAGCATAATAACCATGATCATCAAATAAAAAAACATTTCATTGAAATAAATCAATAATAACCAATATCAAATATAAATAATACATGATTAGAATTATTTCATATCTTTTAATTCAAAAACATATGAAATATTTCAATGAATAATATTTCTCTAACCCCAAATAAAAATCTCTACTCTTATCATACAAGGTAGATTAACCTCCAACTGGATTAGTAAACACTAAGGGAACTATAATCATCTCTGGATTTAATCCTAGATCTTAAACCAATGTGGGTGAAATGAATTGTTGTAGATATCTTAGATCAAATAAATCATAAACCATAGTATAAGACAGATAGATGTTATCTCATATGACATCTCATACAGATGGTACAAGAAACTCTATGTCATGTAACTGACCTTACTATACTCCTTGGAATCACTTCCCATGATAATGACCAAACCTATGAACACACTCATCCTTATTTCACTATGTTAGGGTAACATATTTGGGTTATCCTAGACCCACTCTTTCTTATCTCTCCTAACCAAAAAACCTATTAACAATATGGTTGTTTCTATTGATGTGGCCAAGAAAGAAAATTTCATAAGGGTTGTACCTGAGGAATGATTCTAGATCAACTTTGAATACCTAGAAACGTTGAAATATGAATAATCTAATGTACATGACCTCCTAAAGAAAATAAATCCCTCCTCATGTTTCTGGAGGATTCCAAAAAGCATTTAGATCTAGAGAAGAAATAGAGGCAGAAAATGACTCCCCACTTCATGAAACTTCAACGGACTTGGAAACCAAAGACCTATCAATCTATCTATATATATATATACCAAGGCGTATATTTATGACTCACTTATCTAGATGGTAAATTTATTACCAACTCTTCTCTACAACCTTGTCCTTTTCTAGTACCTCAACATATGTCAGAAATGTATATAGGGTGACCACGCACTAGATCAATGGACACATCGCCTCCTTGAAATTTCATGTTAGAGACTCCTCATCAAAAAATAGATTGGAGTCATAATGAATAAGATACTTGAATTATATAAACACTCCTACACACCAGATCTCCCTTGCTGAAGAGAAAATAACTCATGTCATCACACAAACATCAATTTCAAAGAGAGAAACTCGACTTGAAACTAATCATAGAACTTCTCCAATGATACCTCATACTCCTTACGATCAATATTAAAAAAAATATCAACCAATGATTAGAAACTCCTCACAATAGACTATTAACCAAAATACACAATGATCCTTTTTAACATCAATCATACTGATTGTGATATCAGACTCCTCCAACAACCTATTTTTTTATATTAGGGTGAGACAACCCATAAATCTGTAAGATATGATTATAGAACATGAATAGAATCTTCCTCTAAGAATAATCCTCATCTACATCAACTCTATTATGATTTTACAGAGTATCATGTTGTGCCTCACAAACAAAAAACATAATATGGGATTTACCACGTACAATATCTATATGGAAAATAAGGAATCCTAAGCCCATAAATATGTAATTTATTAAGATAATTTAATTTAACATTCACATCCCATTTCCCCATTTAATTATAGAAACAAAAAAGAATTATATATAAACCACACAATGTTCTCTACCCAATAAGTTACACCACTTCACCTAGCGTGTTCAGTAAGCTTATGTTCTATATATAAAATCATAGGGGGCAATCTCATGTGTCGTAATTGGTATCTCTTTCAAACATCTCATATTAAGTTCAACTGAAACTATTTCCTTACCAAACATATGTAATACTCAAAAATTCCTATCCTCAAACTTTATCCTATATCTCATGAAAAATCACACATACCACTATGTTAATACCCACCCTAACTGAAACCCCTCCCAGACTATTAGTGATGATGATTGTGACCCCAAAATCCTACTTCTAAGAGGATATGAGTTGGAAACTAACAACAATGTTAAAAACACAAATATATGGATGTAATTACCCACATGAATCCTCAAAATAAAACATAACCACTAAAAAATCATAAATATATAATAAAAACCAACCATAGATGTATGAAATTCTATACATAGCCTACAAAATCCAAAATATAATACCATGATAATAGATCCTACAATAGAAACTCAATCAATACCTTCTAACTCGGAAAAACACCATTATATAGTAATTTTAATCTCATTTTCCAACCCTATCACATCTTAAAATATATATAGGTGATCATACAATTATTATTATTAATATAATCCTCCCCAAAACTAGTCATGTAAATTAGGAAGAAGCATACTAAAGACTCAAGGAATAAATAGTGAAATGAACTCATTTCATAAATTAGGTCAACTGTGTTGCAATCCTCGCCAAGGTTCACATTATAAGTAACATAATATCAATTATATATATATAATATAAAATGTTACCTACATCCACTTAAACACTAAAATAGTCTCACTCATTCCCTAATGAAATAATTATTAATTCCATTATCCCTTCAGTAATTCTTATCACCATATACCACACATCTGTATCTTCACATCACACCCACATATGTATAATCATAGACACATAACCATCACAACCGCATCAGTACATATCATAAACTTGGTCCATTACAACTTCCATATATATGAATTTATAACATAATCCATTAAAGCACATGTATGTATACACATATCATAACCACAATCCTTTAAAACTCATACATATATATAACATAACTTTAATCCACTATAACCCATATATATGTCTGACATTTCTATAATAAATAAAAAAATGAGTATATATATGCTATAATATATCTAGAATATAGAGTAGTGATGTGGGAGTATACAACCATCTGTATCCCCTATAACCTAGATGGTTAGAAAATCATCTATATGGAAAAACATAAAATGGGTGTATGTCTCATTACCCGACTTAGGTGGTGGTATGTTTGAAATAAAAAAACTAAAATGAATATATAATTGCAATAAACCACTACATAAGTACAACTATCTAACTTATCACATAACTATTAAATCTAGTGTCACTGCATATCAACTACGTTTCAACCTCCAGTCACAACACAAACCAACATCACCTATAAAAAAATAGTAATCAATAATTTTTTCTTATCACTTAATCATATAATTATATCATATTAATCATTTAAACCCACTCATATATATATATATATATATATTATTAGCCTCTCATCATTTAATTCCCAAATCATTAATAATTATATTAGTTTTTTTTAGACATATGAATATTAAAACTTTTACATTTAAACATTTCCATTTTCATTCAACTTAATAAATTTAGTTACCACAAGTTATCAGTCCTCCACATTGCTCATAAGACATCAATTCAACACTATATTCTATTCCATTTCTATTTAATCAATTCATACACTTATTAAACGTTTCATTAATACCCATTTTATGTAAATTCAAAAAATAGTTATTTTCTTTTGTCATATCAATTCAAGTTTTCATAGCCCAACCTCATACAATTTCATTAACTTATTACCATTCTATATTTTTGGAATCTATGGAACAACTATGATAGTTTCTAACAACTCATATTGATAACTAATCCAAACTCTACAACATCATCTCAACGATGTCATATTAACATCTACAACATCATCCCCATTAATACTCATCTTCAAATAAATTATTCCATCATCAATCAATTTTACCATTTCAATAACTATAACATATTATCATCACTATATTTTCCACCGGAATGAAAAAAAACATACCAACCACACTGAAACTATTATAACTATAACAAGAATAAGACTATGTTATTCAACATAATTATTAAAATCATATATATATAACAAATTTATGAAATCTCCAACATTCTTAATTAATAATATAAATTCCATACAAAATCAACATTAATATTTAGCTTCATAATTAATATCATCTTTCTTAAACATCGTTAAGTTATTATCCAATTATTATCATGATAGAAAATTAATAATTACCATAATATCATCAAAATAATATACCATGTGACCTAAGATATAAAATATAACCAAAATCATGGGAAATAATAACATTGATGAATATCATGGAAATCATTAACACATCAAATCACATTTTCCTTTCTTCAAAATTGTTAAATTCATCTCACTTTCTTATTAGATCAATTCCTTATCTTTAATCAATGAAAAAAATTCTTATAGTTTCACATTTATACATAATAATGTAATATAATTCTAAAATATATTTCCACAAACAAATCATCAACATCCAAAAACTATGAAGCAAGAGGAAACCAATGATTGATTTATTATGTCACCATATGAAATGTATAAAAATATACAACATACCACCAAAAAATCAATCATTTTTCCAAACTCCACAAAAAATAGCTAGTGTCATATACCACAACTTTATAGAAGAGAATATGCAATAATAATAATAAATAATGTAAAAAGGAAATGTCACCTCGAGCCACAAGATTTGTACAATCCAGGCATAGTGGAAGCGCTTTGGAGGGATGAAAAACATGGATTATTAATATTAATCTAAGGATAATCCTTTATATACATGAAAAATAATTCCATATCTAATAAAAACCATATTTTCAATGAATATACAAAATATGTAACTATAAGATAAATTTATTCACATGAAATCTATAATTAATTTATGAACAGATATAGAATTACCTCAACTTTTAGTCCCCTATTCATTGATTATATAGTTTATTAGATACCATAATACTATCAATGAATTGTAGGATCTGAGTTCAAAATTCCTCAAGTGGTGATCCACACATGTACTAAAATATATGAATTTTACACTATAATTGTCGAGTGCAATCATGGATTATCATTATTTCTTATGTTGTAATTGGTTAATCATAGAAGAATTATTCATAACGGAGGAATAACTCTTGATTTGTTCTTGATGGATTGAGAGAGGGGGTGATAGAGGGCATTCTATATCTCTATATATCTCTCTAGGGCATGATAGATTCTATTTATCTCTTTATTGTTCACAAGATGAGTGTTTATGAAAAGTTTTATAATTAAATATTCATTATAGAGGGTTTAGGGATGGAAAATTAGCGAAAATAACTCTGTATAAATAAAAATTCTCAATTTACCACATGTCTAATAATAATAATAATATTATTATTAATCACTTGACATGTGAAACAAATTAAAAATATAAATGAATATACTTTACACTATTTCCAGTTTGAAAACTAAGCTTGGTACACTTTCCCTCGTCAACATTTACCATTACATGAATAATGAATATTTAATAAATAAATATCCCTATATTATTCATTAGTAAGTATAATAAATATTATATTTTATAAAACATGAAAATAAATATTTATTATTATTAAAATCAGATATCACTTTGAATAACATGTGATTAAATAATGGTGCTCTTTAGTGCCACGGCCCAAATGGAACTTTAAATGGTTACCTGGTTTAGTTTTCTAGTAGTCCTTAGGTCCACCTCTCCATATGACAAAGGCTTATGACTAGCAATGAGGGTATGAGAGGTGATAGTGGAAAGACTACACCCTATTGGTGTGATTATAATATTCATCCATATATGAATATAATAGCATATGAAAAGACCATAACATAGTGTATTCCATAAATGAAACTCAACAGAAGCATAATACAACAGTAATGAAATAATATAACTATTTATTGATAATGTATTCTAGTACATGTCATAATAGGTCATACACAATAGGTAATCATGTAGGGTCTTCTATGGATTACCATATCAGTACAAACATATAATAAATCAAGATGAAACAAAAAACGGAAACTCCATCTAATGTAATAAAAAATATGGTCCCTTTCAATCCATCTCATGCTAAGTAGTATGGCCTGATCATTAAAGTATATCTCCTGAGCCTCTTCCCTTACTTGATCTTAGAGACATAAAGTATACACACATCTCAAGAGGCATATATAGGGTGTTATTATAAACTCGATAGGCCACCACCAACTTGTTCCTATATTATATCCATTATTTTATAAATGTATTCTAGAAATAAAAAAATCAAGAACATACACATTTAAATTATAATTTGATCCCTTGTGCTTTGAATCCACATAGAATTTATCCCCTACTTCGACCACCATCAATAGAAGATTTAAAAGGTTCCCCAAAATATATATAAGGAATAAAACATATATCTACCCATATATGTTTTTAATGTTAATTATCCCTGGATTAAAGCCCAAGTAATCCACTAATGAAGTCTAATCTGGTTAACCCTTAGGTTCCCTCCATAAATATGTCATCATAACCTTGCTCCATTAATAATTTCACTGAAATCCAAAATGTACGCCAAATAAATTCACTAGTACCTCAAACCTCATCTTAAAAAACATAGACATCTCAAATCTTGACTTACTGAGGAACAACAACATATTTCCACGAAATAAATATGCATTATCATCTCAAAAAATTACATTCCAAGGAACTGAGATATCATTCCTCCCAAAATATCATCCCATGGCCCCAATTATCATGGTGAGACTCAGGCCCCAGTCGATGGTCTCATCACCATCAACTGATGTTCCATCACCATCCATGATACATTATACATTGAGTACCAACAACATATCCAATGGAAATCACCATCACTTAAGCTACATAATCTCCATGGGCCTCCACCCACATGAGGGGTCAACACCACCTCTACTTAGTCCTATCTATGTGAACATGACTCCAATGGACCATCAACCACAAAAAATTGATCATAAATAAAAATACATCCTAGAACACATAATTCATAACCTCATGAAATAGAAACCATGTCCCTAAATTATAATGTTCAATAGCATCTCAACTCTTAAGATCAAAACCCAAAAATTGAAGACCTTGTCACCTCAATCTGAAGATTATGTCTCCTCAACCAGGTGATCATTATCACCCAATGAAAATATAATCCAATCCTAACATGGATAACTACGTCGCCTAAGTCCAGGTTATCAAAATTACCTCAATACTCAGGACATTTTTATCATCATCCCAAGGAAATAAAGATATCAATATAAACAATAAAATTTAATTAAGAAACCCATCTGAAATAACCTTCCCAGGTTAGGTCAGGACCCTTACTCAGCTTAACCATTTTTTGTGAAGAAAAATCACACGCATAGGCATCACATCTCATCAATTTAACAATCTTAATTTCAGGAATTTATTTAATTAGGATCTCACTCTGACAACACACATTGGTGTATTAAAAATCCCTTGAAACAGTCACAAAATAAAGGAGAAATCCTCACACCACCTACCCTACACAAGTAGGAACTCTCTCACCAAATATTGACCTCTAACTCATGATGAATTTGAAGAAAGAATCATTTTATTTGAATGCTCTAAAAATAGGAATTCAAATCCCACACAAATTTAACATTCCTTATGGAGAGATAAATAGAAAAAATAAGCTAGCAGATCAATGTTCATAACAAGGCGGTTCAAATGAGGCCAATTAATCTCATACCGGAGCTCATACAATGAAAATCCCTCAAATCCTCGATGAGGAAGGGACAATGGGAGCTCTAATTTGTGGGATATGGAAATATTAGGGAAGGAGGATGAAAAATCTAAATAATAGGGAGTGGAAATTGTAATTTCATCCAAATATTTGAGTTGCTCAGTTTGTCCACATGATTTGGATAATTGTGCACCAACCTTGTAGTGCTCTCTGCCAAAGAACCATATGTGCATAGTCTAGGTGCATGGTTTTCCATACCTTGTGAATACTATGTGAATATGCTCTGTTAAAATTTATAGATGTTTCTCAAGGCCATGAACCACACCTACACAGTCTTTCACATCGTGTCCAGTTTTATATATGGGTTTTATCGTTACTCATGGGAGGCCTCACATTTTTTCTAAATCGTGCACCTCTATCTGTGCTCTCCAAAAACCAGTTTTTTGGGGCCTGATGCTCTCAAAACCCATCCCAAACCCCTAGAAACATTATGTGTCTTAAAAATAAAAACAATAAGGCCTTGGGTCAATCAATATCCCCAAAACAGGTTCCAAATATTAAAATGAGTGTTAGCCCACTGACCAAACAAGAAAATTCAAATAGTTTGGGGATTTTGGACCCGCTCAAAAACCTGAGATGTTACAGCCTACCTACCTTATCATATCTCAACCCTAGTCTATTAATAATTACATAGAGATGGTACAGAACAATACCATATCATTTATTTCAACCTGATTATGAAGTTATAGGTCAAATACCATCAAGGTGCTCCCCACCATAAGATTTACCTACTCAGCCACTTCTCGACCCAAAACAAACATTCAATGGTCCACTAACTATCCTTAGACACAAAAGTCCTCTGATGATTCATTTTTATTCTTTCACCTCATCAGGTGCTCAAATCATTATCGTGTTATATCTGACACACATCATGTCATCCATCTCATCATATTTACTTAAGTATATGTGATATAGACAAAAATTGTAACACCCCAAATCTCATTATATGCCCAGGATCCTATATCTCAATAGATTCTCAAATAATCACACATCATATATATGCATCTACATTCCATTCAAAATCTTAATGCCTATGGAACCAAAATATAACCTACATTACATTGATGGAAGTATTCTCATACACCTCATATATATGTAACACACATCATAACATATTCCATACTACTAACCAATGTATGGATAGTCAAAAACCGTACTCATTCACCCCATGCTCAAAAATAAAAAAATACTATAAGAAATGGAAACCTAGTCATTCTTATAATCAATGAATACAAATAAATATCATTGGCTCACTAGCCTAATTTTCACCTGGCCTGATGCCTGACTACTTGAGGCCTAGCCTCTCTGTGAAGATGCACCAGGTACCAACCACTAAACCCAATTTTGGATCTCTCGGTCTCTTCCAAGACCAATGCGTATAGTTGAAACCATGCTACCATCTCCTAGTACTTCTCTTAATCTGACCTCAAATCACTAAGTCTACCTAATTTCCTGGATCCCAACTATCTGATATGGTTTCCTACAAATCCTCTCCAAACACCCCATTAGGACGCATCCAAAAAATCCTATAGAAACCAATCAAATTGGGTCAAAACATGTCATGGATTATAAAATTTGAAGTACACAGCTAAATAACTACTCTTAAATGGTCTTCATGAATTTTGTCCCGACATCCCTATTGAGACTCCTCACGACCCCTCTTACTACTACTTGAATCATCACCGCTCATCTCGTCAGACATTGTCACACATCTCAAATATGTCTATCCCATCTAGTTCCCCTCAAATATGAGAACCCGATTGACCACCTATGAAGATAATGGAAGTCTACAGATATTCACCTGAATTTTAATGGAATTCTATAAGACATATTTAAAAAACCACAGCTGGGAAATATTGTCTCCCACCATAGTAGGTGAATATCATAGAGGTTAGTGAAATTGTATTCATAATACATGAATGATTTTTCCCATTATGGGAGATTCATGAATACATGGTATCATACCACCCTCAGCTCTTAGGGAAAAAGTTCTCAAAGAGTCTAGCTTCAAAATTCTTCTAATCTAGTCTCTGGTGTTTGTACACCAATACATTTACATACAACCAGAACTTCCCCAGTACTCTGAGTATGTAGGTCTCTAGCTTCACCCTCCTACCTGGGGGTGTCTTAAGCTAGTCATGGATGGTCTGGACTCCAAGAATCTAGTTCTCTACCACCTAAAATACAACCTCACACTGTAACAATGGTGGGTGATATTATTGGAACTATCGAGTCAAATATTACACAGATTTATCATCTCCATGATCTCCCATTTTGATACCCTATATGACACAAAATAGTATTTACTTGAGCTATTTGTCAATATATTTCCCAAATTACACCATATGTAGGTTTCCTATCTATATCAGAGCTGATACCTATAACTAATGATCATATTGACCCAATGTGTATTCATCCCGACCCTTAATGACCTCATCATGTGCGCCCTCTTACAAAACCATATCACCTCCATCTGGATGCTCCACTAGAATCTGTCTAAGTGGGATCCCAATGAATACCAATGAAATAGTCAAATAAAAATAATAGTATATATATATATAATAGATAGGTAAATCTAGAATAGTCAATATATCTCACCCATCTTAAACTCCCCTACTGCACCATGTCCCTTGAAATCTGGCCTAAAGGCCCATTACATAACAATACCAGGTTAAGGTATCAAGTATCATCAGGCCTCATGGCCCCCTGCCTACACACATAGAAGTTAGGAATCACATTTAATCCTCCATCATGGCCCATTTACATCCCATAATATATTTTTTAATCAAATATCACGTGTCACAAATCCAGGGTAGACAAGTAGATTTCCACCAAAGGGTCTAAGCAAGAAAACAATTTTTAGCTTAATTGTTGAAAATTTAAACAACTCACCCCATCTCATCATCATTTAATATCCCTATAAGGGTCAAGACCATATATCACATGCATATATAATCAATTACCATATCATACAAATCTCATTGGAACCACATTCCTAGGATAGCTATTTATAATTCTGCCAATGAGGCGAAGTAGGAAAACACTATTTAGCTTCTTTATTAACACTTTAAATAGCCCAACCCCTATTAGCATATTCAAGGTTCCCAGTTACCATCATAAGAAAAAAAACAACATATGATCATAATTTCATATCATGATTTTTAATCAAATATTTCTTTCCCTACTGGACCAATGGTAAAATGCCGTAAAGTAGAAAACATCACACCCTAGTGAGCCACTATATGTGGAAATCAAATTAATATTTAAAATTACACAAAATAATATCAACTTTACACCAATGAAACATGGTATGTCCCTAATTAATGGGTATTTAGGAAACCAAACATGAACTCATTACTCATTTTCAACTACATCCTAGTCTCTGTTATACAATATCATAAATGTTTAGACAAAAAAAGAAAATAAACATTAGATATCATTTTTAACCATAGGAAGACGATTACCATTTAATATATAAGTCTTGTGATTATTTTATGCTATACCAATAAGGACCCACTCAGATATCATTTATATTTCCCTAACCTAAATGCTACATTAAACAATTTTCCAGGATGATTGGAAACTAGGACATAGGTGCACATCCCCACACACCAAAGGTTGTCAACTAGTAGTGAGTGTCTGAGAGGTGATAGTGTGAAGAATATAACCTCTAAATGTGATGAAAATAATGTTACATATATAAATATAACCACATTAGGAACGAGCATGAAAAAACAAATGAAATCAATGAAACTCAACAGTAGCATAATACAATAATAATGGAATAATAACACCATTTACAGATAAAGCATGCCAAAATAAGTCATAACATGTCATACACAATAGGTAATCAAGAAGGGATTCTAGTGGATGACCATATATTTACAAACATATAATAAACCATGCAAAAAAAATTAAACTCCAGTTGATACAAGAACCACCATGTTCTCTTTTCATCCATCCCATGCTAAGTAGTGTGACATAATCACTAAGGTCCAACTCTTATACCTGATCCTAGAGAGATAAAGTATACATGCATCTTGTGGGAAATGTGTAGGGTGTGATTATGAACTCATTAGGCCACTATAAATGTGTTCCCCTCTTAAATATGTGATTTTATATGTGCATGAAAATTATAATAAAAAGGAAAAAAATACATATTTAAATAATAACCTGCTACCCATGAGCTCAAAAACATCAAAACAGTTATCATGTACTTTGGAAAATGTTGTATATGTTTGAACATGTGTCCCCAAATATATATATGACATAAAACACATTTTGACATATATATATTTACAGTGGTGAGGATCCATGGATTATAGTGCAAGGAATCCCCTGGAAAAGTCAAGACTAGAGAACCCTCAGGTTCCACACATAACTATGTTACCAATAACTTCTTCCATCAATAATATGTTTATAATTATAAAGATATTCCCAATCAAGTATCTAAACCCTCATACCTCATCACAAAAAAAATCACTACCAGTTCAAATACTGATTTCCCGAGGCAAAAAAATATATTTCTTCCAAATAAATAATCATTGTCAGCTAAATAGACAACATCCCAAGGCATAACAATATTCAAACTCCAAAAGTATCGGTCCATAGCCTCATCACCCAACCAATGGTCTCATAACCATAAATTTATGGTCCACCACCATCCACATGGATTTCTATGGCTATCACCCCCAACATATCTGATAGTCATCAACATCACCTAAGACATATAATCATGGGTTCATCCACCCACACAAGTGTTCAACACCACCTTTATTGATTATTGTATATTTTCACAAGACTACAATGGAATTTCATCCAATAAATGGTGAGTGGAAGTCACAAAACATCCTAAGCGACATCATCCTGTACCTCATGCCCCTATGACAACGTCACTAAATCCTGATGGTTAACACCTTCTCATGTTATAAGAGATAAGCCCCCAAACTGATTAACTCTTCCCTTCAATGTGATATCCTTGTAACCTCAACCTAGTGATCATCATCAACAAAGGAAAATTTGATCTAAGCCCAACCTGAATAACATGGTCACCTCAATCCAAGTGATCAACATCACCTCAATCCTTGGTTCATGTTTATCACATTCCCATGGAAAATAAGAAATTAATATAAATACTTCAATTTAATTAAAGAACCCAACTAGTCTACCCTTCCTAGGTTGGTTAAATACCCTTACCTCACTTAACCATTTTTAGTAATTAAAAATTATGCACATAGTTATTTCATATCAACAATTCAATGACTTTAAAATAATGCATTTAATTAATTATGTTCTCACCTGGAAAAACCACATTGTAGTATTATAAAACACACTCGAAACACTTGAAAATCAAGTAGAAAGATAGGTACCACATACCAAATACTAATGGTTACCCAGTTGTCTTAGGTGGGCCTCTAACTCTAGCCAAATCGGCAGAAAATGGTATTTTATATTAAAAAACTGAAAATAGGGAAAATGATCTTACACAGAGATAGAATTATTTATGGTATGATAAACAGACAAGAGTAGCTAGAGGATAAAGGTCTTACCAATGTGGTTCTCAATGATACAAATAAATCTTATAAGTATTCTCATACAATAAAGATCCCTCAAAGCATAAATGGGGAAGGCAGAATGGGAGCTCCCCTATGTGTGTGGGTGAAAAGGTGGAAAATGGGGAAGAAAAATATAAATAGTAGGGAGAATAAAATTGTAATTTCTCCCAAATAAATAAAATTCATGGTTTTTAGGCACATTTCGGTTAACCATGCACCAACCGTGTGCTACTCTCTACCAAATCACCACACATGCATGAGCTAGGTACACAATTTTCCAAACTGTGTGTTTATTGTGTGAATCAACTATTTTAAAAAATGAAATGTTTTTGTCATGGCCATGAACCCCCACCTGCATGGTATTTAAAACAATATCTTGTGTTCTAAGTGGACATCATGGTTACTCTTTGGAGGCCACACGGTGTTTCCAAATTGTGTGCCTTTGTCTGCGCTTTCTAAAAACTATTTTTTTGATCCCGATGCTCCCAAAACCCATCCAAAACCCTAAGGCACATTTTGGGCCTTAAATCATCTATAAATAATGGCTAGGGTTAATCAAAATCACATAATCAGATTCCAATTATAAAAAAGCTAGTTTTATTTCTCACTAAACATGAAAATTGAAATAGGAGGGTGATTTTCAACATGATAAAAAACTCCAGATGTTACATGATCACCAAAAGCTGAATAAATATTATTTATTATAACTTATTAAATTCAATACTATAATTTAAATGTTCTGTCATATACAATTAGTGAGAGTCCCTCTAGGACACATTATTAGTGGCATTAGACATAATTTTCTAATATCTAGGGTTAGAATCTAGTAACATTCTAAGTCACCCATAGAGAAAGTCATTAGTGTCATAATGTCATAAAACCTCCTAAAAACTATTAAAATATAATATAATTCTTTATCATGATATCTCAAATAAAGATGGTTTGATGTCTGTTCCAACAACCTATATGCTCTATGTTTCATTTTTTGCCTTTCCATAAATGGACTCATCCATATAAAACCATGTACATGGATTTATTTAGGAATTATATTTATATAAAAGGGTCTGCGATATAAATTTTCATCAAGGGATGTAAGGGATAAATCCTTTATCGTGTTATTTATTAATTTATTATTTCTCATAATGTACCCTATGAATCATACATCATTGTGAATATATTCCATCATGTTTTTATTTAATTCATAAAATTATGTGATTTATAAAATCTATTAATGACAATCATAATTTCTAAGTATCAGTACTCACGTCATTATATTGTATCATCTAATGAAACATGGAAAATGTGTATTTCTAATTAATGGTTCTATTATCATAACCTCATGTCTTAGATATTAATAATGGAGATCATCATGAAAAAGTGTCTACCTATATTATGAGTCTCATACCCATAATAGCTTTTATTATTTATGTATCATCGGACAATATCATCCAACCATAGAATATATATACAAGAATACTATTTTGGAACCTCTACATTCTCATCATTGTGGAGAGTTTCTATGAAATTTCAGTACGACACATTTTATTATGATATTATCATATACAAATTACATGAAATGGAACAATCATTATGTGATAATATCATTGATTAATAATGGACATATGTAATAGATAACTAATAAAGTTAGTTCTAGGGAACTTACTCCAACAGACCCCCACATGTGCTAGATTTAACTAACAAAAACTTTCAGTCCATAATATCTCACATGATACCCATTAATTTACCAAGATAAATACATTATCAAGGGGTATATCATCATTTATTACATATAAACTCTAATCACCACAACTTCACCACATTGATAAAAATCCATCAAAATTTGAAACTTCTAATGTATGTGATTTATCCTATGGTGTGACCTAGGATCATTGGAGAGATCCATCAATGCAGTTTTTTCATAGTAAAATATGGTAGGTTCTTCACAAATAGGTACCAAATCATGCTTGTGGAAAAAAATTTGAATCCAAACCACTTGATTTGATGCATCAAAATCTACAATATATGTAGAATCTATTGTTGAACCAAAAATAATTGTTTTGTTTGAACTCTTCCAAGTCATAAGTCTTCCACTGATAAAAATCAAGTATCCAAAATTTTAATTAATACCATTTTGATCTATTTGAAATCTAGGATCAATATAACTCCTAATGGAAATCTCTTCATCTCCTTCACACACTAGTAATATGTCCTTAGTTCAACTCAGATATTTAAGGATAGCCTAACAATAGTCCAATGTGGGTCACCTAGATATACTTTCTATCTTCCTACCAGGCTCAAATAATACGATATAACAAATCACATAGATAACATGGAATATATAATAGATCCTATCATAAAATCATATGGTATATTTATCATTGTATCTATTTTCAGTTGGGTCTAATAACACAATTTCTTAGAGTGATATACAACATGTGAACCTAGAAACAAACCCTTCAAGGATTGTTCCATTTGAACCCCCTTTAGTATCTGGAAAATGTATGTAATCTGGCTTTGTCAAAGAATCCTATTGGTTCTTTCATGCATGATCTGGATACCTAGAATATAGGATTCAGTACTTATGTCCTTCCATGAAAATAACATACTCAACCATTCTTTAACCAATTCTAAGGATGATAGATAATTTCCAATTAGTCATATGTCATCAATATATTCTACTATGAAAACCACTATAATCCCACTAAAAAACTTGTAAATATATATATATATATATATTAGTTTTGTTCTTTATGAATCCAACTTCTTTTATGGATTCTTTTAAGTAAATATACAATTACCTAGATGTTTTATTTAGTATATATGTGGATCACTTCAACCTTTATAACTTTTTTTTTTCATTTCATGGAGTCACATAACCATACAGTTGTATTATATACACATCCTATTTAATATTCCTAATAATTTAAGAAGTTTTAACATCCATTTTTCAAATAACATAATCATGGTAAGTTTTTGTGGAAATTAAAATTCATACGAATTAAGAAATTTGATAAAAATATGTATCTTATTCAATTAATTAAATGATTCTAAATCATTTAACCACTAGACATGATTTATTGGTATTTAAAAATTACTATCCATGTTTATTTTCCTCTTGAATACCCATTTACACGTAATGATTTTTACATCAATCAGTGAATTGATCAAAACCAACGATTGGTTTTAATACTTGTAATAATTATTAGAATTTATTGATTCTTTCCATCTTGTAGAATATGGGCTCGACAATACCTCTTTATCGGAGATAGTAACTATAAGGCCCCATGCCTTAAACCTTACTTAATCTTGAGTTATTACAAGATTACACATTGAGGATCTTTTCAGGTTTAGAGTTTTAGTGAATTAGATCATGAAACATGCATTACATTCCACATTTAAAAAAAGTGGTTACATAAAAGATAGTATTCATTCTTCCCACCAACGGAAACATATTTAAAATATAACACGGATTCTTTCTTGACACATCCTTGACACTATCATCACATCATGTACCTTTCCCTTGACCTGTGAAAAACATTTCAAAAACATGGGATGAGCATAAAAAGCTCAGTAAGGGTTACAAAAAATATGGAAAGGAAACATGAGTTCATATATACATGAGAATGAAATCATACTTTACCCATAAAACATAGGCACTTTAACATACCTCATCAAACCATGAATAAATCATAGAAAACATAAGACATAAAGGTAACTTGAGGCATTCATAACATTCTTACGTAGGGAGTAACCCTCTTGGTTACGTTTGGAATACCCATCACAGTATATTCCCTAAATCTCTTTGGAGAAACCTTAACGTTTCACTCCTTCGCGTTACCCAATGCATTGGAGAGCTATATCGGGCTCACCCGCCCTTAGTTTATCACGGAACCACCCGTTCTTCATAACAATGCCCAAGAACCATAACATAATCATATCACATAAAACATGAATAAAGGAACCATAACATTTCCACATTTCGATCACAATATAACATTTTAGGATATTGAAATAATGAATCCATTCAAAAAGAAACCATTTCCAAAACCATTTAAAACATTTAATAAAGAGATTTTTGAATCAAAGTGTCCCATACCACCTTGAAACATAAAATTTTAAACCATAAATATCCATATAAATAAATCCTTAAAACCATTTTGAAAACATGGATATTAATAAGAACAAATAATTAAAACATTTAAAACAATATTTTGGTTAAAGGGGTTTTACCAAAATTAGAGACACTTGAATACAATAGTTGAGGAATAAAATTTATTCAGAACTTTATAATATCATGAGAATAAATGGATTCATGATATAATACTCCAAAGGATAGTATATACACCATATAAGAGTGAATTGGTGCATAACAACAATGAACCCTCAATAGAAATGTCAAATGTGATGAAATCCCTTATAAAGATGGTATTCTTAAATTAAGGAACAAATAAATCTCAAAAATATGTGTGAAAAACATAAATACACCCAATATAAGTGGATATTAAGTGTAAAACAATAAAAGGTCATTCACACATATTCAATGGATGACATATTCAATGACTACATGTTGAACCCAAAGAAATCGAAATTGGGTTAAAAAGTTCCTTTGACAGCCTAACAGCATCACATCAAAATGAGTTGATGAGAGATAAAAAGTGTATCTCATCACTTGGACATAAAATTTACATCAATAAGGATATATGAGAACATATCCCAGCATAACAATATGTAAATTAAAAGACCCAACAAAAGAAGTCTTTTAAAAAAGAGGAGGGTGAAAGGTTCCCTTACCGACTTGGGTATCTTTCAAAACATACACCCCATGAAAGAAGGACAATAGATCATTGATGTAAATACTCATAAATGAAATTATATTACCAAAAGATTAGAATAATTGGAAGTACATACACCACTCAATGGAATTTGTGGCAAATGTAGCATAAATCTCTCGGTAATAAAAGTGAGATGAAAAATCCCTCACGAAAACTCGGCAGCCTAACGGCGCCACATAAAACTTCCGAATATGGATTGATGAGATCAAATAGGGTATCTCATCACATTAAAATATAATGTAGAGCAAGAGGAATATAAAATAACATCCCCCAACATTACAAAGTGGAGCTTAAAATAAGTGACATAAAGGAGAGTACTTAAAAAGAAAGAGAGAAGTTAGGTCTCTTACGAAAGTTCGGCAGCCTAACGACGCCACTCAAAACATCCAAAATGGATTGATGAGAGAGAATAGGGTCTCTCATCACATGAATATAAAAATTACAGTAAGTGTAATATAAAAGATCATCCCAATAACAAGAAAGATGAGCTTTAAAAGGAATGACATAAAAGTGTGTACTTAAAAAGAAAGAGAGGAGTAGGATCCCTTACCTCGGGTCCGACTTGACTCGATCATTCTTTAATATCCTTAATAATAAACTTGAGTTAATTTATAATTCCTTAAGAACCTTTTTCAAGTTCATTATTACTTTTATACCACTTATTACCATGTCATAAACATTATGTAATCATTTAAGTTAATAATATTTGTTTTGCCGATATTTGGTTCTTAAGTCGAAAGTGGACTTCTTACAATTACATGTTGTTCGTGTGGCCAAATGTTTATTATATCCAGAATTTTATTCATTATGTAGATATCATATATGTCATATATATCCATTACATGCATGCATTTATAACATTACATAATCATTTAGAGGTAAGAAATGAAATGCACCGTTCATGGAGACGGTAAGCCGTACGTACGCATGAACGCTACTTTCATTTCTATTTCATATTTTATAGAATGGAATAATAATGATATAAAGTTATATTATAATTCCAGTATAATATCATATATAATATCATATTTCCATCCTTTATACATCCCACATATGGTATTTAACGAATCAAATCACTTTGAGGGGGCGGTAGTCCGCACTTCCTTAAATGAAGATATCGTGTATACCTATAATGGAAGACATAAAGGTAAGACAAAAAAGAAAAATACAGAAGCATAAATAAAAAATAAACATATTATATATCATATATAAAAATAGTTACATCATAATGGTCACCTTTGAAGGTGTTAAATGAGTATTGAACAATCATCGTTTCGGGAGGCAGAATTTCACCATCCACGGAAACCGTATGTTCTTTAACCATTTGATGTAGTTTTGTGAGAGTGTAGCACGAATAAATCTTATAACAACATCCTAGTATATTTAATATACTGCTGTTGTTACAAAAGAAGTAAAATAAAAAGAGTTTAGGGGGTTGGAGAAGCAAAATAAAACAAATGAACATGAGAGAATGAATTACCTTTAAAAGTGTAACTCCTTTTGATTTGAGCCTAAAGGCTTCCTTTGAAAGGATTCTGCCCAAAGGGAATCCTCTAGGGTGAGGAGAGGGATGTGGAGAGAGTAAATGGGCAGGGGTTGGCCGAGCCAAAGGCTTGAGGAGTGTGTTAAATGAGGTAGAGGTGGGGGCCTTTTATAAGACGAGAGGAGGGGTACTTTTGGAAAGTAAAGAAATATTACTTTATTTGAAAAAAAATTTCGGTTTCAAAAGGTCCCACATTGATATAATTCATGGATAAGGTGATAAGGCTTATAAATCCTCTCATCCAATAAGTTTTTGACATGTTTAGTTCATATATTTTACATTATCTTTCCATTTTATTTAAATCGTCAAATAATGATGTCATCACTGCATCATTATTATGTCATAAATAATTTAATTTATTTAATGTCTAAAAATTATAAAAAAAATACTATGATGTAGGAAATCTTTGTATCTTTCCAATTAATATTTATAATCAAAAATATGACTTGTATAACCCCACTTAAAAATTGTTTTAGTAAAACATTTCATGTTTGTGTCAATTTTACTTTTACATTAAATAAAATGTTATTTATGTCATTTTCCAACCAAAGTGGATCCATGGGGTCCCCAAGTTGACCCATGGCTTGTCTTGGTCGGCCATGATACAACCAATAGGTGTAGGACAAGTGTCATGGTGTTTTCACATTCTTATAATATCATTTTTACCTTAAACTACACTAATTACCTCTAATCGCGATTAAAAACTTAATAAGTTACTATTCACCAAAAAATTATTTTAATCTCATTGAACCACATTTTACTTCTTAATGACAACCATGTATGTCGGATTTTTGAAAATCAAAACACAATGATGGCAAAATTTCATTTAAACGGAAAATCCGTTTTTATAAGTACCACTTAGTGGTTTCACTATTCATAAAAAAATTGAAGTTTTTCAGAAAAATCCCAAAAATTCACCCTAAGATATATTTGATATTCTGAATTCAAAAATGAAGTCCGTTTTACAAAATTCAAAACATATAAGTCACATTAATTAATTTAATAATTAATTCCCGCTGTCATGACAAATAGCGTGTTTTATGAAACAATAAGTATCAAAAGATTGACACTAGTTTAAGTCTGATTTCAAAGTGAAATTGATTCCAACGACCACTATTGGATTTAATGGTAAAAATATTTTCTAATTTCACTTTAAAACCAATTCAAAATATAATCTAATCATATAAATAAATTAGATTAAAAAGTGGTTTTGAATTAAAATACAACATTTTACACTATTCATTAAAAAAATGAACTTTATCGGAAAGATACCAAAAATTTACACAAAGTAAATTTTGATGTCCCGATTCTTAATAAGAGTTTTATTTGGTCCAAAAGAATGTTTAAGAGTGAACAAAACTATATTTAATGACGGTTCTCCATCAAAAGGTGATAAGTGAACCTTCAGTGAAAACTAGGGCATATACGCCTAAAATTGAATTCTTTCCGTATTTTAAGCCTTTATCTTTTATTGTATAAATGTAAAAATATTTAAGAACATATATAATCATATTTTAGTTATTTCTATCCATTCCCGCCATTACAACGGCTACATGTTAACTACCATTTAAAATAATATTATTTTATTATTAGAGTGCAACGTAAGATTCCCAAGAAACTCGTTGTTGCGTGTTGGGTACGCCATCGAGCATAGCGTCCCCTTTAAAGTCATATTAATATTTTATTCACAAATATGGATAAATATGAAAATTTCATATTCCTTATTTACCTGGGGTGTTACATCCTTCCCCCCTTTTGGGAATTGCGTCCTCGCAATTTTAAAATTGCGCTTGGAAACATCCTTGAACGTCCCACATCGGAACAAGAGTCGGTAAAAGAATCACTTTAAAATAAAGAAAGATAAGCACAGAGGTCACCCGAGTTAACCCATACTAGGATTCCAAGTATGCAAATATGGACATGGAGGAGAAAACATAGGGTCATGTTCTGATGGAGAGTGATAGAAAACATGTTTAGGAGAAAGTTAACAATAAGAAAATCACAAACTTGTGATGGGTTAAACGGTGTTGGGTTCCCCAGTAGGAAAAGTTAATAGACATCATTTTTGTATTAAGTTACTTTTTATTGAGGAATTTATTCATAAGGAAGCATAATCACTTATCATGTTGACTTTCAACTTTTACTAGATTCCTTAGTCAAACTCATATTTTTTTCCAAAAGACGAGTATTTAGGGAGACTTTTTCGCATTAAGAGTACTATAATCAACTTCTAGAGAATCACCTAATCCCCAAAAGAGAACTATATACATCCCATGTATTTAGGCTTTAACCAAACCAAAACCAAAAAGGTTAGTACAAGATCAGATAATCCAGAAAAGGATAACCCATTATGAAAAGAAAATCTATTCTTAATCTCCAAAATTTGTCCAACAAAACCCAGAGTTCAACGAGGACCATCCGATAAAAAATTTGTCCATAAAATTCTTCAAAGTAAACCAATATAAGATTGAAACCCAAATATTTGAAGGATTTAGTCACATAGTCTTCCAAGTTAAATCGTAACATTTATCTCCAAACAACATCAGTTGCTCCTAAAGTCTCACATTGAAAAGTAATTATCCTAATCACATATCCTCCAAAATCAACTTACTCTTAATTCATAAAATCATAGAACTAAAAAGAATCAGTCAAACTAACCAAGGACTTCACGTAGTCCAGTGGTAGGCGATAAATACCAGTCGCACTTTGGTTGTGGGTTTGATTCCCGCAGCATTGTCCGACGCGACGGGTTGTCACACGGTCTGCGTGTTGTCCTTTTTCCAAAACTATGTAATTCTCAAATCATTACCCAAAAGGGATAAAATCATCAAAAATAACCATAACATAATTTAACCTCAATTTTATCTCATGCCTTTCACTTCAATTATAACATATGGTAACCCATAATTACCTCAAAAGTAAGGATCATATAAACCCAAATGGTTCTTTATAACTATGTCCACAAAAGAAAAGATAACTATTACTTGAATAAAATTTTCCTATATTAAACATCAGGGTTACACATAATATAAAAAGTCTTCTAATGTAAACCCATCATCAAAAGAGACTTAATACTCTTAAGAATTTCACCCTAACTCTTGAAGCCCTTATATGTTGACATCTTACTCATTCAACATTCTTCATGATCCATTATCCATTACTTTCCAAATTATTCAGAAATACCTCTTTCCTACAAACAAAATCATGAATCATATCCTAAGATTCCAAAATAAGAAAACAATAGTCATGAAATAGTACATACCTTTGATTGGTCATTGTCAGTTTCTTCATCCTCAATCGGAATGGCATTAGGTATTGGTAAACGAATATTGGTACGCTCTTGGTGACCCCATTCACGAAACTTCTTCATAGGACATGTGTTTGCATAATGACCATGCACACCACATTTAAAACATTCAATTGATCCCTCAGAAAGAACTTCTTTCCCTTTCCTCGAGTCAACTGGATGCTTCCTTTTTCCATGGCAGGTTCTTGCTTTATGACCTTCATTTCCATATCTATAGCATATTTCTGTCCCTTTGAAACATTTTCCTAGGTGTTTCTTTCCACATCTTTGACACATAGGTTTTTGAACACACTTACCTTTATGATTATTACCTGTACTTCCGTAGGGATTTGTTTCTTGCATATATGATGCCTTAGAGAAATCTCCAAGGTTTAGGTGGTCAATCATGACTCCAGATAGTTGGTTGGGGATAATCAAAAGAGTTCTCATTGCAGCTCCCATATCATTCAGTTGCTTGCTAAAAAAACTGTCACAGTTTCCTTCACATCCACTGTTTCTTTGGTGCCTGCTAGATCCAGCCATTTACTAAAACCAAAAAGGTCAGTGTGAGTATATCAACAAAACCATCATGTACTAATGAGTAAGATAGACAATAAGATATACTTACTCATTCACATTATCTAAAACTAAGACTCTTTCTGAAATCCTAACCATTATGGTAATTGTCAATTATGCTTAAAGAATACCCTAACCTCTAAAGTTATCTAAACCGACCTTTGATACCAACTATAAGGCCCCATGCCTTAAACCTTACTTAATCTTGAGTTATTACAAGATTACACATTGAGGATCTTTTCAGGTTTAGAGTTTTAGTGAATTAGATCATGAAACATGCATTACATTCCACATTTAAAAAAAGTGGTTACATAAAAGATAGTATTCATTCTTCCCACCAACGGAAACATATTTAAAATATAACACGGATTCTTTCTTGACACATCCTTGACACTATCATCACATCATGTACCTTTCCCTTGACCTGTGAAAAACATTTCAAAAACATGGGATGAGCATAAAATGCTCAGTAAGGGTTACAAAAAATATGGAAAGGAAACATGAGTTCATATATACATGAGAATGAAATCATACTTTACCCATAAAACATAGGCACTTTAACATACCTCATCAAACCATGAATAAATCATAGAAAACATAAGACATAAAGGTAACTTGAGGCATTCATAACATTCTTACGTAGGGAGTAACCCTCTTGGTTACGTTTGGAATACCCATCACAGTATATTCCCTAAATCTCTTCGGAGAAACCTTAACGTTTCACTCCTTCGCGTTACCCAATGCATTGGAGAGCTATATCGGGCTCACCCGCCCTTAGTTTATCACGGAACCACCCGTTCTTCATAACAATGCCCAAGAACCATAACATAATCGTATCACATAAAACATGAATAAAGGAACCATAACATTTCCACATTTCGATCACAATATAACATTTTAGGATATTGAAATAATGAATCCATTCAAAAAGAAACCATTTCCAAAACCATTTAAAACATTTAATAAAGAGATTTTTGAATCAAAGTGTCCCATACCACCTTGAAACATAAAATTTTAAACCATAAATATCCATATAAATAAATCCTTAAAACCATTTTGAAAACATGGATATTAATAAGAACAAATAATTAAAACATTTAAAACAATATTTTGGTTAAAGGGGTTTTACCAAAATTAGAGACACTTGAATACAATAGTTGAGGAATAAAATTTATTCAGAACTTTATAATATCATGAGAATAAATGGATTCATGATATAATACTCCAAAGGATAGTATATACACCATATAAGAGTGAATTGGTGCATAACAACAATGAACCCTCAATAGAAATGTCAAATGTGATGAAATCCCTTATAAAGATGGTATTCTTAAATTAAGGAACAAATAAATCTCAAAAATATGTGTGAAAAACATAAATACACCCAATATAAGTGGATATTAAGTGTAAAACAATAAAAGGTCATTCACACATATTCAATGGATGACATATTCAATGACTACATGTTGAACCCAAAGAAATCGAAATTGGGTTAAAAAGTTCCTTTGACAGCCTAACAGCATCACATCAAAATGAGTTGATGAGAGATAAAAAGTGTATCTCATCACTTGGACATAAAATTTACATCAATAAGGATATATGAGAACATATCCCAGCATAACAATATGTAAATTAAAAGACCCAACAAAAGAAGTCTTTTAAAAAAGAGGAGGGTGAAAGGTTCCCTTACCGACTTGGGTATCTTTCAAAACATACACCCCATGAAAGAAGGACAATAGATCATTGATGTAAATACTCATAAATGAAATTATATTACCAAAAGATTAGAATAATGGGAAGTACATACACCACTCAATGGAATTTGTGGCAAATGTAGCATAAATCTCTCGGTAATAAAAGTGAGATGAAAAATCCCTCACGAAAACTCGGCAGCCTAACGGCGCCACATAAAACTTCCGAATATGGATTGATGAGATCAAATAGGGTATCTCATCACATTAAAATATAATGTAGAGCAAGAGGAATATAAAATAACATCCCCCAACATTACAAAGTGGAGCTTAAAATAAGTGACATAAAGGAGAGTACTTAAAAAGAAAGAGAGAAGTTAGGTCTCTTACGAAAGTTCGGCAGCCTAACGACGCCACTCAAAACATCCAAAATGGATTGATGAGAGAGAATAGGGTCTCTCATCACATGAATATAAAAATTACAGTAAGTGTAATATAAAAGATCATCCCAATAGCAAGAAAGATGAGCTTTAAAAGGAATGACATAAAAGTGTGTACTTAAAAAGAAAGAGAGGAGTAGGATCCCTTACCTCGGGTCCGACTTGACTCGATCATTCTTTAATATCCTTAATAATAAACTTGAGTTAATTTATAATTCCTTAAGAACCTTTTTCAAGTTCATTATTACTTTTATACCACTTATTACCATGTCATAAACATTATGTAATCATTTAAGTTAATAATATTTGTTTTGCCGATATTTGGTTCTTAAGTCGAAAGTGGACTTCTTACAATTACATGTTGTTCGTGTGGCCAAATGTTTATTATATCCAGAATTGTATTCATTATGTAGATATCATATATGTCATATATATCCATTACATGCATGCATTTATAACATTACATAATCATTTAGAGGTAAGAAATGAAATGCACCGTTCATGGAGACGGTAAGCCGTACGTACGCATGAACGCTACTTTCATTTCTATTTCATATTTTATAGAATGGAATAATAATGATATAAAGTTATATTATAATTCCAGTATAATATCATATATAATATCATATTTCCATCCTTTATACATCCCACATATGGTATTTAACGAATCAAATCACTTTGAGGGGGCGGTAGTCCGCACTTCCTTAAATGAAGATATCGTGTATACCTATAATGGAAGACATAAAGGTAAGACAAAAAAGAAAAATACAGAAGCATAAATAAAACATAAACATATTATATATCATATATAAAAATAGTTACATCATAATGGTCACCTTTGAAGGTGTTAAATGAGTATTGAACAATCATCGTTTCGGGAGGCAGAATTTCACCATCCACGGAAACCGTATGTTCTTTAACCATTTGATGTAGTTTTGTGAGAGTGTAGCACGAATAAATCTTATAACAACATCCTAGTATATTTAAGATACTGCTGTTGTTACAAAAGAAGTAAAATAAAAAGAGTTTAGGGGGTTGGAGAAGCAAAATAAAACAAATGAACATGAGAGAATGAATTACCTTTAAAAGTGTAACTCCTTTTGATTTGAGCCTAAAGGCTTCCTTTGAAAGGATTCTGCCCAAAGGGAATCCTCTAGGGTGAGGAGAGGGATGTGGAGAGAGTAAATGGGCAGGGGTTGGCCGAGCCAAAGGCTTGAGGAGTGTGTTAAATGAGGTAGAGGTGGGGGCCTTTTATAAGACGAGAGGAGGGGTACTTTTGGAAAGTAAAGAAATATTACTTTATTTGAAAAAAAATTTCGGTTTCAAAAGGTCCCACATTGATATAATTCATGGATAAGGTGATAAGGCTTATAAATCCTCTCATACAATAAGTTTTTGACATGTTTAGTTCATATATTTTACATTATCTTTCCATTTTATTTAAATCGTCAAATAATGATGTCATCACTGCATCATTATTATGTCATAAATAATTTAATTTATTTAATGTCTAAAAATTATAAAAAAAATACTATGATGTAGGAAATCTTTGTATCTTTCCAATTAATATTTATAATCAAAAATATGACTTGTATAACCCCACTTAAAAATTGTTTTAGTAAAACATTTCATGTTTGTGTAAATTTTACTTTTACATTAAATAAAATGTTATTTATGTCATTTTCCAACCAAAGTGGATCCATGGGGTCCCCAAGTTGACCCATGGCTTGTCTTGGTCGGCCATGATACAACCAATAGGTGTAGGACAAGTGTCATGGTGTTTTCACATTCTTATAATATCATTTTTACCTTAAACTACACTAATTACCTCTAATCGCGATTAAAAACTTAATAAGTTACTATTCACCAAAAAATTATTTTAATCTCATTGAACCACATTTTACTTCTTAATGACAACCATGTATGTCGGATTTTTGAAAATCAAAACACAATGATGGCAAAATTTCATTTAAACGGAAAATCCGTTTTTATAAGTACCACTTAGTGGTTTCACTATTCATAAAAAAATTGAAGTTTTTCAGAAAAATCCCAAAAATTCACCCTAAGATATATTTGATATTCTGAATTCAAAAATGAAGTCTGTTTTACAAAATTCAAAACATATAAGTCACATTAATTAATTTAATAATTAATTCCCGCTGTCATGACAAATAGCGTGTTTTATGAAACAATAAGTATCAAAAGATTGACACTAGTTTAAGTCTGATTTCAAAGTGAAATTGATTCCAACGACCACTATTGGATTTAATGGTAAAAATATTTTCTAATTTCACTTTAAAACCAATTCAAAATATAATCTAATCATATAAATAAATTAGATTAAAAAGTGGTTTTGAATTAAAATACAACATTTTACACTATTCATTAAAAAAATGAACTTTATCGGAAAGATACCAAAAATTTACACAAAGTAAATTTTGATGTCCCGATTCTTAATAAGAGTTTTATTTGGTCCAAAATAATGTTTAAGAGTGAACAAAACTATATTTAATGACGGTTCTCCATCAAAAGGTGATAAGTGAACCTTCAGTGAAAACTAGGGCATATACGCCTAAAATTGAATTCTTTCCGTATTTTAAGCCTTTATCTTTTATTGTATAAATGTAAAAATATTTAAGAACATATATAATCATATTTTAGTTATTTCTATCCATTCACGCCATTACAACGGCTACATGTTAACTACCATTTAAAATAATATTATTTTATTATTAGAGTGCAACGTAAGATTCCCAAGAAACTCGTTGTTGCGTGTTGGGTACGCCATCGAGCATAGCGTCCCCTTTAAAGTCATATTAATATTTTATTCACAAATATGGATAAATATGAAAATTTCATATTCCTTATTTACCTGGGGTGTTACAGTAACATTAGATTCAACCAATAATGAGTCACCATCATCAGTGACTAGAAAACCATATACCTCTAGTTCTCTTATGTCACTAGATCTCCTATATAAAACATTTGTAATAGGAACAACATCTTATATGGGGTCCTTTAGATCTATTACTGTATCAAATATTTTTTATCATGAGAATCAACTTCATTTAAGTGAATCTTCTGCCACTATCCTCTATGAGTATGTTCTATTGGTCAAGAAATACAGATTCTCAAATGAAAATTTATTTCATTTTTGAATAGTTGTATAGATTTTATTCCCTTGTTTCCTTAGGATACTATATAAATATATAATTTGTTCCTCAAGGTTATAGTTTATGGATTAAGATATCCATAGAAAATTCCCTATAACCCCATGCATGAACATGCGACAAAATGGGATTCATTACACTACATAACATAATGGGAATCCCATTTCCCACAATATTTGGTACTCAATTTTGTATTTATGATGTCATGTATAATGAATATACCCAAAATTATAATGGAAGGTTTCATTGAATTATCATTGACATTTCCATGTCTAGTTGTGTATGCTTCCTTCTTTCACTAATACCAATCCACTATGGTGTATAAGGTAGATTTATTTGAGATAAAATAATATAATCTATTATAAATTCAATAAATTCCTAGTTAAGATATTCACTACCTTAATCCAATCGAAATATTTTTATCTTCTTACCAAGATTATTCTCATATTAATTTTTGAACCCTTTTAAATCCATAGAGGATTCAGAATTACACCTTATCAAGTAAATATAACAATAACTTTTCAAGTCACTAGTAAAATTAATAAACTATGAGAATCTACATCAATATTCTACATGAAAATGTTTGCACATATCGATCTGTACCAATTATAGAATCTCTATGGACCTTTCAAATTGACAACCAAATGATTGTTTATTCATATTTCCTTTAAACATGAACGATATATTTCATGTGGTTTAATCTTAAAAAATTATAAGTAACCATATTGATAGTTCATTATCAAACACTTCTCATTTACACGAACAAGATAGTGATTCCACATTTGGTTGTTAAATCAGTATCATGTATTTGTTTCATTATAAATTGGTAATAGTTGGTTTTTTAATTTAATGAAAATTGATCATTATAGAATTATACCATAACATAACATATTCTATATTTATAAAACATGTATATCTTATTACCAAAAATAAAAATAAATCAATCCATATCTAAATAATAAATTGAAATGATGTTCTGGATAACACTATGAATATAATAAAAACTATTTAAAACCAAAATCAATCTTGCCGACAACATGAGATGGTAGTATCCACTGGATAATGAAGCCAACATCAATCCATTATTAGCCTGTAGAACTAAATCACCTCTATAAACCTTTTGAAATATACTTGGTTTCATTACTTGGATACAAATTTGGGCACCACATGGGGTATGCAATACCCAATTTGTAGATATAGAAATATTACACTTGATAAAAATTCAATAGAATCTTCCCCTTTATTCTTTTTTCGGTGAAATTCATCTTCCTGTGCCCCTGAATTCCACATGATAAACATATTGCATCCTATTGATTTCATTGCCTATGGGACTTTTTTTCTTATAAGGACAATGCTCTAGATCCCCTAACTTGGAATGAGTATTCATCCCCTTTTACTTGTTCCTCCTCTTATCACTCACCTTAAGGATCGTGGGTTGGTTATTTGCAATTTCTTTATGAACATCAAAGTTAAGAGTAAGAATTTATGAATGTGTTTTCTCATTATAGATCATATTATAATTAATAAGAAAAAGATAGGGTTTTTTAGGTAGTGAGGACAGAATATGATATGTGAAAATCTCATCAAGGATCATAACCCCAAGATATCCATGTAATTAGTCTATCTAATCATCTCAGTTACATGTGGCACATCTGTTACTAAATCATCAATATTTCACGTGAATAATGAATTATATACCTCTTATCTCATTGATATCACCTTCTCACGATAGAGATCTCAACGGAGATAAACAGTGTTATATGCATCTATATCCACATATAGTTTTATGAGTACATTATGAATGGATGATAGCATGAAACATTGGACATTCATTATGTCTTCCACAAGCTTTAAATAGAAAGATACTTTTTCCTCACTAGCATCTTTTGAAAGGGACTACAGAAGGGGGGTTTCCAGCACATTTAATTTTTATTCATGGTATAGTACATCATGTAAAAACTTATACCATTCCACAAACTTTGGGCATATTAGAATTTTATCCTTATCTAGTGTATACTTCATTGATATTTTCTATATTGTTTGAATTTATATTTTAGAAAATTATGATCATATAATTTGTACTCGTTTGATTACTAAAACATATTAATAAATATAAAATTAAATTCAATTAATCTTCCATTATTTTGCAGAAACCTAATAGCTCTATCCATTAGTTTTAGAATATCCTTTCACATGGATATTCTAGTGGAAACGATCCATATTTCCTTAATCATAACCCGGACTTGGTCCAAAAAAGTTAATTAATGGGTTTTTGGTAGGTGTAACTTTCCAATAGTATTAACTAATAGTTCCTTGATCCATTGAGTGGGCACCACAAACAAGAAATTATGAACAAATATTTCCCCAACACTTTCCTATTAGTTACACCATGTCCAACATAGCTAGTCAACCCTTGATCTAAACCAAGACAATTCTTCCCAAAAAATCACGATAATGATAAAAAAATAATTTACATAACCCGAACTTGAGTTGTTCCAACACATTGAACTATGAATTAAATTCTAAATTAAGTAGTGGATGGATATATAGATGAAATATTTTGATTTAGGGGTTTTAATTCTTATGCATAAAATCAAATTTTATCTAATCATATTCCCTGTTTATACTAAGTGGATTTAATTTAACTGATTAATTGTCTTTGGTAAAATTTACACATAATCTGGTTTTATTTTATGTTTTATTTCAAGACAGTTAATTCATTTATTAAGTGATCGCTCAGGATCCACAAACATAAAAAATTAACCATGCAGTTGAAAAAAATTAAATATAAGTGTCATATAATAATATTATATGCTGTTTATTATATCTAGTGGGTGGTAAACTAACCCCTGACCCAAGGAGAAAACACCTTGAACCGTATTTTGGTTCGTGTTTCAGTATTTTACATTGGCTCATATGTATTGCCTTTATTGGCTTCACCATGTCACCTTTAATATTTCCATCTCCTCTCACCGGAGATATCTATCCTTATATAATATTTTACTCACACTCAATTGATGGGATACCGTGTTTTGGATAAATGTGATTACAAAAATAATATTGAGAACAAAATCCCTTACACAATGATGATGGGATGACACATAGGACATCAATTTTAATTTAATAATAATAAATTAACATAAACCAATCACATAAACAGGTTTGGTCTAATATCATGATCATCAACACCTCAAACAATTAGCATAACATTACAATTTAGTTATCAACTACTTTGATTTGTTCTTTAATTAATATAATGAGTTGTGAATTAAACCAATTAATCTTAATTCCATACAAGCATCCTTAACTCCCAATAATTCATATTTTTAAAAAATAATTTCAAAAAAAAGGAGGTACGCAAGTTTACTTAGAGAAAACTGTTTTTATATTTCAAAATTTTAAACATGGACTCAAATTAATATATAATTATAAATATAATTTCATGGATTATACTTTTAAATAATTGAATCATGGGACATATGAGAATATGTTAAATTATATATTTAATTTTTCTCCATGAAAAACTGGGAATGTTTTCTACAATAAGAAACATGGAATTTACTATGTTCTAAAGAAATTACTATCATATACACATGTTTGTAGCACACATGTTGGGATTGGGCATGTAACCTTTCATAGATGAGTTTGAGGTACACATCATGTACTCAGATTATACAATGTGTGGCCTTGAAATTTTCACAGCATATCATCCCCCATTCCATGTATTTGATACGTGTCATTCTAGGACACCTGTTTCCTTCGGCTATAAAAAATTGGGTACTACAGATCATGAAAAGTTGTTACACATTGTGTATTTATTAAATTCATGTTATAGTATGGATAGATCTATACATCAATCTAATATATTTCAATCTGATATCTGATTTTATCCAATTTGAACTGATATGGTTCGGTACTAATGAAATAAAATCTAAACAGTGTTTTTTTGGATGAACAAGTTATGCAGTCTTATATTGACTATGCAGAAACTTTGTCACCTCCAAATGGTGTTTTGAAATTTTTCTTAGTTTTAATCTTAACCATTTTTTGGTTATATTAGTAATAATGGGTAGAGGAAGCTACAATGATGTTTAGAAAATAAAATTAATCGATATTAATTAAAATAATATATATTCATATGTAAAAAATCAATGAATAATAAGTAATTATATATTAAACATGTGACATCTTTGCAACCACCTATAGGTTTCATACATAGCATAAGCACATTGATGGGATAACCAACTCAACTTTTTAGCCATAATCTATCAATAATCATTGTTACTTGTGAAAAATAACACCATGTAAAAAACCAAAAATACTTAACAATAGAAAATTCTTGAACCATAAGAGAAGGATCTTCACATATGATTTGTAATTAATATATGAGAAGATATTGAATTACCTCAACATGTAATTTTATCATCATCGATGACCTGGTTGAATAGATCTCAATACACCATCATTGTGATGTGAAATCCATGTTTAGAATCCCTATAATGGTGATCCTTACATACAACACAATCTCTGAACTTCACCATACAATTTTTGTGTTCTAGCATGGATGATCCTGTTCGTTGGAATTGTTTATTGTTGATTATTATAGAATTATTCGTGAAAGAGAAATAACACATTATTTTCTCTTTATGGATTGAGAGAGGAGGAATATAGAGACTATTATATATCAATTTATATCCCTCTAGGTAATGTGATAGTCTCTCTCTATCCATTTTGAATAACAAGAGTGATTATAGAAAGTCATATAATTAGATATTTATTATGGAAGGTTTTGGGTTTACAAATTTCACACAACCCCTTTCCCCACTTAAAACTTATTAGTTGACCACATGTCAAATAATAATATTATCATTATTAATCACATGAATTGAACAACACTTTAAGAATATAAATAAATATATATAATACCATTTTAATCAGAACATTAAGATCAGTCCTCTTTCCCACATCAATAATTACCAATCCTTGATTAATGACTATTTAATAATTAAATGTCCCTACATTATTTACTAGTAATTATAATAATTATTTTATTCTATAATCCTTGAAAATAAATATTTATTATTATATAACTCACTTATCCCTTCAAATAAAATGTCAATTAATCATGATAAACAAACAAAACTCATTAAATATTATTTATTCAATCTTTATAAATTCAATAATTGAATTTAATTGAAATTAAAGACACGCTTAGTGTGTGATCTTCTAGGACTATTTATGAGTGGAACTAAGAAGAATTGACTAAAATAAAATGTTATCATCGAGATACACACCAAGGAACCTATAGAGAAATATGTTAAACTCACAATGGAATCCAACATTCTATTAATTCTTATCGTGTAGTATAATCCTTTATCCTGATATAATAAACCGTGAAATTTTAATGTCAGTGCATTCAACCTATATGCTTGATGTTTCTTTCTTTGAAATTGTAGAAATGAACTTATCCACCAAGAAACATGGACCTAGATTTATTCAGGAAAATATATTCCCATAAAATGGCTTGAGATTTCAACTTCTACCAATAGATACAAGGAAAAAATCCTTTATCACATTATACATTAATGCAATATCACATGTGATATACCTAATGCATCCAAACTCACCATGAGAATATGTTTTATTGGTTTTAATCAATGCACAAAAGTACATTATTCATGATATATTTTAATTATAATTTTAATTGTAAGTATCAATACAAACATCCACATATAGGAGTATATAATGACACATAGAAATATGGATTTATTATTAGTAGGTATGAACTCATAACGTTTTATCTTGGTTATTACCAATGTAGAACACTATGAGAACATGTCTTAGTGTATTATTTGTTTCATACACTTCATATCTTTTATCATCAATGTCTTGTTAGACAATATCATACTTCCATTGAAAATATATTCTAGAACATTGTCATGGAACCTCTTAGTACTCATCATAACAAGGAAATTATATGACCATTTGGTGAAACATATATCCTCACAAAGTGATTTCATGATAATTTCAAGAAAAGGTAAAATCATTATGTAATAAATAAATTATTTAATAATGAGAAAAAAGTAATCAAGTAATAACAAATTTCGTTCTAGGGAGCCAACTCTAATAGGATATTAATAAAAAATATCCATGGGTTAGGGGAATACCCTAGATAAACTATGAAGAACCTTATGTTTAGGGAAGGTTAAATCAGTAGAATATATTTCAATTAAGAACATGAATTTATAATAAAAACTGGAAAACATTAGATAATGGTGTGATGATAAAGGTCATGTTGCAGTATAGGTTCGATCTGAAAATCATGATGCAGTTTCCACAAATCTCAGTGGGTTAAAACTGTTCAAATTTGATACAAACAAAAAGGATCATGATGCATTGGGAACCACCATATCACACTGCATAAATACCCAATAATCACAATGTAGATCTTGTACCTATACAGTAAACTTGATCAACACTAGATCTACACCATGGTGTAGCACCTATCACCATGATGCAAAAGATACCACATAAGATTAACCCATATGAACTTTGAGACTCTTGACATCCCAACCAATGTATTCATTGAACAATGATTAATACCATACCATTAATAGGTAAACCAAAATTTCATGGACTAACCATCATAGTGAAAAAAAATATTTTATATTACAACTCATCACTTAATTCCATAATAGAATTACCCTCCTTAACCAGAGGAGCATTAAATAATTATGGAACATGCCTCAAGACACAACACATATCCTCACATTGTAACAACTATAATCACAATGAAACATATATTTTCAGCAGAAATTTCATCAAAAATTCCTCCTTTATAATTCTAATGCGTATCCAACATTTCCAACACCCAAAATCTATAAATGTTTAGATGAAACTCAAGACTTTATAGTAGAGGAATTATTTATACACTTTGATTCATAAAGATAATTCATGACCAGGTTTTGTTAAGAATTTAACATAACATGTTTATATGGGGGTGGGGTGTATTCATAATTGAAAATATAACCCCTTAAAACATGATCACACAAAGGATCAAAAATATATATATGAATAAAAAAATTCATACACCTATTAAAAATGTAATCACACAAGAAAATTCACATATAACTATTATGACACTGCAAAACCAAATAAAATAAGTATTGTTTCATAATGAGATATTCTACCAAATGTTTCTTCCATACTCCCTTGATGACACAAGAAAATACTATGTTATCCAAAATCAATAAAGCTGTGAATATCCAACAACTATCAATATACCCGCTCATACATGAAATATTGTTTGTTTAATTATAGTACTTCCAAGGTTCCCATAAAGGATCTGACTGTAATTGCTTTATAAAAAATAGCAGGTAGTGACTCAAATTACAATGTGAATAAAAAAAGTGAGTATATGAACAAGTTATGTTTTTTAATAGGTTTTACATTATTTTAACAAGTAACATGATATAGATTCGTTTTTTTTTTGAAAAATTGGTTCCAAAGAGACATAAAATCCATTAACTTCCATAGGGCATGGAAGGAAGATTTAACCTTTTTCATTCTTCATTTTTACCTTCAACAAAGGATAAATGAATAGAGTTCAAATCTCCCATTAAAAAAAATTAAAAATGGATGGCATCACCACTATATTTCATTTTACCCTCCAAGTGTTTTACTAAAAAAACTATTAGATTTATTTATAAACATAAATTTTGTAATTTTGAAAAGATAAATTTTCTATTTATAAAGTTTACCTATCTTATTTCATTGTTTTTTTTCTATTCGATTGGTTTCTTTAAAATACATGGTCATATGAATGTATGAATTACATATCGTTGTATGATTTAATTTCAATATTAATTATTATTATTTGTGTGATTTAATATATATTCAATGCTTTTGTAAATTTAAATATTATGTTTTTAGAATTTAAATGTTATGTACACCATATAATTTTTATTTAGGGAAATATTATTTTTCAAAAATTTTGTATATTTGTAATTTAAATTTTGAATAATTGGATTTTAATATATTTATAGGTATATATTATATTCTATAGTATATTTAAACTAAATAAATTTAATGTCAGATATTTGAGACCGATGGGTAAATAAATTGAATATACCAATTTAAAAAAAATATAATTTTTTAAGAAAATTTTTAAAATATAATAATAAATTTATTTTGATATAATTATTTACATGTGTGTTATATTATGTATCATATTTAAAATAATTTAAATATACAACCTATTATTTGATATAATTATATTATTATTTTTGTTAACATAACTAAATAGGTTTGTTAATGATAATAATTTTTAAATTATATTAATTAAAAATAATTATTATTCCAAGTATTTATGTATAATATATCATTATTTAAATTTTTCAGATTTTAATTAATTTTAAAAATGTATTTATACTTTCAAAATTTTATTATAATAAATGTAACATAAGTTTCCAATATTTTAATGGTTATTTATGTGAAAAGTATGTTACATTTATTAAATAAATTTAAAACAATTGAATATTAATAATATTTTGATAGTTATGTATAAATTAATAATATTTTTATTTTGTAAAATATATTTGGTTATAAAAATAAAAATATTTATATTTTAAAATATTAATAAATATAGATGAATATATTTAAATATGTATATATGTATATATATTATTTTTTTAAAAAAAGGGAGTATAAATATATTTATATATATGAAGATATTTAATATTTTTTATATAAAGTTATTGGTAAAGTTATAATATGAAGAACATAATAAGTAACTCGAAAAATGTTAAATGTGTTGTTCGATGAATGATCATGAGATGGTCGACAGAGGTATCATTGAAATATTAAGTCTTCTTTTTCTTATGTGGTTATATAATTTGTAATATTTGAATTATGTTTTCCTAATTTATGTCCCACATGCCATATATATTTATTATTATGTAAGGACACTTGTGTCTATCAATAAATTTTATGTATCCCAAACCCTAAGACCCCCTCACTTTCATTTGAGAAACATTGTAATAAAAGGGAATTTGACAAGAGGAATTGCTGTTTGAAGTTGAATTTGTACACAATAACAAAAGAGAGACTAATGGATATTGAAATATGACATAACAAAGGCTCTAGGATTCCGCCTTGGTGTAGGTTGGTTTATAAAATAATGATAAAACAATATATATAAAGTTTTAAGATCAAACCACCGTTATTTAATCGTTACTAATAAATACATTGTATACATATGATGATTTAGTATAAATAATTATAATTTTTTAATTAAATTTACTTTTAAGGTAATCATGTCAGTGTCAATATAGTTCAATAGTGAGGTTACTTATATCGATTAGGATTTTAGCTATATTTGTTCACCTAAAAGAGTGTAAAATCATTATGAATTTTGGAATATAAATATATATATATGTGTGTGTGTGTGTCTATATATATATTATTAATTAAATTTTATTTTAGGTAAAGTTAAAATAGATAAATATAATTAGTATCCCAAAAAATAATGTTATTATTATTTTATGATGACTGATATTAAGAAGGTTGGCCAATGTATGATTGAATCATGTTGCATTATTTTCTATATATAATTATTTTATTTTTAATAATTGATTGATCTTTTGAAGACCAAAAAATATTTGACAAAAATTTAATGTTGTGTTTTTTATGTGGTTATATAATTTATAATATTTCCATTTTCTTTTATTTATCTATTACCTACATGTTATCATTTTCTCTATGTATTCATGGGCCTATATTTCCATATAAAAATTTAATATATACCAAACCCCTAGACCCCCTCACATTTATGTGATAAGCATTGTAATAAATGGCATATATCAAATGGAATTAATTTTTGAAGGTGTATTTTTACAGCATGAATGAAAGGAGACTAGTGGTTGCTGAAATAAAATATAGTAGAGTCTCTAAGAGTTCCCCCCTTGGTTTTGGTATGTTAATCAAATAATGGTAAACATATCCATAGAAAAATTATCAAGATCAAGTCATAGTTATTTAATCATAACTAATTAAAACTTATTAAACATTTTATGATTTAGTATATATTGTTTTATTAAAAAAAATCTTAGTAATGATTTATACATAAAAATACTATAGTGATGAGCTGACTTATACCGATTAGGGTTTTAGCTACAATTTTTCACTTGCAAGAGTGGCAAATCATCATTCATGGGTGAAACTTGATGAAGTTCATAAGAAGATTCATAGTCACTTAATACAGATAACTAATTAGGTAATTACTTTCATTACATATAGATATCATCAATATTCTAATCGTCTATGGAAAATTTAGTTTCCTTTGATATATTATGATGATTTGGTGCATGCATCATCACAGTCCATGAAATAGTATAGATATGGTTTTATGGAATTTTATGTTGATATTTTTTATTTTGATAAGGTGTGAACTAGTAATAAAGAACCATATTATGGGAGTTTTATTTATTTTGTCCCTTTAGAATATTCTCATCCATTGTCTTTTTCATATGACTCTGGAAATTGAAAAAAGAAGAAGATGATGACCATAAAATTGAATGAATTGTATGGGAAATCTGCTTCGATACTCCTAATTTAATGAATGATACTTTATCTAATGAAGAGTTATAATATAATTCAATAGGATATGATTTAAGTGATTATGAAGTGGGGGATAAACCTTTAGATATTCCATTGATAAATTTCAAACAATTATTTAGTGGAAATCAACCAATAATATTGACTTCCTTAGTCGATGAAATGTTGTTTGAACAACAATTTTATTGTAATGTCATAACACCATGGAATTATAGGTAACACATCAGTATCAACTGATAACACCATATATGTTGAATAGGGGTTTTAATGTAAAAGTGAATTAAAAATGTTATAAATAAATACCATATATAGTAACGTTTTCCATTTGGGGTTGATGAGTCCAAGAAGTAAAAATACCTCATTCATTGTGAAAAATACATGCTAGGATTTAAAGTTCAAATGTGGGAAATATATGATAATTTTTTTAATTCTAAAATAAAACTAAGTCAGAAGGCCCAAATACTTGTGTACATTCAAACTTGTCATGGAATCACTCTTCACTTTTTTTGTGGATTTTATGATGACTGTTATTGTAGTGGTGATACAAATGTTTTTAGACATTCTTATGTCCCTTGTTCAGGAATGAAAACAACAGTTTCATATATACAAGGTATCTTTTGGAAAATATTCTTTTCAAAAAAGGCAATTATGAATGTCTACAGATATTATGATGAATAATATCACGTTTTTATAAATCTAAAGGAATTTTTGGCTCTCAACAATTAGGTTATTTATTATTTTTACATTGTTTAGTATTTCTCCCCAAATCATCGAGTTGATCCAAAACAGTTGAAGTTCCATAGGCTATTTTGGTCATTCAATCCATGTATATCTTTTTTTCCTTATTATAAAAAAATTTATTTAAGTCAATACAATTTAAATTAAAAGAATGTTTATTGGTTTTATATTTATATTTTCCACAATGGTTGATAATCATGATCAATTACCACTTTATTTTGTCTTTTTTTTAAAGTTAATTTTTAATTATGAAGTTATTTTGTCTTATAAATGCATTCATGTTACACATATCTAAGAATTTTGTCTGCTATTTGATCTAAATCTAGTTATTATAGAGGTTATTAACAATTATAGAGTTTCATATTGTGTACCAAATTTTTATCACTGTTATTTTACATGACATATTACTTGTAATGTGTATAATAATTTTAGAGATGGGGGAATAAATACGGTGATCATCAAGTTGGGTATTATTTCATAAAATTATATTTTTGGGGAAAAAATAATATCCTTTTAAATACATTATTATCTTATTATTTTAGCATATGATATTAAACAAGGAAAATTCCATCAATGACTTGAATAAATTTAAAGGGCTAATCAATATGTTTATGGTTGTATAATGTGGATTCCAAAGGATAAATAGTCATTTACATATAATGGGAGTTGGAGATATGGACCTATGAACACTAATATTGTAGAGTGTATAAATGGGTTCTTTATTGGTGTTCATAAACTATCGATCGTAGGTTAAGTGCTTTGTTTATTTACATTATAGATGTGTCATGTTCTTTGTTGAACTATCCTAGTCATCTTATCAGGGGATGAAACTTGAAATTTATTTTGCTCAAAATTTCCAAAGTGACATTAATAAGATACTCAATAACATGTCATCATTATGTGTTCAAACCTTTGAATGGGTAGGTAGCCACTCTAAGGTGACATTGTTCTACAACCTGATCATAGTAAATAGTGTTTGGGTGCTATTGGTCTTACTATAAATAAGGTTATGTGATTTTGGTTATTTTTCAAGCATTGAGATATCACTATGCACATGTTATTGCAGTTTGTGCATTTTTGACCTTATCATGGGAACCATATACTATCATTATTTATTATGTGAGCACTTTGGATGAATATTATAATACACCATGTATTTGTGTAAGTGATTTCCATACTATTACTTCTCCTACTGATGAGCTGACTATGGTCCCTGATATTACTGGTTTTCATATTAGGGATTTTTCATTTATAGATTCTTTTATTTATGGATTTTTTTTTCATTTATAGATTATTATATTTATTGTGTGAATCAGAAATAATTTAAAGATATTTCATAATTTTACCTTCCCTACTCATTAATCTACTATGGTTACTGATATTACTAGGTTTCACCATTAGAGATTTCCAATGACTTGTCACATTATAAATGAGATAGATTGAACACAAGACTGTGGATAAGGAATATGATTAAAAAAATTCACATATAAGTGAAAAATTGAAAAATATGTCCCAAAGTGGAAGGAATGGGATTAACCTCATAAAATCTTTTATTGAGGTTTTTTATTTTATCCTGATTGCGTACACTTTTTGTATTAAATTTTTTTCATTTATTGATTTTTTTATTTCTGGATTGTTTTATTTATTGATTGATTTATCTTTGTGTTTTTCATTTCTATTTTTAATTATAAATTATTTTGTGATATTTCAACTTTTAATAAATTTAGCACATAATATAAATGAATAAAAAGACATTCAGCCTCTAAATAAATTGACATTAATTTGTCCTTGAAATCACATAGTCAACATAAACTAAATTATTTTTAAATAAATTAAGCTTGATTGGTGATCATTAAAATAAAAAATTATTCATTAATCCAACAACATCACTACAATATATTTTTAGCATAATTTTTCGTCAAAATGATTGATTATTAATGGTAATTGTCTACCTTATTTGTATTCTTTTAGTTTTTTAAAAAATATTTTACAAACTGTATTGAATTATTTATAAAAAGTAAAAATGATATCAATTGTAGATATGGATACCCCTTTATTTATAACATTATATGACTGAAAAGTTTCATGGATACTCATATAGGTAAACCTAGTTCCCAATTTGAGCATATGGAGGTCTCATCATTTCGATCATGTTGGACCACCTCCTGCAATCATCCCTCTTCATAACCGTGTGGGGTTCTATAATATAGAAATGTGTGAATTTACATTTATCAGTCATTATCAAATTCTTATACTAGTAGATGGATGGTGGATAGAGGCACATACATTTCATTTTCTTGAGGGAGTGATTACTATTATTATTGAGGATGTTTCCATTATGTTGGGAATCCCCATTGATGGTGCATCTATGATCATTTGAGTTGGTGCAGAAATGTTTGATCTAATTCAAAGACTAATATACATTGAGGTTTGGGCCAATGGTAGATCCATCATTGAGATTTTATTATGCATGCCAAATATGTATGTGCACTTCACCCATCTAGATGATGATGCTGATGAGATCATTATGCTGATTTTTGGATTGCATACATTCTTAGGCTTATTGGTGGCATGATATTTTTTTATCATTCCACTACATTTTCCCACATGATGTATTTACTACTACCGGATGATTTGGACTGGGCAAGGATGAATAGTTGGGGGGTATGCATGTATTTTTTTCATATATAGTTATATGAAGTGAATCTTTTATCAATAAGATGCATTTTACAGGATGAATTATTCTTATCTATATGTTGATATGGGAGAACATCCCTCAGCTCCACGTGCACTAGTTCTATTAGCTTATTATATTTTACGGGAGCCCCATATTGATGATAGTATATTTTTCCTTTATTATTATGTAAAATTAAAATGTGAAAATTTTTATTATAAAATATAACTGTAAAATGTTATCTATAGGTGGAGTTAAGAACATATATATTCAAATACTTCCAGACATGATGTCTAGGCTTGCACACTTATGTTGAAAGGTCTTTAAATGGATGACATTTGTGATTATATGTTCTATAGTTATATTATTATTGTGTATTGTATGAAACATAATTTATTAATTAAAATTTCATTTTTTTTTATATTTTAGGTTTCATGGATTTCATATATTGGTCCTATAATCTAGAGTCTCCCACCTTGATGTGTGATGATGCTTGATGTTACCTCAGGCGTCTTACTAGTGATTCATTTTCATATTTATGAGTGGCATCATGCTGATAGTGTTATGATGTAGTTTGGAATCCATCAACCTACTCCTACACAACACAATCATTTTTTTCACTTCATTATCCTAAAATTTCAAGGAAGTGATACTTTGATAGGAGGTGATATCATGCATGTTATATTGAGAAGTTACATAGAAGCCATCAGTCCAAGTTATGAGGGACAAAAAAATGTGTATGCATCTATTAGATCAACTGAATTATGGGAATTGGTACCACATTTTCACATTGTTATATTATACATGACCAAAGTGAGGCTATCATTAGTTAGTAATAATAGTTCCTTCCACTATTAATTTTTTTAATTAACTTTAGTTAACTGCATAATTTTTTTACAGGATACTCACATCGCCGATCTCATTCTCATATCTGATGCCATGAAGGGAGGCATGTTTGAAAACACCTAATTTCATAGAGTAGTAATAGATTTACTTCTTCCAATAGATGATATTAATCATGGGAATTTTGTGATGTGTCCTATGACACTGATGGTGTTGATCCCGATATAGGTTTTGTTGTGGGTGACGAACCTGATATGGATGATGATGTGGAATAAGAGGAGGATGTTAATCAAGATCAGCCATATGCTACCCCACTTCCTATTGAATATGATATACAAACACATACACATCCACAACCAGAGCACAGACACATCCACAATCACAAACACATCCCTAGTCATAGCCACATGTTTTTTGTCCAGAGGTGAAGAGCCCACATTGTGTATGATTTTTATTTGTTTTCGTATACTATTTTTGGTTATCAAATGTGATCAATTAAATAAGAAATTCCTATTTATTTAGATATGATAAAGAATTTACAATGTTAATGGATCTCGAATGAAGTTCTCAAGTCTTATAAAATGAAGAAACATGTAAATTGTTTGAAGACTTTGAGTTTCAATGTGTTTTCGGCCGAATAGTTATATATTTCATCATGGTGATTCCAGGATAATTTTTATGGATTATTTCCTGGTGATTTATGGAGAATTTTTATAAATTAATTCAAGGTTATTTATTTATAAATTTTATGTATTCATATCATTGGATGTCACACTTTATCAATTCCCTATATTGCTTAAATCATACGATTGTTGAACTGGTTCTTAGTTCAAATTACATACATCAAATATGACATATTTTTTTTAAAAAATAAAATATCATTACAAGTATGACTGCAGGATGAAGTTATTTGGAAATCATATTCCAAAAGGAATAGTAGAAAATATTAATTTATATGTCCATGAAATATTTCATTATTTCATTTCAATCATGAAAGATCTACCTTGAAGGATATTTTTTATCCTAATTTTCAAAAAGGAGATCCATGCAATATAAACTATTTTGGATGAGGGTTTGTTTTTAAGATGAGTAAGTGGTGGGTGGATTTTTATATTTTTTATACTTATAGTTATTCTATGTCATGTTTTTATGTGGTCTGTTTAAAAATATGTCCAAGCATACTAGCCAGCCTCAGCCGAGGGCTAATGTGGGACACAAGGGAGACCACGCCCAAGGGATTCCAATGAGAAAGTGAAAAAGAAATGATTGCTTTCTGAGTGCACACTCGTGTTTTGGGTGTTCATGGAATTGATTAGGGCCACATATAGGTGGGTCTTGGAGAGTGTCTGAAGAACAAGTATGGGGTAATACTAGGGGTGGTAGAGGATAATTTTTGCTGCTTGGAAACAGAACATGATTGATAAAACAATGCCTCACTGCATGTGTGATTAGATGTGGGACACAATATCATTCATAATGGTCACCCTCTAAAATGACGGAAAAATAGTGTTTATCTTACTGTCTTAATCTATATCATCTGTCACATCCTGATCCTCGATTTTTTAAATCTAAGATGACTGATATCCCATGGAATTTTCATTCAAAATGAGCTGCACATTTTTACACCTAGCATTATCATCTTCCTCTTGTCTTCCCTCAACGACACCTCTATCTCTCTGATGATGTTAAAAAAACCATCCTTGAACAAAGCATATGTCTACATGCCATTCGGAGGTCAAAATGAATAGATGAACTCTATTGAAATAACTTAAAACATCATTTACATAATTCGTTCAAAGAATATGGTTTGATTGATTGAAAATGTAGTTGTAATGGAAAACGTATGTTTGATATTCACTAAACAATTCCAAAGACGAGTTTCCTATGATATCTATCACATGAATGAGATATGTTCATCACTATGAAGAAGGATGACTAAGAAGAAAAGTACCATATTTCATGAAATATCATTAACCCATGATTTGAATTGTTCAAAATATTGAGTCCTTAAGAAATTTAATAGATAATTTACATTACATAAAAACTAAAATTTTATTTTGTGGTTAAATTAAGAAGAGGAGTTGATCCTAATTTATTAAGGCAGTGGCACTGTGCTGATTAAATACTTCTTCTACTCTCTTATTTTCGATATTTCTCATTTGATATGAAAAATAGAGTCTCGTCGAGATTCCATTTTATGAATAGAAATCAATGGTACCTTGATAAATTATGTTCTCATGAAGTAGATTTTTTCCAAAAACTACTATGGTTTCATGAAGGAGATATTAACACCTTCGGTGAATAATCTATATGCACTATGTGAATAATGTGGATCCAACGACACATGAAGGGTGTTCACATTATTTTTTTCCTTGATAGAGATATATTATTATGAAAAACAATGTATAATTGATACCCTATAACTATGTTAAGAGATGATATAGCATGTGAGAATAGAAATACTTCACGTGTGTTCATTACCCTTGATGATCTTCATGATGAACCTATTTTGTGAATATCTCTACTTGACCAAAGGAAAAAAGCTAATCATGCATCTATTTACATGATAAAGAACATAACTATTAGTAGGAGTGTTGTGTGTGAAGAAGAAGAACTCATGATGATAGGGGATAGTGTATGCATGAATGAATCACATGAAATCATGTGAATGGTTTAAGATAAATAATTCAGTGTGTATGCAGAGAAGATAAACAATATAAATTGAGAAAACCATGTGTGTGTGTTAAGAAACATAAAGTGGATATTGGGTTTCAACAAGAACAAAGTGCATGATTACATGAAAAATTATAAAACAATATTAAATATCTAATCCAAACTCTTTAATATCACATAAAATAAATGATCATAAAAATAAATTTGAAGTGTTTAGGATACCATGAAACTAATGCATGAAAATTATGAGATCTAACAAGGTTATAATTAATGAATAGATTAAGATGTTTATATTAAAGATCATTCTTCCATGATATGACATTGGAATTTAATTACAAATTGATTTCATGAAATTTATGCTTCAATAAGGTATAAGATAAGTGAATCGATACAATCATGTATTGATATAGAGTGTCGAATTAAGAGAATAATACACTGATACACAATGGAATATTATTGTGTGTCAAAGAATAATAGAGTGTTTCTAGATAAATATTGATTATTATTCATGGAAAAAATAATTGGGATGGTACACTATGGATCTAATCATTACCTTTTTGATAATCACAAAGGAGTTTTGTGATTCCAGAAGAATAATAATAATATTGATTCAGTGCAGTCTGATTTTTCACTTAAAAAGAGAGAATAAGAAGAAGTGACTGACCAATTTATATTTAGTTCATTATTATTTGGTCTCGAAGAATTATTTTTTTATCAGTATAACACATTAATATTATCATGATTGATATAAGTAGAAGAAAGTGCATATTTCTGATTGATGTTGTGAGGAAGAGGAAGTGCTTTTTTCTTGCTAATGTGCAAGTAATCATATGAAGTAGAAAGTTGTGGAAGAACCAAGTAGAACTATGACATAAAATAAGTCCCAATAGGTGGAAGACTTTATTGGTGTTACAAAACATTTCAAAAATGATAATAATATCTTGATATCTAGTATAAATATCCATCCAAGTGCTGAAAAACATGCACTGCCAATTGAATATAGTGCACTGCATTTGAAAGTGTACTTTCTACTTATTGTAAAAAAATTCAAAAGATTTATTTATTATGGTTATGAGTCCAGTGTTCATTCTATTCAATGATAAGGACTATATACTATTATTGAGTAGTGAACATGTAAAAACATAATGTTCCATTCTTTAATGATTTCATATACTTACATACAACAGGAAAAAGGAAAAATAGAATATAGATTATTACATTTCTAAGAGGTATAGGGATAAATAAAATTAATTGGATTAAAAAATCCCCAACACTAATTCACCCCCCCCCCCCCTCAGTGTTAGGAATATCTCAATCTGGTCCTTTCAAGACATATTAGAGGGAAGGTTAACCAATTTTAGATTCAGTACTGTGAAGCTATTCTATTTTAAAGACTTGAGTTTCAATCTTGAGTGGACAATGAAGTGAAGATTTAGTTAATTTTAGATTACCTCAGATTAGAAGTATATATATATACCATAATGAATAGGAAAAGGAAATATAATATAAAGTCTAAGAATAAGTCAAAAGAGGGGATGAATTTGTTTCTACATTCCTTGCTGACGAGGAAGGCATATCAAGAGTGGAAAGAAATTAGTAGGTGGATCATGTTTCCACCTAGAATATGGATAAACATTCTACCCCTAGTGATTAAGAGGTATGTTTTAGTATATTTGAAAAATTTTTTGAAGATGAAAATGTTGGTACAAGTGTTGATTATGATTAATTAATAAATTCTCAACAATAATCAATTGATAGATTAAGAGTTATTCTACATAGTTTTCTTAAAGAATTATAATCCATTTTTTGGAGTATTTAAATGTATAAAGGATGATATCTACTAGATATTAGTAGAAACTGATGATTTTAAGAAGGGATTGAAAAAAAATCAAAGAATTTATAAAGCTCTCCAGACAGGTTGGAACCATTGATGGAAAAAATCGATAACATGGAATATGTTCCCCAAAATGGTTTAATGAATTTTAAAAGAATAGAGGATCCAATAAGTCTTTAAAAGAATATATCCATTCACATGAAGATAATCTAGAGAATAGATCCAGGGGGTTACATTTTGATGAAATATAAAAGAAGATCAAAGAACATGACTTCATATTACAAAACAACATTAATAAGCATGAAGATGATGTTTTAAGAATTAATAAGTATTGGAATGAGAATATTATGCTGATTTTAGATCAAAAATTCATCCTCACTATGAAATTTCTATAATTTGATGTTCAGTTTTCCAATCTTGAGAAGTAACATATTAATACTTCACAAAAGAAGGAACGAGTTGGTGCTGCTACAAAATTCATATAGGAGGATTATAATATTTAAATTCATATAACATGTGATAATAATATCATGAATTATTTCAATGATCTATCAGTATCATCTGATAAGAATCAAGTACCATCCATTCAATCTTATAATAATGTTTATAAATAAGTTTTCACAAATAGTGCAGGTTGGAAGACAACTTTTGAACAATTATGGATGAATAAAAATTATAAGATACCTACCACCATGTCTTGAATGGATAAGAAAATTAATGTGGAAGGCGGTTCCCCCTAAAGATCACAACAATTCATGATGAAGACAAAATGACCATATATAGGAGTTATAATGAAATTTGTATTTTTTGGTCAATGTTGGTGATACAACATATTTGGGCATTGTGAATTAAATTTTTGGTACAATCCTTTAAATATAAAATTTTAAAATAATCATATCTCAAGGTGAAAGAATACAGAGAAGAATCAATATTAATTAGGTCCAAAAGAATTTTTATACTAGAAACATATTTTGAATAATTCATAACATCTATGATTTATGCAACAGTAGTGGTAACAATTTTGGTACATGATAATGTCATCATTTATCAAAATATGATAATAATATTAGATCAAAAAATATAGCTAGAAATTATGAATCATCCTTGGGAAGATATCAGAATAATTTTGGGAACAAATATCCTCCCAAGAAGGTATCAAAGAATAATGGCGAGAAGACCTTGGATTCTATATCCACAAAGTTGAAGGATAGTCCATCTAAAAGAACTACTAAGAGGGATGACACATAGAAGAACCCATCTGGACGATCCAAACTTACTACTATAGTTCCTAGTGAGAAATTAGTTATCTAGCCAATATATTTGGATAGAATTAGAAAACATTAATATGCACAAGCTAAGGATAGACAAAATGGAAAATAAAGGATTCCATATGATGAATTCAAAGATCATGAGGGTTTTCAAGAAAATGACAATTTTATGATAAAGAGGTTATGTGTTAGAGATGAAAGAAATATAGTCAAATTGAAAAAGGTTGTTTAACCTTACTACTAGTGTAAGAGGGAGTCCTTATGATGAGTAATAATGTATCTTCCATGAAGGTTGTTGAGAGGAAAATTTCATCACAAAAATAATAATATTGTGTGAATAAGTCCATGTTTCATCAACATAAATCATAAAATAGTTTCAGATGTGCGATAATTAAGATTGTATTAAAAGGAGAAACGTGGTTGAGAAAAACATCTCAACCATTTTGTTCATATTAATAAAGAAAGGATTATCAATACTATTCTCTTAATATTTGAGTATTTTATTTTTACATATAATGTAGGTAATCGAAGTTGAGGTATTTTATTAGGGGAATAAATAGAGAAGAAATATGGGCTTTCATTTCATGATACCCAAGTTGAAAAAGTCTTTATCCTTGAATGATCCCTCATTTTATATTCAAATTTCAATATGATATTGTATCATCTTTGATAAAGATGAAGAATATTATGATATATTGTTGACAACTAGGATAAAATAGATTCCATCTTGGTTTGATCTTAATTTTGGTATCCTTAAGAATAATATTTCATGAAGATCATCATTGATGAAGTTGTGAATGTTGTCCAATCTGGATAGTCACAAGTTAAAACCCATTATTGTAAGGCCCTAGCCTTAAAAATTACATAATCGTGAATTAAGTTAATAATTCACATTAAGGATCTTTCCATGTTTATAGAATTATAGAATTATTCCATAAATTATATATAACAACCTGAATATTATAAGTATACACTTCTACTCACTATCCGTTTTTTTCATAAAACAAAAAATCATAAAAATCGTAAACATGTCTAGTTCTATATTTTAGATACCATGAATTTTCCTTGATACCATCCTTGACCCTATTCATCATTATTTCCAGTCAAAACATTTCAAAACATAGTATGAGAATAAAAATATCAGTAAGGGATACATAAATAAGGAAAACTAATATTTTACAAAACACCATTTAAACCACTAATAATTTATTATAAAGTAATACCTTTCACCATTGAAAAGTAACAAAAACACTTCACAGAAAATAAGTTCATTTCTTACGCTTTTTTAACCGCAAGATTACAACAATGACAAAAAAAGAATCATATATCATATAAAGGTAACTTGGGGTATAAACATACTAAAATGGAATAACCATACAATCCTCTTCCACATATATCACTAAATGGAATAGCCATACGGATGACTTCCATACCCAATGCATTGGAGGTTATAACATAATCAACCATCCTTGGTTTGTCATGGAACCACATATCATTTGGTTTATCAAGTAAATACCCATCAAATTTCCATATACCATAGCATAATAATAACACATAAAACAAGAAAAACATAAAAATAACATTTACACATTATAATAAAAAGATATTATTTCAATAAATTTATTTAATCAATTCATTTAAAATAGTCAAAAAGAATAATTTTTAATCAATGTTTCCCACACCACTTTGAATCTTTTGAAAGGAATTTAAAATATAAAATGTACATTTCCATATAAAAATCCTTAAAACCCATTTTGAATACGTGGACACGAAATAGAATGTTTTATAAGAATAAATCATTAAAACATTGTTTTATTTAAAAAGTCCCTTGCCACTTGAGAACACATGAATAAAAATAATTAAGGAATAACATTAAAGAAAAATTTAAATATAATGAGAATATAATAATTCATGATATAACATTTCAAAATGGTTTTATATAAACCATATAGTATAGTAAAGGTTCATAACATCAAGATATTCCCCAATGAAAGAAGTTTGAGATGAAGTCCCTTATAAAGATAATTATGTATGTAAAATAAATTGATAATGTGTATTCACTATAATTAAAATTAATTCAAGTATAAATACAATATAGGATAGAAAAATGTGTTTCTCACATTTTCATAACATTACATAATCAAGAAATATAAAATTAACTCAAAGAATAAAAATTGGGTTTAGAATTTCCCTTACCTTGAGTATGAATCGTCATGTACGTTCCTTGTTCTTCCTGAATAATAAACGTCAGTTAATTTATACTTTCTTCAGAACTTTTTTAAAGATTATTTTACCTTTTATAACACTTATTAATTTTCTATAACAATCATATAGTTGTTTAAGTTCATATAGGTCATTTTTTTCAATACTCGGTACTTGATTTACAAATGAACTTGTTATAATTACAAATTTTCCATGTGGTCAAAATTAAAATATATCTAAAAAGATATTAATGATTTAGATATCATATAAATCATATATATCCATTATATATTTATTTATAATATTCCATTATATTTGGATATATGAAATGAAATGCACCGTTCATGGAGACGGTATGTTGTACGTACGCATGAATGCTACTTTCATATCCTTTTAATATTTAAAATAATGAAAAATAAATGATAATTATGAATATTATAACTCCCATATAAAAACTATGTTATATAAGTAACATACTTTAATTAATTCCATCCTTTATATGTTCTATGTTTAGCATGAGCTGGTCATATCACTTTTGAGGGCGATAGTCCGCAGTTACTCCAAAGAAATTATCATATTTATACAACATGAAAAGAATAAAGGTATATTATAAATGATAATTACAGTAGTTTAGAGATAAATAAATATCAAATATGTATTATATAATTACATTTTAATCCTAATGGACACCATAAAACGTGGAAGGGGAAAATCGAACAATCATTGTTTTGTGAGGCAGCAGTTTGCCGTACACAGTAACAGTATGTTTGTATCCCCTAGATGGAGGTTTCTATGAGTTTAATTCGAATAAATATCATAAAAATATCCTATTATATTGAAGATAATGGTGTTGTTATGTAATAAATGAATAATAATATAATATGTTGTGATGAAGTAAAATAAAAGAAGAGCACTTGAGGGAAGATGTTGTCTCTAAATCATGTAACTCCCTTTGGATTGATCCAAAAAACATTCTTGAAGTGACTTATGCCTAAGTTAAGGATTCTAGGAGGAATATAGTGATTTTTAGAGATTATTTGGTCAGATGGTGGATGAGCCATGGGGCATGAAAAGAGTTATTAAATGGGTTGGGGTGAAGCCCTTTTATAAGAGGGAGGCGATACTATTTAGAAGAGTCTAAAAATATTATTTTATTATAATTTAATTTTCTGTTTATAAAGGCTAAAAAGATATTTAAGACTAAGATACTATGTGTATGAAACTAAATTCTCTCAAACAAAAGGTTTTATAAATTTTTAGGTCATAAAACTAACCTTATCTTTTATCGTCAACACTTAGTTAATGAATTTATCTTTTGTCATGTCTTCATGTATATTCATATTATATGGTTAATACACTAACTATAACATTCCAAAAGAACCTCAAGTGGTTCATTAAAAATATGTTTTTCATTATATATGTCTTTTGGATGAATATTTTATTTTTTTATGAATATTATATCGTTTAGTGTAATAATATTTTTTTAAAAAACTCATTTATGTCAATTTTGATACTATTTAGTAATTGATTTTTCATAAAGTGATAAAAACATCATTAATTAGAATAAAATGATTTAAAACAATTATAATATGTCATATTTACCCATTAAATTATTTTATGGCATTAAAAGTTTCAAAATAATTTTATTTTAATATTTATAATATCATTTATTGAAATTAATCTTTAAAAATGTAATCACTACATCATCATTGTGTCAAAATAAATTTATTTATTTGATGTATAAAAATTATAAAAAAAAATCATGATTTATGAAATAATTTTATATTTCTAATTAATTTTTATAGTTAAAATGATAACTTATATAACCCCATATAAAAATTGTTTTTCTAAAAGATATAGGTTTATGTTACATTTTCCATAATTTTAAATTAATTTTTATAAAATTCTATTTTCACTTACAAGTGGCTCTATGGGATACCATAATCGACCCATGTATGACCATGGCCCTAAATGTATCATCCAATAATGTTAGGATGAATTTTATATTAATTTAATGTTATATAATATTATTTTTTTACCCTTATTTTCCAGATTTACTCTTTAACCATGGTAAATAAAATATTTACTTAAATTACTATTCATATTGTCTAAACATTAAAGATACCTATTTAAAACATTCGTATTTCTTGATTCTAAATATTTAATCCTTTTTTCCAAATTTAAAATACATAATTTTTAGAAATTATTTTAAAATTAATTCCTGTTTTCAAAACCAAAAAGATTGTTTTTATGAAGTAAAAACTACCAAAATAATATTCTGTGTTTATGTCTAGTTTCAAAGTAAAATTTTATCTAATTACCAAAATCAGATTAAAAGGTAAAAATATAATCCAATTACACATTAAAACTAATTTAATTTACAAACTAACTATATAAATATATTATATTAAAAGTAAGTTATGAATTAAAATGCAGTATTTTTCACTATTCATAAAAATGAACTTTATAAGGAAAATAACAAAATTTTACTCAAAGTAAATTTTGATCTCCCAATTCTAATGAATAAGTATATTTTTTTTCAAATGGATCATATAAAAGTGATAAATACTAGATTTAAAAAAATTTCTTCATCAAAAGGCCGTAAAATGACTTTTTAAAAATATTAGAGTTTTTCATGCTAAAAATTTGATTCATTATTATTTTAAACCTATAAAACATATTGGATAAAAGTAAAAAAATTTAACAAAAAATGTTTAATCATGTTGTAGTTAATTTTGTTCTTTTCCACCAACACAATGGTTATTCATTAACTACCATTTATAATATTAATATTATTATATTATGTTTCGTTATAACTCAAAGTTTTGTGCAGTGTATGATTTCAAAGAAACACAATGTTGTGTGTTGAGTACGCTATCAGACACTGAATCCTTTTTAAATTAAAAATAATATATAATTCAAAAATATTAATAAATATTAAAATTTCATATTCTTTATTTACCTTGTATGTTACATCCTTCCCCACTTTTGGGAGTTGTGTCCATGCTAATTTAAAATGAGGCTCAGAAAAATCATTAAAAATGAAATACCAGAAAAAGAGTCAATAGAACTATAAATTTAAAAGAGAGATGGAGAAGTATAAAAGCCACACAAGATAACACTTACTAGGATTCCAATAAAACATGGATATGGAAGAGAAAACAAACCATCATGTTCTGATGGAGAGTGATAGAAAACATGATCTAGAGAAAATTAACAATCTAAAAACCATTTTCTTGTAATGGGATAAATGGTCTTTGATTCCCTAGTAGGAAAAGTAAATGGACAAAATTTTTGTTTTAAGTTCCTTTTCATAAATTTTGGAAATTTATTTATGGTCTTAACTAAGAATATAAGGAAACATACTTACTTAACAAGAAGAGGTTCATACTTTAATAAATTTCTACCACAAACTCATCTTTTCTCCAAACGATGAGTATTCAAGATGTATTGATCACACATAAGGATCTATAATTAACTCCTAGATAATAAAATAATCCAAAAACGATGAAATATATATTTCCAATTACTTTAGACATTAACCAAAAAAATGGTCAGTACGATATCAGATAATCTCCAAAAGGATAATCCTTTATAAAAAGAAATAATACTCTTAATCTCCAAAATTCAAATAAACAATACCCAATGTTCTAGAAAGACCATTCAATATAAAATTTTCTTTAAAATAATTTAATAATATTCAAACTAATATTTAAACCCAAAACTCAATAGAATTTAATCACATATTCTTCTTATGTAAATCTTAACACTTATCTCCAAATAATATTGAATACTCTTAAAGTCTCATACTAAAGTGTAATTAACCTAATCACATATTATCTATGATAGGTTAATCATTTTTATAAATAACCCAAATCACCATAATTCCAAAAAAAAACATGTATTTTTGTGAAATAAAATCGAACCATTACTCAAATAAAATCCAATTGTATTCTATTTTCATTATGCATATAGTTTCTCCAAAGAAATAACATCTTCCAAAATAAATGTTATCACTTAATCATCAAATCATTTTCCTGTAATAAGGATATCCATTTGATAAATAATAAGTTCCAAAAATAAACATATTATTGATCCAAAAAAATATTTAACTAAAAATAATTAGTCATACTAACCAGAGACTTCACGTAGGCCAGTGGTAGACCATAGATCCCAGTCGCACTTTGGTTGTGGGTTTGATTCCCATGTCTTTTACAAACATGATGAGTTGTCACCCGTACAAAAATTAGTCCTTTATCTAAAACCATATAATTCTTAAAACATTATAAAAAATAAGATAATTTCATAAAAAATAACCACAACCTATTTTATCTTCAAAGGTTATCTAATACCATACATTTTTCATCCCAAAATGGAATAACCTTTTATCACTTCAAATATAAAAGATCATATGAACCCCTAGGGTTATCCATTATGTTCACAAAAGAAAATATAATCCTTTCTTTAATAAAATTTTCAAATATAAAACTTCTTAGTTACACAAATAAGAAAACTTTTACAAAGTAATCTCATCATCAAAAGAGCCATAATACTTTTATTCATTTCATCATCCTAAAATCATCCATAAATCTTGAATCCATTATATGTATAATTATTACTCATTAAACATTTCTTCATGATACATTCACCATTATTTTCAAAATTATTCTGTAATAATTATTTCTTACCAAAAAAATCATGAATCATATCAGAAGATTCAATAATCTCAAAACATCAGCTAAGAAATAATCCATACCATTCATTTTTCATTGTTAGTTTCCTCATTATCGATTGTAATGGCATTAGTTGTTGATAAACATTTATTTTTAAGGTACTTTTGATCCCATTCCTGATCCTTCTTTATATTACATCTATTTGAATAATGACCATGCACACCACATTTAAAACATTCAGTTTATCCCTTTGAAAGAACATCTTTCACATTCCTAAAGTCAACTGGACACTTCCTTTTTCAATGGCAGGTTCTTTCTTTATGACTTTCATTACCGCATCTATAGCATCTTCCCATCCCTTTGAATCATTTTCCTAGGTGTTTATTTCCACATCCTTAACACATATATTTTTGAATAATCTTACAATTATTATTGTTACCTAAACTTTTGTAGGGATTTTTTTCTCATATATATGATGCCTTATAAAAATCACCAAGGTTAAGATGGTCAATCATGACTCCAAATAGTTGGTTGAGAATAACCACAAGAGTTCTCATTACAGCTCAAATTTCATTCGGTTTCTTATTTAGAAAATCTTCATAGTTTTATTCGCATCTAATGATACTTTTGTGCCTACTAGATCCATCAATTTACTAAAAACAAAATATTCAGGGGGAGTATATCAAAAAAATCATCATATGTTATCTTATGATGGGGGTAAACAGTAAGATATACTTATTCATGTTATCCTAAAATCATTTGATTTATCTAAAATATCTATGAATCTTTATAATATTTCAACCATTATGGTTATTCCACTTATGCATAAATAACAACATAACCTCTAATGTTATCTAAACTGACTTATGATACCAACTATAAGGCCATATCCATAAACGTTGCATAATCTTGAATTATGTTAATAATTCACATTAGGATATTTTCAGGTTTATAGATTTAGATTATGATCTAATAACTTATACATAACAATTTGAGTATTAAAATTAGGCACTTCTAATCACTATCCATTTTTTTCATAAAACAAAAATTCTTAAAAAATAATAAACATGTCTAGTTCCATGTTTTGATAGTATAACTTTTCCTTGATCCCATCCTTGACCTTATTTAACTTTAAGTCCTGTAAAAAGATTTCAAAACCTAGGATTATCATTAAAATAAAATTACAGGATACATAAAGAAGGAAAACTGTTAGTTTTTAAAAATAAAATTTAAATTGTGAATAATTTATCATAAATTAATACCTTTCACCTTTAGAAAGTAGCAAAAAAACATCACAGAACATAAGCTCATTGCTTACACTTTTTGTAACCAAAATATTACAAAAAATCACACAGATAGAAACATATAGAATATAAAGGTAAATTGGGACATAAACATACTGAAATGGAATAATCGTGTATTCAACTTCCACACATATCACTAAATGGAATAGCAATATGGACGACTTTTATCCCAATGCATTGGAGGATATAACGTAACCACCCGTCCTTGGTTTCTCATGGAACCATCAATCATTTTGTTTATCACGTAACCACCCGTAAAATCTCCATGTACAATAACATAATCATCACACATAAAACAAGCATAAATGAAAAATAAAATATACACATTACAATCACAAAATAACATTTTAATAAATTCATATAATCAGTTCATTTAAATCATTCTAATAGAAGAGTTTTGCATCATTGTGTCTCATACCACATTGAAAATTATGAAAGGAATTTACACTTTAAAACACTCATGTCCATATAAATAAATCTTTAAAACCCATTTTTAAGACATGGACATTATGTTTATTTTTTCAGAATAATAAATCTTTAAAACATTTAATACAATGTTTTAGTTAAAGAGTTTCATACCACTTGAGAACACTTGAATAAATTTAATTAAGTAATAACATTAAACAAAACATTAAATATCATTAAAATATACTAAATCATGATATAAAATTTCAAAAGGGTTTTATATACACCATATAGAATAACAAAGGTGCATATCATCAAGATATGCCTCAACGAAAGGATATTGAGACGAAGACCCTTAAAAAGATCATTTTGTAAATAAAATATATCGATAATGAGTATTCACTATAAGTACACATGAATTAAGTATAAATAAAATATAGGATACCAAAATTAATTTCTCATATAGTCATAACACGATACAATCCTGAAATTGAAAATTGACCCAATGAATGGAAATTGTGTTAAGAAGTTCCATTACCGTGAGTCCGAATCGTTACGTATGTTACTTGTTATTCCTGAATAATAAATATAAGATAATTTATACTTTATTCAGAACATTTTCCAATTTTATTATTCCTTTTATATCACTTATTAACTTTCTATAAAAACAATATAATTATTCAATTTTATATAGGTCGTTTGGTGATACTCGGTACTTGAGTCAAAAATGAACTTGTTATAATTACAAATTGTCCATGTGTTCAAAATTACATTATATCCAAAATTATATGAATGGTTTATATATCATACATATCATATATATATATAGTACATATTTATTTATAATAGTTCATAGCATTTGGATATAATAAATGAAATGCACCATTCATGGAGATGGTAAGTTGTAGGTACACATGAACGCTACATTCATTTCTTTTTCATATTTAAATAAATGAGAACTAAATGATACATAGATATATTATAACTACCGTATAATATATATGTTATTTATTTTTCATATGTTCATTAATTCCATCCTTTATATCTTCCTTGTATAGCATGAACGAGTAATATCACTTTGAGGGGCGATTGTCCGCACTTCTACAGATGAAATTAGTATATTTATTAGATATGAAAAGAATAAAGGTATGTTATAAATGAGAATTATATAATATTATAGATAAATAAATACCATAAATTTCATATATAATTATAATTACATCATAATGGCCACCATAAGAAGTGGTGGGGGAAAATCGAACAATCATCGTTTCATGAGGAAACATTTCTCCGTAAAACAAAATATTATGTTTGTATCCATTAGATAGAGGTTTGTGTGAGTTTTGTTCGAATAATTATCCTATAAACATTATAATATATTTATTATATTGTTTTTTATATTTAATAAAATAATAAGAATAGTATATGGAGTGAAGAATTAAAATAAAAGAAGAGAACTTGAGAGAAGATGTCACCTCTAAATTGGGTAACTCCCTTTGGTTTGAACCAACATGATTTCTTGAAGTTTTTTATGACAATGTAGGGATTCTAGGAGGAATATAGGGATGTTCTTAACTTATTTGGATATATTTTTGATGATTCATGGTGCTTTACAGGAGTGATTAAATTGGTTGGGGTGAAGCCCTTTTATAAGATGGAGGAGGTGCTTTTTAGAAGAGTCTTGAAATATTATTTTATTATAATTTCATTTTCAGATTATCATGGATAAAAAATTATTTAAGCCTAATATAATATGAGTATGGATATAAATCTTCTCAACCAATAGTATTTAGACAAGTTAATGTCATAAAATTAACCTTATCGTTTAGATTTTACCCTTTGTTAACTAATTTAATGTTTACCATGTCTTCTTGTATATTCATATTATATGGTTAATATACATATAATAAAACTTATAATGAAAATAAAATGGATAATTAATTATATTTTTAACATTATATATTTCATTTGGCAGAATTTATATTTTTAGTATTATTATATCATTTAATAAAATAATATTTGTTTTAAAAACTCATTTATGTCAATTTTGACACTATTTAGTAATTTATTTTTCATATAGTGATAAAAACAAGATTCATTCAAATAAAATGATTTAAATCAAATATAATATTTTATTGTTATCCATAAAATTAGTATATGGAATAATAATTTTAAAAATAAGTTTATTTTAGTATTTATAATCTCATTTATTTAAATCATTCATTAATAATGAAATCAATACATCATCATTGTTTCATAAATAAATTTATTTATTTGATGTCTAAAAATTATAAATAATATATCATGATTAATGAAATCATTTTATATTTATAATGACTATTTATAGTTTAAATGATAACATAAATAAACCCATATAATATTTTTTACTAAAAGATATATTTTCATGTTACATTTTCTTTAACTTTAAATTAATATTTATAAAATGTCATGTTCACTTAGAAGTGGCTCCTTGGGGCCCTGAAATCGACCCAAGTATGCCCATGGTCAAGAATGAATCATCTAAAAGGGTTATGACACGTGTTATGGTAATTTAATATTATTATAATATTATTTGTTACCCTTATTTACTATATTTACCCTTTAACCATGGTATATAAAAATATTTACTAAAGTAACTATTCAAAATTTCTAAAAATAAAATATTACTATTGAAAAAATTAGGATCTCATGATTCCAAATATGGAATCCTTTTTTCCAATTTCAAAACATAAAATTTTCATGAATTAATTTAAAATTAATTCTCATTGTCAAAACCATAAAGTGTATTATAATAACTAAAAACTAACAAAAGATTGACATGCGTTTATGCCAAATTTCAAAGTGAAATTACTTATAATGATGGAAATTGGAAGAAAGGTAAAAATATAATCCAATTAAACTTTAAAACAAATTGAATGTACAATATAAATATATTAATAAATAATATTAAAATGCAGTTTTGAATTAAAATGAAGTGTTTTACACTATTAAAAAAAATGAACTTTATCAAAAAAATAACAAAATTTTAATAGAAGTAAATTTTGATGTCCTGATTCTAAATAATAAGTTTATTTTTTCAAATAGTGCATATAAAAGTGATAAAAACTACATTTAAAAAGGATTATCCATCAAAAGGTGGCAAAATGACTCTTTAAAAATATTAGATTTTTTATGCATAAAATTGGATTCATTATTATTTTAAGCCTCTAAAACTTATTGGATTAAAGTAAAAACATTTATCAAATATGTGTAATCAAATTTTATTTAGTTTTATTCATTCTTACCAATAAAATTGGTAGGTGTTAACTACTATTTAAAATATTAATATTAATTTATTATTTTTGGTATAAATCAAAGTTCTGTGAAATGTAAGATTTCAAAGAAACCCATTGTTGCGTGTTGAGTACACTATCAGAAAAAGCATCCATTTTAAAATTAAATTAATATTTAATTTAAAAATATTAATAAAAATGAAAATTTCATATTCTTTATTTACCTGGGATGTTACAATTATGGTGTTTTCTCTTTAATGGAATTTCTTTAAATCCATTCTTGATGAGATCCACAATTATAAAGAAAATGAGAAGTGTTTCCCTTAAGGTGGAGGAAAATATAGAATCTATCATAATAATTATTTTAATTGGTATCAAATCTAATTATTATGTAAATTTCTCGATGATCATGTCATTGAAAAATTTGTGTCTCTCTTAATCTCCCATCTATGGATATAAAAAAATTATTTTTACAAAGGGGTATTTTAATTAATCAATGGAATTAGAAATTTGGATGTACTCCAAGGCCACTTATCATGCCTATTACACTTGAATTATTTTGATCTCTTTATTTAAGGGAGTGCATGAATTTCATGTTGATTGGTTTTAAAAAGATTCATCTCAGATTTAGTAATTTCTGTATGGAATGAAATTGAATAAACTATGAATAAAATTACATGAGTTCTCATTTTCTAATGTATCTTGATTATTTTATAAGGGATTTAATTATTTTATAAATAAAATCCTCCTTTTTCTAAACCTATCATAGCTCAAGTACACATATAGTGAAATGATGGATGACTCGTTATTTATGTATGAACTAATATACTTTTTCCCATTAACATTGTGTTTAATTTCATTAAGTGGTGGTGTACGTGAAATAAAATCCTTAAAAATAAAAGGTACAGATATGTTATTGATCCACATATCGACACATTAATTTGGAAAGAACATTGAAGTTATTTAAAACAAATAAAAAGGGGGATATTAAAGATCACACTTATTATATGAGATGTATTTTTTTTCAAATATTTTCATTAGTTTTAAAAGGTGGTCATGATATTGGAAATTATCATTGGTTTCAATATGGTGAAAAAGTTACAATAATAAGGAAGCTTGGATGAAGAGCACATGTCATATAAATTTAAGAAACATGGAAATGGTTTGAAGACTTTGAGTTTCTTGGTGATTCCTAGAGAATTGTTAAGTATTCATTCATTGTGATGTCAAGAGAATTGTTATGGATTATTTCACAATGATTCCTATATAATTTTTATGAATTTATTCATAGAGATTCTTAGATAATTATTATGTATTCCTAGAATTGGATGTTATTCATCATCAATTTTTTATGTCTTTTAAATCAGACGATGTTTTAATGGGTTATTAATTCAAAGTACATATAGAAAAGGTGGAATATTTTTTACAAAAATGATAATATTATTAGAAGGATGATTATTGGATGTTGTTACTAGGAATTCATATTCTCAAAATAATAAAAAAATAAGAGTAATTTAATATGTCCCTAAAATATTTCCTTATTTCATGTCAATCATGAAAGAGCTAACTTGAAGGATAAATTGAATTTTCATTTGAAAAAAAGAGATCCATGAACTATAAATTATATTTCATGGGGGGTTGTTTTGAAGTGGAGGATGTTTTGGATGGATTTTTGTATTTTTTTATAAATAAAATTTTTCTATTTCATATTTTTATGGGGGTTTTTTTAAATATTTCTAATCATACAAATCATCCTCAACTAATAGATCATGGGGAACATAAGGTTGACCATTACCAAAGAGAGGCCACCCAGAAAGCAATGGAGTTGGGGTCGTGTCCCCATCAAAAGCCCGTGTGTAGGGATTGTGTGTGCTTGAATAGTCTTGCAAGAAAGTGGGTGTTGTATTGAACCTATAGAAGTAGTACGGGCGATACCAGGGGAGGGGAGATAATTCTGGCCTCAAGGAAACTACACCTAATTGATAAACCACTACATCTCTGCATGTGTGATTTAATCTATGACACAATATCCAATGTACTATTCATCCAATTAAAATATGGAAAAACAATGGTTGGAAAATTCTCTTAACCTTCACTATCCATCACATCTTCTTCCCCAATTGTTTGAATTTTTAATGTCTGATCTGCTGTGAAATTTTCATTCACAATGACTCTCACATTTTTAAACCCAACACCACCTTCTTCCATCTGTCATCCCTTGATGTAATAGTTTTCCTACCAGAGATGTTTACCAAACCAGTATTGATCAATGTAGATGTCTCTATGGTTGTTTGGAGGTTGAAATGTTGATATTAACTTGATTGAAATATCATGGAACATTTTTTTCATGATTCATTTGAAGAATATGGTTCGGCCAAATGAAAACTCAATAGTAATAGCCAATGTATGTTGGATATTCATAAAATAAGTTTGAAAGATGAGCATCAGGAAATCTTTATCACATGAACAAGATCAGATTATCAAAAAGTATAAGGCTTCTCAACAAGAAAATGTACAGGTTTTTCGTCCTATATTTAACCCGTATTTTTATTCATTCAAAGTTTCAAGTCATTCATAGACATAAAAGTATATTTAATTGAATAAAAATTGGGATTTGATTTGGTTACTAAATGAAGAATAGGCATTGATCCTCTTCTATAAAAGGAATGTAATCAAACAAATTTATCTCTTCTACCACTATCATATTTTTTGGAGTTACCTATTTCTATGTATAACAGAGGCTCAATGGTATTAAATTTTGCAAAGAGAAAGAAAGGGTACTACAAGACTTCAAGGCTTAATGAATTAAGAGAGTTCATTGAACCATTATGGTCACATAAATCTGATCTTCCAACCGTGTGTGAATAATTTTTACACACTATATAAAGAAGTGGGATTCATGGACACACAAAATATGTTTACTCCCTTGTTGTACATCATGAATATAGATTGTTCTACGAACTATAGTTTAAGTGATACACTATCACTGAGTTGCATGAATATATAATGGATGAGAATCGAAATCCTTTGTGTGTGTTTATCACCACTGAATAGATTCATGAAGAACCTGTTCTGTGAAGATCTCAACTTTTACGATGTATATTTTAGCTACTCCTACAGTTTTTTTCATGATAAATAACCTCACTATTTGTACGAATGTGTTGGGTGAGGATGAATAACACATGAATAAAGTGGTAGTGTGAACATGCATGAATCACATTCAATCATGTGCATGATTTAAGATACCAATGTTCATGTGTATGAAAAGATGATAAATAGATAAAATTGGGGAAGACTGCGTCTGTTTGTTATGAAACACAAACTGTATATTGGTTTTCACTAGGAATCATGTGCTTTCTCCCATTCAAACATATAGAAATATTTTAGATAGCCGATCCAATAACATTAATAGCATATAAAATAATTTATCGTATAAATAAATATTCTATATTTTGGATACCATAAAACTCATCCATGAACTGCATGTGATCTAACTAGGTTATAATTCATGAAGAGATTAATTTTATTATATTTAAGATCATTCTTTCATGATATAACATTTTAATTTTGGTAAAAATAAATATCATAAAATATTTTATACACCATGGAAGAAGATAAGTGAACTGATACACTCATGTATTGATATTGAGTATCGATAAAGAGAATAAGTCACTACTGCACAATTTCATATTATTGTGTGTCTAAAACTAATAGAGTGTTCTCATATAAAGAATTATTTTTATTTAGGGAAGAATAATTTTGATGATGTTGTGTGGAGTTGATCATTAAATTAGTTTTATGATTCTAGAAGAATAATAATAATATTGATATAGTGAAGTTTGATTTTTCACTAAAGAATAAAGAGAGGTGAGAAATAAGAATAATTGACTGACCAATTTATATTCAGTTGAACATTATTTTTTCAGGAATAATTCTATGTTCATTAGTATACTATATTCATATTATTTTGACTGATAGAAGAAGAATAAAGTATAGCTTTCTGATTATTAATGAGAATAATAAGAATGGTTTCTTTACTACTGTTATGAATGTAACCAAGTGAAGTAGAAGGTTGTAGAAGAACAAAGTAGAACCATGACATACAATGGGTATAAAAAAATTAAATACATTATTTTTCTTACAAACCTTTTCAAATAAGAGAAGAATTTCTTGAGAGTCAGTATAAAGATCCACCCATGCGCTGTAATACATTCACTATCAATTAAAAATAGTGCACTCCAGGTGAAGTGATATTTATTAATTTTTGTAACCACATTAAAAGGATATCTTTCATGTGGTTATGTGGTTAGGATAATTTCTAGAACTTTTCAAGGACTAACTAATCTTATTGAGTAGTGAACCTTGTAAAAACATCATGTACCATTCTTTACTGATTTCATATACTTGGATACAAAATGGAAAAGATAATAAATGAATAGAGGTCCTAAAAAGACCAATAGGTACATGGATTAAATGCTGAATTGGATTAAAAATTACCCACACCAATTCTCCCCCCTCTCAGTGTTAGGCATATCCCAATATGATCCTTTCAAGGGGACCCGGACGGATCAGATTCTTTTTTTGTGTCTATTGTTTTTTGTATTGATAGAGGTTGACTGGTCAATGTTTCATTATTTATCTTTCATTTATCCATAGTTATATGATACACAATAGTCATATTCATCACATGTTAGAGAAATTTATTGTCAAAAGACACTATCTTTGCATCTTGGATAGGGTATTGGTGAAGATATTGTAGATCAATCACTCAACACTAAGCATGATGTGAATGAAGGTACTGGAGATTATACATGGGAGGTGTGTACACCATACCATATACATTTTCATACACATTATGGATGCATTATCTATGGATCTAACTCTAGAAAAATGGTTCACCCAATACATTTATGTAAATTAGTTTAATAGAATTTATAATTTTTATGAATCACTAAATTTTCATTATTACAAATATACTAATATATTATATTTTGTTACATAAATAACTGAAATAATTGGAAATTAATACAAATATTTATGAATTTTCAAGAAATATTAATATTAATTACTTCATTGGTAATAATAATTGTTGGTAAAAAATCCCTCAAGGTAGTATTGCATCATTTTTGGAATGATTGTGTTGTTGACAATGTAGATTTCCATAGTGAGTTGTCGAGTTATAGAGTCTTTGTTGACAATCCATGTTGACAAAGAACCATGACAAAGGAATGAATGATCTGGAAGCGGTATAAAAGAAAAACACAAGGTGGCGTCGTTTTCTAGTGTTTGCCAAATTTTTGGGGTCCAAAATTTGGAGTTTAGTGAGCATCACGAAAATTGGATTTCCTTGAAGATCTAATTTAAATATAGAAAATGCACGAGTTTTGCAATGATAAGCTTCATGGATTAGATTTCGCGAAGACTGGAAGAATGTTAACGGTGATGCTTCGCGATTACGATGAGCTTCGCGAATGAAAGTATTGAAGAGAATTGGGCGATGAAGGGAATTGTGTGTGGAGCTTCATGGTGAAGGCGTGAAGGAATTGATGGTATTCAACATGATTATGATGAGCTCTGCGATCAGAAAATTATCATGGTGCTTTGCGATTTTGAGATAATTTCGCTGGGAACTTTAGAGCTTCGCGATTTGAGATGACGTGGCATTGACATTACGTAGAATGTTTGTGGTTCAGTGGAATAAACTATAAATATACCATGACCCCCTCGGGAGAAGCAAAGAGTTTTCATAGAAAATATTTTGTGCTCAGTTCGCGAAGTTGGTTCGGGAAGGCAGTGAGATTCGTGAAAGAAGAGCTTTGTGGTGGCTAATCTAGCTCTGCGAATGTTGCGAGCTCCATGTTGGCTCAGTGAACTTCATGAGGGAAGTCTCTCTGCGACGGCTTGAGCTCTGCGATGGACTAAGCATTTTGAAGGATTGAGATTCATGACAGTGCTTTGCAAGAGTGCTTTGGAAAAAGGCAGGGACTTCGCGAAGGCTTGTTTGAGCTTTGTGAAATTGGGAACCTCATGAAGTAGGGTGCTTTAAGAATGTTATTCCAAAAGAATTTCCCAGTGTTAAGGGGAAAATGGGTATTCATCAGTGGATAAAGTTTGGACATTAATAGAGCATCTACATATAGTGGAGGATGCATTCATTAGTGGTAATGAAGATACCTACAGGTTTATAAGCTGTGAGTGGATCTTCTGAAGAAGCAGTGAGCTGACTTTAGTTGAGAGATCAGTGAGTTCTCAAATTGTGAGTGGTTGTAAACTAGGAGGTACAGTGAGTCCGCTTCGAACCTATAAACAACAATGCTCTTATAGTGGAATTGGTAAATTGGAACATTGTTGGCGTATGCTCCTTGGACATAGCCATGTGAGGGTGAACCATGTAAAAATCTATGTGTCCTATTCATGATTTAAGGTTTATTCATACTCTTCATTAGGAAGGAGAGAGAAGGGTGTTTTGTCTATCAGCAAAGAAAGATTAAAAAGGGGGTAGTTGTTTTAATATTTCATACCCTGATTCACCCCCACCCTCTCAAGGTATCTGGCCTTGTGGTTATAACAATTGGTATTAGAGGAAAAGATTAATATCTATAATTCTCTCTCAAATGGATGCTACCAATCATAAAGGGATTCTGATCTTTGACGGGAATAATTTTCAACTATGGAAGAATCGGATACAACACTACTTCCGATCTTTGGGAATGGAAGTGTTTATAGCAGCAATGCATGGTATAACAGCCGATATTAACAGTGGTGCATTATCAGATGCTGAGCGAAGATAATTGGATACTAACACCAGTGGAATAAATGCTTTAGGTGGTTCCCCGTCCAATTTTATATATACCAAAGTGATGTTATGAAAAACATCACATGTTGTGTGAGAAAAGCTATTAAATATATTTGAAGGAGATACAAAGGTCATAGAAGTAAAACTGAAAGTGTTGTGGAATAGGTATGAAGATCTGAAAACGATCCCAAATGATTCTATTGATACATTCTTTAATAGGATAAATGTTGTAGTGGAATAAATGTGAGTTCCTGGATAATTTATTGAATACATAAATATTGTGAAGCACATCTTGAAGAAACTTCCACCTCGGTTCAATCTGAAAGCTTCAGTTTTGGAAGTTAAAGATATGAAAGAGTTGACAGTGGATAACTTGCATGTCACACTTGTTGCATATGAAATGATAAATGATGATAATGATTCTATAAAAAACGGGAAATCCAAAGATGTGGAATTCAAGGCCACGAAGAAGCTCACCATTGAAGACTCTCAAAAAGAAGAAGAGAGAGATGACGTGATTTCATTCCTCTCCTCAAACATTCAAAGAGGAAAAGTAATGTTTAAAGGGAAGCTTCCGCTTGCTTGTTTTTTGATGTGGAAAGGTTGGATATCTTACGGCAATGTGCCCCCAAAAAGTTCCAAGAGGATGATGATGTTGATGAAATAAAAATTCCTAAGAAGAAGTCTTCAGCCTAAGGGAAAGGCAATAAACAGTTCAAGAGAAGTTTATTTATGAAGAAGAACATTCTTTGAAAAGAAAATGACAATTCAGATGAGTCTAAGGTGGAGGAGGTTGAAGAGATAGATAACTGCAGAGATCTTGGAGAGAATTATATGGGGGTACATGTTGGTAGTTCTCAGAATAAAAATGAAACCAAACCTGATAAAGAAGAAGAAGAATTTGAGGGAAGAGTTGATATGAAAGCTGAGTTAGAGGCTGCTCTTGAGGACATAGATTTCTGGAGATCCAAAACAAATAAATCCAACAATGTTTTTCATGACACAAAACTCTATATGCAGTAGTAGGAAGAAGAGAAGTCTGAGTTGATGTGGAGGAAATTGAGAAACTCAAGTCTTCAACACCAGAGGAATCAGAATCAGTTAGTGAGTATAAAATAAAAATTTAATAATAGAAAAGGGAGATCGATATCTTGAATAAGACAACGAAATATCAAATCAAGCATATTGAAGAACTTTAAGGAGAAGTTTTCAGTTTGTGGAAAAAGGTTAAAGATCACGAAAACCTCTTTACTCTTGCTGGTTCATCAGGAAAGAAGATCACTTAGAAATATGAGAAGATAAAAGTGGAGAATAATAGTTCATATGAAAAGAAGCATCAACTTTTTTCAGATGCTAAGACTGATGGGGTGCTTGACAAAAAACAAAAGGCTGTGAAAATTGAGGTCAGACCGCAAGCACCCACTCCGAGATTGAAGGTTGATTTGGGAACAAGGAAGAATCTGAATATTCATATATCATAAGGGGAAACTCATAGAGAATAAGTCACGCAAATGAATTCACCTCATATCAGGTGTTAATTTTGTAGAAAGATGGGCCATTCACATTATGTGTCTTCCATAGCCAAGAGATATCGAAGGGAAAAAGAAAAAAGGTGGCATCCAAATAGAGAATGGTTCTCCAGAACATATTTCGAAGGACACTATTTTTCATGCGGAGGATTTGGCCACATGTCTAGGTACTGCACTTCGACCATAAAGAGGAATGTGCCAAAGTAGAATCAAAATGTTCCCATGTAGAAGATAAATGAACAAACAGGTGAGTTTAAAACACAAATTAGATTTTCACCTTTGTATGATGAAGCTGGTCCATCATACTCTATGAGAGAACAGAAATCTCGATCCAAGACGAGTGTAAAGGCAAAATATGGACCAAGAAGAAGAAGGATGAGAAGGTCGTGGTGGCAGAAATTGCCTTTAAAGCATCAGATTGCTCTGGTGTATGGATCCTTGATAGTGGTTGCACATCTCAGATGATAGGTAAAAAAGATCTTGTTACAGGCATAAAATATGACAAAGAATGAGTTGTCATGTTTGGAAACGATGAAGGCCTGAAGATTATTGGCTCGTTAAAGGCCAAGTTTGGGGCCAAAGAGATGAGACGTGCTGATGTCCTGGTAGTAGAAGGCCTCAGTCACAATTTGATCATCATCATTTAATTATGTGACTCAAGACATTCTATAAGTTTTACTAAGAAGATGTGTGTCGTCAAAGGATGAGACGGGTCAGTAGTTCTACAAGGAAAAATAACAAAGGGAAATATCTACCTCGTATGTGGAGAAGAAGATAAGTTTTTTTTGTCCAGAGAGGAAGAAAACAAGATGTTGCATAAATGACTTGGTCATCTTTTCCAACCATCCCTATAAGATCTGGTAAAATATGATGCAACAAGAGACCTCCCTAAGATATCACGTTATCATACTCACACGTGTGATGCATACCAACAAGGGAATATCATCAGAAATATGTATAAGGAAAAGGAATATAAGTCAACAAGAGTTCTCATATTGGTTCTTGCTGATGTATGTGGTCCAATCACACCAAGAGAAATTGACGGAAAGTGGTACTATGTTATTTTCATTGATGACTATAGAAAAATGGAATGTGTATTTTCTATTTCCCATAAGTCTGATGTGTTCGGCTGCATAAAACATTACTGGAGGGAGTGTCAAAGTATGCTTGGACAAAAAAATTTGATGTTTCGTACCAAGAATGGTACGTAATTCACAAACAGTCAGGTGGAAGGATATCTCGAGAAACATGGGATACATAATCAAGTTTCCTCAGTGAGAACTCCCCAACAGAATGGGGTGGTTGAAAAGAGAAATCATATCATCAACAACATGCCCAAAATGATGCTCATTGAAAAAGACCTACCAGAAATTTTATGGAAGGAAGCAGTTTTTACATCGGTTTACATTTCTAACAGGGCTCTGTTGTGTCTGAAGGAAGGAAATACTATTTATGAGATGTGGTATGGAAAGAAGCCAAAAGTGAAATACTTTCTAATATTTGTAAGTAAGTGCTTTATCCTCAAAAAGAAAAACATAGGAAATATAAGTCACTAGGAGATGAGGGGATATTCCTTAGCTACTCAGGAAAATGTAATTAATATAAATTCTTTATCAAAAGCTTGGGAAAATTAGTTGATAGCAATTATTTCACTATAGTAGAGAATGAGGATATCATCCAATGGCGCGGTGATCAATTTCTTGATGGGAGTGATGAGGAAGAAAGCAACGCAGGGGGAGAAAAAGTGGATTATGTTTATTCAGAAGAAGATACTAATAATGAGCATGAGGAAGTAAAATCTGTATCGTCACAAAAGCCCAGGAGACGAGCTTAAATTGATAGGCAAAATATCATTAGTGATCGGTCAGCTTCAGTTCAGACAATAATAATTAAATCACTACATCAGACATATTTATATCTCATATTGAGCCGAAATGCTTTACTAATGTAGCTGAAGATGGAAACTGTATTCAAACAATGAATGAAGAGCTAGATTATATTAAAAAGAATCTGACGTGGTAGATTGTTTCGAGGCCAGATGACACGAATTTCATAAGGACTAAATTGTTCTATCGCAACAAGATGAATGAAGATAGCATAGTGATTTGGAATAAAGCACGACTGGTGTGTAAAGGATACTTCTAGACAGAGTTAATAGATATTAATGAGACATTTTCATTGGTTGAATGATTGGAGACAGTCAGGTTATTTCTATCCATTGTAGTGAAACAGAAGTTCAAAGTTTTCTAAATGGACATGAAATATAAATTTTTTAATGGGGTTCTACAAGAAGCGGTGTATATTGAGAATCCAGATGGTTTTCTCATTAATGAGGATGACAATAGGGTTTGAATACTGAAGAAGTCATTGTGTGGGCTGAAACCAGCACCAAGAGAATGGCACTCATGGCCCGATCAGTACTTGAAGAAACATGGTTTCTAATGTGGGGGAGTTGATTACAATCTCTTTTTCAAAAACAATATTAATCAATGAATGATAGTCCTGGTTTATGTTGACGACATAATATTTGGCGGATCAGATGAAGCTTAGTGCAGATAGTTTCCGAATTCATGAAATGTGATTTTGAAAAGTCAATGATCGAAGAACTAACGTTTTTCCTTGGTCTACAGGTGACACAAGGAAGGAATGGAACATTCATTTCTCAATCCAGATATTCCAAGGAGGTTCTGATTAGATTTGTAATGGAAAATTTCAAGTATATGAAGACTCTGGTTGCATCCCAAATAAAATTATCGAAATATTATGATGTCAAGGTAGTTAATATCACTAAATACTGGAAAATTATTGGGAGTTTACTGTACCTGACTGTGATGAGACTTGATATTGTTTTTTCCACATGCCAAGCAGCGTGATATTAGAGTTATTCCATGAAAAGACACATGCTTGTAGTGAAAAGAATACTTTGTTATATCAAGGGCATGGTGGACATCAGCTTGATGTATAATGGAAAATATGAGAAATTGCTATTGGGATATACTGATGTCGATTGGGCCGGTTCATCGGATGATAGGAAATCAATGTCTAGTGGTTCATTTTTTCATGGAAGACTATGTATTGCTTGGTTAAGCAAGATGTAGGATTTAATTTCATTAAGCACTACAGAATCTAAGTATATTGCAGCCACTCAAACTTGCACATAGTTATTGTGGATGAAGTAGTAGCTTGCTGATATGGGATTTTAAGTGACGCCTCCGATCGGAATCCATTGCAATAACTCAAGTGATATAAATCTCATCAAAAATCCCATCCACCACTCAAGGACAAAGCAAATTGAGAAAATGTGTCATTTTATCAAGGAGAAGGTTGAGCAATGAATTTTGAAGTTGGAGTATGTGCCTACAGAACTATAGGTTGCAGACATTCTGACTAAGGCCTTACCTAAGGAATCATTTGAAGGCATCGACTGGCTCTTGGAGTTCAGTAGACTCCCTATACTTGAAAGAGTGTGGATGTGGATCCCCCTCTCCCTGAGGTATTGAGTGTTTTTCTCTAATTTTCTAATTTTTGTTCTTTCCAATGTTGAATATCGTAAAGGGGTGATATTTTTGTTCGTTGACAATGGGTGATAAATAGTTATGCCTCATGGGGGAGAAACTGTGTCTAATAAAGAGAGAGAATGTCTTTTTCAAGGACATCGTCAGAAGTTGACAGGTGGAGCAGTGAGATAGGTAGAGAGCAATGAGTTAGGGGGAGCATTTTAAATATGATGTTTCTAGAAGTGATCGATCAAAGAATAGATAAATATCATGATAAAATAAGATCCATGATGTTAGAATGGTGAGAGATGGTTCCCAGCTATCACCAATTGGTATCAGTGTGGTATCAACAATTGGGATCAGTTTGGAAATGGGTATTAGTTTGGTGTCAACTGTTGGTGGTACAAATGAAGTGATTCATTGATGATATTTTCATTTACTCTTGTTTCTCACAACGAGCATTTCTCATTTGGGATTAGAGTATATGGTGAGTGAATCTCTGGTCACTATATAACTCGCAAGATTCAAAGTGTGGTTGATGATGGAAGGATATTTAGATGGGAATCAAAGATCAGAAAATCATTCTTATAAGAGTTTTCAAAAAACCCAAAGGGTGATATTGTTGCAAAAAAAATCCCTCAAGATAACATTGTATGATTTTTGGGTTCATTGTGTTTGTTGACAAAGTAGGTTTCCATGGTGAATTGTCGAGTTCCGGAGATGTTTTTGACAATCCATGTTTACATAGAACCATGACAAAGAAATTCATGATCTTGAGGTGGTATAAAATAACAGATACAAGGTGGCGCCATTTTCCAGTGTTTTCCAAATTTTTGGGGTCCAAAATTTGGTGTTTGGTGAGCATCAAAAAAATATGATTTCCTTGAAGATCTATTTTAAATATGGAAAATACATGTGTTTTGAAGAGATAGACATCTTGGATTGGATTTCGCAAAGACCAGAAGAATGTTGATGGTGATGCTTCGTGATTACGATGAGCTTCTCAAACAGAAGTATTGATGACTATTGCAGTGATAAAAGGCATTGTGCATGGATCTTTTCTGCGAAGGCATGAAGTAATTGACGGGATGCTCCGTGATTATGACGATCTCTATGATCAAAAAATTACGATGGTGTTTCACAATTGTGAGAGAATTTTGGTGGGAATTCAAAGCTTCATGATTTGAGATGACGTGGCATTGACTTCGCATGGAAGGATCGAGTATCAGTGGAATCTCCTATAAATAGACCTCGACCCCCTTAGTAGAAGTAAAGAGTTTTCAGAGAAATATTTTGTGCTCGGTTCGCAAAAGTGGTTCGCGAAGGCAGTGTGTTTTGCCCAAGAAGAACTTAGCAGTGGCTAATCTAGCTCTGCGAATGTTGCGAGCTCTGTGTTGGCTCAGTGAGCATAGCATGGGATATCTCTCTTCGACTGCTTGAGATCCAAAACGGCTTAAGAATTTTGAAGGCATGATCTTCACTAGAGTTCTCCGCGAGAGTGCTTCGCAAAAAGGTAGGGGAATCTTGAAGGCTTGTTTGAGCTCTCCAAAATTGGGAGCCTCATGAAGTAGGATTATTTTTGAATGTTTTCACAAAGGAATTGCCCAGTGTTCATTGGAAATGGGGTATTAATCAGTGGATGAAATTTGGAGTTCAATAGAGCATCTACATATAGTAGAGGATGAATTCATTAGTGGAAATGAAGAGACCTACAGGTTTATAAACTGTGAGTGAATCTTCTGAAGAAGCAGTGAGCTCACTTCAGTTGAGAGAGCAGTGAGTTATCAAATTGTTAGTGGTTGTAAACCAGGAGGGACAATGAGTCCACTTTGAACCTGTAAATAGTAGTGCACTTATAGTGGATTTGGTACAATAGCACATTTTCGGTGTATGCTCTTTGGATGTAGCCTAGTGAGGGTGAACCAAGTAAAAATATTTGTGTCCTATGCTTGCTTTAAGGTTTATTCATACTCTGCCTCTGGAAGGAGAGAAAGTAGTGTTTTGTCTAACAGCAAAACAAGATAAAAAGGTGAAGTTGTTTTAATCTATCATACCTTGATAACCCCCCCCCCCATCTCAGGGTATCTAGTCGTGTGGTCCTAATAATAATAATTACTATTTGTTAATTATTTAAATTATTCTTAGTATTATTATCCATATACACATAGGGGAATTCTGGAGTTGTTTGGGGTTTTGAAGTCTATCACTAAGTTTTTTCCTTTGATTCCTTGCTAATCTAATGCCTTTAAAACCAGAATAAATCACTCTTAGGACCCTCTACCCCATTTGGAACTAGCTCGAGAGCTCATGTGTCATTACACTTTGTACTATTGCAGGGGAATCACATAAAGCTATATGGTGGTGGGTGATGGTCCACCAATACCTTTTAACACTAAGGCATAAAAACCCATTCTGTTTTCATCTTCATGGGGATGGTGGAGTTTGTTATGGATGTTGATTAGGTCACCAAGGTTCTGGGTTCAAATCCTTATTATGGAAACGCATGAGATTGTTAAATAAATCACTCACTGGACCCTCTACCCCATAGGGAACTGGTCCAAAAGACCATGTGTCATTACACTTGGGCCTATGGATGGGGAATCATATAATGGAACTTGGGAATGCTGGAGTTGGTTGTGGATAGTGATTTTGTAACCCCCTGGGCCTAAAATTCTACTGTGCTTTTGTGCATGAGGGAATGGTGGAGTTGGTTGAGGTTACGGAGTTTGTCACCAGGGTTCTGGATTTGAGTCCTTCTTTTGGTAATGCTTGTGATGACTGAATAAATCACTCCATAGAGCCTCTACCCTATTGGGAACTGGACCAAATACTATGTGTTGTTACACTTGGACCTATTTCTGGGGAAGTACATAAAGGCACATGGTGGTGGTTGACATCCCACCAAAACATTATAACCCCCTTGCCTAAAAACCGAGAGTGATTCTTTCTTTAGGGTTTGGATTAGATGTAATGCACCCCGTAATAATACATCGAGGTTGGGGGGGTTCAAAACTAAAGGGGCATGGGTTATTATATAAGCACTATAGTGGTAATATTAGAGGAAAATAGTGGTGGTGGAACTGTAGAACCAACGACACTATAGCGGTGATGGGAAATATAGTAGGACTGCAGTGGTTGAAGCACTGTAATAGGTACTATATCATCCTGGGTACTATAGTATCACTATTCACTTGAGGGATTTCTGGTAAAACATTTGGGCCTATGGGCCATATAATGGGCTTTAATACTGACTGCGCCTATGGACTAGGTAATGGGGTTCATTCCTACTTGGCCTACATGAAATGAACTAAATAAAAAATGGCATAACGTGTGGTTTATCCCCTTAGGGGGATACGACATGCCTTTCTGGTCTCTGCATGTGGTGTGTGTTTGTTTATGTGTAATTGTACCACCAAAAACCTAATTTATATTATCCATATTATTTATAATAGATAATAATATTAAATTTATTAATAAATATTAATAATATTATTATTTTGAATTATATAATTATTTTTAATACTAGTATTAAAAATTATTTTAATAATTATATAAGTAATTAATTAATAACACATTATAATATATGAAAAATAAATATTAAGTAGTTCATATAATTTTCAATAATATTATTTTATTTATATTATTATGAAATAAATATTATTTATTGTAATGGTAATTATATTTTTAACATATTAATATATTATTAATTATTAATAAATAATAAATTTAATAATTAGTTAATATATTACCAATTAATACATTTCTAATAATTATATCAACACAAATTTCAAAAATATTTATAAAATATGTTATAAATATTAGTTTTTATGCTATTAATTAATTTATTAATAATATTATATTATATTTTCAATTAATAATGAATAATATAAATAATAATTAAAGAATAACTTACTTATTAATAAATTTAAAACATTATAAGTATAATAAATATATTCTGGGAGGGAAGTAGGGTATGTTGGAAGTCTCGTTCTTCCCCGATGGTGCCTAGGATTTTCCAGTTATAGAGGCCCCAAATCGTGATGTTGTTGTAGCTGTGTTTTTCTCAAAAGGCATATTAAAATCCCATAAGGGAATCATTGATGTTAAATCTATTCGTGTTCTTCTCTCTCAGTCTCATGATACAGGGTTGTTCGATTCGAAATCTAACCTCTTCCATGGTCTGGTGTCGAAGGTTTCTCATCTATTAAATTTAGCCTCTAATGGTTTTGGAGATGCAACTACATGATTTTCCATGAGCAAGGATGGTGTTGATGGGCATTTCTTCCATCGAGGTAATTGAGTCTACAATTGAGTCAGACAGGATCTTCTTCAATATAGGTTTTAGATCTGAAAATTATCAACTATTGGAAAGAGGTGCTGCCAACTGGTCTAAATCCAAAGTGGAATGAAGACTTAGAGCACCAAATAGCTGTGGATTGGGGTTTTCATGATTGGAAATCCATCTCTATTTTAAAAGTTCAATTCCACATCCTTTTTCCCTCTGAAGATCAAAAGATCCAAGCCTGGGGGTTTAGGAAAATCTCACTCAAACGATGGACTATTTGCATTCAAGATGGGTACCCTCATTTCAATCCTTTTGATGCCCACAACACAAGAACTTAGTTTTGGGTCCGGATTTAGGGTTTTAATTGGATCTTGTGGAATCCGCAATTTTTTGACATTTCTTATTTAATTAGAACCTCGATCAATCTTGATCGAGAAACTGAGGAGGTCCTTTTTGGCCTTTTTTCATGATTTCTAGTTGAGGTGGATCTCATATCATCTCCCTTTTATTTTTTAACACTCTCAACAACTGGCTATAATTTTGATCTTCTATCAGGTATGAATAAATACCCTTGTTTGTTATTTTTTTCCAAACCATTGGGATTTTCAAAGAATATTTTTGAATAGGGTTATTTTGTTTTGTCTATAATATGAGAGGTCATGAAGATGATAATTATAGACAAAGGATTACTATGGTTGTTAGTAAAACCTATGCTTCTCATAATTCCGATGATGTTGAGACTATTTTTCGTGAAGAATTAATTTACATAAATAGGGATAATGTTGTTGATAGTCCTTCTATTTTAGTTAATCGTAATAGTAAGATAGGGAAATATATATCTGAAGAAGGCTCTATGGATGATGTATAGTGGATTTCTCATTTCCCACATACCTTTAATAAATGGAACTGCCTTCATAAATAGATGTTGTTTCATCTCTTGGAGATTGTTCCCCACTAAATAAGCGGATAAAATCTTAGATGAAACTACATTAGGGCATAATGATATTATAAGACAAACTACTGATTTTAGTATCTTGGATGAAAAATTGAATGCATGCGGTACATCTTCTGATCTTATGTGGGGTGGATCAAATAAAAAATCACAAATTCCCACTATTTCAAGGGAAATCACTGATACTATTGATGCGATAATGGATAGTCAATATGTTGATGAAAATGTGGTGCAACAAGTAGATCATGAAAAAATTATTTTGTCAAGTGCATGTAAGGGTAAAAAAAAATGGAAAAAAGTGTCTCCTTTGAAGTATAACACTATTATATTATATCATAAGTCTCTTGATAATTGTGATTAAATTGATTCCCCTTCTGTGGACAATGATAATCTTACTATTAAGGAATATACCCTCATAGAGAAATACCTTTATAATTTGGTTAAGGAAGAACTAGGAGGGACTTCGCAACCAGTTAATTCTTCGCAGCGGGCTCGATGAACCAAAAATCATGGTCGAGGATGTGGTCATGAATATTGGGATAGTGCATGAGGGTGTGGATGAAATTTTTCTTCCAGGTCTTCTTAGAGGGGCTCAAACTACAGAAGAAAACGCTCAGGGAGAATTACTTTATGCTCTTCAATCAAAGAAACTCAAAATCATAGTGGGAAATTATTGATGATGATGACTCTTATCATTATTATGGGAATCATCCTATTTTTAATTAGTAGTTTTTCTTTTTTTGGATTAGGTGGTGCCTCATTATTTGACATCATCCATCCTCTTTCCTTTTTCTTCTTTTATTTTTAAATAAATTTTTTAGGATCACACTTTCATATCTTGTAAACCTTTTTTGAATCAATAAATTACTAGTATTTATATAAACAAAAAATTCACAAAGTTATATAAATTAAAATTTATAAACATTATGATTAATAATAATTAATATTAATAACCAAATTGGTAGTAATAATTATTATTATTTATTAATTATATTAATACTTTGTGGTATTATTATCCATATTTTGTATAATAAATATTAATATTAAATATATTATTACATATTATTATTATTATTAATTGAATTCCATAATTATTATTAGTGTTAATAATAAAAAATCTATTATTAATTATATAAGAACATAATTAATAATAAACACATGGTATATTAAAAACAATATAATTATTAAATAGTAAATAAAATTTTCAATGAATATTATTGTATTTATATTACTAAATAAATATTAGTTATAATAATATAAATTATATTTATAACCTACTAATATATTATTTATTGATAATAAAAAATACAATTCATAATTTATAAATATATTTCATATTATTAATTTATTAAAAATTATATCAATAAAAATTCATCAATGATTTATAAAAAAACTTTAAATATTACATATTAAATAATATTTTAAATAATTTAAAAATTTTAAAAATTATTAAGAAGTGTGAAAAAATATTCACACCTCCTGTATAAATTATTTATAGGAGACATGAATTTAATTAATTCCTCTTTTCCCAATGGTTACTAAGATTGAACCTTTATAACACTTATTCACTAAATAGTAATGTTTGAATGTGGTTCACACCTTCCTAGTCACATTTTTTAAAATACATAGAATATTATATAGTTTTTTATTTTTTTAACATAAATATACTTCAATAAAGGAGGTTACACACCGAAAACCCCAATTCAATCCTAACCTAGAATCTAAGATAGGGTTCAATACTCATCCAATGGAAAGGAAATAGTTTATACCAACCCGGGAGATCTTGAATCACATCCCTTTAGGGATCTCTCAATTTATCCCTCATGCCTAGGGTTTCTACCACAAGAATAACATGAAGATGGTAATTTTATCCTCGGTTTCCCTCCCTACTAGAAAATATGTCATGTTGGTGAAGTTTAAGTGATGTTCGAACACCAAAAATAATTTTTGGAAAAAGGATACTTCGATGGAATTAAAATTTAATTATAGGATAAAATTACAAATATCACACACCAATCTAGCCTATTATCATGCCCCTAGGATCTCAATTAATCGTATAAAAAAAAGTTTTGTTTTCCCTCTTGTTAATATATTAGAAGGGACAATCATCTCCACCTCATAAACATAGAATTCCACACCTTGGGAAAACATCCCACAACCCAGAAATAATTTGTTGTATTTCAAATTTTAAATTAATCCCAACCTTATCCACCTTAAATTTTAAAAAAATAAAAGCACTATCATCCACAACTTGATCTTCAATGTCATGTATAAGATTCACACAACCCATCACACATATTATAGGTGTCCCAAAAACTCAAATATGATGAAAAAATGTTGCGGCTCCACCATTCCATGAACAACTGATGAAAATTTTATATTATTCATAAAATAATTAGTTGTAGACATATCTATATGAGATTAGCCTATAATGGTACGCTGGGGTCTTAAAGAAGATCCACCTATATGTATAAACATTTTCAAATTAGTGACTTTCTTCCCTTTGATCATAAGCACTACTCCTCTTGTGATTTTGATAACTCTACCACCAGAAGAAATCACAAAACATTTGGAACCCAACACACCCAGAGAAATCAAGTTCATTCTGAAATTTGGTACATCTCCCACATGGGTAAGTGTACAAATAACTTCATTAAATATATGAACTCACACTATACAAATACCATCAATTATACTTTTCAACTTGTTATCCATTTTTACATAACCATCACATTACTCATAATTATAGAAACATTCTCTTATTGAACATATATGATAATAGAAACCAAAATAAAAAATCCAGTCTAAATCATACACATCATCCACAGTTGAAAGATTTAAGTTACTCGGTACCTCTAATCATGAGTCATGATATTCTCCTCAACTAATTCTTAATACATTTCGAATTTTTTTCTTCTCACTTTATTCACTTATAGATCTTATGATAGTTCCTTCTCATATAACCTATTTTTTCACACTTCCAATATAAAAAATCACCCTTCATTTTTTATTGACATATATTTATCCTGGTTCCTAATCTATTCCTTTTTTCTATCAACCTTCCTAGATTTTGACGTTGAACGGTCATTACAAAAAACCCATTATTAACAGATCATCCATCATCATCTGTCTTTTACTGAGTCACATTAATTATAAGTGATGAAATATCATCATCTAATTTCAGAGTTTCATGTCAAAATAACATTGTAGTGATGAGATTATCATATGAATCTGTAAAATAACCAAAAAAATCAAACACTTGCCTTCTTCTTACATTTACACTAGTACCACATTGCCTTTATCATTAGTCTTGATATTCTCCAAAGAAAATTCTATAAAGAGTTTTGTGAACTCATCCAATTAGTTTCCCAAATCTCCACAATCTAATATTCATAGAAGATATAATAATTTTTCAGATATGAATTATTTTTAATGATTTAGGTTTATACATTCTTTCAATTGTTGTTCAGATCTCCTCTAGATCTGTTAGATTCATCACCTCATATAGGGCATTGTTTTCTAAAAAAAATTGAATGGATCTTATTGCCAAATCTCTCATATCATGACGATCATTACTGGTAGTATTCTTTGGATTCTGTGATTTTTTTCATAAATTCTTCCACTATCCCTTCACAAGTCAAAATATTCTTTACTCATTGTTTCCACATAGTGAAATCATTTTCCCCATTAAAAATATCAATATGGACAGAGATCTTTCGACCCGAATCCCCCATATTTAATCATAAAATGAATGGTGTGTTTCTACCGTGGATACAATATTTTGGGGAAGAAGTCACATTGGCATTTTAAAATCAATGTTTGAACACCAAAAATAATTCAGTTCTGCGAAATCCTACTCTGCTCAAATTTGATATTTTATTACTGAATAAAATTATAAATATCACACACTAATCTATTTTCCCCCAAGTATCTCCACTTATCTTATCTGAAAACTAGTTTTTTGTTTCCCTTAAGGTACTCCATAATAAGGGTCTAATAGCTCTGCCTCATCAACATAGAATTCCCCACATTGGGAAAACTACCTACAACCCAGTAATCGTTATTTTTATTTTAAATTATATATTTATACCAATAATCTTGATGTTGACATCCCTTGATGAAATTGATACACTCATTTTCATTATCCTTCCCTTATAATGTTTCCTTTGCTTGCCTCTCGAAGTCACGTTTGGTGGGAGCAGGTTTGTACTGCCTACCTCATCATTCCCCTCTTATGGCTTTATCCCACCATTGTTCTTCTCATTGGATTTCAATCCCCTTTATTCACCTTTTAGTGGAATTGGTTCCCCTTCCAAGTGTCTTGTCTCTCTCTAGTCATCAACTGCTTTCATGTTATTTGGATATAGTGGATGATTGTTTAGATCCACATTTTTTTCAGTTTTGTCGAGCCTCCCTTCAGATTGTTTTCTTATAGCCTTCAGGTGGCAGAGATTGGTGGTGGGGTTTGGTTCTTGTGTTTCGGCTCCATATCCTCTATGACCATCCATCCCTTACAAGACCCTTCAATAATGGCATTCAATGTTTTTTTCTTCCTTCACCTCGCATGATGTCCAGTCGACCTACACTGCATTAGCAGCATTGGTGCTGCTAGTGGTAGTAGGTTTGGTGTCATCCAAAATAGCGCCTTCCACAAAATTATTCCTAAGAGGGAACTATTCTAGATGACGCCTTCTTCATAAATCCTGTGAATAAGACACTATCCAGAATAACCATTCTTAAATGTTTTTCTTAAGAAAGAGTTTTATTGAACCACACCTTCATCAAAATAATTTTGAGCAAGGCGTTCTCTCGGAAAGTGCCTTCCATTATATATTTTTTTATTAAAAAATTATATTTGGTTTTTTTCATAGATATATAACAATAAAAAATATTTTTAAATGATACGATTAATAATATAATTATTAATAATTTATAATAGTTACAAATGGTCGGGGTGGGGAATTGTAAATACTCAGTAATTTCTAATATCAAATATAAAAAATTTCATTACTAATATAAATAAGTTTATATATCAAAATAAATTGTAATAATCAATATTAATTAATAATCTAATTATTAGAAATTATTATTAGGGAATACATATTTTTGTCATGTAAATTATGTTTTGTTGATTATATTTACAAATGATAAAGATAATAATAATGATGAGGTATATAAAAAATAATTTAAATAAATTAATAACATTAATTTTTTTAAATATAAAAAATATTCATTTTTTTATTTACTAAAATAATTAATATTTACTTTTTATATTCAAATACCTTACATTAATAATAATAATATTTTTTAACATTTATATAATAATTGTGCATATAAAATAATTTCAAGTTAATGACTGTATATAATTAATTACATTATTAATTATCTTATTTGTAAGTATTATTAAATAAAAAAATAATTAAATTATATAAAACATTTATAAAATCTATTTAATTTTTTATTTTTAATAATTTGATTATATAGAAATTCTGATTATTATAAATGAATAGTAACAAATAAATTTACCATATTATTATATGTATTTATAAATTATATTTGGATCAAAAAAAATTTATGTAAATTATTTTTTTTGTTTATTATTTTTGGACATTCCATTTATTTTTAATTAACATTAATTTGTATAGTAAATGATATAAATTTCATATGAATTTCATTTTTACTATATATTATGTATATAAATGTTTTGATGTGTGAATGGTATATTTTTAATTAATAAATGTTGTCTCAAGTATATTATTTTTATTTTGATATATTTATGAAATTATTTTCATTTTCAAATATTTTTTATATGCTTAATACAAGTTTTATGTTTCAATTATATTTTACTTGTAACTTAAATTTTATGGGCTTTCAAATTTACCTACATGAAACATAATAATATTTCTAGTTGGTGACATTAAAATCCTATAAATTATAAATAATAAGTAGAATACAAATTAAATATGAAACATTGAATAAAAATATAATGAATAGTTGAAAATAAATAAAATTTCATAAAAAATGTTGGTGAAAAATAATTTCAGTGAAATAAATGATTTATGCTTAAAGACATTACATTTGTACTTAAATATTATTCTCTCAGCATCAATTTTTTGGGTAAATTATTATATTTTCCATATTTTTTGAATTTTTTTTTTCAATTTGTTTTTATTTTTAATTTTAGTAATTTAAATTTCATATAGATTTTATTTTTAAGATATTTTATGCCCATAATTTTTTAAATCTCTAAATGTTATGTCTTAAATCAATAGATTCTTCATCATGTAAATTAATTTTTCATTCATATATCAATGAAATTATTTTAAATTTCAATTATTTTTTAAATTTTAAATCCATGTATTATATTCCATTTATATTGTATGTATAGTTTATATTTTGTAGGCATCCAAATTCACCTACTTAAAATATAGTAATGTTTAAAATATGTGACCTTGAATGCTTATAAAATATAAATTATAAATAAATCAAAATGAAATTTTAAAAAATGATTAAATAATTAAAAAATTTATGAAAATAATAGGTATTAAAAAAATTAAAAATAACTAAATGTGCAGAAAAAATTGTTTTTTGGAAAAACTATTATAAATAAAATTGTTATGTTTTGAAAAAAAAAGTGTGCAAATGAAATTATTTTTCATCAGATCATTTCAACAAATTAGTTTTATTTTCATTTTATAATATACTTTTATTCAATGTTTCAAATTTCATTTATATTGTATTTATACATTATAATTTATAGTCTTTCATATTACTTTTCAAGAGGGTGACATTGGATGACTATAAAATATACAAAATATGTACAATCTAAATAAAACTTATGATATGGATTGAACATATAAAACATAACTAAAATGTAAATGAATTTTATTAATATAAAAAATCAACTTTCATTTACATGACTGACGCATTATTGATTAAAACAAAACATTGCTTCAAAATATGTATGCACATACAATTTAGAATAAATAAAATATAAATGAAATTTAAAATTTTTACTATCCAAATAAAAAATAATTGAAAATAAATAGATTGATAATAAAATAATTAAAATAAATAAATTTACTTAAAAACTTTATTACTAAAAAATTAACTTATAAGTAAAATTTTTATTTTTTGAAACAATAATTTTTTGCATAATTGCAATTATTTTTCATCATTTATTTTTAAGAAATTATTTTCATTTTTAATTATTTTTTATGATTATTTATTCTGTCAAATTTCATTTAGATTGAATTTATACATTATAATTTATTGACCTTCAAATTCACATAGTTGAAAAATTATTATTTTTCAATTAGGTGACGTTGGGTGCCTATAAAATATTAAAATATCAGTAAAATATAATGGAAATTTAAGTCATCTTTTAAGAATATAAAAATAATGAAATGTAATATTAATTCATTAATATAAAAAATCAAAATGAATTTACATGTCATAAATTTTAATGATTAAAAACACAAAATTTATAGTTTAAAAAATTTGTGGGCATGATTATTATTATGAATTATATAATTAACTAAATTATTAATAAGTATTATTAATTATGTTATTATTATTAAATATTTGGAATTAAATTATTTACAAATATTAATTTTATTATTTAATATTTTAAATAATTACAAAAATAATTATGAATACTGGTCTAATTAATATAATTATTAATATCAAAAATAAAGTAGTTAATATTATAAATTAAAATAAATATTATTAAAATTAGTAATATATAAAATATAATTATTATTAAAAATTTAGTATACAATTAATAATCACTTATAAAGTATCAGAGAATGGAGAGTCTCTCTCTCCTCAATGGAGATCCTCTCTCTCTTATTTGTCATGTCGGTTGGTCTGATCTTAGCTCAGGGATACTCTTTACAATAAGAATCTTTGATGATGATATTATTGGACACTATGAGATGTTTGTAGAATGTGGCATTATGTGCAATCTGTCTGAAAGTAGAATCATTGACGATGAGATTATTGTCTATTAGAGGATTTTTGTCGCATGTGGCATTAACCATAATCTAGTGGAATTTTGCATCGAGATTCAAATTGAATAAAGGTATATTGGATTTCCCTCTAGAATGAAGAGTGGAGGTGATAACATTAGGGATGTTTCTAAAAAATGGGAGTGGAGGGTTGATCTCAAATCGGGTATTCTTTGATCAAGACATCAAAGATATTCATTATGGCATAAAATAAGGACATCAAGATAGGAAATAAGGGAGGTTGCATCCACCATAAGATCATGATTTACTCAATAGTGGACTCTCCCACAGATTATGAGAAGGATTCTATTTACCACAGGTTGCGTGATTCTAACTAGTGAGGGACTTGGGATCCTGGTAGAGGTGATTGTACGAATTACATTAGAGTGTTGTGGACAACTACCAACTGAAGGGCTATGTGTGTGGCTTACTACGGTGAAATAGATTCTATAGGGCGATGTGGATGATGTGTGGTGTTCATTTAGTGTGTGGGTGGTGATGATGGTGCATGGTGCTCTAGATGGAAAAGAAGGGATAGCGTTTGGAAAGAGCAGTTGCTGACGTCCTTCAAGGGATATAAGATGAACTGAAGGTTGACCGTCGAACAAAGATGGAGACCTTGGGATGAGTGATCAATGACTTAGGGATATGTGAATGCAGCCAACCCACATGCTGGATGATTTGGATGTCTTGCGGTGTAGACAGATGGCGGTGTGCTATAAAATATGCATATATCAATGGGTGGGGATCAACTTTGGAATTCGGGTAGACTATGATAAGAATGTGATGTAGGTATCGCTGGTAGGTATAAGCTTCGGGTGGGTTATATTATAGGCCTGCTATGGGGCTTCGATTGAAGTTCTAAGTTTGGTTTTGGAGGAGTTTTTTAGGGACATAATGTGTTGTGTATTTTGGGGGTCCTAGGGCCTCATTGTTGTTGGGTCCTTCATTGGCCACTTCAATGTTTGGTGGTATTTTTTTTACTCCATTGTTGTTTTGTTGTACTATATCTTTTGTTAAAAAAATTGTGAACCGTGAGCTATAACGCATGGTATGCACCGTTTTAAGAATTGAGAATCATCTAAAATAATCAGAATAGTAATATAGTTATTATTTTATTCATAAAGTAATAAATAATAATTATAAATACTACATAAAATCTAATTATTTACATATTTAATAAGAGTTATAATAATATAAATAATAATGAAAATATTTATAAATAAATATTATGTCAAAATGAATTTATGCACATAATAATTATTTAATTAAATTATTTAATATTATTATTATTATTATTGATTTGATAATAGAAATTCAATATTTATTATTTTAATTAAAAAATAAATAATATTTAATATTAAAATTATTAAAATTATTTTAATTTTTATATTAATAATCTTTTATTTAAATTTATGAATATTTAATACAATTATACACATCATTATTATTATCATTATCATTATTAGTATTTGTATTTATTATAAAAATAATAATTTTCATGACAAAAAAATTTTCCATGATAATAACTCATAATAATTAAATTGATAATTATTATAAAAAAACAAAAAATTAATAAAAAAAAATTTAAAAAAATAAAGGGAAGACATTGTCTCACACATCGCCTTCTTCAGAATTTATATAAAGAATGTGGTTTTTCAAAAACAACCTTCTCAATAAATTGTAATTGAAGATGCATTAATATAAATTGCATTACTCTAATAATATCCACATTAATCACTTTGTTATACATCATTCAACCACACTGAAAAAAACCCTTTCTATTAGGGTATTTTAGGAATTTTCATCCCTACTAATCTAAATTGGAAATTTCTTTTTTTTCAACATATTAGAATTTTTTCTATGACACTACTCTCCTCTAATAGTGTTCTTTGTCTCACTCCATGGTGGTTGTATGGTAGTGTGATGATTATTTCATGATCTTCAAAGATTGTTAGGTATGGCTTTGACCCCTTGGTTTTCTTCTACTATTATAGGTGTTGTTCACTTTTGATCATTGATGATGTGTGTTACGGTGGTCAAATCTTCCCATGATAATGGCTTCTCTTCCTAAACTGTGTAGGAAAAAACGCCCTTAGTTATCCCTGTTTTGGATTTCTGTGTTCGGGCCTCAACCCAGTAAGGTTGTAGGCCCTGGACCTTTTTGTGTTTTGGATTTAGTCCATTGGTTTTACAAGATAATTTCCCATTGTTTTGTAGGATTTTCACCCCTTGGTTGATGTTTTTCCATTTTTCTATTAGGGTTAACACTAAACCAAAAAATTATAATTGAAAAATATAGAAAATGTGGAAATTGAAAATTAGTTTTTTATTTAATTAAATGACTTTAGGGGTTTGATTATTTGGTATATGGGGTGTTAAAACACCAGTTAAATTGGTGCTTTGGTGTTTTGAAGCACAAATAAACACTTCATGTGGCACCCTAGGGAAAAAATTTAATATAGAGCACCACATAAAGTGGTTCTCTTTAATAAAACCATATACAAAATGACACCACTTCAAATGTAACCATTGATTTCCCATCCTATAAAAGGGAGACCACCCACCTCCCCTCTATTCATTTTAACATGCCCTCAAAATCCACTCTATAAATTTGTGATAATTACCCTCCTCTCTGATGCCCCTCTTCGCCCTAGTTTATCTTTGGGAATTTGGGTCAAAGATTTGGGCCCACAGACCAAGTATTGGGATTTCATGCCCAATGGGCCAACGGTCCATGTAATGGGGTTCATGCCCACAGGTCCAATAAGCTATGTATTGAATAAATAAGTCTTGATGGGTGGGATATTGTATTAGGGGGGCTATGACCTACCTTTCCAGCCAGCGTGTGAGGTGTGTGTTTTTAATTATAATTAAATTATTTAATTGATTAATTAATTAATTATAATTAATAAATACTTATTTATTATTTGAAATTAATTTAATGTAATTGTGAATTAATTATTAGTAATTAAATATTTATTAATTATAATTAATAATTAATTTACTAAGTAATTATAATTTGTAATTAGATAAATATAATTATAAGTTAATATATTATTACTTAATTGTAATTATTAATTAGTTAATTTTATTTACTAAATAAACTATTATAAGTAGAAATTAATTATTTACAATTAGTACTTTATTAATTTTAATTAGTAATTACTTAATTAAGTAATTAATTGTAATTAGTAATTAGTTTATTATTATTAGTAATTAATTTAATATAATTACCAATTATATATATATAATTAGTACTTTATTAATTGTAATTATTAATTAATTAATTAAATTTAATTTTTAATAAAATAATTGTAATTTGGAATTAATTTAGTATTACTTAATTCTAATTAGAAATTAGTTATTTTTAATTAGTAAATAAATTATTCTAATTTTAAAATATATATTTGTAATTAAAACATTATTAATTATAATTAGTAATTAGTTAATTATAATTAGTAATTATTTAATAGTTATTAGAAATTAATTTAATGTAATTACTAATTTATTATATGTAATTAGTACTTTATTTATTATAATTAGTAATTAATTAAGTATTTATATTTGGTAATTAAATAACTATAATTAAGAATTAATTTAGTATTATATAGTTTTAATTAGTATTTAGTTAATTGTATTAATAAAATAAATTATTGTAAAAAGAAATTAATTATTTATAATTAGTACATTATTAATTGAAATTAGTTACTAATTAATTAATTAATTAATTGTAATTAGTAATTAGTTAATTGGTATTAGTAAATAATTTATTTTAATTACCAATTAATTAAATGTCATTAGTAATTAGGTAATATCAATTAGTAATTAATTAATTAATTAACATTAATTTTTAATTTAAAAACTATAATTATTAATTACATAAATAATGTTCGTAATTAATTTAGTTTTACTTAATTATAATTTGTAATTATTTAAGTGTAATTAGTTATCAAATCATTCAAATTAGTCAAATATATAATTAATAATGATGTACTATTTAATTTGAATTAAAAATCAGTTAATAAAATATTCCTAATTAACGAATGATTAAGGAATAATAAACTTCAAATTCGCTAATTCTAAAATATTGAGTAAGTAATGATCAATTAATAATTAATTATAATGAATAAACTAATTAATTTTTTTTCATATTTATAAATTATTAATGTTATGAACGAATGGTTGTATGTGAGAGTATATTTGGTAAATTTATTCTAGAATATATCATTGCATTATTGAAGAACCACTGTGATGTTCTTTGACAATGTTTTGTATTTGTTAAAAACTAATCTTTTCTACAAGATTTTCATTTGAAAAACATGTTAAAGTTAATTATTGTTTGAATGCAATCACAATGGGGTTGATTTTTTTTTGAGAACGTTGTTTTTCAGAAAAAGTGTATCGAACCATACAGAACTAGATGCAGAAGATGTAATAAGATGAAGTTGCTCAATATACACTCCATCAGTCTCAGAATAATTATAATGATGTTAAAGATCTATCAAAGACATTATTTTCCAGAAACTCAGTATTTGTAGTGAAATAAATTCTGAATCTTGATAAAGCCTGACAAGTACATTTCTTGGGAATTAAGAGTTAGAATGTTCTTAAACATTATAAGCTCAAGTCATATGATACTTTTCTAGTTTCAAGTTATCATAAGTCAATAAAACTCTCATGATAATATAATTTTATTAAATAGAGGAATCGTAAAGATTGTATTGGTTCCAAAAATCAACATAGAGTTTTCATCGAAACCATAAGTGTTGGACACATAATTTATCAGAAGTCTGAATGAGTTATAGTTGATGAGGTTTGAAATGTATCAATGTTTTAGATGGTATTTTCCATCTTAATGAGAATTCTGCCATAATTATAATTCCACAATAATGACAATTCCATCATTATGAGGAATCCATTAGGCTAAAGATGATGAACTTCCATCATGATGACACTAAGAAGGAAAGTAAATCAATCTAACTCTATGGAGGAAAGTCAATGGGGCTGACTCTAAGTATGAAAGTCAATAAAAAATAATATGAGGAATAAAGTCAATCAAAAAAATCTTATAATAAAAATTCAATTATATAAAACATGTGAATGAATGTTAATCGGACTAAATCTGTTGAGGAAAGTCATTTCGGAATGAGAAAAAGAAGTTCCATCATAATGAAATGAGAAATTTTGATCGTACTGGAGAAAATTTAAGAAGCTCAAGAAGGCTAATTAATAATAAGTCTCAATAATATTCAAGAAGGTTCCATTAGAGTTAAAGTGTTCAAATATCAAGTAAAATTTTTTGGGGGATTTCAATGTTTTTTGGATTTGAGTAAGAAGGGAAAGTTTTTTAGTTTCCTTTTTTTCCGTTTTGGGATTTTAATAAATAGATGAAAATTAAATTCAAACATGAAAAACTTTTCATGTGATAAAAAACTTTATCATTGAAGAGTTGGAGTTAGAGTTACTTTTTTGAAAGTGAACTCATTATAAGATCAAACCGCTAAATGTTTTCTTATAGGACTAAGGAAGGTCTGATCGAGGATGATTGGACTAAGAAGTAGAGTAGATTGTAAGAAATTTAGTTTGAGAAATGGGTTCATCATAATGAGTTCGCTGTAATTAACTCCTCTTAACGAGTTCAACATAATCATTTCTTCTTATTAAATCAACCAGACCATGGAAATTGGTCCTATGGTCATTAGACTGAGGCTCTGGAAAAAAAAATTAAGGAGAAATATTTTTTGCAATATTTTCTTTTGTGGATCAATTGTTTGTAATAAAATCTTATAAACTTATAGGAGTTAGTATAATTATTTTTATTAGGATATAGAATGTGTTTAATGGCATTTGGTACATGTTTTATTAATTTCATCATTATAGTGAATTTCAATAGACCCGCTGGAGTGGCTATGGTAATGATGTATGTTCTCACACTAAAGAAAGTCCCTATAAATATTGTTTTCATTACATGATTTCTCACTATTTTAGTCATAAGTATTTACTAGAAAATTATCAGGATATAAACATTAACATGTTTCAAGTGTTATATTTTTTTTAAATTAGAAAACCTTATTAGAGTTAACAATTGATTCACCCCCCTTCAATTATTATATGATACTTTAAAACCTCTATTGGTGTCAAAGAGAAGACTCTCCTATTTAATCCTTATAATTTATAATATCAATTCTATAAAAAATGGAGAAACTCCTACAATTTATGAATAAAATTATAATGGATGAAAAATACGATGATTCCTTATCTATTGTCTCTTCTCCTAAAAGTTTTTGATGCCACTATAATGTATTTTTCCTCTCTTGATAAATATTCTCTAATGATTATAATTGATAAAATAAATATTAAATATAATGGAAAGGTTTAAAATAATATCCTTATGTATCTATCAAAAAACATTTAGTGAAGTTCATGGGTCTCAAGTGGTCGAAGAATATGTGGGATAAGATGCAAGGTACTTTTAAAGAAAATACTAATGTAATGGATGCAAAGCTAAAAATCAAGCATATTATGTTGTAAGACATAAGTATATGAAATGAAGAAAAAATAGATTAATAGGTCACCTAGGTAACTAAAATTGTTTTCAACATCAAAGGACATGTATAAGTTCTATAAGATTCTAAAATATTGAAGAAACTTATGAAAAAATTTCTGGAAAGGATTGATAATAAAATTTACTCTTTAGAAGATAAAAATGATTTATCTCATAATGAATTTAAAAACATTCTTGTTTCTTATAAAATGATAAAATATCTAATTTTCAAAAATAATATGAATTATGAAATGACTTTTGACTCTCTGATAATGATTAAAATTCACGATGTTGAATATGATGAAACCTATGATTCTAATGATAAAGAGGATGATGTATTTAATGATAAAATAATGTCTCTTATATTTGGAAACTTTTGGAGAGGAATTTGAATGTATGGAAGAAAACATCCTCTACTGTTTTTTAAGTACTGTGGAATTGGCCACTTTACTATGAATTATCGCAAGAAAAAAGTTGAATAATATTGAAGTGATTCTAAAAAACCTCATTATAAATGGAGGAAAAAATTATAAAGAAGAAAATTCAACCAAATAATATAAGAATAAATTTAATGGGGATAAGAAAAGTATATTGAGAAATAAATTGGAATCAGACTCAACTAAAACAATTATTTTGAAGATGGATGTTTAGTAATGTTTTAATTTTAAAAGTTTATTAAATAAAAGACACCTCAAATAGTGAAGAATGAAGAGGTAAAGAATCATACAATCAATATCAGCTAAGAATGGAACTTGATTCTTGTCTTGAGAAAAACAGGTCACTCATGAAATTAATTTGAATGATATAAAAATATAATGGAAAATTTTTTAAAGGTAAAAAGTTTGTTTTCAAGAATGAATAAAAATATATCCTAGAGATCATAAGTTAACAGCTTAAAAAATTTTAACCTGGAAATATGGTTAAAGATCCTAGTAATTAATTGGAAACTAAATAGAAGAATGTCAACAAGTTTTAATAAAATAATCTTGAGAATAAAATTACATTGAGGAAGATGAATTAATACATCAAAAAAACCATAGATGTAAAATATGATACATTTAATGTTGTTGAGAAATCTCAAATCAATAATTAGGAGAAATCCTCACATTCAAAAAATAATGTTCAATAGGATTTTTATAATATTCTTGGTAATTAAAAAACTGTTGAGAATGTTTGGATGGAGAAAGAATGTGAGAAACCTGTGAAATTTTACAAACATGAAAACTCAATCAGAAGGAATGATGGACCATGCCGAGAGTATGTTAGAGCATGAAGAAGTTTTTGAACTCAAAATTGTTTCAATAAAGAAAGATCTTACTTCAATAATAAATCAATATTTATGGGTTTTTTCGGTGTTGTGGAATATATGGTAACATGGATTATAAATGTTGGTGAAACTTTTCACTTTCTATAATAAGACTTGAAAAAAGTGAAATTAATGGTGGAAGAATTATGAGTAACTTTCCAAACCCACATGAGGTTAGAAAAGATAAATCTTATTATGTGATAAATATTCCAAAAAAATCAATTTCAATGTCAAGAAGAGATTTTTTGGAAGATGCGATTAATCTAGCTATATTAACGAAAGATGTAGGACACTCCTTCTAGAACAAGTTTCTTATTATAGAAATGAAAAAGAAGTTGTAAAGAATAAATTTGAGGAAAGATATTTTATTATTGAGAATGCTTTATAAGCTATTAAAAGGAACAAACCATGGATACTTGATAGTTTTTTTTCATCACATATGATGGTAGAAATAAAATTCATGAAACATATTTAATTTCAAGATAGTTTAGCATCAACTTTTAGTAAATGATTGTTCTTTAAAAATTAGAGTAATAAAAATGGATGAGATTGAAGAAAAATGTTGAAATATAAAAAATTTCTATTATATGGAATGAAACATAACTTACATAGTTTAATTAAATTTTATGGTGATGGAGAAGATGTTGTGTTCAGAAATGATTCTTTTATTCTTAGAAGTATAAAATATAGAAAAGTTGTGACTAGGGAAGAGAGAACCACAAGAAAGTTTTTTCATATTTGAGAATATAAAAACTCATGTTATTAATGTTTCCATGATGAGAATATATTGTGGAACTGTATACTTTTACACCTTCGGAATAAAAGTATGAAAACCTCTCCAAATTTGATTTTGTATTAAATTTTCTAGAATCATAAATAAGGGAATAACATGTTTGTGCAAGTTGTCAAAAAGGATAGATGATTAATAAAATTCGTGAGAAATTTGGAATTTAGTATACAAGACCTCATGAACATATTCATTTTGAATAATATGCGATGATGAGACATCAAAAAAATTAATTTTTGATTTATAAAATTCATTAATGATTTCACTCAAATGACTAACATCATGTTTATGAAGCACAAGTTAGAGGCTATTGAACTGTTTAGATTCTTCAGAAAAGATGTTGAGAATGAAATTGGAGATTACATAAAGAATTTGAGAATATATAATGGTACATAATAAACTTTTATTGACTTTGAAACTTGTCTAAGAATTCATATAATCAAACATCATTTTATTTTCCCCCACGCTCCACAAAAAATGGACTTGCGGAATGAAATAACATGTGTTTCATAGAAATGGGAAGAATCATGTCAGTAGAATACCATCATCTAAAGTTCCATTGGAGAGAAGATGATAGTATTATTGTACACATTGTTAATATATATTTATTTAGGATGAAATCAAAAACTAATCCTTATGAAATGTGGTATAACAAAAAACATTATTTAAAACCTTCAATGTTATTGGAATTCTATGTTATCTAATAACCAAAAATCTGGATCTTGTAAAATTTGATGATAAAGCTAGAGAAGGATTATTTATTTGTTATTCACCGAATATAAGAATTTATAAATTTTGGATCAAATATTTACCAATGTTGGTGGATTCATATGATGTGAATTTTATTTGAAATCCAACTAAAGTTTTTGAGTAAGATAAAGTGATGGTTTTGAATGAAAGTAATAATGATACAAAATAGACTCATCAAGATTCCAAAGAATCATGTGATGAGTAAATTGAAGCTGAATGATAGAATTTGAACTTTCCTTCTTTACAAAAACATGTTGAGTGTAGAGAAATATTGGGAATCAAAAGGCTCCAGTTCATACTAAAAGAAATTTGACATTAGTAAATCAGACATCACTTATCTCAAATGTTGAACCAAAACTAGTTTGAGAAACTATTCCACATAATGAATGGGTGGATGTTATGAATCAATTGTTGGATTGGATTAAGTAAAATGAAACACCATAACTTGTTCCACAACCAAAAAATAAAAAATTTATTAGAACATTGTAAATTTATAGAAAGGATTTGAATAAACATGGATAAGTTTCAAGAAACAAATAAAGTATTATTTTTAAAGGCTATGCATTGGTGGAAGCTATGTATTTTGATAAAACATTTTCCCTAGTTTAGAAATTAAAAACTATTAGAAAGTTTCTTTTAGTGGATGCACATTGAAGTTATAAAGTTTATCAAATGGATGTTATGCCATATTTCTTAAATGGAGAGACTAAGGAAGAGAATTACATTGAACAATCCAATAGTTTTCTATTTTATAATGATTAAAACATGGTTTGAATATTGAAGAAATCATTTTATGGGTTGAAACAAGATCCATTTTCTTGGTATCCCAAACATTATAGTTTCCTGAGAATGTTGATTTTTTATAAAAAAAATTATAGTAACTTGTATATGAAGGAAGTTAACTCTGTCACACTAATTGATACTATGTATATAGACAATATAATTTTTGTTGGGGATGATGATAATTTTTTTAAAGAATTTTCTAGAGAAATGATGAAGAATTTTGAAATATCAATGTCGGAGTAATTCACATTCTTCCTTGTCATACAAGTTCAAAAAAGGAAAAGTATATTTTATTATCTCAAGAAAATTATTCTAGAGAAGTGTTAAATAAGTTTGGAATGGAAAGCCCAAATAATTTTCTACTCTTATTTTAGTGAGAACAAAGGTCAATAAAAAAGAATACACAAAAAATTTACCCAGAACAAATTTTGAATGCTGGTTTGAAGATTTTTTATATCATATATTCATGTCCTGATATTGTTTTTATTGTAACCTCATGTTCCAAAAATTAGAGTGAACTGAAAAAATCTCATATGTTGGATGGAAAAATAAATTTTAAATATGTTAAATCAGAAAGATCACATGGTATTTTATACATTATGATGTAATACCAATATTAATAGTTATACTAATGTTGATTTGGATGGATATAGTAATGATATAAAATTAAAATTTGGAGGAATGTTCTTATTACATGATTTTTGTGTGATTTATAATAGTAAGAAACAGAGTTTAATAAATTTGAGCACATTAGAATCATAATATTTTTCAGCTACTCAGGATTGTACTTAGATGTTTCGGATGAAAGTTCGTAGGAATATTTGAAATTAAAAGTTTCTAAACCATTAAAAATATTTGTGATAATAATTGTTCAATTGATCATTCTAAATTTTTTTTCCCAACATTAAATATCAAAACACATTTATATAATGTTCCACATTATAAAATAGAATTTTGTTTTTAAAGATATTTTTATGGAATATATCTCAATGAAGTATAAAATTGTTAATATATTCACAAAATAAACACCCAAAAAATATTTTTGGATCAAGGGTTCAAACGTTATATTCATCTTCATCCAATTACTTCTTAAAACGCATAATAAAATCCCCCCAATGATTTATATTATGGTGACGAAGGGGGAGGAAAATTAACTACATCATTATTTTTAATAAGATTGTACTTATATTTCTTGTATGAATATGAGGTTGTAGTTATCAAATAATGGGGGATATAAAAATAAAATGGGATAAAAAGAGTATTTAGAGAATATAAATGTTTGGGGAGATTATCTTTACATGACCCCAAAATTTTCTTTTCATCCAGAGATAAAAATACTTCAAAAAATTACAAAATCATGTAGTGTGGTATCATGACACTCTCTTTGGAAAAATAAAATGCATTAATAATAGATTAAAATGTTTAGTTGTTTCAATACATGAGTTGGGAAAAAATTATAACAGTTTAAAAAGTTTTCAAAAAGTGTTGTAAAAAAGTTAGAAGGTAGAGATTGAAGAACCTTTGTGATGTTTTATTTTTAATTATGTTTTCAATTTTTTTAACTAATATTTTTCAAAAGAATTTTTTTTAGAAATATGTGTTATTTTTTAAAATTTTTGTTACAAGAATTTTGTTTTCGTGATGTAGATTATCAAACCAAGAAGAATCATACACTAAATATGTTTTAAAGATGATGTTTTTGATCAGACACACCATCAGTCTCATAATCATCGGTATGATGTTAAAATTACATTAAACATATTTCTGGTCATAAAGTTAGTGGTTAAAGTTAAATAAAGTTATAATGTTGATAAATCCTAAAATTAATGTTTCAAGGGAATCAGGTGATAAAAATATCATAAACTTTTTAACCTTATGTCAAATGATGGTTTTCCAATAGTGAAGTTCTTATAAATCATTATAACTCTCATGAAAAAATATTATGAAGAAATTGTGGAATAGTAAATATATTTTTTGTTATAGGAATCCAGACAATTTATTCATCTGAACCACAACCAATAACATAAGTTTTTATAAGTCTGAAAGATTTATAAATGAAAATGTTTGAAGAATTTCAAAGCTACAGAGTGTTTTTTCCATCATAATTAGAGTTCCATCATAATTAGAATTCCATTATAATGATAATTATATCATTATGAGGATTCTAGTGGACTGAGGCTGCGGATGTACCATCAGACTAACCCTAATAATGAAATTTAATTAGACTAACGCTGAGGAGGAGATTCCATTAGATTGAATCTGATAAAGAAATTCATTCAGAATGACTCAAAAGAGGAAAGTCAATTGGATTGACTCAAAGGATAAAATTCAATCATACTGACTCTGAGAAGAAAATTCAGTCAGACTAACTATGATGAGAATAGTAAATTCAGAATGAGATGAAGAAGTTCCATCATAATGTGCTGAGGAAGATCCATCATATAGAAGAAAAGATAGTAATTTTGAGAGGGATAATTACTAAAAATACTCAATAGAATTCAATAAGGTTCTATAAGATTTTAAGTGGTCAATCACGATGTTAAAATATTAGTGACTTTCAGAGAATTTTTTAATTTGAGTAAGCACGAAACTATTTTCAGTTTCCTAACATTTCAATTATGGGATGCCTATAAATAGGTGCGCAGTACATTCGTACTTTCAAACCTTTTAACATGAGAAAAAATAGGAACATTGAAGAGTTTCAGTTAGAGCTACTTTCCGAACAAATATCTCATTTGAAGATTATATAGCTGATAGTTTTCTTACCGAAGTGAGGAAGACCGGATTAAGGAATATCAGATAGATAAGTTGAGAAGAGTTTGAATAGTTTTGTTTAAGAAAAGGTTTCATCATAACGTGTTCACCATAATAAACTCATCGTTATGATTTCATTATAATTATTTCATCAAAATGAATCAATCGAACTAATGTAATCAAACCTAGGATCATCAGAATGAGGTTCCAGATAGATTATTTTAAACCAAATGTTTTTTTGATCTTTTCTTTTATATCTCAAATGTATGTAAGAGTGTTTTTTAAAATGATATGAGTTATAAAAATAATTAATATTTAGATATTAATGGTTTCTAATGAGAGTTGGAATATGTTTTATTCACTTTTTTTTATATTTAATTTCATTGGCCCATAAGAGTGGCTATGGAAAGAATGTAAGTTCTCTCACTGAGACCAGGCCTAGTAAATTGTTCTTGTTTTACTACCTTCATAATTTTTCAGGAATTAGTATTTACTAAAATATGATAAGGATATAAAATTTAAAAATTATAAGGTGTAATGTTTTTATAAGTTATGAAACATATAAAATCAAACAACTTATTCATCCCCCCCCCTTCTTTGTTTTTATTTGATCCTCTAGAAATTTAATTAGTATCAAAGTAAAGAATCCCTTGTTTAATAATTACCAGGGATAATATAAATTATTTCAACTGTAGAAGAATTCCTAAATTTAAGGGGAAAATTATTATATATGGAAAAATAGGATTATTCCTTATCTCTTATCTCTTGGCCCAGAGGCTGTTTATATTACTGTAATTGGTTTTCTATATATTGAGAAATATGATACAATAGTGATTTATAACAAAATTAATGATGAATATGATGTAAAGGATTAAAATTAAATCCTTTTGTCGCTATTAGAAAATTTTTATATGAAGATAATGGGTCTCAAAATTTCAAAGAGTACGAGGGACAAGCAGTAAAGTATTTTTGAAGGGAATACTATAGGAATAGAAGTAAAGATAAAAATTAGGCATAGTAATTTTGAAGACACAATAATGAGAGATGAATAAATAATTATTTCATAATTCACTAGGGTAAATGAAATTATCTTCAACAACAGAGGATTTGAAGATTTTATTGAAGATTATACAATAGTCAAGAAACATATGAGAAAGTTTCCATACAGTTTTGATTATAAAAATTCAAATTTAATACATAAAGATGATTTATCTGTTGAAGAATTTAATAACATTATTGTTTCATATGAAATGAGAAAATATAATGTGTTCAAATATAATATGAAGTGTGAAATGGATTTTTTATCCATGATAAAGTTTAAAATTTAGGATGTCAAAGATGACGACCCCTATGATTATGAGGGTAAATAATATGATGAGTTGAATGATAAAACCAACCCTCTTATCTCTAGAAACTATCAGATAGGAAGAAGAATATATGGAGGAAAACTTCCTCTAAAGTGTTTCAGGTGTGATGGAACTGGACACATTTCTATGAATTTTCATAAGAGAATTTTTGAACAATATGAAGAAAATTCTAATGAAAACATAATTTGAAAAAGTTGAAAAAAAATTCTGAAGAAGAAAAGTTATCCATGAAATATAATAAGAAGTTTACTAGTAATAAGAAAAGTTTATTTAGTAGAAAATCTGAATCATACTCAACTAAAAATATTATTCATAAGATTAATGTTCATAAAAGGTTACAACATTCATTTCAAAAGTTAAGAAAATAGAAGACTCATCAAATATTTGATAAGGAGGAGGGGAAGATTATTATATAGAGTATCGGCTCATAATGGAAGTTTTTTCATGTCATGAGAGAATAAGGTCACTCAAGAAAGAAATCATAATGAAAATCAATGATATTGAAAAAATACTTATGGTGAAAAATAAGTTTTTAGTCAAAAATAAGAATAAATCCAGGAGATATTAATTTACAAACATAGAATTTCTAAACATGGAATGATTTTTGAGGATCTATGTAACAAGTTAAAAACTAAAGATGATAAAGCTAAAAAAATTCAATCTATAATTATTTAGTCAAAAATAACCTTGAGTAATACCAATTAAACCATCAATAAGTTCATGGAAGTGAAAGCTGAGACTTCTAAAGATGCTAAGAATGATCAAATCAAGAATAATGTTAAATCCTCACCCTCAAAAAATATTTTTTCATCTTTATTTTTAACATTTTAGTTAATAAGAAAATTTTTTAGAATGTTTGGATGGAGAAAGTATGTGAGAAACCTATCACATATAAAAAATATGATAATTAAAATAGAAGAAAGGATGAACCATTCCTAGAGTCTGATATAACAAGAAGAAGTTATCAACCTCAAAAAAGTTTCTACATAGAAAGATCATACTTCAATAAAAAAATTGATGGATTTTTTGGTGATGCGGAATCTATGGGAGCAATTCCTATAATTTTTTGTATAACTTTTCACTTCCCAAAATAAGTCATGAGAAAATTAAATGCATTGGTGTAGGAAGAATGAGAAATGTTCCCAATCCACAAGAGGTTTGAAAATAAAAATCCTAATATGTGAGAAACATTTCAACAAAAAATCATTTTTAATGTCTATAAGATGTTTTTTAAATATGTTATTAGGATGGTCATGATTCAAAAAATATGTATGAAACTACTTAAAAATATATTCATAATGTTAGAAAATAAATTAAGGATGGAATGAAGAAAGTTAATGAAATAGATTTTTCAATTGATATAACTTTAAAATAATGTAAAAGAAACAAACCATGGATACAATATACTGTTTTTCCTCACACATTATGTGAGATATATAAATCGTGAAAATTTTGAATGTAAGTATGGAGGATAAGTTACTTTTGGAAATTACAGTTCCATAAATATTAGAGGAATATGAACAACTCAGATTGAAGTAAAAAGGAAGAAATATAATGAATTTATATTTGTTGATGTGCTAAAATATAACTTAATTAATGTAAGTCAACATTTTAATGGTGGGAAAGGAGTTTTTTTAGGAAGACATTCAATTATCATTATAATTATAGAATATGGAAAATTTGTTACTATGGGAGAAAGAACCGGTTTGATGTTTTTAATATTGGAGAATATAACAACTCATATTATCTAAGTGTTGAAGATGAGAATAAGTTGTGGCACCAAATACTTGTCCACCATTGGTAGAAATGTATTAACAAGTTCTCTAATTTTTATGGTGTTTGAAAATTTCAATAATTGAATATAAGATAAGAATATGTTTGTGTATGTTTTTTGAAATGAAATATGACTAATAAAAGTCATAAGAAATGTGATATTAAGTTTACCAAACCTCTTGATCTTATTCATTCAAACTTATGTGTTCTGATGAGACATTATTCCACAAAATTTTATTTGTACTTTATCACATTCATTGATGATTTAACTCTAATGACTAACATCATGTTTATGAAGCACAAAGTAGAGGATATTGAAATGTTCAGATTAATTATAAAAGTTTATAATAATGAAATGGGGGTTAAATAAAGAATTTGATAAAATATAATGATATTGAATTCACTTGAAATACCATTAAAACATATCAGAGATTTCATGGAATAAAGCATCAGTATAGTGCTCCATACACTCCACAATGAAAATGGATTTTCTAAAAAGAAAATTTTAATTTTTATAGAAATAGGAATAAGCATGCTTGCAAAATACAAAATTTTAATGTTATATTGGAGATAATTTGTTAGTTATGATTTAAATGTTCATAAAAGATATTTTTTGAGGCCAAAATCCAAAATGAATCCTTATGAAATGTGGTATAATAAAAATACTTCATTTAAATACATATACATTTTTTTAAGACTATGTTTTTTAAAAATAAAAAATCCTGATCATTGAAATTTGGAGGTGGAAGCTGCTAAATGAATATTTAGGGGGTTCTCACCAAATAGAAGTGGTTAAAAATATTGGAACAAAATTTTAAAATAATTCATGGATTCATATTATGATAATGTTATTGAAAATCTGAAAAAAAAATTGTTGAGGAAGAAAAATTGAAGGTTTTTAATAAGTGTGAGAATGATATAAATTAGAGTCATCAATATTCAAAATAATAATGTGATGAAGAAAGTGAATTTTGGAGTGAAAATTTAAAATTTCATACTTTACAAAAATTTGTTGAGTTCAAAAACATTATGGAGAAATATAAGGCTCCATTTCAAACTAGATTAATGCTGACATTTGAATAGTAGACTTTACTTATCTCAATAGATGAACCTGTATGAGTTTCAAAAGCTATTAAATATAAATAATGGGTCAACGATATGAATAAAGAGTTGGGTTAAATTTAGAAAAATGAAACATGGTAACTTTTTCCAAGGACATAAAATTAAAATTTTATAGGAACAAAGTGGGTTTATTGAAGAAAATTGAATGAACATGGAGAATTATCAATAAACATATAAATATTTTTTTAAGGCTACACAGAGGTGGAAGGTGTGGATTTGGAAGAAATTTTTTCCCTAGTTTCAAAATTAGATACTATTATAATGATTATTTTAGTGCCTTAACATCAAAATTACAAATTTTATTAGATTTTTGTAAAGTTATCTTTCATAAATGAAGAGATTTAGGAAGAGGTTTACATTGAACAAATTTGTTTTTTACTTGATAATGATGAAAAAATGTTTATAAATTGAATAAATCATTATATGGTTTGAAACAGTCACCATGCACATGGACTTCAAAACTTGATAGTTTCTTGATAATGTTAAATTTTTGAAAAGGAAAGGTTTACAATAAATTTTAATTGAATGAAGTTGACTCCAGAAAGCTAATTGTTACAGTGTATGTAGATGATATAATTTTTTCTAAGGATGAAGAAAAGTTTTGTAAATAATTTTATGAGAAAATGAAGAAGAATTTTGAAATGTTAATGTTGGGAGAATTAAATTTATTTTAAGGATTACAAGTTCAAAAAAAGTAAAACTACATTTTCTTATCTATGAAAAAGTTTCCCAATGATTTTTTTTTGATTTTTGGATTGAATGAATCCAAATAATTTTCTACTCCTAATTAAGTGAACATAGATTTGAGTAAAGATCAATCTAGTGAAAGTGTGAATAAAAAATATTTCAAGAAGCTTATTGGAAATTTTCTTTATCTCACTAACTCAAGACCTAATTTTGTTTATGATGTACCCTTGTGTTGGAGATATTAGATTGAACTCAAAAAATCTCATATGATAGAAGAAAATAAAAATTTCAGACATGTTAAAGGAACAACAGAAAATGGTGTTTCATAAAAAATAAGTTTTAATATAAACATTCACTGTTATACTAATATTTATTGGGCTGGATATTGTAATGATATAAATAAACTTTTTGAGGATCATTTTTTATGGGTGAATGTTGTGTGAGTTATAATAGTAAAAAAAAGTTTAGTATCTTTGGGAACAATAGGATCAGAATATGTAGTAGCCAATCAGTCTTGTTCTCAAATGTTGTGGATGAATGTTCTGCTGGAATATTTCAAACTAAAAGTTTCTAAACCATTGAGGATACATTGTGAAAATCATAGTGCAATTTATCTTTCAAAAAATAATCTACAAAATTCAAGATCAAACCACATTTATGTAATGTTTCACATTATAAAAGATAATGATTCTACAGGAGATGTTTTGTGGAAATATATCATAATGACATATCAAATTGATGATATCTTCACATCAGTAATATTAAAAGAAATATTTTTGGATATGAGGATGAATCTTCATATTCATACTCCATGAATGAATTCCTAAAAATCATAAGTAAATCCCCCATATTTCTTTGGATTATGTAGAAAAGGGGGGAGATAAAGTTAAAAAAATTACCTTGTCATAAGTTTTTATCTTTCATCTATAAATATAAAGCTATGGTTATTATAAAATAGGGGAGATAACAATTAGGGGAGATGGAAAAAAATTAGAAAATATAATAGTTAAGTGGAGTTTATCTTTAAATATTTAAAGAAAATTCTTCTCACTAAGTGGCGTATTCATTCAAAAAAAATTATTCTATAGTGTGATGTCATTAGACTCTCTTTCTTGAAATCTTTTGATTTGACAGTGTTGAAAATATTTAGTTGTCTCAAAACATGAGTAGTGATTTTTTTAGAGTTGAAAAATTGTCTAATGAGTGTTGTCAACAAATCCAGAGGGGGATATTGAAGAACAATTGTGATGTTTTGTTTTGAACAATTTTTTTTGCTAACAACTAATATTTTATAAAAGAATGTTTTTGAATAATAGGTGAAAGTTTATTAATATTTGAACCAAAAATTAAAAGGGGATAAAAGTTTTGTATTTTAGAATGATTTTTTCCAAATATAGAGTATATGACCAAGATTAACCACATGTAAAATAAGATAGAAAGATGAAGATACTAATTAGATGAACCATCGGTCTCAAGATCATTGGCGTGATGTGAAATATCTTTCATAATTTGTTTTTATAAATTCAGTAGTTTTAGTGAAAGAAATTGAAAATTTTGATGAAGCCCGATAGGTATGTTTCAAGGGAATAATGATTTAGAATGTTCGTTAACATTATAACATAAATTTAGACTATGATTTTAAAATCATAAATATTTCAAATATTATGAAAATTCTCAAGAAAAATATATTTTGGGAATTGTGGAATCATAAATATTTCACCAATTCCATGAATGAAGAAAAAATTTCAATCGGTTCCAAAAGTCCTGGGCACAGATGTTTTTAGAAGTATGAATGATTTATAGTCGATGAGGTATGAAAATTTTCAATGTTTCAGAGCAGAGTTACTATCATAATGGGAATTCCATATGAATTATAATTCCATCATAATGATAATTCCATCATTATGAGGATTCCACCCAATTGAAACTGAGTAAGTTCCATCAGATTGAATCTATGAAGGAAACTAAATTGGATTTAATACAAGGTAGAAATTAAATCGTACTGGCACTGAGATGGAAATTCAGTCAGACTAACATCCGGGAGGAAAGTAAATAGTATTTATTATGAGAAGGAACATCAATCAGACTGACTCTAAGAATATAATTCAATAGGACCAACTCTGGTGAATAAATACAATTTAAAATAAGCTGAGAAGTTCAATAATAATGCGATAAGGAAGTTCAATCGTAATAATCTAAGGATGTTCCTTCTTATCAAAGAAAATTTGGGAAGATTAAAGAATGATGATTACTACAAAAACTTAGTATGATTTAAGAAGGTTCTAAAATATTTTATGTGGTGAAACACAGAGTTTAAATATAATTGGATGTTGGATTATTTTGAATTTGAATAAGCGGGAAAGGTTTTTTAGTTTCCCACCTCTTTCATTATGGGATTCCTATAAATAGATGCCTAAAACATTCGTACTTTTAAACCTTTTCATGTGAGAAAAAGATTGAGTACTAAAAAATTTGAGTCAGAATTAATTTACCAATAAATATCTTGTTAGAAGATCAAATAACTGATAGTTTACTTAACAGATTGTGGAAGATCGGATTGACGATGATTGGAAGAAAAAGTTGAGAAAATTTTGAGAAGTGTAGTTTGATAAAAATTATAATTGTAATGAGTTCATTATAATGAAATTAAAATAATGATTTAATCATATTGATTATATCGTAATGAATATATAGTACTGTGGAAATCAGACCTTGGGTTATCGAACTAGGGTTAGAGACATAGTTTGGAGGAGAAAACGTTTTTATGATTATTTTATTTTAGTCTCAATAACGTATAATAAATCAGTGTATACTGATGGGATTAAGTATAATCATTACTATTGAGAGATAGAAGGTTCCTAATAAGATATGGCACAATTTTTTAACTTATTCAATCTAGTGAATTTTTATGGACCCTTAAGAGTGGCTAGGATAATGATGTAGGTTCTCACACTTAAAGAAAACCTTGTAAATCTCATTTTTTTTACTTTAATAATTTTTCACGCAAGGGTATTTAATAAAAGATGATAATGATATAAAATTTAACAATTTTTAGGATTTAGGTTTTTAAAATTATTGAAACTAAAAATTGTGAACAACTGATTCAACCCCCTTCTCAGTTGTTATATTATCCTTTTCAACTTCAATTACATTTAAGGTATGATAATAAATTTATTTTTTAATATACCTTGAAATTGGTTTTTAATTTAATTTATGAACATAAATTTAGTTATTGAATATATTTTGTGCATATTAAGTGTTAGAGTTTTCAGGAATTGAATTCTCTCTTGAGTAAAGTCTCCATTGGAATAAGGGATTTGGGTCAAAACAACTACTTTCCTAGAGGATTCCCTTGGCTGAGAAAGTAGCTGGGGTTGGCATTCTCTCACTCTTGGCTTACTCATGTGTATTTTTTTAATCTCATATAATTTAATGCTTTTAAATGATGTGTTTTTATAACTCCTTCTTAGAATTCAAGTGGATATGTATAAATATGTTTGAATTTTATTTCTGGGAATGTAACAAACACATTTGGGTTATGAAAAGAGTTACACATAAATATAGATTGAATATATTGATTTGGTGGGGGGAATATTATTCCAAACTAAATTACTATATGTATGTATAAATAAAAAAATAAAATGAGATAATATGGAAATATTAAATCCATATCAAATACAAAGTGTGAGATTCCATCAAAATGTTTAATTATTTGAAATTTATATTTTGTTTCTATGATCATATTAAATTTATAACAATGGTTAATTGTAGATAAAAAATATGTCTACCTATATTTATTACAACATTAAAATAATTGACACTAAAAAACGATGTAGTTATAGTATACTGTTAGAATGAGTTTTGATGTTTGGAGACTATAAATTTTTTGAATATTTTCAAAGAAAAATTCATCAAAAGTTAAAAATGATGGTCAATCAAGTGATAGATTCCATAAAATAAAGACATCTACAATTTAACGATGCATTGTGGTATGTAGACTATCTAGTAACTTATAATGAAGAATGGGAACACATATTTTCATTTATTAAGTATCAACTAGAGAATCAAATGATTTAGTTGTATTTCATTATCGCTATAATGGATGATGCATCAATATTAGAAGTTGGTAAATCACAACTTCATGATACAATGTCGTATCTTCATTATAAAACAACTCAATAAGTTCCATTAACAATGATAGTTGTTCTATCATACCCTTAGTATAGAGTTTCATATCCATAAGTTCTAATATCTTATATAAGAATTGATGTTTCTACGGATAGACCTCCACATACTTTAGATGCATTGTTTGATAATTTTGAGGATGATCACAAAATAGAACAAGAATATGATAAGGAAGTTTAAGAAGAAGAGAATGTTGATGAATATTCAGTTCCAACTCTTGTGAGGTTTAACCAACCTATACTCTACTTTTGGAATCATGGTCAACCGATGGAACAAATTACATTCCAAAATTTGATTAGTCAGTTATTACTCTTAGTACAAAATTTTCAAGAATTGTTTTTGGAAAAAATCAAGTGTTGGATGAAGGTGTTCTATATATTGGAAGATATTTTGAGTGAAAATAAGCAATGAAAAATGTGTTAAAATAATGAAACATCAAAATACAATACAGTTATGTTACCAAAGAGTCAAAGAGATCTATTTTTTTTATACAGTGTGACAAATATGATCCAAATTTTTTGATGTGTTTTGGAGATATAATTGATAACACTTGTCACTATTGGCAGATCACTAGATTTATTACACACACATGTGTGAACCTAGTATTTTCACAAGAACAGTAATCATTAGAAACTGAATTTTGGTCAAATATTATTTTTGAAATAATAAGAAAATATCAATACATTCATGTCATTATGATGGTAGAGAGAATAAAAAAAATTGGGTATCAAATCTCATACTAAATGAAATGGATAACATGACAGAAGGCTATTGTGAATCTTTATGATGAATGATGTAACTCTTGTCAATATTTACCTCAAATCGTGTTACTTTTATGCCATAAAAATCTAGTGATCTATTTATTACATAATATTGAATATATTCACTACCACAACCTATTTGATCATTAAATGGTTGTGTTTGGTATATTGTTTTAGAAATTTTTACAATGTGTGGATACATTTATACATTTCAAAAAAAATTATACAGATTGAAGGGACATTTATTTATAAGAATTAAACTAAACATTATTTATTTCCACCACAATAGATGATAATTTATCCCCCCTACCTTTGGCATTTTCTATTTTTGAGAAGGAGAACTTCTCATCTTGGAGCTAGTTTCTAGCCTTACTTAGAGATTTTTTTATGGGAATAATATTGGATTTTTATTATTTTAGATATTTATCAAGATATCAAGGAGGTAGTACAGTCTAATGCTTTTTCTTGGTGACCACCCTAATCCCATCTTTGATACTGTATTTGACACATTTTCTGAAATATGAGAAAGAAGTTCATGGACGAGTCTGTGAAGAATGAAATCATAAAACATTATATGAATATCATGTTTTATTTAAAATATCACTAGCATAGATATTTTGATATGTGTTTTTATTACTTATTGTTTGTTAGCATACGTGCCTCATCAACAAAGGATGGAGGAGCATCTAAAATATATTCACAGAGATAATCTAGATGTTTATTATTATAAGATGAAAATTACAAAGAATAAATGCTCATTGGAAAATGATAATGGTAGAATATATAGAGATATGAAAAACAAAATTGTAAAATTTATAAATGGATTTTCAAGGCCATTTTGAAATTAACCATCATAGGTAATTAAGAATATTTTAATATATATTAATTAGTAGAGTTACAATTATATTATAATATTACTATAATGTTTTAAATGTAAATTATAGTTTTGTTATGAGATACTATCTAGAGAAGTGTAAATCATTTTGTGTATTGAAGAATGTAGGTTAGAGAATGTCATAATAGAGGTTTGGGATATGGTAACCATTTCTAGTGCAATCTAAATAGAGTTATTCAAGAGGCTGTAAAATTTAGTTTTGCTTCATTTGATCGTGAAAACCAAATATTTCATGTCACAGAGTCCCATAATACTATGGATAATTGTAGTGCTCATGTGAGAGACATTTTACTGGAGAAATGTTAATGTGAATGTGGAAAATTTAAAGCATTACAAAATCCTTATGGAAAGTTAATCAAAGAATGAACTTATGTACACTTGTATTTGGAGAATTTTGTTTATCTTCTTTATTGAATAAAGAGTATAAACAACCAATATAGTAATTTATGGATTCCAATTTGGGAATATCATAATTTATGGTCATCTGATGGAACTCCCACTCTTCTGTAGAACATGAATAATTTGTGACAAGAAGGTAGGCCAAAGTCGACACATATTTAGAATGAGATGGATTAGCCCAGTGAACAAGCACCTAGATGGAGGTGTAGCCTATGCAGTTGGGAAGGTCACACATTGACATGTTTCCCTAGATGCATAAGGAAATCATCTGATTGTTAAAAATAATCATTTACTCTTTGAGTTAATGTAAATTTTTGTACATGTAATAATTTTATTATTATCACCATTTTTTGGTCGGAATTAATCATTCAATAGGGGTTAAATTTAGTTTCCGAAAAAATGTATATTAAAATAATATAAAACAAAAAAGAATACAATTTAAACCCAGTTATAATTAAATAAAATTGTATATATATTTAATTTTATCTTCAAAAAATTTTCTCAAGTTTATGATCATAAATCATTTATACCGAAGTGTGAAAACCAATTATAACTTCTGATACCATTTTACTATCACATTCCTATGTTTCCTTATTCTTATCTATAAGATTATATCTCTTTTTATCCACTAGAACAAATTTCACTTAAAAATAAATTTATCTCAAAGTACATATGTGGTCACATGAAATAACGTTCTTCAACTATATGAAAAACCAACAAGAAACATGAAGTATATTTTTATACCAAATCATAAAAATAGGTAAGAGTTAATAATCTGTCAAAATTAATGTTATAGTATTCATACATTCAGATTGAGCAGTATATGATTTCTTCCGATAAGTCTCAAATGTCACACATGTTGGAGTGGGGACCTATTTGTCATCCTTCTATTTATAGAGCACCAAATTTTCATCATGATGAAATTACAGTTGCCATTTTTTCATACATCATACATGCATGATTTTTGGGAGTCTCAATGTGAAACATAAAGACCATTTATAACATATTTATTCATGAATTTTTTGAGATATATATATCTATAAACACGCACATTTAATATCCATGGGGGGTTATGACCATGACTTTAAAGTATTTTTCCAACATGCTCGGTCTACCCATCTATAGATAGGCAGTTAAAGGTGCCACTATTGGTGGTTGGTGTGTGTTTATACATCGTCTACTCGTTGTTGATGTCGTCATCATACCACATGTCCTTTTGTGTTCCTGCTTGCACATGGGGTATCTTTAAGAGAATTTTTCCATCATTCCTGATGATGCAAATGAGGATATGCTTATTCATTACACATGTGCAAATATTATGCCACAGATCAGAGGAATGTTGTGTGTGGGCCACTCCATCGACTTGGTACACATGATGCACCTACCATTACTTGAGGATATTTACCAGATGGGTAGATATATTTGGAGGTCCCGTGAATTATCACAACTGTACAAATGTCTTTATACCAGTTTTCAAGATGATGCACAACTTATTATAGGCTATATGGAATTGGTACAAATGTGGATCCGGGATTGTTTTCCATACATCACTCCTAGAGTTGTTTCAACAATTCCCTATCACCAATTTCTGGACATTCCGTGGGGATTCTAGTATGTTTACATCATTACTTTGAGTTATTTAATAGGTTTATTAAGGTATTTTATAAAATTATCATATATTACTTTTTTTTAACATTGTGGGTTCAGAATTAACATTATGAACATAAACTAGGACATAGTGTGAAAGGTTTTTGGTAGACATCTGATGCTATAAATCCTGCTTATGTATGTTAAACATTAAAATTTTATATAGAAATTCATTTTTATTACTTTTCATGATATTTCAATGTTATCTTAGTAACATTATCATGCTAATTTATGAATTTTTTTTAGAGTTTATATTTCAGGTTTCTTGGACCCCATATATTGGTTTTTTCTACACATCGCTACCACCATATGGCACAACAATGATTGTAGATTATGGTAATATGGTGCCAATTGTCCACTTCTACATCATTGAGTGAAACTAGCTAGACTGATTCAGGCGCCAGTTTTTCTATATACAAAATATCCCCATGGAACCATGATAAGTTGATGGGTTACATTCTATTATGATTATAGGGATACAGTTGATAGAATGGCCACAGTTTCATGCTTGTTATATTGAGTATTGCTTCATGCATGACCAATAAATTTTATTTCAGAATGAATATCCCACAACATTACATCGATTAGTTGATCAAGGGGATTAAAAAAAATTACCACAAAGGAACGATCATGTACTTTACGCATCAAGTGATAGACATTCAGTAGTTGGTTTGTTTACTATGATATGTTATATTGTTTTATATCATGTTTCATATTAATTTTAATGTTATTTTATTTTCATTTTTATGAACTTGTTCATATTATATATATCATATATCCCCATTCAGAATAATTTATTAAGTGGGATGTAGTTCACCAAGATCTAGTGTCTCTTAGATATCCTCTCTTTTTAAAATGTAAGTGTCTATGATATGGATCCATAGTAATATCCCAATCTATATGCTCTGGATGAGGATCTCGTGGATAATGATATCCCTACTATGCCTAATGAGGATGATGCACCACCACCACCATTTCCAGATGGAGGAAAGAGACACAGACATTAGTGAGGTAAGAGGCAATGACATAGATGCCAGAGAAAGGGTTCTGAAGATGCTACTGCATCACATAGAGATAATCATGCAAAGAATACTAAGGACATCCCACAACCCAGAGAGATTTATGTGCCACATATTTCATCTATATCTCAACTTATTATGAAGGAGTATGACTGGGGTGTAGTAGCATAACATTTGGTGGACCCTACTCATGCTGGTGATGGATTCTTTGATATCATGCTTTTATCATATTTTGGATCATTGGGGCCATATAGCTTTACATATGATATTAATAATTCTACCAAATATGATTTCAGGAAGTCCTCTACACAACATCATGATGAGGCACACCCACAACACCATAAGTGGAGGAACTCATTCCTATATCTGGGACATTAGCGTGATGAAGACATCAGATGTGGAGTGGGCGTGAGGTTCATAATTTATCTTATGGTATAGAGGATCATCAAATTTGTTGTATTATGATGTCCCATTATATATATAAACATACCTATTTATTAATATAATTAAATATTGTTTTTAAAAAATAAAAATAAATTAGAAAAATATAGTACACAAAAACTAATTTACATGAACTTTTAATAAATAACAAAAAACTATGAATAGTAAAAATTTTAACATAGATTTTACTTATAGTTTATATATTTTAATCTTTCTTATAACATAAAATTTGTATTTATAAATTATTTTCGTATTTCTTTCACTACTATAAATGGGATATATACCTTCAATGTTGATTTATTCTATTTCTAAGGATATCATTTTGAGTAGTCAACAAAATTACATAAACAAATTATATACAACTGTTTTGTTTTGAAATAAGAAATTTTGTGTCATTAAAGTTATTTTTAATTAACATTCATGGGAAATTTATTTCCATTTTTCAATAATTTATTATATATTTTCTCAATATGAAAATTTTCATTTAAATTGTATTTATACATTATAATTTATAGACACTCAAACATAACTACTTGTAACATTATTATGTTTCATGTATGTGACTTTGAAAATGTTTAAATTATAAAGTATAAATATAATCTAAATAAAATTTGATGCATATACTAAACATATAATAAATTATTGAAAAATGAAAATAAACTAAAAAATATAGTAAACGAAAATTTATTATCATGACATAGAATTTATTATTTAAAAAAAATTATTTACAATTTATATAATTTTTAGGAATATTTATTATTAAGTATTATATTGTTAATTCGATTATTTTTAAATAATGTTAATTATGTTATTATTCTTGAATTTTATTAATTTTGATACATATATATGTAATTATATATTATAATTATAAATAAATATATACAATTTTCTAAGAAAAATTATTATAATTAAAAAATTATATTTTTTAATAAATTTAAAATTATAATAAATATATTTAAATAATAAATATATTTATTATATTTATAATTATAAATAAATGATTTTATTAATAATTATATTTAATTATATTTATTTATAATTAAATTTATAATTACATATTTTTAATTCATTAAATATAGTTATAAATATATAAATATTGATTTATAATTATATACCAGAATGGTTCACTCGTCAGGTGAAGCTGCCCCAAAACAAAATTTATTGAAAAATAAAAGGCAACCCATGAGAAGTAGATATGATGGGGGAAACAAAGGAAAATTACTCATCCATAAAATAAAATTACCATTGAGTAGAACTGTGGTCATCCCCATAATCATGATCAAAGATAGCATCAACACATTCCCATTCTATTTGTGAGTTATTATGATAGAAAAGCATAGAGTAATTTTCCCTAAGTTTGATCAGATCCATAGTAAGATCCCTTGAGTAATTCCTAGTAGACCAGCCACACCTAGCCTAGTCATCTCTACCATGTCCTCATCCATGGTTTTCTATATGTCGACTTCATTTTCAGGTTTTTATTGGCTGTCATTCCCCCTATGGATCAGTGAAAGACCACTCCATATAGTCATTAAGAACTCTTGATGCATCATCTTCTATAGCTTGCACAATATGATCATGCTCAATACACTCCATTATATCCATGATAGGTGATGGATTCTTATCAGACAATTTTTAGCTACCAAACTCAGTGGATTTTAGAGCATCGTGATGAAAAATTCTCTCCCCTACATTCTACTCCATGACAACAATATATGCCCATAATTTATTTTTACCAGGGCATTGAGTGTCTGCAAGAGATGTACGTCCTTCCTCCACACACCTATTATCACCTAGAATATGTCCATAGGTCCCATAATCTAGTTTTATTTCTCCGTTACATCCATTTTTAGGAGTCTCCAACACACGAGTAGTGCCCCACTTCTGTGTGCAATCCTTTATATTAGCAACATCCACTAACAATGTTCCAGCCAATACATTGAGACAATATGATGAATGACCAATTTTTCGATACCTAGTATTACCATTTTATGTCATTGAAACCCAAGACTGATCAAGCCCACTGGAATGGGTGGCTTCATTTTTATTTTTCATCAAACAGATCTTAAAATATTATCCACACGGGGAGCAGAAATCACTGATCACACATTTCTTATAGATTTAATTTTTATATCCAATTACCTTGAATTTCAAAAAAAACTGCATTTTTTCATATATAATTCAAAAATCAAGTTCATCGTCATTATTGGATAGAAAAACCTGATCCACCAAAGTGGAGTTAAGATAAAATCTAACCAAAAAAATAGGCAAAGTGTCAAAATGTTGTCATCTCTGTCTCTTTGTAAATCTTGATTTGAAGTCCAATTGACATTGTGATATCACATAGTATTTTAGGATTCCTTATAATCTAGTTAAGACCATAGAAAATATCCCAAAGTTGAATAGAATATTGAACCATTTCAAATGGATTAAATTTCTTATCTCATTCATAGATATGAATAATAACTTGCTTGAGAAAAATTAATCCAAATCCCCATGCATGCATCATCAACTCATCGGAGGGGAAGAGCATGTGAAAAAATTTGTGCTGCAATGAAATGAACATCCAATATGAGAACCCCAAGATTGTCGAGAGCTGCTCAGATTTATAATTATATACATTTTGATTTAATTAAAATTATACACAGTTATTTATTTTAAATTTTAAATTATAGTAATTATATTATTAAATATTTTAATTTCATTAGTTATTAATTATATTAATTATATAAATTAAAATACATTTTATATATAAATATATTTTTAAAGATTTCTTTTGTAAATATATTTTAATAATTATATAATAAGTACTATATTTATATTTATATAGATATAAAAATTTATTGATAAATAAATTTAATATATATTTATAGATTAATATTTTTTTATAATTATATTTATATTATATTTATTTAAATCAATATATATATATAATAATGAATATATTTATAATTATACAATTATAAATATATTTAAAATTAAATAATCATAAATCTGTCTTTATAAATAAATATAAATAATTAGATAAATATATTTATATTTATATTCATTTAAAATATATTTATATTTATATAATTCAATATATATCTAAAAACATAATATTTTTAAATTTAATTTTGAAATATATATAAATATATAAATATATATTTTTAATATGAAATTATTTATAAATTTTTTTATAATTTTTTTTATAATTATATCATAATATATATATATATATATGTGAATATATATTTATGGTTTTATATATTTATAATTATAATTAAAAAATAGTACTTGGGGGAGCAAAATGCCATAAAAGCCATGTTTAGTGCTAGATGAACTAGCGCTTTTGTGGTAAAACAAAAAAATGCTAGTGCATCTGGTGCTTCAAACCACCATATCCCTAAATATCAAAACCCCAAACCCTTTAAATTAAATAGAATAAAACCCTATCCTTGAATTGTCCCCATCCCATCATTACAACCTATCTACCACTGACCACGATTGGCCAACATACATGCCCAAGCAGTATATAGTATGAGTATAAAATACTTTCCAAATACAATATAGATCAAATAAATAACCTAAATATCCCTTGATTATTGGAGAGGTTAATGAGTATTGATTATTTAAGAGCCCTCGTGAATAGAATTGACAGAGGTGGATTTTTGAGTCACTCAATTGGATAATTGTGTTTATAGCGTGGATTTTACATCAAGAGTTGAAGTATCCTCACAAATGATCATTTTGTACTATGGTGTGATTTCTAGATAACCTTCACATTGGATACACACTTTTACCTGTTTATTGGGAAGATTTATTCCTATGTTTTGGAGGTTTTCTCTAATTTCATTTTTTGAAAACATACTCATTGATTAGTTTAAATCCAATAAGAGTTGATCTAGAATGAAATGAAATAAAGCGTTGATGAGAAAGGTCAATCCACAGCATGAAGGCTGATGATCAGGTCGCAACAGTTTTAGTTATAAGTATGAATTTAATCATACTCAAAAACATCATGATGTAGTTATATGTGTTTTATCATAGAGGATTTGATGCATGGGATAAATTTAATCTTTCATATAATAGGAACACCATAGGATGCACAATTGCACTCTGAAAAAGTAATTTCTGTGATAAGACTGTCCCATGGAGTTATTCCATGAAATATTGGTTTCACGCTATAAATTCAGAGTTCATGACATAAATGTCATCCCGTGAAAATTGGATCCTTCACCAAATTTTAGAAAATCAAGAGACCACATCACAATATAAGTGGTCCCACCACAATAGTGCTAACCATATATTTTCTTCTATTTTACCGGCTCTATAGTTTTTGGGTGAACCTAGCCATAATGAACTGTAAATTCCAAAATTCTCTAGACCAAATGTGTGTGGTGGTTTTGTGGTTTTTGAGATATTGGAGTCATCACATTGTCATCTACCTAACCATTCAAAAACAATTGGTCAAAGGTGATGCAATATTTTTGTTATTATGTTTCCATATCTTTTGGATCTAGTAACCACACCACAACATGGAGAATTATACCATGAATAATGAGATATATTTAAATATATAGTGATTTTCGTAGATAATAGTGTGATGAAATGGAGGAAAAATCAATGATTACACACTATCCATCGAAGGATCATTTTATTTGGACTAAGGATAAGAAAAAGGGTGCACATGTGATCTAAATTCTAGAGACACTTGAGGTTGGGAAGTGAAGATCAATACAATTTATTTCATTCATTTCTCTATCCTTAAATCAGATTTCAGGGTCATCTCCCTACTCCATTCTTTGTTTTTATTGATAATAAAAACAGAATGTAGGTAGTATGATTACAACCATTACACACCAAGGATTATCCAACTGATAATAATGGGAATTGAACCTCATAAAAAACCCTTATTTTGTTTGTGTCCTTTCTCACTTTATCTATTACATTTACATAATCAAAGTCGATATCCAATAATATTCACTATTTATGGAAATAACATTGTTACAGAGTTGACATTTTGGTTACCAATTATTCGCCCACCCCCTCCTCTTAGTGGTTGTATGCTCTATCCTGGGTCTATTAGTTTATATTAGAGGATTCTTAATTATATTATAGGTAACATTCATTTTAATATGATTTTTTTATTTATAGAATATTTTTATTAAAGAGTTATATGGATTCTATAAAAAATATCAATAATAAAGTATTATATGGTTGATGGTAATATATTCCATATATGGAAGGTGTGGATGGTTGCAGGTTTTATTTTCCCTTAGTTTGAACATTCTTGACATCACATAGAATGTTTATATCTTCTTGGTGTTTGAAAAAACTATAAGTTTTTTTATAATAATAATATTAAAGATTTTATGATAGAGTACATTTTGTTAATTTAATTCCTCTCAAAGAATGAGTTGACACAAATCATGGGATTAAATACAGTTACTGGAATTTGGAAGAAACACCACAATATCCATGAGGGTGATAAAAAGGTCAACGATTATTGATTACAAACATTTCAAGATTAATTTTAGGATATACATATGGGATAAGACAAAATTATTGAAAAGTTCTTATAATGAGTAAAAATAATTATAATATAAATTATAAGCTTTTCAAACATCCCTGAAATTTATATTATGGTGAAGTAATTATTGACAATGCTCCAGGATAAATATGGAAAAAATAATTTTCCCTTAATGATTGGTACATGGATATGTAGCCCATCTACATGCTCAATAATGTTTTTATTTCTTAAGATATGAGGATATCACCACCCTTAATGAAAAAATAAAAATCCGAGAATGAAACTGAATTTAAATCATTGAAAAGATTAAAATAGTATGAATAAAATAATTCTGATGAGGAAGAGACTAATTCTAAATATTCTTCATTATTTTTAATGAATTTATATTATTATTTAAAAAACATGTAATGTGAAAAATAAAAATATAATGGTAAATATTCGTTAATATGTTTTAATTATAGTAATATTGGATACTTTTCATTTAATTTTATTGGGAAGGAACAAGAAGATGTGAAGGTTAACCAATCTCAAAATTCATCAAGTTGAATCAATATTGATAGTATTTATAGTGGATGAAATTATTTAAAAGTAAAAATAATTTCCAATATAATGAATAATAAAAAATTTCTCTTAAAAGATGATGTAGCCTCTTGTTATGAGAAAACTGAAAGTGATCAAGAGGACTCGAATGATAAAGGGAAAATGAATTTAATGGAAAACTAAATGTATCCCAAAGATCTCTTTAGTGAATAAGTAAGGGATTAATGAAAAAGAATAAATAATTATTGATTAAACACTAAAGTATTTCCAATTTAGTATGGGGGTTTTAGTGTAAATAAATGAAAATAAGATTCTTGGAAGCGAAAAGAAATCATTGAAATCATAGATTGATTCATTCAGATAATATCTTAATAAATCCCAATCCAAGAACATTATCAATATTTAAGTGGAGTTTACATGAAAGATGTTAAATCTAAATTAAATCCTTGATGTTAAATATAATATCCTTAATAACCCCAAAAAATCATAACACAAAAATAAAGAGGTAAAATATTATGGAAAGAAATTTGTTAAAGATAAAAATTCAATGAGAAATGAGCAAGATATAGAGTTTAAAATTTTATGTAAGATATTGGTGAATGATTAAAAAAGTGTAGAAAGATGATAATAAAACAAAGAAACTTGGATATTATCCTATTGTACCATGAACTATTATTTGTAACACACAAGCATGTAACATAAGTAGTCGACATAGTGAAAGAATATGAAGAATGTGACTATATCACCTAAAAAGGAGAACAAACTCATTGATATGTTAAATGGTTATTCTGAAACTTCTAATAGCGGTGATGTGTGGAAGGAAAATAAACCCAAGTTTGATCGCTAAGGCAAAGCCCAGGTGAAGAAGAAATATTCAAAACATGAGAATTCAGAAAATAATAAATAGATTTCCAATCAGAAGGCTCAATAAAGAGAGTATTTTGAACAATATAATTACTATATGAGGATATTTTTCTATAAAAAAAGGTGTTGGTACAATTGAGTGAATTATTACTAGGATTATATGTGTTGGTTTAATTTAACACTTCTTCAATTGAAGAGATGCCAGGAAAAAAAGTGTGAGTTAACTTGAAGATTGTCGAACCCATCTGAGAAAACATCCAAAAGAGAAAGTATAATGGATTAATATACTTGGTTATATTATGGAATCTTGTGGGAGGTGTGATCAACCTCGGAAAACTACCAACGGTTTCATTATGCCTTCATTACAATTGACGAAAAAAAATATAATTTTAAATCCATCATGAGGAAGAATAATTATGAGTAAGCGACGAGTTTTTAGGTCACTTATAAAGTTGAAAAAAATGAGAGGGTTCTTGGATTTTCAATAGTATTTTTCTTTTCACTCATGATATAAAATAAAAATTTCTTAACAAATATACAAATTTAATTTGGAGGATTTGTTACTTTCTACAATGATGGATCACTGAAAATTAAAAGATGTAAGATACGATAATTTTTTGAGAAGAAACATGAATCCAATTATGTTCTCTTCTCCAAAAACAATATTTTTATTTTCAAAAATATCTTTTTATGGGTTAAGTGATAACCCTTAAAAATGACACTATCCCAACAAAATGACAACATTTACCTATCAATATAATCACAAATCTCCACACACATTAAGTAAAAAAACAGCCCAAAATAAATTCAAAATTAAAATGTTCAAATTTAAAAATGGAAACCCACCAAGGCCAAGTCACCCTCGAGCCCACCTCCAACCAAGTGACAATGCAATGACCTCCAGCTACCATAATCATTGAACCAGAACCACAATAAGAAATACTATACAAGGAAAAAAATCACCATTGAATACATGAACCATTATTATCTTCCATAACAAGAAAAAATCTTGGGCACATTAGAGTCATGATATAAATCCATTTTCCATCAATTACCGCTTGGCCACCAACCACATCACCATCAGACACCGAAGATGATATAATCACTAACATAGAACATAAAACCAGAATTCCATAGAACATTATAACTATGAAGATCACCAATCAAAGAAACACCACAACCATCTTGAACAAAAAGACTAATGGGGGCCCAAAAATATAGATGAATCCACCATGGGAGATACCTTCTGGAATTCCATCGACTTCCCAAATTTCACTTCCCAAGACACCTTGAAACCACTAAACAAGTCTTACTAGGAGAAGAGTGGTGGATTCTTGGATGAAGAGAATATAATGTAAAATACTAAGGTCATGATAGTGAGTAGATACCCTCTCCATGGCCACTAAGCCCTACCTTCAGATCAACCACCAAGAGAACATTCGTAATGACCCAATGTTTTAGAAATGGAAATTTATTTCATATAAATATGAAATATAATCACATGAAATCACAACACAATGAAATAATAAGTACTATGTGACCTTTAAACCTACATTTTTCACTTTGGTAATTTGGATTTCGAAAATCTGACATACACGGTTGTGATCAGAAAAATATTTGGAGTCTAATATAACGAGCATAATTTTTTGGTGAATAGTAACATAACCTAATGAATTGTAATGTTACCCTTATGAATAGTGACATATCATAATGAATAGTAACATTACCTATGAAATTATATAAATAAGATTAATGTGGGACAATGATATACCTATATCATGGAATAAGAAAATAAATGTTTTAGAATTGTTATTTTTTGAATAAACTATGATTTAAATTAAATATTAAATTATTCGTATTTGAAAAAATATTTTTAAAAAATGGGTATCATTTTTGAATTCTACAAATTGAAAAATGGTCATGTTAAAGTTTTTGGATTTTTCTGAAATACATGATATTTTTATGAATAGTAAAATACAATAATTTCCAATAAATGCTAAAACCTTAATTTCTACATCATGCTTGAGTCATTGATGATGTAAATGGACATTGGATCTAACTCACATGAAAATATTACTATATTTTTCAATATAATCATCACTATTTCTTATCTTATGGAAATATAATAAACTAATGATTATAATATTATGAAACCCCCCTCCCCTCTTCTCCACTACAAATACTACCCATCCATACCTCTTCTCATCACTGTTATCATGCCTTGTGAATTTCCTATATTCTACCCAAATCTATCCTAAATATCCCCCCAAATAAAATATACCCTAGTCTCTTCAAAATAGGATTTCTTCTCCCCTTAAGAAGGCTCTCAAGGAAGAGTGATTCAGGGGATAAAATCCTCTTTTCTTTTCATTATTTTTCTTTTCAAGTTCATTTGTTTTATTTTCTATACCTACCTCTCCTCATCCAAATATTATGAAAACTCCAGTAATATAATTTTAATATTTTTTTATGATAATGGAATTACTAACCATCATATCTCTTTCACTTTTCTTTTAATTTAGTTGTAAAGACACCATCTGAGATGTGTTATTTTAACACATACGAGGACAATGGGTTTTCAATTTTGGTTACCATATACAATTATATTCATGAAACCATTTTAATTATTCAAACAGACTAATATATATTTATTATTCCTCTTCTATTTTTCATGAATCCTTTTGTACACATGTTTTTGGTTTATAAAACAAAATGTGTTCTTTGTGGTCAAAAACTGCCAATTAACCCTAAAGGTTGTCACTAAAGTTTTATTTAATGACTCAACTTCACTCCAAGTAAACGAATTAAATTTTAAACCATGTAACTTTATAGATGTTTAAAAATTAAATTTATCTTCAATTCTAGACTTCCACCATCATCATTTATGTTTAACTGAACATGAACCAATCATTAAAACTAAGAAAGCAAAGAGACATGAGCAATGAAATTGAACATCATAACCTATCAAAATGATTATAAATAACCTTTAAGACATTATAACAAATATTATACATATATAATCTATTCTGGAATTATTAATTAATAAAAATAATTTGATTAATCATGTCATTATGTTCAAGAAAATATCACCATCAGATTTAAGTTAAGGGACCCACTTCATTTCACATTTATTCATCATTGTCCTCTATGTTATACCATTTTATGTGTAATTCCTAGTGATGAGGTATAATTAATCACCTCCCTCATACATACCTCATTATGTATAAAATATAAAAAATCAATTTCTCTCTCATTAATCCCTCTTAATACACCTGAAATCATGCAGATAAATTATTAGGATTTCTACCTGAACTGCCTTTATTCCTTCGGGTTGCTCTATTTTTCATTTTTCACAAATGAAGTTGAATTTTTAATATTATGTAAAACTTATAAATAATTTTTATATGCTCCAAACTCATGTTTCAAGATCCATCCCTCATTCTATTTCGGTAATATACATCCTTTTATGTGATTCCTTTCTCGATTTTTTCCAATAAGCAAACTCTTTTTAAGGGAACTTCCCAAATTTTTACCCAATTTCAAGTGCAATATATCCTATATTTTAAGAAACTGTTATATTTATAAATTAAGTATTTTTATTATGAAATCCATCATGGTTAACTTCTGTTTTTATATTAAATATTTTTAACTTTTTTATTTTAAAAGCTCTAGGTATTTTCGTTAAAACCGCACAAAAATGTAATAATGCTAAAATTTCTCAAATACATCTCATACATGTTTTCACTTCTATTTGACATCACATACCATGAAATATTACTATTTTTCCTTATGAACGTCCATGTACGTTCTAATCCCTTTATTTTATGGACACTTTCATGGTACGCCCCTTTGGTTATGCATTATGTCATGATTGTAGCACCCAATTCGTTCCATGGGTAACCCTTATGTTTATGTAAGATTTATTATGTATGATTATTTATGTAGAAATAATATTCATGAAATGTAAGATGGGTAAACCTGTATAACAATTCAATTAATTGGGTAAATATGAGTCTCATGAGATGTTTTGTGCGATGGTCTATGTGGTTAGTCTTGGCTTCTGCTACTATGTGCAACGATCATGGAAGTTAGCCTTGGCTTGTTTTACTATGGTAAATTGTATTGGAAGTTAGCCTTGACTTCTACTAAATTCATGTTTTATATTTTTTCCACATTTCTATTATTCCATGTTTAAATGATCCCATGTTTATATGTTATGATTCCATATGTTGCAATCCTTTTTATATCATCATGTTATGCCTTATAACCAATGTACTGAAGCTTTAATCTTATGTACATTCCCTTCCGAAGATTTTAAACTCATCTATTTGTTCATGTGATCCCTAGGGTACCCTATGCAGATGTAGACTCTCAATTAATGTTAGGAGCTATTTTTTAATAAGAAATAAAGAGATGTTATATTTAGGTCCATGTTTTCAGTTTTATGTAACTATTCTTCCAAGACAATAGACATCATGATCCTTGGCTTTTCCTCTGAAGTATAATTATGCATAAAATCGTGTAATGTTATATGAAAAAACTAGGTTCATAATATTTCTTATAATAGGATGGTCTAGTTTTTTTTAGAGATTAGGAATGGAGATCTTTAGTAAGAACCTTAAAGATGAGACAATGTATAAGAAAACATCCTTAAATTATGGTAAGTGTAGAGTAAGTGGTTTATCAAGAAGTTAAATCCATATCTGGATACAAGAAGTTAGAGGAATCTTTGGAAAAGATGTACCTAGGAGTGAAAACTCTGACCAAGAGTATCGGGGCTAACCTCGGGTATCCTGGTACACGACAATGGGCCTTGCTGTACTATTATTTTGACACTCCCAGATACATGATTTGGTAAATTCACGAGCTTAGTATAAAAAATTATTAAGGGAACAAAAAAATACCATAAGAATATATGTTATTAAATAGATCAATTATACCTTATATTTAAACCTAATTAATCACAAGTTAGGAAATACTTCTCCTTTGCATGTTTATGAATTTTTGTTGAGAGTTTCCTTTTTATAATCAATTGCTAAGTACTCAAGACCTCTAATTTTACATCTTTTTTCTTAATAATTGGAAGGAAATAGACAAACATGTGCCAACAATCAATGTGATAGGGAATGTAAATATTTCCTTAATGATATGCTTGATATGATAATAACTATTTCTCAAAACTTCATGACAGTACATGCTTTTCTGGCTCAAGTTGTGAATAATATCTTGAATCATGTGGAACTCCCTCCTCCATCATGGAAAGATAAATTTTATATAGAATCCTTCATGTGGAAAAGACTTCCCATGTTTAGTGAATATTCTAATCCCATCCTTTTGGAAAAGTGTATAAAATCCATTGAAAATATATTCTCCAACCTCTAGTTCTTAGAAAAAGAGAAAGTTGTACTGGAAGTCTATCATTTTTATGGGGAAGCTGATCAGTGGAGGACACTGATATAGAATACAAATTCCAAAGAGGAAATCGATTCCATAGATTCAAAGGAATTCAAGAAGTTGTTTTTCAATGAATATTGTCCTTGAATTCTTTGTCTCAATATGGAAAGAGAGTTCCTCAATCTAAAGCATAAGGAAGATGATTCCATCAGGGAATATGAAGCAAAATTTACAAGGCTTCCATGGTATGCCTATATCTTGGTCGTTAACATTGAAAGTATGGTGGATAATATCTTTAGAGATATAAATCCATTTCTATGAAAATTGGTGGTGATTTAAGATTTGAATGTTATGAGGATATTTTCCATTATGACCACTAGTTTGGAAAGGATATTCTAGACTCTCAGTGGTCTCATGGGCCCGGTGACAAGAATTAGAAAATGGGGAAGAACATGGGTTGTTCAAAAAAAAATCCCATGATGAAAAGAAGCCTGGATATTACACTTGTAATGACCCGTAAAAATCAAGGAAATTTTTTTATTAATTTTCTTTGGGATTTTACAAGAACTCAGTTTCTGATGGCACATGATTCCGAGGCCCGGTGTACCAAAAATTTCTATCCGAAGATTAGCTCGGGTATGTTCAGTGAATGAACGAGCGGGAATTCCTATCTTTTGAACCGGTCCTCGGAATCGAATACCGATGGAACCGCAGTTCCGGTAATTGCTTAGTAACACCTGTTCTAGGGATTCGTTTTCACGAGAGAAGATGATAAAAATTGTGGAAGTTTAATTTATAATTTAACTATAATTTTTATTTTCTTTATGTGGTTTAAGGCTTTGGGTGGATGTTGGGTAACTATCCAACATCCCAAGGGAGGTTATGAGGGTGGTGGGGCCCACACAAACCCACCCCTTCATATTCTTCAACCCCCCTCAACTCACCATTAATTTTTGATAACTTAAGTATTAATAACTTATGTTATTAATGAAGTGAGTTTAATGTGTGTGTGGGTTTGAAATTCAAACTCAAGTCTAGTTAATAAATTAAGTGAGGGCTTAATTTATTTTGGGTTAGTTTCTTGTAGTGGATTCTTGGGGAGAAAAAGGCTAAGGATTGAGAAACTTCTTCATCTTAGATGAAGAACGCGAATAACACATCGGTCTTCGATGAAGAATGTCGGGTTCACAGAAATTGATTACGCGATGTCATGTACCACGACACTGATGGTGTCTTCTTTCACGACGTCTCTTTCCGTGACTGTTTTTCCACGATGAATCCTCGTTAGACGAACCATCATTCATGATACGCTCGAGGTAGGGGTTTATTTATTTATTTGTTTGTGAATACTACCTTGTCGTTCTTCGTGAAAATACGACCAATTTCTATCAATTAACGAGAGGGGGCCGGACCGCACAAACACGGTCGACCCTCATCCCTTATCCATGTTATTATTTATAATGTGGTTGGAACGGGTATGGCGCGGTGTCGTTGCACCGTGCGGAATCATGCAGCAAGTAATGCACGTCACCATCGCGCCGCACCGTGAAATTGAACCATGTCGCGGCGCCGTCGGGCCATGTCGGAGATCCGCAAAAACACTGTGGTCGGACCGGGGCCGCGGCGGAGGGGTGCGGTGTCGTTGCACTGCACTGGATGAATGAAGGTCGTGGCCGATACCGGGCCGCGACAGAGCATGGGAATCGGCGGCCGGAAGCGTGCCGCCAGTGTCGAAGCAGGGAGGGGACCGGCCGTCACCGGTCCCGTGGTGGCAGAAACAGGCCGGTCGGGGCAGGCCGGCCAGGTAGAAGAGGAGATGGGGGTCCAAACCCCCGGCCGGCCAGCTAGTGGCCCTCATTAAGGGGGACCACTGTTACAAAATGCAGGGGGCAGCGCCCCCCCCCCCCCCCCCCCCCCCGCAAACCAAACGGCTCGGACGTTCGGCCGAGCCAGGTGGCGTCGCGCGCCAGCGCGCCGGGTTTTCGCGCCGCCGGGCCGGGCTGCGCCTAGCCGGGCCGACCCAGGGGGTCTCAGGCCAGGTCGGTGTGGGCCTGAAACCCCCGTTTTCAGACCTTTTCGGTCTTTTTCTCATAACATGAGCTACGGGCCTCCAAACGACACGCCGTTAGCGGCGATGCGATCCTTGGATCGAGAAGGTCGTTTCAGTATATCGCACTCAAGGTTTTGGAGAACTTTGCGTCCAGCCGGGTTGGTTCGTTCACGAAACCAACTGGGCCCTCGGAGCGGAAATGCTCATATCATGAGCTCCGGATGTATGATTGACGTAACATCAACTTTTATGGATTCCTCTTAGTGAGATGGATCTTTTGGCTTACTCCGCCCGAGGTTTGGATGCAGGTGGAGTACGGTCATGTTGGTTTTCACTTAAAACCCAACCGGGCCCCTGGGACGAAAAAGCCAATAACTCTCAGACCGGGTGTCCGATTGACGCGCCGTCTGCGACGTTGAGTTCCTGTTGACGATTCGGTACTTTTTGATACATCAACTCTGGACTATGTGTCAGTTGATGTATCAGCCTCTCGGCTCGTGGAGCGGACCCTCCCGAACGAGCTTCCTGTGTCCGGGAACCCTAGTGCTGGCTGCGTTTGCGACTGTGATGACGACGACTGTACAGAGATCCTCAGTGGATTCGACGACAATGACTAAAACACTCAGCTATCCTATGTGGATCTGTGCTACAGATCCTGTGTGGGTCCGATCCTGTGTGGGTCAGCGCTCAGCGGTTCTGTTTGAGCCAGTGCCTACAGATCCTGTGTTTGTCTGATCCTGTGTGGGTCTTTGTGGGGGTTAGTTACCTATCGATCCTTTGTGGGTCAGATCCTATGTGGGTCATTGCGGGGGTTAGTACCAAATGATCCTTTGTGGGTCCGACGACTTAGATGAATCTATGGATATATCTGATCATCCCTATCGTCATATGAAGAAGTATACCTGTGTGAGCTGAATCCTATTTTCTTTCCTAAGTAGTGTCGAATGTTACTTCATGATTGTATACTTCCTTTTTGGATTATTCTTTGTGGATTCTGGGAGACCTACAGGGGTCTCGGGGTCCCTACTTAGTAGCTTATACACACACCTGCACGGGCTATGCCCGCACTACGTTGTGTTGGTTGCAGACGACAGACAGCGTTGATCGTGGTTGAGGCTTGTGGAGCAGGTGGACCACTGGGCGGGACGTACTCGGAGCAGACGGTTGGACCCGAGGAGCAGAGGAGGCTATCTGTACTCACCATTCATGTGGGATTTCTAGTGGACATCTCGACGTTGCGGCTTTACTTTTAAGTTTTTGTTTTCCCTTCCATTTGTACTTTACTTTCAGTTTGGGTTTGTATATTGGCCCACTTATTTTCCGCACTTACGGTTGTACTCAGTTTTTACTTAGTGTTTACTTCTACTACTTTCTTGCTCTGTGGTGTTTGTTTACATTACAAAGGCAATGCCTTCCCTTTTACCGAGATTTACGCCTTGGTGCTAGTCGCTAGCCCCTGGCCTTTGGAAGGCGGGCTTGGGGTAGTCACGGCACGGGCCCCGAGGACGGGTCGTGACAAATTGGTATCAAAGGAGTTCGGTTCTACCACAGAAATTGGGACTCTGATCTTTTTCTATGTGAAGCAATAGTGTTAAGCGTATTGGGTGTGGTTATCAGTCTAGAGAGTCTAGTGTTGGTGCGGCGGCCGACGTATGCGTACACCAGGACCCTGACTTCTGATTTCCGACTTAATGCCCGAAAACAATGATTGCATGTGTGATTCAAGTTTTCTTTGTGATTACTTTGTGTCAGCTCACCAGGTATACTGTTCTGACCATGACGCACATGTTTCCTTTTCCGAATGGCCCTACAACGGCATCCAGCTAGGGTTCCGAGAGTTGTGCGTGACGACAGCCCACCGAGCGATGAGGCCTCGGTGCAGGGCCCTTTGACAGCTGAGGCACCAGCGGTACCTCTACCCGCCGAGCCACCGATGCTTCCAGCCCTAGCCACTGATGATGCACGTCACCTTAGTGCCCTGCATGAGTTCCAGCGCTAGCGACGACCTAGGTTCCGCGGGGAGATTGACCACCAGGCAGCCGAGGACTGGCTGGAGGCAGTGGCCCGAGTTTTCAGGTTAGTGAGGACACCAGCAGACCTCATGGTGATCCACGCGGCGAACCTACTGCACGCGGCAGCAGGCAGATGGTGGAGCTTGATTCTCCAGGTGCACGATGAGGTATCACTTCTCTGGATGGACTTTGAGAGCCTCTTCCTTTCAGAGTTCGTCCCAGCCACCCTCTGTGTGGTGCACATCTAGGTGCTTCTACAGCTGCAGCAGTGCATCTTGACGGTTGCCCAGTACTCGGCGAGATTTACCGATCTCTCGCGCTACTCGACAGACATGTTACCGGACCCATTCTTCTAGGCCCGGACCTTTGTGCAGGGATTGAGACATGAGATCAGGGCATCACTGATCTCCCTCAGTATTCCGACCCAGACAGGAGTTCTAGAGCGAGCCCTTTTGATCGAGATCTTTCTTACTGAGTCTACACCAGCGCCGAGACCCACCGTAGGGCGGTATGTAGCAGAGTCTTCTGCAGCAGGCAGTTGACGGATGACTCATGGGTCCAGGAAAACCAGACCCTCAGGCAGACGACCTCAGGACATTGGCTCAGCAGTGCGGGGCACATAGTGCAAAGCCAGTCTTTCGAGAGGCAGGTAGTGCTACTCATGAGGCGGGCAGGGCCACATGGCTCATGATTCCCCGACCCGTCGTGCCGAGGAGCTGCAGACGGTTGGGGGACCACCCAAGCAGAGGCAGAGGGTCAATCGTGGCAGTTCGCAGGGAGCAGGTGGACGAGGCAGAGGAGCTGGCCGAGCAGCAGGTGGTGGGTGACGCTTTGAGGCTCTACCACCACCACCACTAGGAGGTCCACCCCGACCACAGGGAGCTGGCAGGCAGAGACATGCACAACTCCAGGCAGCGGAGGTCTACGACCACGGTGCACCCGAGATGATTCGTGGTACTATCTTTGTCTATTCCACCCTTTCCGCAATTCTTATAGACACAGGAGCGAGTCATTCTTTCATAGACGCTTCCCTTTTTCGGAGCTCAGTGATTCTGATAGAGCCGTTGGCTCGATCCTTACGGCTATAGACTCTTACGGGAGCAGACTAAACGATTACGCAATGGTTCCGGCAGTGTGAGCTTACTCTAGGAGGCGAGAGCTTTGGCCGGGATCTTCTTGTAGCGGCGTCGAGGCCTTACGACGTCATCTTGGGCATGGATTGGTTATCTACAGTCCATGCACAGATTGACTTTATTAGGTGCAAGGTACGATGTGTACGCACCGACGGGAGCAGGTTCACCTTCACCGGCGAGAAGGGAGCCTTTGCAGCACAGGATGGACTCTCACAGAGGAGAGGACAGCCCATCACTCATCAGTTAGCTAGTCTCATCCTAGGAGCAGTTGACGTGTGGAGTTCTGGTTTTCCTGCAGTGGTGGATCGGTATGCGGACGTTTTTCCCGACGATGTTCCAGGGCTACCACCTCGCAGAGAGGTAGACTTTTATATTGACCTGTACCCTGAGACAGCCCCGATATCGACTCAAGCATATCGGATGGCTCCCGCCAATCTTCGAGAGCTATGGGTACAGTTGGAGGACATGCAGGGCAAGGGGTTCATCCGACCCAGTGTTTCACCCTGGGCTTCCCCGATTTTGTTCGCCAAGAAGGCGGACGAGATCTTGAGACTTTGTGTCGACTATCGTCACCTGAAACTGGTGACAGTGAGGAACAAGTATCTGCTACCAAGGATTGATGACCTCTTCGATCGGCTCAAGGGAGTACGGTGGTTCTCAATGATAGACCTCAGGTCGGGCTATCATCAGCTCAGAGTTTGAGATGAGGACGTGCAGAAGACGGCCTTCAGGTGTCGGTCTGGCCACTATGAGTTCTTGGTTATGACATTCGGCGTAACCAATGCTCTAGTAGTGTTCATGGCCCTCATGAACAGGATCTTTCAGCCATACGTCGATGGATTTTTCGTGGTATTGATCGATGACATTTTGATTTACTCGAAGACTGAGGAGGACCACGCCTACCACTTGCGGGTTGTGTTAGACACACTCCAAGAGCACCAACATTATGGAATGCTCTTGAAGTGTCGGTTCTAGATACGCGAGGTCCACTTCTTGGGACACGTCATCTCTGAGGCAGGAGTTGCGGTGGATCCTATGAAGATCGAGGCAGTGCTAGCTTGGGAGCCACCCAAGAGCATAACGGAGGTGCGAAGTTTCTTGGGACTAGCTGGATACTACCGGAGATTTGTGCCAGACTTCTCCAGAGTTGCGGCACCACTCTCAGCTTTGACAAAGAAGGGGAAACCCTTTGTGTGGTCAGAAAGATGTCAGTACAGCTTCCAGGAGCTGAGACAGAGATTGACCAGTGCACCTATCTTGAGGTTGCCTGAGGAAGGATTAGGGTACGTAGTCTACTCCGATGCATCAGGGACCGGACTCGGATGTGTCCTGATGCAGGAGCGGGCCGTGATCGCCTATGGATCGCGTCATTTGAGGCTTTATGAGTAGAAATACGCTACACACGATATGGAGTTAGCAGTAGTAGTCTTCGCTCTGAATACATGGTGACACTACCTGATGGGAGAGCACTTTTCAGTCTTTTCTGACCATCAGAGTCTCAGATACATATTCTCTCAGAAGGACCTAAATTTGAGATAGCGGCGATGGCTCAAGTTCCTCCAGGACTATGACTTTGAGATAGTCTATACTCCTGGGAAGGGGAACGTGGTAGATGATGCTCTCAGTAGGAGGACGGGCATTCAGCTACTTCAGGAGGTGACAGAGCAGCTAGCCTATTTGCAGATATCCTTTGTAGATAGAGATGGAGCAACCTTCCTTTAGTCTCTCACAGTCACCCCTCCACTACTGCAGCGAGTCAGAGAGGCACGGTGTGGGGATGCTGACTGTGAGACGTAGTGTGCACAGATATCCTCGGGACAAGCACCTGATGGTTTCTCCTTTGGAGCAGAGCACAACGTCCTTTTCAGAGGACGTACCTTGGTACCGGTTGCTTTACGGGAGGAGGTACTGAGAGAGTTTCACACTTCTCTTTTGGGGGTACATCCTGGAGTGGTGAAGATATAGCAGGATCTCAGACGACAACACGGGTGGCCAGGCATGAAGAATGGTGTGGCGGAGTTTGTTTCTCGATGCCTCACCTGCCAGTAGGTGAAGGTAGAGCATCAGATACCATCAGGCTTGGTACAACATTTGGAGGTCACGGAGTGGAAGTGGGATGGGATATCTATGAACTTTGTGACCAAACATCCACGCACTTCCGGAGGTCATGACTCCATTTGGGTGATTTTCGACCGACTCACCAAGTCGGCACACTTCTTACCCATCAGAGAGCAGGGCTCAGTGGAGATCTTGGGATGACTTTACGTTGAGGAGATTCTGCAGCTTCATGGTGTGCCATCATCTATCATCTCCGATCGAGATGCTCTCTTTACTTCTCGGCTTTGGAAGGGGTTGCAGGAGGAGTTTGGGACACAGCAACGTCTGAGCATAGTATTTCACCCTCAGACGGATGGTTAGACGGAGAGAACTATTTATACTCTCGAGGACATGCTCGGCGCATGTTTTCATGACTTTGGTCGTAGTTGGGAGGACCTCCTACCCTTGGTGGAGTTCGCGTACAAAAACGGTTACCACTCCACCATCGGGATGGCACCATACGAGGCGTTGTACAGCCGACCATTCATATCTCCTTTGTGCTGGACGGACCCTAGGGAGTCAGCACTTGTGGGACCAAAGATGGTCCAAGCCAGGACAGAGATGGTCCAGGTCATCCAGGAGCAGATGAGGACAGCTCAGAGCCGGCAGAAGTCCTATGCTAACAGGAGGCAGAGGCCACTAGAGTTCGAAGATGGCGACCACGTCTTCTTGCGTGTCTCACCTCGACATGGAATACGGAGATTTGTCCGGGGCGGCAAGTTGTCTCCACGCTTCATCGAACCATTCCAGGTCCTCAGTAGGATTGGCTAGGTAGCTTATCGCCTAGCTCTACAACCTTAGTTTGCACCGGGTACACGACGTCTTCCAGGTATCTCAGCTGAGGAGATACGTGCACGACCCAACGCACATCATTGACCATGGGGAGCTGGATGTTGATGATGATGCGACTTTTACCGAGGTCCCAGTGGAGATTGAAGATCGACAGGAGCGGGTCCTGCGTGGACAATCGATTCCTCTTGTGCGCATTATATGGCATCACGGGAACCTCTAGGAGAGCACTTGGGAGCGGGAGGCTCAGATGTGTGCTCTGTACCCACATTTGTTTCCCTAGTTTATGAGGTATCTTTACGAGGATGTAAAGCCCTGAGGTGGGAGTAATGTAAAGACCCGTAAAATTCAAAGAATTTTTTTTCTTAATTTTCTTTGGGATTTTACAAGAACACAGTTTCTAACGGCACATGATTCTGAGGCCCGGTGTGCCCGGAATTTCTGTCTGAAGTTTAGCTCGGGTACGTTCAGTGAACGAACGAGCAGGAATTCCTATCTTTTGAACTGGTGCTCGGAATCGAATTCCGAGGGCACCGATGGAACCGCAGTGCCGATAATTGCTTAGGAACACCTGTTCCGAGGTTGCATTTTCACGAGAGAAGATGATAAAAATTGTGGAAGTTTAATTTATAATTTAACTACAATTTTTATTTTCTTTAAGTGGTTTATGGATTTGGGTAGATGTTGGGTAACTACCCAACTTCCCAAGGGAGGTTATGATGGTGGTGGGGCCCACACAAACCCACCCTTCATATTCTTCAACCCCCCTCAACTCACCATTAATTTTTCATAACTTCAGTATTAATTACTTATGTTATTAATGAAGTGAGTTTAATGTGTGTGTGGGTTTCAAATTCAAACTCATGTCAAGTTAATAAATTAAGTGAGGGATTAATTTATTTTGGGTTAGTTTCTTGTGGTGGAGTCTTGGGGTGAAAAAGGCTATGGATTGAGGAACTTCTTCATCTTCAACGAAGAACGCGAAGAACACATCGGTCTCTGATGAAGAACGTTGGGTTCTCGGAAACCGATTACGCAACGCCGTGTACCGCAACGCCGACGACGTCTTCTTTCACAACGTCTCTTTCTGCGAAAGTTTTTCCACGACGAATCCTCATTCGATGAACCACCGTTCAAGCTACGCTCGAGGTAGGGGTTTATTTATTTATTTGTTTTTGAAAAATACCTTGTCGTTCTTTGTGAAAATACGACCAATTGCTATCAATTAACGAGAGGGGGCCGGACCACACAAACACGGTCGACCCTCCTCCCTTATCCATGTTATTGTTTCTAATGTGGTTGGAATGGGATTGGCACGGTGCCATCACACCACGCGGGATCGTGCGGAAAGTAATGCTTGGCGCCATCGCGCTGCGCCGTGAAATTGAACCAAGTCGCGGCGCCGTTGCGCCACGCCGGAGAACTGCAAAAACACCACGGCCAGAGCGGGGCCGTGGCGGAGGGGTGTGGTCCCGTCGCGCCACACTGGACGAATGAAGGTCGTGACCAATACCGGGCCACGGCGGAGCATGGGAATCGGCGGCCGGAAGTGGTCCGTCGGTTTCAGAGCAGGGAGGGGACCGGTCGTCGCCTGTCCCGTGGTGGCAGACAACGGCCGGTCGGGGCAAGCTGACCGGGCAGAAGAGGAGTCGGGGGTTCAAACCCCTAGCCGGCCAGCTAGTGGCCCCCAATAAGGGGGGCTGCAGTTACAAAACGCGGGGGGCAGCCCCCCCCCCCCCCCCCCCCCGCAAACCGAACAACTCGGTTGTTTGAACGAGCCAGCTGGAGCCGCGCGCCAGCGCGCCAGGTCGCCGCGCCGGGCCACGCCCATCCGGGCCGACCTGGACCCGGGTTGGGTCGACCCATGGGGTCTCGGTCCAGGTCGGTACGGGCCCGAAACCCCATTTTCGGACCTTTTCGGTATTTTGCTCATAACATGAGCTATGGGCCTCCGAACGACGCACTGTCAGCGGCGATGCAATCCTTGCATCGAGACGGTCGTTTCGGTATATCGCACTCAAGGTTTTGGAGAACTTTGGGTCTTGCTAGGTTGGTTCGTTCACGAAACCAACCGGGCCCTCAGAGCGGAAACACTCATATCTTGAGCTCCAGACGTCAGATTTACGTACCGTCGACATTGATGGATTAATCTTAGTGAGACGGATCTTTTGGCTTACTCCGCCCGAGATTTGGATGCAGGTGGAGTACGGTCGGGTTGGTTTTGACTTAAAAACAAACTGGGCCCCTAGGACGAAAAGGCCAATAACTCTCAGACCAGGCGTCCGATTGACGCGCCGTCTGCGACGTTGAGTTCCTGTTGACGATAGGGAACTTTTGGATACATAAAATCATGACTATGTGTTAGTTAATGTATCAGCCTCTCGGGTCGTGGAGCGGACCCTCCCGAACGAGCTTGATGTGTGCGGGAACCCTAGTGCTGGCTGCGTTTCTGACTGTGACGACGACGACTGTACAAAGATCCTCCGTGGATTTGACGGTGACGACTACAACACTCAGCGATCCTATGTGGATCAGTGCTACCGATCCTGTGTGGGTCCGATCCTGTGTGGGTCAGCGCTCAGCGGTTCTGTGTGAGACAACGCCTATAGATCCTGTGTGGGTATGATGCTATGTGGGTCTTTGTAGGGGTTAGTTACCAATCGATCCATTGTGGGTCAGATCCTATGTGGGTCATTGCGGGGGTTAGTACCTAATGATCCTTTGTGGGTGAGAAGACTTTGATGAATCAATGGATATATCTGATCATCTCTATCATCATACAAAGAAGTATACATGTGTGAGCTGAATCCTGTTTTCTTTCCTTTGTGGATTGTGTTGTACTATCCTGTGTGGATTTACGTTTTGATTTCCTGTGTGGATTGGGTTGTACTTGAGTTCGGATGTTGGAGCCGAACGAGAATTGATGACTTAGGTACATGTATGGGCATATATCTAAGTAGTGTCATATGTTAATTCATGATTGTATCCTTTCTTTGTGGATTATCCTTTGTGGATTCTGGGAGACCTACAGGGGTCTCAGGGTCCTTACTGAGTAGCTTATACTCACCCCTGCACGGGCTATGCCCGCACTACGTTGTGTTGGTTGCAGATGACGAACAACGTTGATCGTGGTTGAGGCTTGCGGAGTAGGAAGGTACCTGGAGGTGGACCACTGGGATGGACGTACTCGGAGCGGACGGCTAGACCCGAGGAGCAGAGGAGGCTATCTATACTCACCCTTCAGGTGGGATTTCCAGTGGACAGCTCGACGTTGCAGCTTTACTTATCAGTTGCTGTTTTCCCTTCCAGTTGTACTTTACTTTCAGTTTAGGTTTGTATGCTGGCCCACATACTTTTCCACAATTACTGTAGTAATCAGTTTTTACTTAGTGTTTACTTCTACTGCTTGCTTGCTCTGTGGTGTTTGTTTACTTTACAAAGGCAATCCCATCCCTTTTACTGGGATTTACACCTTGGTGCTAGTCGCCAGCCCCTAGCCTATAGAAGGTGGTCTTGGGGTAGTCACGGCACGGGCCCCAAGGACGGGTCGTGACACCACTAATATGTTTTTTGGAAAGAAGCATCCTGGGAACTTCCTAAAGGGAACATAAAATTTCTTGAAATTTGGAAAGTTGGGATATCTTGCCAAGAACTGTCTAAGGGGTATGAAAAATTCCACTAATGTGATAGAATTAAAGAAGGCTTAGATAAATGCTCACCCAATGGTGTAGTTTTACAACTAAAAGGAGCATGGGCATTATAAAAACAATTTCTCTAATCCAAGGGTTGTTAGAGGAAATCAAAAATAACCTCTAAGGAAACAAGGAATGGATTATGCTACCCATACTGCTGAGGTGGAGACGAACAATTATGTGGTGAAAGGTACACTTATTATTCATTCCCAAATATAAATTGTGCTACTTGATTCTTATTTCTGTACATTCTATCATATCTTGAATGTTTAGTAGAAATGTTCAAACACCACCTCAAAATTTGGAGGACAGGTTAATTGTGATAACTGCGAATGGGGGTATTATTGAATCCATGGTTTATAACTCCTCACTGATTAATGTTCGTGATCTGAACCTCCAAAATACTCTTGTTATACTTCCTTTAGTGGAGTTTGATGCTATCAGGGTCATGGATTGACTATCATTATACGAAGCTAACATCAACTATCAGGGAAGAGAGATCACTTTTCACATCCCAAAGCATCCTCCAATTATTTACAAGTGTAAGAAGGAAGATGAATATACATTAGAATCATCATCTAAAGTGTGGATATTTTTTTATTATGAGAAATAATATATATCCCAAATGATTGAGACAATGGATAGAATCATTCTCAAAGACATTCCCATTGTGAGAAATTACACTGATGTATTCCCTGAAGAGTTTCTTAGTCTTCCACTTGACCGAGAGGTTGAGTTCTCAATTGAACATAATCCAGGATCTCTACATATATCATAGAAACCATATAGAATGGACACTGTAGATCTAGAAGAGATGAATAAGTAGTTACAGGAGAATCTAGATAAGGGTTTTATACACCCGAGTGATTCATCATGGGTTGTGCCAGTCCTCTTTGTCAAGAAGAAGGATGGATCAATGCACGTCTGCATAGATTAGGGTCATATCAATAAAATAATGATAAAAACAAGTATCCCCTAGCATGGATATATTACTCATTCGATTACCTTCATGGGGTCGGTTATTTCTCTAAGGTGGATCTTCGGTCGGGATACCACCAATTAGAGGTGAGGAAGGAAGATATTCCTAAGACATCCTTTCGAATGAGGTATGGACACGATGAGATCATTTTGTTGACCTTCATACTCACAAATTCTCATGAAATTTTCATGGATTTAATGAATAGACTTTATGAGTTACATCAATAAATTTGTGGTAGTATTTATTGATGATATTATGATATACTCCAAGAGAAATGAGTAACATGAGGAGCATTTGAATACTGTGTTAAACACATAGTAAAGGGAGAAGCTATATTAAAATACAATAAATTTGATTTATGGATGGAGGAAGTATAATTCTTTGGGGATGTTATCACAAGTAAAAGGATATCTATAGACCATTCCAAGACAAAGGAAATTCAAGAGTGGCCTAGGACAATATATATAATGGAGATCCGAATCTTTTTGGGTCTACCTGGGTATTATCAATGATTTTTGAATAAATTTTCATGACTGTCAAACCCAATTACGAAGATGAAATGGAAGGGATTAAATTCATTCTATACTCGGGAATGTGAAGATTATTTCAAGGAGTTGAAAAATAGGCTTATCACTATGACAGTATTGACACTCCTAATAAGTGGAGAACTTTTTCTAGTTTATAGTGATTCATTAAATATGGGATTTGGATGTGTTATGATAGAAAATTATAAATTGATATCCTAATCCTCAAGGTAGATGAAAATCTATGAGAAAAACTATCCCATGCATGATCTGGAGTTGCCGGTTGTGATCTTTGAACTAAAAATATGGCGGCATTGTCTCTATGGGAAGAAGTATGAGATATATACGGATCACATGAGTCTCAAATATATATTCACATAGAAAGATATTAATATGTTCCAATGAATATGGATATATCTCATCCAGTATTATGACTACTCAATCCACTACCATCCCAGTATGTCACACAAGGTGGAAGATGCTATAAGTTGAAAGGATCTTGAATCTTTATCAATGATGAGAATTAAAAAGGATCTGATCTTCTTATATTTATAGATAATGGTCATGAGAATCATTAAGGGATGAAAATCATCAATCCTTTCTCAAATGATTTCTCATCCATCCATTAGGGAGAAAATAAAGTATTCTCAAAGAAAATATATGGAACTTCAGAAAATGGTGGAAGCTGTTAAAAATAGGATATCCATTATGTTCATGATTGAAAAGGATGGAGTTATAATATTAGGGCCATGATTCTATGTACCATCTAATCTAGAGATAAATAATGATATTTTGAATGAAACACATAGCCCGAACTTCTTTATTCACCAAGGGAGCACAAGGATGTGTTAAGATCTTTGAGAAAAGTTTTGGTGGAACAATATAAAAAGGGAGATTGCAGAATATACATCAAAGTGCCTGGTATTCTAGTGAGTAAAGGCTGAGTAGCAAAATTTATTGGGGATGTTGCAACCACTACCCATACCAGCATGGAAGTGGGGGAACATTAACTTAGACCTTTTCACTGGACTTCCAATGATATTGAGAGGAAACAATGCTATATGGGTCATTGTGGATTGTCTTACGAAGACAACTCATTTTATCACAATATTAGAGGACTTATCATTGGATCAACTTTCACAGATTTATATCAAAGAAGTGTTAAGGTTTCATGGAGTACCACTCTCTATTACATCTGATCATGATTCGAGATTCACCTCTAAGTTCTTGAAAATTATCCAATATTCTCTAAGAATTGAACTAAACTTTACTACGGACTATCATCCTCAAACTAATGGACACTCAAATAAAACAATTCAAACAATGTAAGATAGGTTTAGAGAATAATCTATAGACTTAAAACGAGGATGGGACAAACATGTTGCATTGGTCAAATTCTCCTACAATAATAGTTTCCACTGGGGAATCTAAATGGAACCATATGAATCCCTTTATGGGAAAAGGCGAAGAACTCCAGTGTGATGGGGTTATGTTGGTGAGTGTAAGCTTCTAATACATGAAATGGTCGTAGAAATGGTGGAGAATGTGAAAACATTTCAGTATCATATCAAGGTGTCCCAAATTCAACAGAAGAGTTATATAGAAATTCATCAACGAGACCTTGAATTCAATGTTTGAGACATGTCATTTATATGAATATCTCTATGGACTAAGGTTATGAGGTTAGAGAAGAAAGGGAAGCTATGACTCTGGTATAAAAGTCCCTTCGAGATCCTTGATTGATTCTGAGCAATGCCCTACTGACTGAAACATCCACCTACAATGTCCAATTTACATGATGTATTTCATGTATCTCTCTTAAGGAAGTACACACTAAACCCTTCACATGTAATCTCTTATTAGGTGGTTCTATTGTAGGATGATCTTTCTTATGAGGAGTAGCTAGTGAAGATGTTGGATCATAGAGATAATGCTCTATATAAAAATACTACTCACCTGCTCAATGTACTGTGGACGAAACAAAAGTATGAAGATGCACCATTGTAACTAGAGAAGGCAATGAATGAAAAGTACCTGAACCTGTATATGGATTATAATGTATAACAAAATTTCGAGGCAAAAATTTCATAAGGGGGGATAATGTAACAAACCAATGTTTCATCCATGGAAATTAATTTCTTATAAAATGTCATATAATCACATGAAATATCAACACAATGAACTACTATGTACTATGTGACCATTAAACATAATTTTTTCACTTCTGTAATTTCAATTTTGAAAATATGACATAAGAGGTTGCGATCAGTATGTTATTTGGATTCTAATATGACCGATTTAATTTTTGTTGAATAGTATCATGCCATTATGAATAGAAATGTTACACATATGAATAGTGAAATACCCTAATGAATAGTAACCTTACCTATGACAGTATATAAATAAGATTCAATTGGGAGTACAATATACCTATATCTTAGAATAAGAAAATAAATGTTTTAAAATTGTTATTTTTTGTAAAAATTATGATTGTAATTAAATATTAAATTAATCATATTTAGAAAATGATTTTTCAAAAATGGATTTCATTTTTGTATTTTACATGTCAACAAATGGTTAAGGTAATTTTTTTTGTATTTTTTAGAAATACTTGAATTATTTATGAATAGTAAAATATGATAATTCACAATAAATGCTAAAACCTCAATATCTGCATCATGCTTGGGTAACAGATGATGTAAATGGCCATTGGGTCTAACTAACATGCATATATTACTATTTCTTTTCACATGAATCACCACTATTTCTTGTTTTATGGACAAATAATAAACTAATGATTATAATATTATGAAAACCCTCCTCTCCTCCACTATAAATACCACCCATCCTTACCACTTCTCTACACTCATATCAAGACTTATGTATTTCATATATTCTTCTCAAATCACTACATAACACCCCCCCCCACATCCAAAATCCACCAGTCTCTTCCAAATACCATGTCCTCTCCCCTTAAGAAGTCTCTTAAGGAAGATTTATTCAAGGGGTAAATTCCATTTTTCTTTTCTTTCTTTTTCATTTCAAGTTCATTTGTTTTCATTTCACTCCTTACCTCTAATCATCAAATTTTTATGAAAACTATAGTATATTAAATGTTCATGGATGTTTTTATGATAATGCAATCAGTTATTATCATCTCTCCTTTAATATTCTTTTATTTTAGTTGTAAATACCCCATCTGAGATGTGTTAATTTACCATATTCAAGGACTATGAGTTTTCAATTTCAATTACCATATTGAATTATGGTCAGAAAACCATTTTAATGGTCAAACCAGACAAAAATATATTTATTATTACTCATCTATGGTTTTGGAATTTTTTTTACACACATATTTGGTTTATAAAACAAAACGTGTTCTTTGTGGTCAAAAACAGACAATTAACCCAAAAGGTTGTCAGTAAGGGTTTATATAATGATTCAACTTCACTCCAAGTAATCAAATTAAAATTTCATCCATTTAAACTATTTTATGATCAAATATAAAATATAACTTCAATTAAAGATAACAATCTTCATCATACATGTTTAACTGAACATGAACTAATCATTAAAACCTAGCAAGCATACAAACCCAAACAATGAAATTGAACCTCATAACCAATCAAAATGGTTACAAATTAACATAAAACGTTTATAATAAATATTTTACATATAAAATTGGTTCTTTAATTATTAATTAATACACCTAAGTTTATTAATAATGTCATTAAGTTCAAGAAAAGGTCACCATCGGATTTAAGGTAAGGGATCCTCTCCATTTCACTTTTATTTAAAACGGTTTTCTATGTTATGCCCTTTTATGTGTAATTACTAATTATGGGGTATGATTTAACACCTCCCTCATATTTTCCTAATGATTTATAATAGATGATGAATCTTTTTCTCTCTAATTAAGCCCTCTTAAGTACACCCAATATCATACTGATAATCCTTAAGGAATTCTACCCGAACTACCTTTATTTCTTTAGGTTCCTCTATATTTATTTTTACCCAAATGATTTTTTCTTTTCCTCTTATATAAAACATATTCATGATATTTATATGATTCAAACTCATGTATCAATATCCATCCGTAATTCTATTTTGGGTATATACATTCGTTTAAGTGATTCCCCCACCAATACTTCCTAATAAGCAAACTCATTTTAAGGGAACTTCCCAAATTTTTACCCAATTTCATGTGGAATATATACTATGATCTAAGCCATCATTTTATTTATAAAATAATAATTTTTTATTATTAAAAACATATTGGTTCACATCAGGTTTTATATAAAATAGTATTCCCATTTATTTTTTAAAATCTCTATAGTATTTTCCTTAAAACGTCGAAAATCATTTTAATGAAAAAATTTCTCAAATACATTTCATAAATTTTAAAACTTATGTATGAAATATATTACCATGATATATTCCTATTCTACCTTGTGAATGCCCTTGTATTTTCTAATTCCTTTCTTTCATGGACACTTTCAAGATACGCCCCTTTTTTATACTTTTTGGCTTGATTGTGGTACCCAATTCTTTCCTTGGGCAACACTTATGTTTATATAAGATAAATTATGTAATATTTTTTATGTGGAAATAATATTCATGAAATTTCAGATGGTTTTTACTATAATAATCACAATAAATTGGGTAAATTTGAGTCTCATGAGACGTTATGTGCGACGGTCTTGGCTGTTAGCCTTAGCTTTTGCGACTATGTGCAACGATCTTGGTGGTTAACCTTGGCTTGTGCTACTATGGGGAACAGTCTTGGAGGGTAGACTTGAAACATACTAAATTAATGTTTTATGTTTCTACCACATTTCTGTGATTCCATGTTTAAATAATCCCATGTTTATATATTATGATTCCATGTGTTACATTCCTTTTTATATAATCATGTTATGCCTTATAACCTATGTTCTATTGATTTATTCTTATTTAAATTCCCGTGCTGGGATTTTTAGCTCATACATTTGTTTATGTGATCCCTAGGGTACCCTATACTGATGAAAGGGCTAAATGGAATTTAGGAGCTCTTTATGAAGACTAAATAAAGAGGTGTTATATTTTGTTCCATTTTTCAGTTTTATGTACCTAGTATTCTAAGACACTAGACTTTAAAATTATTTGCTTTTACTATGATGTATAATTATGCCTAAAATCATGTAATGTTATATTTAATAGTCTAGGGTCTATATAACAATAGACAAAACATTACCACCTTTAGGATTGAAAATGGAACACGAACCAAAAATCAAATAAATCATCCACCACATCGTGGAAGAAACACCGACTCCACCCACCACCACGACAACATAATCGTCATCTAAAACCAGAATTATCTCCACCATAGAATCTTAGCCACATAACCAAAAATCAAAAAAACTAGATTATCTGAGACAAATAACCAAATAATTAATATGAACCACATAAATCATACCACAACAAAGAAAGGAAAAGAAAAAGTCATAGAATTAGAAAAGAATCCAAAAAATAAAACTAGGGAGGAAACATCATCATACCTACCACTATGAACATCTCAAACAATACTAAAACACCATTGTGAATGACCTAAAATGGGTCTTTCATGGAAGTTAAGGAAATAATGCAAGAGGAGAATCACTGACAAGACATATCATATCCAAGATACTTGATATCCATCCAAAATGAAGCTACAGGTTTCAAAAATTGGTAGTGAGAGGATGGGGATTGTGATCCATACTCACCCCAAAAGAATATATTAAATGTAAAAAAGAATTTGATCTTGGTTTAAATAGGGAGAACCATGTCTTCAAAGAGTGGTACTTTGAAATTATTTTTAAGACAATCCATAACCAGTGTTTTCTATATTCTTAACGGGTGACTACTTTAAATATATTTGACCAATATTTCCTCTGAGTTATATCTTTGAAAGAAGAAATTATTGAGAAAACTAAAGTTATTTGGTATTCCTTGTAACATCAAAATCAAAGTTAGATACCTAGAAAAGTATTATTAGATTTTTGATTGAGACATATTTTTTGGATACACACCTAGTGAAAGGAGTTATAAATAATGACACAAGTTTTTAAATGAATCAAATTTAATGTGTAATTTGAATTTTATGTTTTCTGGATAGGAAAATAATTAAATTGTTCTTCAGAGTATAATTTCAAAAAAACTACAAATTCATTTATATGTTATTTTTATATGGTGTTTAAGGCTCAATAAGATTCCTTAGATATCTGATATGTTTTCAAGAGTGTTGAACATTGTGAAACACCTTTCAGGAGAAACAACACTAGGTGAATGGTTGGAAAACGATTACAGGTATCCATGAAACCCATTTGAACTAGGGAATAGTTTGATAACCCATGAGCCCTGCCATGAAAGGTGGAGGTGGATTTGGATAGCGGCATCACATGATTGGCATATGGTTGGCCAAACTATGAAACCCAACCATGTGGTTCATTAAAGGGGTGAATTTACCAAACCACCCCACACTTCTATTTTGTTCATTATTCTTCCTTTCTTCTCACATTCATGTGTCTCCATCTATCCACGGGTTCCCATTTCCCCCCCTATAGGATTTGTGGAATCATCCTTATAAGATCTCTAATTTGGATTTTGTTAGGTGGATTGGAAGTGTAGTGATAAGTCCTTTATTCAACTTTATTACATTCTTCTTTTACATTTCTATTTGGAATGCTATTTCTGTCTATCCTAATTTTTACTTTTTCCAGGATCTTTGTTATTTTCTTCAATTTCTCTCATTTCCGATTATATTAGAGGCTAGTATTCAATGAGTGAGTGCTTATAAGAATATGATACGTTATGCCAATATTTCTCCTAAAATGTGTTCATTATATGGGATTCCTACCAAAATATGCATGTGTGGTTTGTTTGGGAGAAACCATTAATAAATTAATAATTGTTTTAAAATTACAATATATAGTTCCTGTAGTTTATTGGGTATGAGATGTTGGTTATTTTAATTTAATTAATGTTGATTATGATATGTCAGAATTGGTTCAGTGGGAAAATGTTGGCCATGGAAAATATTACTTAGCACGATGTTGATCATTGATATTGAGATGATGAGGTTTTTTAGGATGAGGTTGTGGCCTGAGATATGTCGGATATTGTTGAACATCATAATTGAAGCGACGTGATCACCAACTTGAGGCCGATAGTGATGAACATGCCGCGGATGGGTGATGAGGTTCCCATATGGCAATGAGGTTTTTTATGGGTGTGGCTAGGTGTGGTTGGTGATTACTATTTATCGTGATTGGAAGATAGCACTATTAGAGTCATGTGCACATAAATTCAGACACAAATGAGGTGATTTTGACCACTCATTGTGTGTGGAGGCCACCATATGTTTTGCGGCTTAGGGTACAATGTTGTCCCTTAGTTATTGAAGAGGTTCTCACCATAGAAATCCGTAGTTTATGGTGTGTGATACCATTGGATGTGGTCCTAGACATTCCATGATGTCGATGGTTAATTTGTAGTGATAATAAGAGTTTGGATCTCATCATGACTTTGAACATCGAGTTGTTGATATGATGATGGTTTATTATTCATTGAAATACATATCTCTACATGCCTTGGAATGTCAGGCTATTGAGTCAACGGTTTTTGTTTTAGTAGAAGTTTTAGGGAATTATGATATTTTTTGAGTGTTTTTATGGAGCTTTAGTATTACTTGATTTGAGGAATATGTGGTATCGGATTGTACTAGGTGAATGGTAAAATTTATATGGATGGGATACCAAGGATATTCTAGTATGACTAACTTTGGATACATTGTTCCACACCAGTGTTGACCGAAGAAGGTAAATTATTTCTCATGGTTGTTGGGCATGATTAAATCAGGTTATGTTTTTTATACTTGAGAATAATTTATATTTATTTTTCTATTCATCCCCTTGTATAATAATTGACTATTATGTTTTGACCCTTGTTTTGATATGGAAAAGTATGAGTAATTTGAATCATGGTAGGAACATAGGATCACATGATATATTAATGTGCTAATAATTGTTTTCTAAAATTTAGAATATGTGAGTCGGGTTTGGACTATTTTATTTTTCATAAAAAATATAAATAATGTTTTCTTATATATATCTTTTAGTGGAATTATACTCATCCAACCTAGGCCTGTGGATTCCAATAGAATGATATGTTATCTAGTGTGCATGATGCATATGGTCCTGACTTTGATATGGGTAGGTAGGAATAATGTAATGGGGTGATCTATTTAAAATTTAAAGAATTAGTAAACAACTTTTTCCTGCATAGATTCCTGTTGGAATTTTACTCAACCACCCTAGGATGATGATATCTGATATGCATGATACATGATACCTATCTCATATATGGGTAGGTAGGGGGCCATGAGTCCATATGACATGTTTTACGGGTGTTATAGAGATGTGTAAGGGTGGTGAGACGTGTTTCATGTTACATCATTCCGAATTTTTAATATAAATGTTTTTTATTATTGTTATTGGCCATGTTATTTGGTCTCCATCATGATATCACCAAGATGGGTATCAGTGGAGTTTTTTTAGGGTTAATTTGTGGTGTTGAAAGAGTGTGCATGGGATGAGGACCCTGGGGCTCAGGATGATCATGATCCATAGGTATAGTCGTTGTGGAAGGATAGCCAGCTATAATATATGGAAGCATTTGGTCCATGGCTAGACGATCGGCTTAGGGCATGCTTGGTATGATTCATAAAATGTATTAAAAGGGGAGATCAAGGATATGACCAATCCATGGCTTATCTAACTCTCAAGTTCCAATCTTGGAACCCACCATTGTTTTAGTGTGATGGTGGATCGTATGCGGAAAAGAACTAGATTGCATCCATGGAGATGATATTTGACCATCTTTAGATGCCCCTAGGTTGGAGGGTGAAGCTGGCTATTTATATGCTCAGAGTATCAAAAAAGAACTTTGGGGATGTAGAGGTACAAGCTTGTAGACATGAGGGATTAGAATGGAAGGATTTCAAGGAGAGGTTTTTTGATCATTTATACAAAAAGAAGTTGTGGGAGGACTGAGACCATGAGTTCAAAAACCTGTATTAGGGGGACACATCTGTTAAGGATCATGTGGCTAGTTACACAAACCTGCCTTTATTTTTCCCTTCTATAGTGGATGATGACATTGTGAGGATGAGGAATTTCAAGGATGGATTATGGAATTCCATTCGGGTGATGGTAAATATATTTAGTTTGACATCATTATCAGAAGTGGTGAAAAAGGACTTGATAGACCAGTGAAATATAACATACTAGACTTATTCTAGTTGGGTGGTAGCACTGAGTGAGACTGATAGTGATGCTTTGGGTTGTTGGAAGAAAGGACACAAGGAGCTTCCGTAGGGAAATCAGACCAGGGATTTAGGAAAACCATCTAGTAGTAGGTCATAAATAGTGTTCTTATAGTGTGAGAAGTTGGGTCATGTTTTCAACCAGTGTCATTTTCCATCAAAAGAGTGTTGGAAATATGACTTAATATAGAACATAGAGAAGTAATACAAGTAGAATTCTTGAGATTTTGGGAGTTTGGGAATGTGTTAAACTCAAGAATATTTGATAGGGTCGGGGTGTGGTACTAGGAACTTGTTGTTGGGATTATAATATTATATATGGTTCAAATCTCTGAGGAGATTAGTTCATGGGATGTCTGGATTTTGGCCATGTATATGCTATTGGGGTAGAAGGGTTAGAGCATTCTGGGGAGCTGATGATGGTTATAAGTAAACCTTGTGATTGGTGTGTCCTTTTTTTATATATGACTAATATGGGTGCATGAAATGCACATGATGTAATTTAACAAAACATATACTGGTTAGTATGTGGGAATCAGGAAACTATGTTAGGGTGAAATAACCATCCTTGGGAAATGGAATAGTTTATACCAAGTTGGAGAATCATGCATCCCATTCATTTAGGGCTCTATTTCTTTCTCCCACATGTCTAGGGTTTCGACCACTATTAAAACCAAATGATGGTAATTTTATCCTCTGTTCACCTCCCACTTCTAGCTTCCATTGCATATTTTTATCCACTCCATTACATTTTCCTTCCCTAAAAATGCTTTATCCACTCACCACCCAAAGTCTTCTTTTTCAGTAGCAGGTTTGTGATTCCTTTTGAATATTTTCCATATTATGTATTTTTCCTACACCATTCATTAATATGGATTTCATCCACCTTTTCCCCATTTTAGTGATCTTTTTTCCTCTTCCTGGTGTCTCTCATCTCCCCTAGTCTTCATCTTCTTGAAAGTAAGATAGATTTGGCAGATGATTTTTTACATCTACATTTTTTTACAGTTTTATCAAGACTATATTCTAATGGTGTTCCAATGGTCTATTGGTGGTGGAGATGGGTTGTGGGTTCAGTGCATTTGTTTTGTCTCCATATCCTATGTGGTATTTTATTCCTTCCACCAGTATTCCACTATGGTAGTCCTAGATAATATTTTATCTACCTTTTCTTCTCATTAGGTTTAGTTTACCTGAACTGTATTAGCGACATTTCTCTCCTCTGACTATTTTCTTAGTCTTTCTCTATGGTGCTTGTTTGGTGGCATGATGATGTGGGTTTCGAGCACAACCAAAGAACGTGATGGGTTATTCCCAACATTTTTTTGTGATAAATGATTAATCAATTATTTACACAATAATTAACTCCTAAATCAATTGAATTGAATCAAAGAATATAGAAAATAGATAAAATGTTTGAACCAAAGCATAGAATCGTCCCATATTATTTATTATTATTTTATGAAATTAAATAATTACCTTATTATAATTAATTCTTTATTGATGGATCTTTCAATGTATTTAGTTTTTATTATTGTTTAATTATAGGAATCAGGATTAGATTCCCTCTATCAATGATCCACATGCATTCCAAAAATCCTTGAATTCCATTTTAGGAATCTTTGGGTGCTAGCACGATAGATCCAATCGTGTGTGTCATTCTATTTTGATCACCCTAAGTTTTTCTTCCAAAGGATTCTTCTATATCTCTTTGGACTAGAGAGTGGAAGGTGAAGGAATATAACTCACTGTTTTTGGGATCATTCTGGGAGAGAATTATTTATTGGGATTGAGAGGATTCTCTATAGGTATCGTTGTGCATAACACACATTAATTGGATCTCTTTAAAAATAATATAATCACTTTTATATACAACTAGGGTTCAAAATACATAATTTCAGAGGTTTCACTTTAATATTTATTTAATCCCTATGAAACCTCATATCTATATTATGATTATTATTTATCAATGTTCCCTTAACATTACAATTAAATTATATATTATTTAATCAAATAATATTCAATATTTATATATTAAATCTTATTGGAACTATTAACTCAATTCATTATTACTCTACAATATTTATCGATCATTGAACAATTACTATTTTTTAATAAGTAAATATCACTACATTATTCACCATTAAATAATAAATAATATAATCACTAAATAACAAATACTTATTTATTAAATATTCAGATTACAAAATAATCTCTCATATAACTGGTGTAAGAATATATGCGATCAAGAAAATATGAATAGTTATTTAACCACATGAATGAATAATATTTATTTAACCATTTAAATAATAAATAATAAAATATTATTTTACTGAGATTCTCAATACACTTAGTGTGTGTCCCTCGAGGTGTCTTTATCAGTGGCATTAGTCGAAATAGCCTAAAGTCCAAGGTTAATATCTCAAAACATGAAAAGGCACCCATAGAGAAAGAAGTTAATGCTGCAATGACATAATACCTCATATGAACACTTACTGTGTAATATAATCCCTTTATCTTGATATCTCTAATCAAGAAAGTTTCATACTAGTATCATCAACCAATGTGCTCAATGTAACTTTATTTAAATTTCTAGAAATCAAACTTTCCTATAGAACACAATGACCGTAGATTTATTTAGGACATATCATTTCCATAAAAGGGTGGAAGATTTTAACTTATGTTAATGAACATAAGGTAGAAATCCTTTTTCACATTATTCATTATTGAAATATTACTTGTTACATAGCCAACATATCCTAACTTCCATTAACATATGTCATTATGGTTGTCATATATACATCAAATTACATGTTTTATAATATTAATTAATAATAATAATAATGTCTAATGATCAAAACAAAAATCCATAGATAAGACCATCCAATGACACATAAAAATGTGTATTTTATACTGGCAGGTCTCTTTCTCGAAATATATTACACTTGATATTACAAAGGGTGTACTCCATGAGAGGGTGCCTCAAATTCCTATGAGTCTCCACTAATGATAGCCTATATCATTTTTGTTCCTTACATGAAATCATTCATCTATTATGAATTTATTTAGGAATATTTTCCTGAAACTTCAAGGTTCTCATCAGAGAGAGGAACTTCTATAACCTTTTAGTGAGAAAACTACTCTTATGACATTATCACATTGTACGTTACATAGAAGAAAAATAATGATGTTATAAACATTTTATTCTTGTTCCAAACTATGAATATGGTCTATCATAAAGCACACAAAAAATTTTCTACGGAAACAACTCTAATAGACTCCCACTATCACTAGATACAACTGCTAACATCCTTCAGTCCTCTAGCTCTCCCATGATATTCATGATTATACTGATATCATTATTTATTCAAGGGGTCTATAATGTTTTGTTCCCTAGGAACTATTCTTACTACAACGTCACTCCTCTGACAAAATCCTTCCATAGGAGATACTTTTTCAGTATTCCATTAATCCATTAATGTGACCAATGATCTTTTTCAAGAGTCAAAAATATAGTATTATCACAATATAATGTGATAGTGTCTTTACTACTAGGTACATCATCAGTCTCTTGGAAAAAATTTCATATCCAAATGATTTCAACGGTTGTATCAGAAGCCGCTATATACTCAGACTCCATAGTAGAATCGACGTCAACTGGATGCTTTAAACTCTTCCAGCTAAAAGCTCCTCCATTGTGACATAAATAATATCATGATTGTGAAATCAGATCAATCTTATTTATTTAATAACAAGAATCTGTATAACCCCTGATTACTTCTTCCTTATCTCCTCCATACACCAAGAACGTAGCCTTAGTTTCTCTTAGGTAATTAAGGATATCCTTAATAGGAGAAAAATGTTGTTAAACTGTATTAGCTTGATATCTACCTACCATTCTCAATGCATAGGAAATATCAAGTCTAGTACGTAAAATGAAATACATGATTGATCCTATTACTGAATCATATTGGATATTACTCATTATATCTTTCTCATGTTGTTTTTTAGGAAACATTTTTTTTATAAAGATGTACACCATGTGACACTGGAACCAATACCATCTTGTATTGTTCCATAATAAATATATTTTGTATCTCGTCAATGTATTCACTTTTAGTTACTCCTATAAGCCTCTTGGATTTATCATGAATTATCTTAATCCATATAATATAGGTTTCATCGTCTATGTTCTCCATGGAAAAAATAATTTTTCAACTAGTCCTGAATAGATTATAAGACAAGTATGTCATTTGAAATAAGTAATATTCCATTAACATATACTATAAGGATAAGGACCACATTTACACTAAACATATTTTAAACACCTAGCTAACATAAATTATTAATGGAACTGAATTCTTTTATAGCTTGATGGTATTGAATGTACCATAACCTAGATGCTTGATTCAGTCCATAAATGGATCTCTATAACTTGAAAATAGTGTGGCATTACCTTTATTCATAAACCCTTTGGGATGTTTCATATTGACATCTTTTAGAAGATTCCCATTATGTAATATAGTTTAGAGGTCAATATTTTAAATTTCATTGTCATGGTAAGCAGCTATAGTATGTAAAATTTTTATGGATTTTAACATGGAAAATAGTGAAAAGGTATCATCATAGTCAACTCCTTGACACTTTTTAAACCCCTTATCAACTATCCTTGCTTTATAGGTATTTTATTTACCTTAAATTTCTAGATTTATCTTGAATACCCATTAGAACCCTACAAGCATTACAAATACTAAATTATTGAATGAAAACTACAATTAATTATAATATATGGAATTAATTTTAGAATTCTTGGTTTCATTCTATCTTACAGCTTATAATCTATATATTTCCTCTTTATAGGATATAGGATAATTATTGTCATCCAATAACGATCCATCATCATCAATGACTAGAAAACCATATCTATCTAGTTCTCTTACATCTCTAGAGATAATATGTAGTACTTTTTTTTCAGAAACTATTTCTCCCTTGGTGACCAATAAAATCTATTTATATACCAACTCTTGTATATCATGAGCATTAAATTCCTAAAATTCAATATTTCTCCCAGTATCCTTTTTGAGGATGTGCTCCCTCTAAAAAATATGACTTATTTCAAGATTTTCACATTCTTATTTGGGAGGTTTTATAGGAAGTAACCTTTTTCCCCTTAGGATACCATATAAGGATACACTTTTTGCTCCGAGGTGCGATGTTTTTTATCCTAATAAGGATATAAAAAAATCATTTCATACCTATATAGGTGTTTGTGAAAAACAATAGGTCTCTATACACTCCATATATTGAAGGGATTTACATTTTCCTCTTTAGTTAGTGCTCATTTTATTGTATATGTCATAATTCATAATTCTTATCCTTGAAAGGATAATGGAATATTTTCATAACTTATCATAAAACTTACCATGTCAAAAATGGTATGGTTCCTAATTTCAATAAAACCATTCCATTGTGGTGTGTAAAGTGGAGTTTGTTGGGATAGTATCCCAAACTATCATACAAATAAGATAAAAAATTGGTTAATATATTCCACACCTCGATCCAATAAAATCTTTTTTATCTTTCTTATATTTTGATTCACTACATCATTCATGAATTTATTGACTTTATAAAAGGACATGGACTTATACCTCATTGAGTATATATAGCCATATCTACTAATGTAATCAGGAAAATTTATGAATTAAGAATATCCTCATAAATATTCTACTATAAATGGTCTACACCCATCAATGACTGCCAATCTCAGAATCTCTATGGCCATTTTACTTTGTCCAACGAATTGTGGTTATGTAATTTTTTCTTGTAAAAAATAATGACATATTTTATGTGGTTTTATCTTAGAAGATTCAATATAACCATCTTGATAGATCTATTTCAAAAACAACTCATTTACATGACCAAGATGGTGATAACATAGATGGGTGTTATATGATTTTTGGGAACATGATTCAATATCTATTGCCAATACTTTGTTTTCGTAGTTTAATACATAATGGACATTATTTAAATCCTCCATACCAAAATATATTTTACCTTTATAAATGGGAAAAAATTATTTATAAATGTTAAAATAAAACCATTTGTTTCTTGGAGGGGGAAAATTGCGTTTTTGGTAATCGTTGATACATAATAACAATCCCTTAAAACCAATATCATTCTTATCGTCAATGAAAGGTGGTAGTCATCAATGGCTAGAGAAGCTAGCCTTGCACCATTGGAATCTTGTAAATCCACCTATCAAATACCAATCATTCAGAATCAACAGGGTTCCAACATTTTGATATATATGTTAGAACCAAAGGCTATATCTAATACCCATTTTGTAGATATGGAAATATCTCACTTGATAACGAACACAACATTAACATCTCCTTTCTTATAGGTGTAGTTATTCTTATAATGGCCTTTATTTCTGCATGAAAAACATACTTCAACCTTTTCCTTTCACTCCCTATGTATATTCCTCTGCTTGTAAGGATTGTTCTTGGGAGCTTTATACTTTTTATGAGTCTTGGTCCCCTTTTACTTATTCTTCCTTTTCATATTTACCATATGGAAGACATGAATTTCATGCCCCATTTATAGAGGCCGATACATTAGATACATTTACATTACATCCAAATTGAGTTATATTCATTAAAACATATGATATATAAATAGTAGGACCTTATAAGTATAGTGTCTTCAGAAACTTGGAAACATAAACAACTCGTTTATAAAACATTTATATTTTATCCCTCTTATTTATTCATAACTAGAATCCTTTTTTAAATATCATACTTAGTTCTTTTATTCATGAAATGGTGAAAATAAACATATTAAAGGGTGAGATTATATACTCGGTATGGGTAAACAATGAATAATATCAATTATATCAAAATCATAATTCATAAGAACATAAAATTTGGAGTTATTATCCTGCATATGAAAGGTAGTGATATCATGTCATGGGATAAAAGTTCATTAGAATTAGTGGAAAAATCCAAAAATTAAAAACATAATACATAAAGTTTTGTGGATTATATATAATCATGGAAAATATTTTCCATATTATCCAAGGATCATAGCCAAGACCATCATAGAAAATAATGTCTTTTACTGAACTGGGTTTACTTGTTCTTCCGGCCCTGTATTGCTAAACTGCATTTACTTGTCATTACAATAATTTATTTCTCCTTAGATATAAATCATTACCAAATTAATAGGAGGTATATATTGGTCACATCTATCTCATAATTAAATCATTCTTTCATGTGTGAGAAAACATAAATCATTCATCAAAGCATAACAGATGAAATAAAATGGGTATTTTAAGCATTATTCCACCATAAAATAATCCATATAGAATATCACTTCATCATTAAAACATTTATATAATAGTAATAATAGTGATATATACCTAACTACATTTAAATATCATCATCATAGATGAAAAATAATTTTGATAAAATCCTTGAACTTAATTCTTGAGGACAATATCCTTTATTCTTCAAAAACATTTTGTTTTCCCAAAATGCCACACAATTTGTTTAAAAAAATAATTTAATTGAATATAAAATTTAAATATTCTAAAGGAAGATTCATGTGATTAAGGCATTATGAAATCATAGATATCTGTTCATTCCGTATATATTTTAAAAAACATTCTCGTCGTAGTTTTTTCAGAAATGTAAAAAACGACCTCGGACCGAATAACGACAAATGATTCCTTTCATACCATTTTATAAAATTTCACCAAAGGGTAAAATTAAGCATAAAATTTTTAGAATAATATAAATAATATTACTTATTTATGAAACATGGAAATGGGTGGTAAATACACCTTAGTAAATACATATGTATAACAATCTAGGATAATAATGAGATTGAAAAATTATTTGTTGCCATAGGTATGATATCCTTAGTATGTATCCAATGATCTTGTATAGTGATTTAAATAATTTTATTGACTTATTATAGAATCTTAATAATTTTTATGATATCATATAAGATTATATTGTCATCTGTTTGTTAGTGAAATTTCATTGTCACTCATTATTCGGACAATAACTGCTTTATGTTCTTATGCAAGTTCTTTCAAGTAAGTTCATGTTCCACTTTTTAGGTTATAGTTAAATAATTTAAAAATGATATTATTATAAAATACATCATATTTATTCATTACATTCATGTATATAATTATGGTATAATTAATATCATGTAGAATGAATCACATTTAATCTTGGATATAGTAGGTCGTACGTACACCCAAGCGACGATATCATTCACTTATAGGTTAAATGATATGGAATTTGATGGTATATTAATTATAAAGAATAATTATCATGTTATATTAAATATTTAAATCCATTATACTCATATTTATACCCATCAAAATAATGTATTTATGAATAACAAAATACACCACGACGTAGAGACAATAAGCCATACTTATGCATGCATGGTGGTATTATTATTCATAGGATGGATAAAATGAGGTATAATTTTTTCCCATAATTATAATAACATATAATAATTTAAAAAATATTATATTTATTAATTTAATATGGAATAAAATTAATAAGAAGAAGTATAAGAATAAATGAATTTTGAAAGAGGTGATAAAATAATTTCCTTTTTTCGAGTATCTCCATTTGATTTAATGAAAAGTCTCCTTAGGATGGTTTTACTCCCAATGTGTGGCCTATAAGTGTAATTTAGGTATATTGGGAGTTTATTTGAGAATAATATTTTTATATATGGGGCTTGAAAAGTGTGAGTAAGTGGGTAGTGGTGGTGGCCTTTTATAAGTGGGAAGAGGGGCACTTTAGGAAAGTTTGGAAATATTATTTTAATATGAAATGATTTTCAAATTATAATAGTTTCAAAGTGAGAAAATTCTAGTATAAGATTATTATCGGTAAAATCCTATAAACCAATAGGTTTTAGACATGTTTAGGGAACAAAATTAACCATATATTTTAGCTTTAACCCTTAGTCAAAAACATTAACTCTTACCATGTCTTCTTGTATTTTCATTCTATATGGTTACAATAGTTACTATAATATTAAAAGAGATAATAAAGTTGATAATTAATGACATAGATGAAATAATACAATCCATTTGGATTAATATTATATTTTTAAGACAATTTTTTCATTTTATAAAATTGTATTTGTTTTAAAAACTCATTTATGTCATTTTTGACACAATTTAGTAACTAATTTTTCTTAAAGTCATAAAACATTATTCATTTAAGAAAACTAAATTAAATAAAATATAACATGTCATAATCATAAAGAAAATTCGTGTATGTAATAAAAATATTTAAATTAAATTTATTTTAAAACTTATAATATCATTTATTTTAATCTTTCATTAAAAATGAAATCATTGCAACATCGTTGTGTCATAAATAAATTTTTTGATTTAATGTATATAAATTATAAATAAAAAAATATGATGTATGAAATATTTTTAGCTTTCTAATTGAAATTTATAGTCATAGAAATTATTTATATAACCCTATATTGAAAATGTTTTAGTAAAAGGTACATGTTTATGTTATATTTCTCTTCACATTAAATTAAAAATTTTAAAAGGTCATTATCACACCCAAGTGGCTTCAAGTGGTCTCAAAATATACAATAGGATACTCGTGATCATATATATATCATTAAATAATATTAGGATACGTTTTACTATAGTTTTATATTATTATAAAATTATTCTTTTACCCTTATTTACCAGATTTACCCTTTAACCATAGTAAATAAAAATAATTACTGAAATTACTATTCATAATGTCCAAAAATTAAAGGTACTTATTTAAAAAATTTGAAAATTATATTCCCAAATATAGAAACCTTTTTTTAAATTAAAAACAAATAATTGGCATAGATTAATTTAAAATCAATCTCGTTGTCGGAATGAGAGAACATGTTTTTAAAAGTTAAAACATTGCAAAAGATTGAAATATTTTTTTCATATGAATTCAATGTAAAATTAATGATAATGTCATAAATTATATTTAATGATAAAAATATATTCTATTTATACTTTAATCCCATTTAATACTATAATTCAACGATTTATATTATTTCGATTAAAAAAAATTCAGTTAAATTTTAGTGTGTTATTACTATTCATAAAAACATGGATGTTATCAAAAAATATAAGAAATTAATCCAATGTAAATTATTATATCCCTATTTAAAATAAATTTTTTATGTTTGCCTATAAAAATTATTAATGTGTCAAAATCATAATTTAAAAGTGGTTCTCAATTCAAAGGCGTAATATTACCCTTAAAAAAATATAGGTTTTTCTACAACAAATAAGGTTTATTCACACCCTATGATTAAAATATCCATTGGATGAATATAACATATATATATCATTAATTTAATTACCAATAGTTATTCACTCAAAAATAATAATATCTCATTTATATTCTTCACAAATAATTGATAGACAATAAATTCACAATGCATTTTCATAAGTTACACTACCACAAAACGGGGCAAGGCAAGCGCCTGTCTTTATCAGTGCAAAGAGAAAAGCACTGATAAAGGGGTAGGACTTTATCAGTGCCTAAAAAAGCTCTGATAAATGTACCCTTTATCAGTGCTAAAACAAGTACTGATAAAAGTGTACCCTTTATAAGTTATTTTCTTAGCGCTGATAAAGGGTAGATTTATCAATGCTTTTTTTAGCGCTGATAATGTTTATTGCAAAAATTAAATAAAAAACACTTGTTATAACTATATATATATATAATTAAATAATTATAATATTAATAAAAAATATATTTATTAGATTTATTAGATTTATTAGATTTATTACTTCATTATATTTATTAGATTTATTAATTCAATGTATTTAATATATATATATTTATTATATTTATTTATATTTAATGTATTTGTTTTATTTATAAATATATAATACTTTTAAATATATATGTATATTTAAAATTATTGAATATATATGTGTTTTTCAATGAATTGGGGTCAATTAATATATCATGCGTATATGTTATGTGATCATATATGTGAAATGTTCATTTATAGATTATAATTACATATCACGTTGATGTGTTATTGATTTATAATTCATTATGTTACCCATATAATATATATATGTTCTAAAAAATGTACACTTATAATTAAAATTACATTATATTTAAAAAATAAATAAATATTATATTATATTTTCAATGATATATATATATATATAAATATACCTTTCAAATAATTTTATAAGTATAAATAAATATTTATTTATTTAGAGTTATACTTCTTAATAAATAAATATATATATATATATTATCATTTTAAATAAATATACAATAATATAAACAATTCATTAAATTTATAAATTTATCATCGCTTTTATTAGCGATGATAAAGTATGGATTAATCCGCGCTACAAAAGAAGTGATAAAGTGTGTCTTTATCAGAAATAAAGTGAAAAGTGCTGATAAGTACACCCTTTATCAGTGATAAAAATGCATTAACAAAATCTTACCTTTATCAGCTCTAAAAAAGGGCTGATAAAGTCATACATTTATTAGCGCTAAAAAAGCGCTAAAAAAGGGAGTCTTTATCAGCACTTTTCATTTTAGCGTTGATAAAGACCCCCTTTATGAGCGCTTTTTACTAGTGCTGATAAAGGTCCCTGCAATATTTATAAGTGGCAATGGGTCCTCCTCCTCCCCGCACCCTGTCAAGCATTCGCGGAAGCCCTACCATGTGCCTCCGCTGCTGCCTCCTCACTGCCACATCCTCCTTCTCCTCTTCCTCTCCCATGGTCGCTGCCTCATTCTCCTCCTTCGGCACATACTTCTCCTCCTCCTCCTATTGTCGCGGGTCCTCCTCCCCGCACCCTGTCAATTGCAGAAGCCCTACCCTACGCCTCCGCCACTGCCTCCTCTCCACCGTCGCCTCCTTCTCCTCCTCCCCTACTACGGTTGCTGCCTCATTCTCCTCCTCTGGCACCTACTTCTCCTCCTCCTCATCTTGCTGCGGCTCCTCCCCCTACTCTTCCACCATAATGGCTCCTCCTCCTCCTCCTCCTCTTTCTCAGATCCTCCTCTTCTACCACGGCCTCCTCATCCTCCTCCTCCTCCTCTGCCTCCACCTCATCCTCCTCCTCCTCCTCTAATGCCTCCTCTGCCTCTGCTGCCTCCGAGGTTCCACTACTGCCTCTGCACTGCCTCTGTTGTCGACACCTCCTCCTCCTCCGCCACCAGGTCCTCCTCCTTAAGGTGAGTAAAAGTGAATTCTCATTAATTAATTAGGTTTGCATTTCTTTTCGAAATTGAGATTAATTATGATTTGGTGTGATTCTAGTGTGTGATGCTTGTATGTGTGACACATGTATATGGGGTTTGTTACTTGTTTGATCTCGATTAGATCTCCCCACTATATCCTTCTGATAGAAACCTGAATAGAGAGTATATTTTTTTGTGAAAGGTTGTTACACTAGATTATTATTTCACTCCATCTAATGGCCCTTAGTGTGGATCTTTTTCTGATTTTGGATACTACCCCACAGTTAGGCCTGGTAGGGTATGAACCGTCTGTGTTGGTGAATTCATGTCATCGGGTGAGGAATGCCAACGGGATGATTCATATATTTAGTATGTTCTATATTGTACACTATATTTTACACTATTCTCCTTGGGTTCGAAAAAAACGAACCTTAATAGGGTTTCTACCAATTCCTTCCCACTACCCACTCTCTCTGGGTTGGGTCATTTACCAATTTAAATATCACATCCTTTCTTAAAACATAACAATGCCAACAATATCTCACATTGGGTGTGATTCACATATCCTCTAACTCCCCAACATAGTAGCCACTCCCCTCTCACTTACGGTGGGTCTCACCATCACATCACATAAAAAACAATTTGAGGAGGGAATATCTATAGACAACCTCTAACAAAACTACTCCAAACCAATACTATGTGATCCCCATTTCTATATCTCACATCATATTATCATACAAAAAAATGATATAAGGAGGGAGTCACAACATCCAACCTCTATCACAAGTCTTTTTTCACCATCAATAGGTGGATCCCATGGAAGTCACACACCAATCCCCTTTGACCAATGCCTTCTCACTCAAAGTAGGGTCCTACCAACACCTTATCACTTAAATAAAGGCCATCCATCTAGTCTCATACCACAAAACATATAAATAGTAATCTAAGGAGGGTATCCATGTATCCAACCTCTCGTACTAGCTAAACCATATCATCATTAGGTAGGCCCCATGGACGATCATACTTCCACTACGTGAAAGTAATATGAAGTCCCAATCTCTTAGTAGGTCTGAACATAAATGATAAAAGTCCCCATCCATTTATCCTTGAATAAAAATCTCCTTAAAAACATCTTTTTTGTACATGAAAATTATTCTCAACCCATCAACATTCTAATTCCACCTATAAGGGAATCTATTGGGTTCTACAAACTGAACCCATCTCTACTCATTGATACCAATACACACTCATATCTACATGGTAATGTCACAACCAACATGCTATACTTGATCTAAGCCTCGATAGTCTAGTCTATATCATCTTCTAATTCCCACATTAAAACTCATTTAAAATAAATAATGACCATCCTAAGAAACTCACAGTAAGAGCCTTGGAAACCCTATTCTAAGTCATCCAGACAATTACCATGACCCTCACTTGGGTACCATATCATATCTCCCCTTAGAGATATATTAATCCAATTATCATGAGGAAATACTCTATGTCACACTTCACCAATCCCAATATCAAATATCCTACTCATCTAACACACCATGACTCTTATATATCCTTAATCGGGTGTTCCCCATCATACATGAGATATAAAACTATATTATCCATATTTTTTAGGCCTAAGACTCTAATACCTACTCAAATAGCCTTATAAAACCTAACTAGGCTATAAAAATATCATTCCCAACCCGATCTTCTCATAAACACAACTATAAACCTCACCTCCATGGAGACATAATCTCTGCATGATCAAAAAATCATGAACATTCAATAGAACCCTCACTCTATCTCTTGGTGGATAAAAACATCCTATTTATTTACCTAGGTTGCTCTTGATTTCTATCCCTTTCACTAAAACACATATACTCATGCCTGAATTCACAATCATGCATAAATTTGAACATGGTTTTTTATTATACGTCCACCTACCTCAAAAAATGGAGTAACCCCCTCCACAAGATCAACTCATCCTCAACCAAGACTATACATTCCTTATCTAATATCGTACCAATGATTGAGACCCAATCTCAAGGCACAATTCCCAAATAATTAATTATATAAAATTATAATAATTTATTAACCTTAATATAATTAGGAATAATCTTTTAAAAACTCACTGGAAAAAACAACACCACCTAAACCACACAAAATATGGTGCGTTCATCATAAGAGGATAACCTCTACCCAATACAATCAAAATCTACAACATTTGAATTTCTTTAAAGATGATATAGTGAAATCATCACATAAATCCAAGGTAAAATCATCCCAAATCATAGGTAAATAAAGGATAATAGTAATGGATGAAGTATTAGGGAAGAAGTCAGTAACATACCATAAAAAACTCCCATGAACCACCCCTCATCTAGGGGGATCGAAGAGAGGAAGAGAATGGATGAATCCCAAGAACCACCCAAGATTTGATATTAATGAGAATGCCCCCCACACTTTTTTGAATTATCTATTTTTTATCTAAATTATTCTCATATTCCTTCTCCCCTAACCTATATACCCATCCTTTGGATTTCAAAAAGGATGAATATAAATAACGAATGGATGAATTCCAATCGGTTTACAAAATATTATGAAGAAGGTGTGAAAGTGTTTATCAAGTTTGAAAAAGATCATGTATATGACCCTTCTCAAATCCTTTGTTCATGTTTATGTTGTAGTTATTCAAAACCAATTAGTCCAGAGGAGTTGTAAGAACAGTTGATCTATCATGGAATAGATCAGAGTTATATATGTTGGAATAAACACGGGGAAATAATGAATGTAGGTAGTGGCTGGGATAACACTGTGTTTTATGGATCAACTGATATGATTACAAGTATGAAAAATGAAGACGACCGTATGGAGTATGTGATTACAGATGTGAATGATGATGAAGATATTATTGAGGAAATTAGAAGGACCATCGAAGATGAACTTCGTGATTTCCCAAAACTGTTTGAGAAGTTAAAAAGTAGTGCATAGACGACATTGTATGCTTGTTGCACTAAATATACAACACTGTCAGTCGTACTGAAGCTATATAATTATAAAGTAGAAAACTGGTGGAGTGATGCTAGTTTTACGGAACTACTTGCTCTCTTGAATGACATGATCCCAGAAGATAATGAGCTCCTCATCCAAACATACGATGCCAAACAAATGATATGCTCGATGGGTATGATCTCTGAAAGAATACAGGCCTACCCGAATGACTGTATACTATTTCGCAAGGACCAAAAATCACTCAATGAATGCCCAATGTGTGGTGCTTCTCAATACAAGAAAGATTAATCCTTTCCTAATAAAATTGTATGGTACTTTCCAATCATTCCAAGGTTTATGTGCTTATATGGAAGTGAGGAGACTGCAGGACAATTGACGTGGCATGAAGATACAAGAATTAAAGATGGGATACTACGTCACCCAACAGAATCTCCTAATTTTATGATAATTGATCATGAGTATCCAGAATTTGGAAATGAGTCAAGAGACCTTCGTCTTGCATTATGTACATATGGAGTGAATCCTATTGGTTTTCAAAGCAACAATCACCGTACATGGCCGGTTATGTTGGTAAATTATATCTTACCCTCGTGGTTATTCCTGAAATGAAAATACATCATGTTATCTATGCTTATATCAGGGCCAAAACAACCGGGTAAGGATATTGATATTTATTTAGGTCCATTTATCTAATATTTTAATTTTTTGTGGGATTCTGGTGTTACATTGTATGATGCATACAAAAAGGAAGATTTCACTTTGAGAGCCATGTTGTATGGGATGATAAATGACATCCTAGGTTATAGAAATTTTTCCGGATTTAGCATTAAAGAAACTTAATGGTGTCATGTTTGCAAACAAGGTACACAATCAATTAGGTTGAAACATTTATCGAAAACCGTTTTTCTAGGACATCACAGATTTCTATCCCAATGACATAAGTACCGATCTTGGATGACATCATTCGATGGAAGTTCAGAAGAACGTACAACACCTTCTCCACTAACAGGGGATCAATTGTTTGAGAAAGTTAAAAATTTGGACAATACTTTTTGTAAACCGGCTTCGAAAAAACTTACGATAATCGATTAGAAAAAGAGATCAGTTTTTTTTTCAATAACATACTAGAATTGTCTGTACGTTAGAAATTTTCTTGATGTTATGCATGTAGAAAAAAATGTATTTGATAGTGTCATTTCCATGTTTCTAAATACACCTAGAAAAACAAAATATGGAATTAAGGCTAGGTTGGACATGGTTGAGATTAGAATATGAGAATATTCGGCACTAGTGAAGGGTGAAAAATGAACATTTCTTCCTTTTACTACTTACACACATTCTAGGTAGGAGAGATATCAGTTTTGAAACTTCTTGAATGACGTAAAGGTTCCAAAGGGGTATTCTTCAAATATTATAAACCTCGTTTCAAGGAGACATTTTGAAGTTAAAAGGTCTGAAATCCCATGACTTCCATGTTTTGATGCAAGATCTCATTTTTATTGCTTTACGTTGAATTTTTTCCAATAATTTCTTCCATACATTAATGAAATAGTGTTTCTTCTTCAAATATATATGCAGAAAAGTTATAGACCCGGTGAAATTGCCAACTATGGAAAGAGAAATTTCCGTCATATTATGTGAATTAGAAATGCGCTTCGTGCCTTTATTTTTTGATATGATGGTTCCTTTGATGGTCCACTTGGTGAGAGAGATTCAACTATGTGTTCATGTACATTCTAGATGGATGTACCAAATTAAACGATATATGAAGATTTTGTAAGGGTATGTCAAAAATAGAAGTCGGCTAGAGGGTTGTATTGTGGAGCGATATATTATTGAGGAAACTATTGAATTCTGTACTGAATACCTATCTGGTGTGGAAAGCATTGGCCTACCAAAATCTCGTCACACTGGGTGGCTTGAGGGTAAAGGAATTTCTGGAAGGCAGGTTGTCACAATCAATATTATAGGTTAGGAGTAGGACCACTGTTATGTTTTGCATAACAGTTTTGACGTTGACCCATATGTTGAAACCCACAAAGAAATTCATAGGCATTTGAATCCATATAGGGATGAAAAATCGATATCAGATACCCATAATCGACAGTTTCTAGGATGGTTTCAGGAAAATATTTTTAAGAAGTCGGATGAAAATCCAAAGTCAATTTCAGAACGACTTCGATGGCTTGCCAGAGGGCCATGTGTGAATGTATTATCTTACAATCCTTATGTAGTTGATAGTTATAACTTTTATACTACTGAACATGAAAAAGATAGTACCATGCAGAATAGCGGGGTTACACTTGTGGCTGAAGTGATTCATGTTTCCGGTGCTAAGGACAAAAATCCAATTTATGTGAATATTTCATACTTTGGTATCATCAAATAAATATGGGAGTTGGATTATACAGAATTCTATGTTCCAATTTTTCAATGAAAGTGGGTTGATAACGGGAGTGCTGTTAAAATAGATGAATTGGGATTCATGAAAGTTTATTTCAGTAAGGAAGTGGAAAAGGAAGAACTGTTTATAATGGCTTCACAGGTAGTGCAAATATTTTATATTCCAGATCCTGCAAACCGAAACTGGTCAATTGTTCTATTATCAACCAAAACAACTGATGGGTTAGATGAAAATTCAATGGAGGATGACCCTTTCATTGAGACTTCACAATCATTTTGCAACTATCCTAATGTAGATGATGTTTTGTATGTCATAAGAGACCACAATGAAAGGATATGGTTAGTTGATAGAGGGGTCAAATCCCTTCAGCCTTTAAAAAATGACAGTTCAATAATCAGGTTATTTTTTTATTGTAATATAGACTGTGTTGCATTATGTTATTGTCTGTTAGCTACTGCTTTTATCTGATATAAACGAAATGTTAAACCACTTATGCAGATAATGACTTCTGCACCTTCTGATGCACCCAATCCCAAGAAACAACAGTTTTCTCAACCTGTTGCAGCTGGTCCTACTGCTGAGGTATAACAGGTCTTTCAACCTGTTGCAGCTAGTCCCACTATTGAGGTAAAACAGGTTTCTCAACCTGTTGCTGTTGGTCCCAGTGCCAATGCTATAACTTTGGATGAACATAATGAGGATGCATAAACTGAGGAAATGGTAGGCAATGAAACCCTAGTGGCACAAAAAAACAGTTGCATCGTAGTTTGACAGTTTTATTTATAATCATTAACGCAAAAGAAAAATGAATCTAATATGAGTTGGGATGGAATAAGCGAGGCCAACATGTAAACCCCAAAAAATCCATGTTTAGTAGCTATATTGGAATCTTTACTCGGCAACGTGTGCCAATTTATAGAGAGTCGTGGGACCATGTTGTCAGCGGGCTGAAAACATTAATGTGGGAAGAGATTACGGTAACATTACGATATCAATTATTTAATTTATTAAAAATAAAATAAAATAAAATACTAAAATATGGACTGAATCTTCATTATCTCTTGTAGAGTTCATTTATAGTAGATGTCTCACACAAAAAATATCTATTTATAATGGAAGGAAGGGTTCATAGAGGCCTTCATACCATTTTAAAGAAATGTCATCTGAAAGATGCTGAAGGGAAAATCAAGCCGCACCCACCTCCTCTTTATGCACACTTGATATCCCAAGGAGTGTGGGATGCATTTTTCAACCATCGTGCAGAGGAGACTTTTTAGGTATATTGGGTTTGGTAAAATGTTGTTTAACATTTCTTGTATTCATCACTTTGATTGATAGTTTTTTATTTATGAAACAGCAACTGAGTGCTGAAAATAAATAATGGGCAGCAAAACCAGCGTACCCCTACTGTAAAGAAAGGATGGGGTATGCTTCAATTGAAAAACAATTGGTACGTATTTTAGAAGTACTGTAATACTTTTATTGGACAAAAAAACATTGTAACCATGTTTCTCTATTTATATGTAGATTGATGAATCAAAATCCAAATCCATTTCCATCCCATTCCATGTGCTATGGAAGGAGGCTCGTGTTAATCAAAATGGGAAACTAGTAGATGAAAACACACAAAAAGTGTGGGAAACATGTGTAAGTATGACACAATATAAATTTATTTTTCTTTAAATCACTATTACATAACGATGATTACTTATTTTCCCCATATTTTCTATTTAACATAGTCACATGAATCAACAACACCCACACCGGATGTGGACATACGTTCAGTGGCCTTGAAACAGCCAAAACAGTATGGTCATGTCAGAGGTGTGGGTTTTGGGGTGACACCTTAGACATATTTTCAGAAAAAAACAAGAGGAGGAACAAACTAAAGAAATGTAAATGATGAGAGATATACTAGCTACCCTTTAATAAAAATTCCAAATTCAACAATAGTTGCTAGAAACATTGATGGGGGGAGGTGAAGAGAAGAAACAACTCAAGAAAAACTCACATGAGAAGATCCCACCCCACCCCCACCAGCTTTGAGGCGAGCCATTCCTCTCAAAGACCTGACTTAACTGAGGCAATGAATGTTATAAATTTTTTTTTCTGTGAGATTTCAATCACATAGACACTGATACCTTTCTTGTAATGATATTCTACATGGTGAAAATGACTGTTATTTATATCTGTCAACTCCCACCCATCACCTTGTAGCGAGGGCTATGGTGTTCAATATGAATAATGACATGTTACACTACAGAAAACTTCCAATCGGTCATGTAAAAGTGTCAATTAACGTAGATCATGAGTCGTGCTCCAATCTACACGTGCCAAATGACGATGAAGACATTCATATGATGTAAAAAGCTGTTGGAATATTCATTGCATGGCCATCGAATCTTGTAAAAAACATTTCGACCAGAAGGTATCATTTCCAATTAATTTTTCAAGAAGAACCTTTAACATTTAATTAGAAAAGGTCTGAACCGATGAATGTTATTATAGAAGGAGAAAATGAAGGAGCTAAAATGAAATAACGGCTCAAAAGGATGAACCAACTGATTGAAATGATCTACTGAGAGCACATTCAACCCACCAGTTCTATATCCACATTTAACATCATTGTAAGATCATGTGGATACGAAAATGAAAGGCGTCAATAATCACACAATGTTTTATGAAAAATATATATATGGAGAGGAAACATTAGATTTAATTAGTGCTGACACTGTAGATGAAATCATCGGATTAGACTGGCTAGGAACCTCAGTTATAAATGTATACATGAGGTATGTTTTTATGATTTGATTTTACTGAAGCTGATATACTATGATAATTATGGATAAATACATTTCATATTTTTCGTAGGCATATATATGAAATACAATTGAAGGGATTTTCCCATGAATACAAATTTGACTCGATAGTCCTGACACCATGTCTACATGACAAAAAGAAGTAGATTCCAATTTTTAGGCTGAATTAATGTCAAACCTACTCAGAACATTTCAATGCATAATTATGACTGACGAGGTATTTTTAATACCAACGTTGTAGTGGTAAAACTCTAAATTTTAATCAAATCAATTATATTTTCATTTCTATCATTACTTATTCCTTTTTGAGTTTTTAGGCAGCATTGGATGCTCATTGCAGTCAATTTGAATACTCCAAAGATTTATTTTCTGGATTCACTGCGTGGATATCCAACAAAATGAACACACATGATGGTGATTTTCAATTTTTAATACACTGGATCCAACATTTTAGAACTAAATATCTTGTTATATAATTTATATTATATTTTAATGATAATTTTGTTATGATAGGGAGGTGTATGAATATTTTCTAAATACTGGAATGAATCTAGGGCCTATGGATGACAAGGATCACGAGATCTACAAATGGACAAGTGTTTCCCTAGGAATTTGGGGATGACCTCCTTGATTGAAGGTTCAAACATTCCAATAGGTTTATAACGGGTTTGTTTGTAGAACTCAAAACATCCAATGATTCCACATCCATTTGCACCTACTTTCCAAAGGTAGGCGCTCATTAGTTGGTGTACTGATGAGGCTTATGAATTTTCAATGGTCGAGAGGATGGGAGGTCGGAATCATCACACCTTTTTTAGGGGAACTATTTTCTACTCCGAGACTCTCTTTATAGATTTAATTTATGTTCGTGAATCCTTATTACATTACCAAGTATAAAATGAGCTTTCCTTCATATCCGACGATCAATCGTTAAATATGTATGAAACTTAGAGAATATTTTATATATATTTGAGGTTCTTCATCGATAGAGAATCATCTGTATTTATAAGAGATTCATAGTCAATGGTATCCTTAGACACATTTATATAGAAGTCTCTCAGTCATTATGATGACCATGCTGGTTTTAAATCCACTCAGCAGGGCACTTGTAGTTTATTGTCATTCAGAGGGACATGGATTATTTCAGAGTTGGGATCGAACCCGCATATGGGCTACCTACGTATCCTTTGTTTAGAAAAGGAATTAGAACCCACATAGTTCGAGTAAGGGTGTATGATGTTTATTATTGATGGCTCAAAGAAGAATGTCATAATTACTTTTACACTCTAAGCTCATGTGAGTCATGCCCGATGTGAGAAACAAGAGATGTTGGTAAAAATCAGACAATTGTGCCATGAAATATGCAATCATAATAAATAATGTGGGGCTTATGTATGTATGACTTCCTAGATAATTGAATATTAGGACTTACTTCAGGGAGGAAATCCAGGAACATGGTCCATAAAGGTATATGTGCATCATGGAGATTTGAATACTCTAACTTGGGGCTTACTCCTAAAAAGGAGGCCCAAATTAGGAGAGAACTTATGATTGGGTTTTATTCTTGATATGTAATCCCAGATCAAAGGTAAATTAAAACTGGTTAAGAGAAATTAAGACTAGGTCTTACTCTTGAGAAGGAGTCCCATGTTAAGGGACTTGAAAAATTAAGGGACTTAAGGCTTACTCCTAAAGAGGATGCCCATATTTGAGACTGGGGATTACTCCTGAAAAGGGGGCCCTGCTTAAGAGAATTATGGTTGGGGCTTACTCTTGAAAAGGAGGCCCAAATTAATGAAGACTTGGGACTTACTCCTAAAAAGGATGCCCAGGTTAAGAATTGTGACTGTGGCTTATTCCTGAAAAGGAGGCCTAGGTTAAGTGAATTATGGCTGGGGATTACTCCGGAAAAGGAGGCCCAGGTTAATGAGGATTTGGGACTTACTCTTAAAAAGGAGGCCCAAATTAATGAGGAATTGGGACTTACTCTTAAAAAAGAGGCCCAGGTTATGAATTATGACTGGGGCTTATTCTTGAAAAGGAGTCCCAAATTAATGAGGACTTGGGAGTTACTCCTAAAAAGGATGCCTAGGTTAAGAATTATGACTGGTGATTATTCCTAAAATGGGGGCCCATGTTAAGAATTATGAGTGGGGCTTATTCTTGAAAACGAGGCCCATGTTAATTAGTTCTCTCATCTTAAAGGATGAGGTTGAATGAATGAAATCTCAATCATTAGTGACATAAATATGTGTAAATCACTAGGTTTTGAGAGATATTCCATAGAATTCATTTCAGATAAGGAAGCCAAATCAAGAAATCATGCCATAAATGTCTTTGAAAAGTGTCTTAATGACTGAATTTTGAATAATAGAGGTGGAATGGCATAAGAGGGGTGAAATGGGCAAGAAGGGCACCCAAAAAGACAGGGGCGTGCATGTCCTGGCAGGCGCGTAGGTACTGTGAGGGCGTGCAAGTCCTGGTCATGCAGGTATACATGCGCGACACATGGGTACTTGCGTGTTTGTAAACCAGCATGGTAATACATGGGTGATCCTTGACCAATGCCTTTAGAATAATCCTAAGGTACTTCCAGAAGAGAGGAACGCATGTTTTGGTGAGGCAGTAGGGCGGCGCGCAAGTATGTTCATTTCCCTTATGGGTAAAACACCTTAGGCACGAAAGTGTTAGTGAATTCTAACACTTAGACCTTACTCCTCTTGTTTAGACCTTCTATTCTAGGTAATGAATTGCCTTAGAAGTGTTTGGAAGACCTGAAGAAGAGACTTGGGCATTCAGAGCTCTAAATCTGAATTCTGGAAAAAAATCCTCCTTAAATGGGGGGCCCACATAGTCTATTTATAGGCTGGAGAAACCCCAGGTGGTTATCACTTAAGGCGAAAAAGTGTACTTGTGAGACCATGGCAGTGCACAAGTGTACTTTCACGACCATTGCGGAACTTACGCGACCCCTGTGCAATATTCTTCTTATTCCTTCCTTTGTCAATATTTTATATTTCTCCAAAGGTTGAATCACTTTGAGCTAAGATAATCCCATTTTCCAATATTGAGATTTAGTGATGAAAGGAGTGTCAACAAAAGCCCCCCCTCCGAGTTGGATCCAAAAGAAATGAGGATTTGACTCTGAGGAAGTCGAGAATCAAAAGGAAATTGGGGCGCGCAGGGGATGGCGCGCAAATGAGCTTTGGGCGCGTAGGGTCTCGCGTGCAGGGTTACGGCCTTGTCTATAAATAGAGTGACTCACTTCCATTCAAAGCATATGGATTTGATACATTCAAGCTCTCACAGCGCAAGTTGCATTTTTCGCGCAAGTTGCTCTGTTTCCCACTGTTTCCTTGATGTCGCGCTGCTGTCAAGGTATCTGGACCTGCGCGGTGATACTTGTGTGCCAAATAATTGTGCGGCACATCCATACCTGCGCGCCAAGTTTAGACTTGCACGCCTTAATGCCTTAGACATTTTTTTCAAATTCTTTCACAAATTTTATGAAAAATAAACTTACTTAATAGTTAATTTATTCAACTTTTGTGCAGATTCAATGGATCCCAAGAGAATTAGAATGATTGATGAACTTGCAAGCAAGAGGATTAATGACATGATGAACATTGTTGGACATGATCACTATGATATCTGCGACAGCACTCTCCCAGATTTGGCTAAGTACTTGAAGAAATATCATCTTAATTTCTCACAGAGCATCTATCTTCCTCTGTGTGGTCATGGTCATCTACAAGGAGTCAATATTCCAGAAGCAAAGAATTATATGCCTGATATGCCGCTTCACTGCTACTCCTCTATTCTGGTTATACTGTGCATTAAGAGCAACAACATTGGCATGAACTTTCAAACTATTCCTGCATTCCATTTCCTTACAGATATGAAAATAGAAAAACATTGGGCTGAAATGTTTTTTGCTGCCGGTTGGTGGAGAGAATACAAACATGGCATTAGATCAATATATGAAAATAGTACTCTCTCCAAAAGGTTATTTACTTCCAATGATCCATTATCAAATCCATGTATCCATCTTCCAAGTATATTGGATAGAAATAGAGTCATTGTTTGATCAGCAAAAAATTTTCTCAAACCGAACTCAAGAACATCCTTTTCCAATTGTTCCAAGAAGAGCTAGTATCACTGCATCTCTTATTGTATCCAGTTGAATGAATGAATTCCAAGTTGTTGCTGATGAAGCTCGGGATGTCATAAATCAAATTAAGAGTTATGTTGAAATCCTTTTGTAATTCTTCAAAAAAGAGAGGAGACTCCAGCCTGTGGATGTCCTTCTATCTCTTGTGTATCAATGAAAAACACTTTCATCATCAATCATTCGTACCTGCATTCTTTTTCTACATGATTTAAATTTTACCATAGCCAATGGGCCTAATAAGAATAGTTTGACTCTTACTAGGATTAATATAAATAAACCTACAAACATTGAAACTCTTAATTTCTCAATATTACCTAAATCATACAAAATGTATGATTAGTGAGATGGAACTTGATTTTTATTCAGAGTTCCCTTGTCTTTTGTGGGTAGTTTAAATTCATGCACATCATACATAAGGAGGCTAATGTTTAAGGTCAAAATATCTTTGATCGAATGAATTAGAATTGACTCAATTCTTTGACAATTTATCTGGAAACATATTACCATACTCAAGTATGAGGGAAAAAATATGTAAAATATGACTTAAGAATATTTGAATCTGAGGAATGATATGAAAAAGAGATAAATTGCATTAGAAGAAGTAGTTCCCAAGAATGAAGTTACCATTTTTTTTAAAAACCGGTTAGGGGGTTGAATTATATAGGTCCACCTAAGGGAATTGGCTGTATAATCAAATAATAGTATCTTTTGGCTGAAAAGTCTGTTATGTGGATTGTTTATGCAAGGCCGCCTAAGGGCACGTGCTGCATAGTCAGGAAAAAGAACTCTCAGAAATTTACCTTTCTACTGTTAAAATCCAGTGAAGGTTTATGGAGATTCATATTTTCCAAAGTATAGAGTTTGTTGTATGGAAAGAGGTACTTGAATAGGGAGAAGATATTTCTGAACAAGTTTATCGAAGAACTGGATTGATATCACTCCTAAGAAGGTCTGACCCAAACGTCGGGAAGGAGAATATAAAACATAGACTTCAATACTTTCAGATCATGAAAAGGGATATGGGACAAATATGTTAAGGATGGATATTTTTTGTGGATCCCTACATACTGTCATTTAAGATCAATAAGGAAAAAAGAGGCTTTCTTCCCAAGAATGAAGTTAAGATTATTTAAAAAACCCGTTAGGGGGTTGAATTATGTAGGGACACCTAATGGAATTTACTGCATAGTCAAATAATAGTATCTTTTGGCTGACAAGTCTGTTATAGAGACTGTTTATACAAGGCTACCTAAGGGCACGTGCTGCATTGTCAGGTAAAAGAACTCTCAGAAATTTGACATTTATTTGACTAAATGTCAAGAAAAGGGTTATGAAGATCTGAAAATATTTAAGGTTTGGATTATGACACATAAAGATGGGTATTGTTCAATTTATACAAAGATACATTGATCAATGCTAACCATAATCATGTTGTCGCTGGGTCCTGAATTAAAATTTTGGACTTCACTACGTATCCCATAAGGATGGTATTCAAGACATACATAGTTCTTAAATTACCGTTTAATGTCATGTGGGAAAAAGGATTAGAGATCTTAGTTTAGGGTCATAGAGCATGGACCATTGTAAGAAATACATAGTGTGTTTTTTCATGGGTAATTTTCGTCTAAAGGAATGGAAGTGGAATTTGGGGTTAGGCCTAAAGGACTTGGGGCTGGATTCGAGGGACACTCGAACATTCCTATGTATCCCATAAGGATGGGAATCAAGCCCACGTAGTTCTAGAAATACCCTCTGTACAAATATGGTTTGTACATGTGAAGGGTGAAAGGGGAATTTAGTACAATGATGGTTTAACCTATGATAAAAGGTTTGGGCATTGTCATGTATGCATGTAGTCTTTGAAATGAAACATGATTGAAAAATCAATGTAAATAATGGTTCCCTCTCAGGTGAGGGTATCAAAGAATATTGCAGTTTATTGTCATACTGGACAAATGTGTTGTATAGTTTAACGTCGTATAACAAGGATGAAAGTGAACCAATGTAATGATATTGATTCTAGGGGCGGTTTCACGAATCAACATCATTTGAGATGGAGGTGAACCAATGTGATGATATTGTTTTTGGGCTTGAACCATGAGAGTTTTCCTACGTACCCAGCCTGGAAGGCAAGGATCAAAGTTCGCGTAGTTCAATTAAATAATGAATTAATGATCAAGTTGTTCTTGGAGACAACGACCTGAAAAATGATGTTGTTGGGACTTACACATGGTTAGTAGCCCAGAAAGAGTGTTATGGTTGAGGTTTTCTCTAAGCTCATGTGATTCATACTTGGTGTGAGAAACAAGAGGTAACAACAACCTTAACGATGCATAGTTTAATGTCATGTAGGACATATAAAGGGAATATGCATTTTTAAGTATTGCAGTTAGGACTATTGGTGCTGCACAGTTTAGTGTCATGTAGCAGCGACAAAGTAGTGTTTAATTTCATGTAGGAAGTATCAAGGACATTATGTATAGTTTAGAATCATGTAGTTAGGACGATGGGGACAACATAGTTTAACGTCATGTTAGACGAAAGGGGGACTGTACAGCTTAATTTCATGCAGTGAGGACAAAAGAGTACACTATTTAACGTCATGTTGGACGAATTCGGGAACTTTTTCATAGTTTAGCGTCATGTTGGACGAATGAACAGATAGTTTAAGGTCATATGTATGGACCGTTTCTATATAATTTAACGTCCTATATCAAGGACGATGAAGGGGGCACAGTTTAACGTCATGTTGGACATATGTGCAAATATTTTAGGGTCATATGCTTGGACCGTTGGTTATGTAGTTTAACGTCTTGCTGGACGGTGGTGCAGTTTAAGTTCATAAAGGACCTTTCAGATAATATATTTTGTTTTTATACAAAATACTTTTCAAAAATATGGCATTGGTTGGAGTAGTGATGACTTCTCCATCCATCGAGATTAATGAATAAGCTCCATTGGAGTAGACCCTATGTATTGAGTAAGGTCCTTCCCATTTTGGCTCAAGCTTGGGAGGTTTCCTTCCTAGTATTATTGGAGTTCTGAGAACAAATACCAATTCTCCATGAGTGAATGAATAAAGACAAATTTTTTTTAAAAAAAATCTCATTCGATTAGATTCTGATAGACTTCCAAGTGGTGCAAAGTGCACAATAATTTCTCATCTAATAGTTCCAATTCATTCAATCGCTTTTGAGATTGTTCATCTGTAGATGATTGATCACAAATGGAAACTATGAGCGAAGGTATTTCAACTTCAATGGGAAACACGGCTTCCGTTCCATATACCAGTGAATATGGTGTTGACCGAGTTGCAATGCGGGTTATAGTCCGATAAGCCCATAAAGCATGGAAGTGTTTATCAGGCCATGACTTATTATCTTTATCCACCATTTTTGCAGTATATTTGAAAGATTCTTGTTGAAGGCTTCTATCTGGCCATTGGCCACTGCATGATATTGATATGAATGGTTGGATTTGATGTTGTATTCTTGATACAACTTCTTCACCTCGGACTAACAGATGTTGGTGCCATTTTCTGTCAATATGGTATGAGGGACACAAAATCTGGTAATGATGTTAGACTTGATGAAGATAAAAACACGTTTAGAACTAACTTCCTTGAGAGGTATTGCCTCTTCCAATTTGGAAAAGAAGTCAGTAGTAGTAATAATGTAATTAAACTGCTTGGCCGTAGCCGAAGGGTAAGGTCCCACCATATCCATTCCCCATGTGGAAAATGGCGATGAATATTTAGCTGTATGAAGAAACTCTGGAGGTTGATGAATGAATTTGGAATGTACTTGGAATGAATGAAACTTCTTTGTGAAATCAACACAATCTTGTATCATTGAATGCCAAATGTATCCAAGCCTTCGAATCTGATCAAACAGTCTATGTCCAGACTGGTGGGCACCACAGACTCCTACATGCACTTCTTTCATGACAGCCATTGTCTCTTCCCAATAAATGCATTTGAAGAGAACTCCATCAAAACCATGTTTGTAGAGAATTTTCTCTAGGTGATTTGGGCTATCATAAAGAGTAAAATTGATCACACATCGCCAAATTTGTTCTTTCTTGGCTCTATCAGGTAGAAGTGTTCCATTTTGAAGGTATTCCCTAATAGGTGACATCCATCCTGTAGTATGACCATAAGGTTCTGGAATGGGACTAAATTCATTAATTTCCACTGTTCTGATTCGAACATAATGTGAAATTGCACGACGATGGGCAATACTGATGGTTGTCTGTCCCGATTAGGATCTGCCAGAGCTTTTTCTATATTAGTCAGTGCATCAGCATGAGCATTTTGTGGTCTTGGGACATAAGAAAATGTTGGTTCTAAATGGAATTCTTCCATTAACTCTCTGACGTAATCATATAATGGGAATAGTTCTTATTTTATGATGGCATAATCCCCATGGACTTGTTTGATTACCAGGTCTGAATCACCTTTCACCTTTAAGTGATTCACTTGTGCTTGAATTGCTAATTCCAATCCTGCGATGAGAGATTGGTATTCTGCTTCATTATTGGTACCAACTTCCCAAAATAAGAAGGAATAAGGTAACACCACCTTTTCTGAAGAAATGAGCACAATTCCTAACCCAGCTTTGTTGAATTTAGGAATTTTCATTTTCCTCCATGTTGGACTTCTGGAAGCCCCATAAAAATACATTTCCCATGCTTTAGGAATTTCATGAATAGAGAAGACTTCCTCATCAGAGAGTTCAATATCTAAAGATGTGTCTTCCACTGAAGAGTGTTCAGCCAGGAAATCAGCTAGAGCATGTCCCTTTATCACCTTTTGAGACACATACTGAATGTTGAATTGCGGGAAAATAACTTCCCACCTTGCCAGACATCCTGTAAGCATTGGACGACTAAGGATGAATTTGAGCAGGTTATTGTGAGATACCAATTGGCCTCGTGATGTTGCAGGTAGCGTCTCAACTTCTGAACTGCAAAGATTAATGCTAGGAAGCACTTATCTATACTAGAATACTGGGTTTTTGCTTCAAGCATAGTTATACTGAGATATTAGAGGCTTTTTTCATTCCCATCATCATTCTTTTGAGCAATAAAGGTACCCAATGATCGCTCTAGAGATGTCACGTAGAGGATAAGTGGTCTTCCTTCAACAGGTGGCATGAGTACTAGTGGACTCAAGAGGTATTTCTTGAGAATATCGAATTCTTCTTGGCATTATACAGTCCACTAGTAAGTTACTCCCTTGTTCATCAATTTGGTGAAGGGTATACTTTTGCCTTCCAAATTGGCGATAAAACGCCGAATATAGGCTAAGTGTCCTTGAAGTCCTCTTAATTCTTTAAAATTTAGAGGAGGTGACATACCAAAGATTGACTTGGTCTTATCAGGATTGTCGTCAATACCATGATGGCGTACAAAAAAGCTGATAAATCTTCCTGAGGTTACCCTAAAATCACATTTTAAGGGGTTCATCTTCAAATTATGTTGTCGAAGCTTGCAGAATATGTCTTTCTAATCAGACAAGTGATTAGAATGTTGTTTGGATTTAATAACCAAATCGTCTACATAGCATTCAACAAACTTCCCTAAGAATGGTATGAAGTTACAATACATGGAACACTGATATGTTGCACTTGCATTCTTTAAGCCAAAGGGCATTACCCGGTAGCAAAACACACCCTCAGGGGCTCTGAAGGCTATGGAAGTCTCGTCTTCTGGGGCCATTCAGATCTGATTATATCCTGAATATCCATCCATGAAGGAAAGTTCTTCATAGCCATCTGTTGCATCAATTAAAAGTTCTGTAATAGGAACTGGGAAATCATCCTTAGGACAATACCGATTAAGATCTCTGAAATCGATGAAAACTTTAATTTTTCTGATCTTCTCCTTTACAGGGACAATATTATCCAACCACTTGGGATACTGAAATTCTCTAATGATGTTAGTTTTGATAATCTTATCCACTTCAGCTTCAATTTTGGAAGCATAAGTTGGGTGTGTTCTTCTTGCAGCTTTCTTAAATCCTCGATGTTCTTCTGGTAAACCCAAATGATGAGTAGCAACATCAAGATCAAGCCCGGCCATTTATGTATAGTTCCAAGAAAATATATCTATATTTTTCCTTATAAAGGAAACATATATCTCTTGATCTTCAAGAGTCATGGCTGCACTGATTAAAGTGGGGCGTGGATCTTCTTTTGTACCTAGATTTATTTCTCTGAGTTCATCCACAGTGGTAGAGATACCCTCTTCAAATGCTGGAGGAGAATCTCTGAGATCTTCCTCTTCTTCTTCATCATGTGTTATTTCTTCCGTTCTTACTTGCATTGTAGATGATAAAGCTGAATTTTCATGATCAGAAGAGATGTCAAAATTTGCACATCTTGAAGAAGAAGCTTCCATTTCCAAACCGATTGATGATGAAGGTTCTTCATTGGGTAATAAAGAGGAGATGATGGATTGAGATTCGACATCATTGTTAACCTAAGATGTTGCTATAACTTCTTCTGGCCTAATTGGAGAAGTATAGACTTGTTGTATTTTAGTAGATGAAATGAAGATGTCACCATTTGTGCTTTTATCACTACTTGGTGGGTTACCAATTTCTCCCATGTTGTCTGGCTCGATTTCCATAATTGACATTATGGATCTTTCCATAATAGTATTTTGATTTGGGTTTATCTTTTCAATTTGACTGATAGGCAACACATAATCTATACTCACATGTGTAAATGGATTCACTGGAATCTTCTCCAAACCATATGGAGCATTAACTTAGGTAATCTCCTTTGTTGTGGATTTCTTCCTTCTCTTCATGTGATAAAATTCCACCTCAATGTATTGAGACTCACATGTCTTGAACGGGGCCTTATCACCATACAATGTCCCAACTTGACCATCGAAACAATATTTGAGACATTGATTGTATGATGAAGGGATAGCCGCATGTTGATGTAGCCAGGGTCTTCCAAGCAAGATGTTGAAAGCTGAGTCTTGATCAACAACCATGAAATCCGAATTGGATATAAGATCTCCAAACTGAGTTCTGAGTGTAACTTTGCCCAGTGGTTCTTGTTCATTTTTATCATATCCTTGTAACATCATCATAGAAGGAGATAAATCAGATTCCGTGAGGCCCAATCGACGAAGTGTACAAATGGGCATGAGGTTGACTGATGAACCATTGTCATGGAAAGCTCTTCGGACATCTATGACATTGACCATGCTAGATAAGTACAAAGGTCTAATATTCCCATGCACAGCAGCATCTTCATCTTCATCAATAAAACATATTATTTCATGGAATTCTGCAGGATTATTCTCTATGTGATAGACTTCAGCTACAAAAATTTCTGTTTCAAACTCCTGAGGACTTGACAAAGCCTCGATGAGTGCTTCCCAAATATCTTTTGACAAATTCAAAGCATCCAGAATTGATAACTTGGCTGGTAATTGGGCCATGTATTTCAATACATCATACTTCTGATCCAGAGGTCTGCGTTTCCCAACAGGAATATGTGGTTTAGCAGGTACCTTGGAAGTAGATGCTTTGGAAGTTGATGCATCTTGTATTGGGATAGGAGTTAGCAATATTCCTGGTTTTGGAAGATTAGTCCGATTAGATCCATTTTCTTACTGAGAGGAAGAATATGGAACCTTCAACCAGTCTTCCAAAATAACTATGCTAGGATTGAATTTTCTATTGGTAGAAGAACTTGCTTGTTCTTGCTGAGCTCGCTGAAGGGCTATACCACGAGTTTCTACTGCGTACACAGTTCTAGTAGGGGATGAATTGGAATATTGGCTTCTGAAAGATCCATGTCTTCCCCTATATCCTGAGCCTCTGGAACTTCCTCTGATTCCCATGTTTGATATAGGGAATTCCGACTCATCAAAATCGAAATTGTGACTGGTATATAGATATGTTAATTGAATAATATTAACAAAACCGAAGATTAACTCTTCATCTAATGAAGACTAATCCTGATTAGCCTGTTTAGGCTGTACCGTTTGGTGGGGATGTGCCCGTGGCTTTGAAGTAGATGGCATGAAGTCTGCCATAGTCAAAGAAAACTTAGGCTTTGACACATACTCACTTCTTTCTGATTCTTTTTCTTTCTTTGAATCATGTCATTTCTTTGAGGACATTCCCTCTAATGAATAGGGTTTTTCCGCAACATTCATGGTAGAAGACACAATTGGTTTCTTTAATTTTGTTTTCAAAATATCATGAGTTCGGTTTATTTTCTTTCTGACCATCCAATCATCACACTTTTGTGCATTTTTTCTTTTGACTTATTGCCATTCGCCTTCCTTCGCTGGAACTGTAGCAGTAACACATGCTACCTGAGCTGAAGAACCTTTTAGTTTGACTTGTCCTGAGTCGACCATCTTTTGCGGGAGGTCTTTAAAGAAAAAGAACTCTTGGATGGGATGCCCCAACATTTGATGAAAAGGGAAATAATTGGGACGGTCTTCAACTCCTTCCTTGTTTGGCTTCTTAGGCTTTGGCAATAGAACTAGATTATTTTCCAGAGACGAAATGAAGTAACTAGGAACTTGTTCATTTCGGAAAGAGTATGTTTTTATTTTTAGATCCTCAAATTGTTATTGTCTTTGATCTATTTTATCATCTGGACAAAACGAACTTTGTTGTTGGCACTCAGGAGGTGGATCCCTTCGAGAAGATGAAGGTTTTGATGTAGAAACAGGTACAGGTGCTTGTTTAAGCATAATTGTAGCAGTTTCTGCTTTACCCATTCTCCTTCCTGGAGCTGATGGAGTTACACGAGATATAGCCTTAGCCTGTATAATGGAATCTTCAATCTTCTGAGTGATTGAAGTAAGGTCTTGAAACCCTCTTGTGTATTTCACAGGGATCAACAGCGTGTGTAACTCATCACACTGATTTTCCACACAGATTGGCAACAATTCGTGTTGAGGGAGTGCTAATATTAGGGAATATGTTAATCCCTTCCAGCGAGCAATGAAATCTGAGACCCTTTCATTCTCCCTTTTCTTACAGTTTGTAAGATCAAAAACTATTTTCTTTGGAAAAGTTGAGCTGAACTAAAGAAGAAATTGTAGACGGAGATCTTCCCATCTAGTAATTGACCGGGATTTCAATCTTGTATACTAGATCAAGGCTGGTCCTTGCAAGGTCCGTATGAAGAATCAGAGTGTTACTGCTTCTTGCTTCTCTGGAGTTCCCATAATAGGATCACAACAAGAAATGTAATGAGTTAAATGCTGTTCAAGGTCGCCTGATCCATTGAAAATAGGGAATACGGGGTTTCCAAAACTGGATGGAGGAGAGATTGAATCTACCCATTCAGGGTAAACTTTCTTTTCTGGTTGAACCTGCGCATGTTTCCCTTCCATAGTTTCTAACTGAGCTGTTAATGACTCAATGGTAGTTATTAAATTTTGAGAAACATCTGGTTGAACTTGGTCTTGGGTAGGTGCAATGACTAGAGTGTGGATAGATGTGGTGGTTGGTGCTGCAACTGATGGTAGCACTGCCAACTATTGTTTCACTTTACCCGTAGGATTAGACCTGTGAGGGTGTACTGATAGAGGAGGATATTCTTGACTCATCTCAGTAGCTGCAACAAATACCCTTGGCTGGCTATCTCCAGCACGCTTAAGAAGAAGACTACCCTAAAGTAGTTCTCTATTCAACCTCCTTAATTCCTTCATTTCTTCCTCATGTTGTGCAAACCTTTTCCCTAGTGAGAGTGATTGGCCTTCTCCAAGGGAAGGACATGTAACCTGATTCATTCTCCTCACTTTTTTGGATCCTTTTTGGAGAGGGGGAAGTGGGTTACTTGAAGGATTAAATAGGTTTTGAGTAATCCTTGGATTTCTTGTACGCACACCTTCTTCATTTTTGTTGGTGCGTACATATTCTTGAGCAGGAACCTCTTCATCTGAGTCCCCTGAGTGAGCCTCATCTGGTGGATCAACAACAACGGCATTGATGACATTGATTGATGCATAACATATCACATCCCTTCTCTCAAAATTTCTGTGATATTGTCTTCTTCCATGTCTTTGATGAGACATTGCCTTTTGTTGATTCGATCCCTGAGGAACTTCTTAACAAACCATAATTTGGAGGGAATCTAATGATAATTTGGCTCTTAGTTCCTCTTGAGGCTTCATCCTCAATCGAGAAAAGGCCTGATTTATATGATGAGGGGATTGATGATTTAAAAAAGCCCCCATTCTGGTGGACTGGGTCTGTTCCTATTGTTCTCGCTCAACTCCTCGAATCCTATTTGTCGATTCCGAGGGTTGGTTTAAAAGAGTCCCCAGTCTGGCAAGCTGGGTTGGCTCTTAACATGCTAAATCTGAGACTTTATTAAAATCTATCATGATCTTGCAAACCTTAGTCTGGAAATTAGCTGGATGCATTAATTTATATCCACTTTTATCACCTTGTTGAAAAGACCGTTGGATGATTTCCGACACTTCTGTCACTTGATGATGTGCTTGCCCCATACGAGAGGCCTATTCAATATTCTTGTTTTCTTGATGAAGTAGTAATTCAACAACTTGTTCTCTGTATGCTTGATTTTGAGAGGAACTAGTTGAAGCCTGTTCTTGGGCAAGCTTTTGATTACAAACAAAGCCCATTGAATTTGGTCGGCCATGGGCAATAACATTGCGTGAGACAATTTTCAGCGGGCTTTGCTAACTGGAGAGCATAGTGAAATGTAGTGCTCCATGAACACCCCATCCTCTGACATGAATACCAGATGGGAATTGGAAATTAACTAACGCAATCATCTTAGTGTGCCAAGGCATGAACGTTGAAGGGCTCTCTGCTGCTTTTCAGCCTTCGGATATCGAGAGACTGATATAGATGTCAAATCAATCTGACATTGTAACACATATATTATCTTAAGATGATTTTCATATTCATCATAAGATAATACTTTCTTCTTTAACTAACAATGAGTTTTCCATATGTTGAGACGAATATCATGAATTCCATCTTCCGTCAACATCTTTGGAATGTCATACTAAGAGTTAGCCAAAGGCCAAAACATGACTGGTACTTCACCTTTTTCCAGTTTTTTTCTCATGTTCATCATTTCCTCTTTATCATTCAATGAATATTCTTCTACCTGATTTGACCAGAGTTGGTGTTTCCTTGTTTCTTCAGTAGATTCAACAATATTGGTAGAGAAATCATTGATCAAACTAGAAGATGCATGACTTATGGGTGGTTCAGAGAATGACCTACACTTTGGGCTATCTTCTGATTGAGAAATTATTTCACCTGCTAGAGATGAAGCATCAGATATGATTGGTTTCACATTTTCAAGTGCCTCAAGATAAGAGGGATTTCTCGGCACTACATTGTCCACTGGAGCATTTTCCGGGCAATGGGCATCACTACTGCGAAGAGGACATTCGCATCGAAATTCATCATAATGGGGAGGACCACCATGATAGGTTACAACAAAAGATGAGATCTCTTTCTCCTTGGTCTTCTGACCACACAGAGGGTTCCTGTGGCTCTCATCTGAAGAAGAAACTTTGAGATCGACCACATTGTCATGAAGCAATCCTTCATGACGAAGTTTCTATTGAAGACCTTCGGAATTAATGTTCCCACTATTTGGAAATGAGGGTGTATAATCTTGAATTCCAATAGATAACTGTCTGAAGGTTTGAAGAACTCCAGCATCAAACAAGGACTTGTTACATATTGGCTCTTGATCTCCTGACTGTGCTGGGCGGGTCTTCTTCTTAGATACCTTCTTACTCACTTTGGAAACCACTTGTTGACAAAAGTGGATGCTCTGAGTAGGTGTATGTGCCTGATCAGGAAAGATGGCCAGGTTAGGCTGACGATCTCCACTCAAATCAGGTGTATGTTCCTGACTTGGTTGTCCGTATGATATGGGGGAGTATGCCCCACCACCCTCTTGGAATGGAACAGATGTGTGTTTCTATTCCGGAGTGAATTTATTATGTGTCACTCCACATGTAGGGATAGATTTATGTTTCTTTCCCTATGATGCCGCTGAAGTTGTTATAATATCCTGGAAGGCATCCAGAATATGAGCATGGATTTTCTTCTTCTCTTTCACCATTGATAGAATATGATTGGTGACTTCAGCTTCCGGAACAGGGATATACATCCATTCCATGAATGGAGTAGGTGTATGTGCCTGCCCCTATCCTCATTTTCCTGTCAGTGAATCATGACAGTACTCAAGTGTGGGGGAAGAGAGTTGAGTCTGCCTCCTGTTTGTTTCCGGGGCTTTCCGACTAACTTCTCTAAATTCTAACAAGTGACACTATTGGTAGGCTTGATTAATACTAGCATGTGTATGTGCCTTCTGATTGCACTTCGCCGAACGTGGTTAACGAGATCCATCATATGTAGTTATACAAGCCTGCTGACTAGATGATGATGTATAAACAGATGTATGTTCCTGCCTATAGTACTCCGCCGAAATTTCCTAGTGGGATTGGCGTGATGCTGCCAGACGAGTCTACTAGACAGTAGAATTAAAACGGGCAGGTGTGTGTGCCCTCTCGTTGTTTTCCACCAAGTTAGGTTGGTGGACTTCTCTGGAGATGGAAGAGATGAGAACCTTCTCACTATTAACCGGATTTCTCCACTGGCAATTCATCCTACCTGCTCGGGTTCGAGGAACCTGAGCCGAAAGCCCGGAGTCGACACCCTCATCATGTTGAGGGTGCACTGCCGCATGAGTCTGGCAGCGATTGTTGATGGGATCCCTCAGGAAGGACTCTTTCTTCCTTGAATTAGGGCCATGAGGGACCTACTCATTCACCTCCCCATAATATGGGAGTGAATGGTGATTGCGTTCTGGGGATAACAACCCGAAACAGATGGAGATGGTGGTTAGCACCGCCTGATTCTTGATCAGTGGTCGTCGTTGTTCGGACGACCGGTGTGAGTTGTTCACTTTTCGGGTAGCCTCCAGAGTTGGGATGGTACCGTGTTGACGATACTCCTTAACCAGCACATTTGATACCCAACGTTGAAGACGCTAAGTAGGTTATGTTATCCTTAGAGTGGATGACGATCCAACATGAGTAGTTGAAGTGGTATTTTCAGCAGTAGTATTCACAGGTGTGAACTTGAGAGCAGCCATTCTGGAAATGCAGAAGATCTTGGAAAAGCATCCCTATTTGATATAACATACGTAATCAAGAAAAATTCAGCCACTACATATTTTGGATGAGCACATTTGTCAATTATTGTTTTTGTTGGTCCTCTCATTGAGTTTTAAATAGGGTCCTAACAAATAGGTAAAACATCATTTTATCTTTGTTAAGGTTTCACATTGGGTTCACCATTTTTTGTTTGCCTCGGAATTTGGGGATGACCTCCTTGATTGAAGGTTCAAACATTCCAATCAGTTTCTAACGGGTTTCTTCATAGAACCGGAAACATCCAATGATTCCACATCCATTTGGACCTACATTCCAAAGGTAGGTGCTCATTAGTTTATGGACTGATGAGGCTTATGAATTTTAATTAGTCGAGAGGATGGAAGTTCGGACTCATCACACCTTTTTTAGGGGAATTTTTGTCTACCCTGGGACTCTCTTTATAGATTTAAGTTATGTTCATGAATCCTTATTAAATTACCAAGTATAAAATGAGCTTTCCTTCAGATCTAACAATCAATGATTAAATATCTAAGAAATTTAGAGAATCTTTTATATGTATTCGAGGTTCTTCATCGATAGAGAATCATCTGTATTTATTAGAGAATCTTGGTCAATGGTATCCTTCGACACATTTATATAGAAGTCTCTCAGACATTATGATGACCATGATGGTTTCAAATCCACTCAGTGGGGCACCTGAAGTTTATTGTCATTCAGAGGGACATGGATTGTTTCAGAGTTGGGATCGAACCTGCAGATGGGATACTTACGTATCCTTTGTTTAGAAAAGGAATCAGGACCCACGTAGTTCGATTAAGGGAGTATGATGTTTATGATTGATGGATCAAAGAAGAATTCCATAATTACTTTTACACTCTAAGCTCATGTGAGTCATGATCGGTGTGAGAAACAAGAGGTATTGGTAAAAATCAGACAATTGTGCCATGAAAGATGCAATCATAAGATATAATGTGGGGATTATGTATGTATGACTTCCCTGATAAATGATGATTAGGATTTACTTCTGGGATGAAATCCAAGAACATGGTCCATAAAAGTATATGTGCTTCATTGATATTTGAGTACTCTAACTTGGGGCTTACTCATGAAAAGGAGGCCCAAATTAGGAGAGGACTTATGATTGGGTTTTATTCCTGAGAAGGAATCCTAGATCAAAGGTAAATTAGGGCTGGTTAAGAGAATTTAAGACTGGGTCTTACTCTTGAGAAGGAGGCCTAGGTTAAGGGACTTTAGGCTTGCTCCTGAAGAGGATGCCCATATTTGAGACTGGGGATTACTCCTAAAAAGGGGGCCCAGGATCAGGGAATTATGGATGGGGCTTACTCCTAAAAAAGAGGCCCAAATTAATGAGGACTTGGGACTTACTCCTAAAAAGGAGGCCCATGTTAAGAATTATGACTGGCGATTATTCCTAAAAAGGAGGCCTAGGTTAAGAGAATTATGGTTGGGGGTTACTCTTGAAAAGGAGTCCCATGTTAATGAGGTCTTGGGACTTACTCCTAAAAAGGATGACCAAATTAATGAGGACTTGGGACATGATCCTAAAATGGAGGCCCATGTTAAGAATTATGACTAGGGCTTATTCCTGAAAAGGAGGCACAAATTAATGAGGACATGGGACTTACTCCTAAAAAGGAGGTCCAGGTTAAGAATTATGACTGGGGATTATTCTTGAAAAGGAGGCCCAGGTTAAGAATTATGACTGGGGCTTATTCCTAAAAAGTAGGCCCAGGTTAATGAGTTCTGTCATCTTAAAGGATGAGGTTGAATGAATGAAATCTCAATCTTTAGTGACATAGAGATGTGTAAATCACTAGGTTTTGAGAGATATTCCACAGAATTCCTTTCAGATAAGAAATTAAAATCATTAAATCATGCCATAAATGGCTTTGAAGAGTGTCTTGAAGACTGAATCTTGAATAGGAGAGGTGGAATGGCATAAGAGGGGTGAAATGGGAAAGAAGGGCACCCAAAAAGGCAGGGGCGCACAATTCCTGGCAGGCGCGCAGGTACTGCGTGGGCGAGCAAGTCTTGGTCACACAGGTATACCTACGCGACACATGGGTACTTTCACATTTGTCAACCAACACGGTAATACTTGGGCGATCCCTGACCAATTCCTTTAGAATTATCCTGAGGTACTTCCAGAAGCGAGGCACGCAAGTTTTGGTGAGGACGTAAGGCGGCGCGCAAGTATGTTCATTTCCCTTCAGGGTAAAAAACCTTAGGCACACAAGTGTTAGTGAATTCTAACACATAGAACTTACTCCTCTTGTTTAGACCTTCTATTCTAGGTAAATAATTACCTTAGAAGTGTACGGAAGACTTGAAGAAGAAACTTGGGCATTCAAAGCTCTAAATCTGAATTCTAGAAAAAAAAATCCTCCTTAAATGGGGGGCGTAAAGGGTCTATTTATAGGCTAGGGAAACCCCGGGCGGTTATAACTTAGGGCGCGCAAGTGTACTTGCATGACCATGGTAGTGCGCAAGTGTACTTGGCGACCATTGCAGAACTTGCACATCCCTTGTACAATATTCTTCTTATTCCTTCCTTTGTCAATGTTTGATATTTTTTCAAATCTTGAAGCACTTTGAGATAAGATAATCCCCTTTTCCAATCTTTAGATTTTGTGACGAAAGGAGCGTCAACAACAAGTATAAGGGTATATATAATTATATTTCAGTATGAAAATACATATCAAAATAGATTACTTATTTTTCTCAATGTTTCTACAGTTTTCGAAACAAACAAATGGAAAGGACTGCGGTAATTATGTTTATAAATTTATGAAAGAGATCATATTTTAATGAACAAACTAGCATCCCTAAAGAGGAATTTTTGAAAATAATTACTAGTTCATTTAAAATACTTATTAATCCTTTGTGTATTTTTATTTTTTCAGTCCTACTATGACTGTCGCAAAAAACTATTATTCACACGATGATAAAGATGTTTTTAGAAACAAATGGCAGCGTACCTGATGTAAGAATGTAAACAAATAGGACAATGAAGGTGAATTCCTACTACTTATGTTATCTTTATATGATCATTGATATCTCCCTTTTTTAATCTTATTGAGAATCTATGATCACCCTTTATTATGTTTTGTATCCTTATATTATGAAGAATGGTGTTAGAAATGATTCGAGTTCCTAGTAAAGAATAACTTAATGAGAGACTCGTATTAACTACTAACATACGAAAAAGTGAGAAAATGTGTTTGGATTGTTTTGATACTTTAGAAAAAGTTCCATGAGTCATTTGTGATGTGTATGAATCAACTGCACCTCAATACAATGCACAGTGTGACCAGTATATCTAAAAGTGTCTGATATCAGTTTAAAATTGACATTAACATTAGAAAACAACACAAGTGACATACGGTAAACTGAGAAAATGCATTCGGATTGTTTTGAACCTTTAGGAAAACGATCCATGAGTCATTTGTGACGTGTGCGAATTGATCTTACCCCAATATGATGCACGGTGTGACCGGTATGGCTAAAAGTGTCTGATATCAGTTTCAAGTTGATATTAACATTCGAAAACAACACTACTGACATACGAGAAACTGATAAAATGCATTCGGATTGTTTTGATAGTTTTAGACAATGATCAATGAGTCATTTGTGACATTTACGAATCAAATTCACCTCAATAAGACGCACGGTGTGACCGGTATGGATAAAAGTGTCTGATATAAGTTTGAAATTGACATTAACTTTAGAAAAAAATAAAATATACATACAGAATAATGATCAAATGCATTCGGATTGTTTTGAAACTTTAGGACAATGATCCATGGGTTATTGGTGAGGTGTAAAAATCAACATCACCTCAATCCGATGTACTATGTGACCGGTATGTCTAAAAGTTTTGGACATTAGTTTCAAATTGACATAAACTTTAGAAAAAAACAATTCTGACATAAGGAATACCAAGCAGACACATTTGGATTGTTTTTATACTTTGCTAAAATGATACATGAGTCATTTGTGAGGTGTATGAATCAAACACACCTCAATCTGACACACGGTGTGACCGGTATGGCTTAAAGTGTCTGATATCAGTTTCAAGTTGACATAAACTTTAGAATACAACATAAGTAACATATGAAATACTGATCAAACACATTCAGATAGTTTTGATACTTTAGCGCAACGATCCATGAGTCATTTGTGACGTGTTTTAATTAACTGCACTTCAATCCGATGCACGGTGTGATCGATATGGCTAAAAGTGTCTGATATTAGTTTCAAATTGACATAAACTTTAGAAAACAACACTACTAACATATGGAATACCAAGAAAATGCATTTGGATTGTTTTGATACTTTAGGAAAATGAACCATGAGTAATTTTTTACATTTACGAATCAACTGCACCTCAATCTGACGCACGGTGTGACAAGTATGGCTAAAATTTTCTGATATCCGTTTCAAATTGACATAAACATTATAAAACAACACTACTGACATATGGAATACCAAGAAAACGAATTTGGATTGTTTTATACTTTGGGAAAATGATTGATGAGTCAATTGTGACGTGTACGAATCAACTGCACCTCAATCTGATGCACGGTGTGACAAGTACGGTTAAAAGTGTCTGATATCAGTTTGAAATTGACATTATCTTTAGAAAACAACACAAGTGACAAATGTAAAACCATGAAAAATCATTTGGATTGTTTTGATACTTTAGGAAAATGATCCAAGAGTCATTTGTGATGTGTACAAATCAACCTTACCTCAATCAAACACACAGTGTGACCAGTATGGCTAAGAGTGTCTGATATCACTTTGAAATTGACATTAACTTTAGAAAACAACACAAGTGACATACGAAAAACTGAGAAAACGCATTCAGATTGTCATGATACTTTAGAAAAATGATCCATGAGTCATTTGTGACGTCAATGAATCAATTGTACCTCAATACAACACATGGTGTGACCGGTATGGCTAAAAGTGTCTGATATCAGTTTCAAATTGACATAAACATTACAAAACAACACAAGTAACATTTGGAATACTGATAAAATGTGTTCAGATTGTTTTGATACTTTAGAAAAACGAATCCTGAGTCATTTTTGACATGAACAAATAAAAAACAGCTCAATTTAATGCACGGTGTAGCCAGTATCGATAAAATTGTCTGATATCAGTTTCAAATTGACTTAAACATTAGAAAAAAACACTACTGACATACATAATACCAAAAAAACACAGTATGATTGATTTGATACTTTAGGAAAATGATTCATGATTCATTTGTGATGTTAAAAATCAACTGCACATCAATTCAACGCATTATGTGACCGGTATGGCTAAAAGTGTCTGATATCATTTTGAAATTGACATAAACTTTAGAAAACAAGAAATGTGACATAAGGAAAACCAATAAAATGAATTCGGATTGTTTAGATACTTTAGGAAAATGATCCATGAGTCATTTGTGACGTGTACAAATTGACCTCACCTTATTCCGATTCATGGTGAGACCGGTATGGCTTAAAGTGTCAGATATTAGATTAAAATTGACATTAACTTTAGAAAACAACACAAGTGACATACAGAAAACTGATAAAACACATTTGGATTGTTTTTATCCTTTATGAAAAGGATCATTGAGTCATATTTGACGTTTAAAAATCAACCACACCTTAATCCTACGAACGGTGTGACCGGTATGGCTAAAAGTGTCTGATAAGAGTTTGAAATTTACATTAACATTAGAAAACAACACAAGTGTCAAATGGAAACCAATAAAATGAGTTAGGAATGTTGAGATACTTTATGAGAATGATCCATGAGTCATTTCAGATGTGTATGAATCGACCACACCACAATCCGATGCACGGTGTGACTGGTATGGAAAAAAGTGTCTGATATCACGTTGAAATTGACATTAGCTTTAGAAAACAACACAAGTGACATATGGGAAACTGAGAAAACGCATTAGGATTGTTTTGATACTTTAGTACAACGATCCATGAGTCATTTTTTATGTTTACGAATTGATTACACCTCAATATTATGCACGGTGTGACCGGTATGGCTAAAAGTGTCTAATATCAGTTTCAAATTGACATAAACTTTAGAAAACAACACAACTGACATACAGAACATCGAGCAAACTCATTCGGATTGTTTTGATACATTAGGAAAACAATACATGAGTCATTGGTAATGTGTACAAATCGACCGTACATCAATCCGACACACATTGTGACTAGTATTGCTAAAAGGGTCTGATATCAGTTTCAAATTGACATTAACTTTAGAAAACAACAATACTAACATACAGGAAACTGAAAAAATGTGTTTGGATTGTTTTTATACTATAGGACAATGATCCATGAGTCATTTGTGACATGCATGAATCAACCGCTCCTCAATCCGATGCACGGTGTGACCGGTAGATATTTGCATTAGATAAAGAATCAGTATTTATTGAGTGAGTTAAATCATCAAAAAACATATTGATTTTACATTATTCCCTTTCATTGTTATCAGAATGAAAACATTTGAGTTTATCACTTCCATATTTTAGTTTCACATTTCCATATTATTGTATTATTTCATATTAATGTTTTAATTTATTTCATTATTGTATTACTAACATAATATTTGTTTTCTTATATAGGTGAATTTTTTTCCATGAGTTCGGATGCATTGTTCCGCAACAAATACCGTGGAAGAGAATTTTTTAGAGAGGATCACGGATATCAAAGGAGGAAACATTAATTTTTATATCTTTTGTTGGATAATTGTAATTGTAACCATATAAAACATTGTTTGAAATGTATATAGATTTTTTTGTTTTGTATTCATGATGATAAGTAAATGTATATAGCATTGTTTGTCAAAATATTGTGTGAGCTTTGTCATCTTTCAGTTCTTCGTTCATGTGAAGGTGCTATTTTGTGTAGGTGTGCAGGTGTGTAGGTGTGTAGGTGTGCATGTGTGCTGGTTCTAGTTGTGTAGGTTCAGGGGATGGTGCCTTTATCGGCGCATTTTTGAGTGCTGATAAAGGACTCCTTTAACAGTTCTAAAAGTGTGCTGATAAAGGGCCATATTATCAGCGCTTAAGATTGAGTTGATAAAGGAACCCCTTTATCAGCACTAGAAAAGTGTTGTTAATTCCAGCATAGATAAGGGGGGTCCCCTTTATCAGGGCTCTGAAAAGCCCAGATAAAGGCCACCATTATCAGTGCTAAAAAAGCACTGATAAAGGGGCTCCTTTATCAGAACTTTTTTTAGTGCTGATAAAGGAGGCCTTTATCAGCTCTTTTCGGAGTGCTAATAAATTGGACCCCCTATCTACACCCGCATTAACAGTGCTTTTCTAGCACTGTTAATGTCGATATTTAGCACTGATAAAAGAGAAAGTTGTAGTAGTGTTATTTATACTTATTCCTACTAACATAATGGCTATGATATAACAATGATTTTATAATAAGGGAATCTCATAGTTTTTTTAAACTCATGATTGTGTAAAAAAACTACTAATGAATAAAAATTATTTAATGAAAATATTTCATAAAAACATATAGGTGTTACATTATACCCCCTTAAAATGAATTTCACCCTCAAAATTCGTCACTTGGAATCTAACATATGTGGATACCTCTCCCTCATCATATCCTCAAGTTCCTATGTTTCTTATTCATTTTGGTGGCTCCATCATAAAACATTAACCACGAAAGTAATCTTGTTTTGTAGAATTATTTTTCTATGATCCAAAATCTATATCGATTGTTCTTCATAAGAAATATCTTGCTCCAGTGTTATAACTTCTGAGTTTAGTACATGGGAAGGATTATGAATGTACTTTCTCAAGGGAGATTCATGGAACACATCATGAACCTGAGAGATATTCGGTGTAAGTTCCAATCAGTAAGCTACCTTATGAACATGATCTATAATTTCAAAAGTACTGATATACCTAGGGCTCAACGTTCCCTTCATTCTAAATCTCATTACTCTCTTACAGGGAGATATTTCTAGAAACACCTTATCACCCACTTCAATCTCTATGTCTTTTATTTGGTTTTCAGTAAAATAAAATTTCGACTATGATATTCTCTTATGTGTTGTTGAATATATTTTACCTTTTCTACCATTTCATTGACAAGATCAGGTCCTAATAGCTTTCTTTCTCCATCCTCTTCCTAAAAAGTTGGAGTTCATCACTTTTTTTCCATAGTGGGATTCGTAAAGAGCCATGTAATTACTTGATTGAAAAATATTATTGTAAGAAAATTCCACCAATTGTAAATGTTGATCCCAACCACCTTTTAAATCCATAGAGAAAACCTACAACATATATTCTATAGTTTTAATTTTTCACTCAGACTGATTGTCTGTATGAGGATGATAAAAAGTGTTGAAGCATAACAATGTATCCAGAGCCTGCTGAAGACTTCACTATAACATCGAGCTAAAAAATTGGATCCCAATCAGATATAATTTAATGTGTTACTTCATACAATCTTACCACTCCCTTTACATGTATCCTAGTAATATGACCAAGAGACAAATCCTCTATAATATCAATGATGTCTGTTGTCTTCATAAGGTGATAAACTACAACCCAGATAGGATTATTTCCTTTGGATGTTTTGGGATTTCCAATAAAAAATTCCATAGTGATGTTTTCCCATTTCTATTCTGGTGTGGGTAATGGTTGTAACATCCCTTTATACTTCGGTGTCTTAGCCTTAACTTGACGAAAACCAAGCATTGAGGGACATATTTGGTGACATCTCATTTTATTCCATCCCACCAAAAATCCTTATATAGGTCCATATAAATCTTTGTTCTTCCAAGGTAAATAGAGAATGAATAACTATGAACCTCATCCAATAGCTCCTTCCATAATTCTGGTATTGGAGGAATAAAAACCTGGTTCTTTAACCTTATGATTTCATCACAATCAAGGTTGAATTCAGTAAAATTTCTCACCTTCTTTTATAGATCTACATCTTTCTTATGTGCCTCCTTAATCTTCACTTGTATTAATGGTTTAACATTCATTTGAGAAAGATAATATTTTCCCCTTCCTTTAAAATTTCAAGATCTAATCTTTTCAAAACCCTAAATATTGGATCTTTTGTTATCTTCCTCAAGGATAGGCTAGAATGGTCTTGTCCACTCAAATCATCTGCCACCTTGTTTTCTTTCCCAGGGTGGTAATGTTTTCAGTAGTCTTAATAATTAATCAACTCTAACCATCTTCTTTGGTGAATATTCATCTCCTTTTTTGTGATAATATAATTTAAAATTTTTTATCAGAATAAATATCACACCTTTCACCATAAAGAAAATACCTCCATATCGTAAAAGAAAATATAACCACAACTAACTCGAAAATCATGAATTGTATAATTTTTCTCATTGATTTTCAACTGCTGTGAGGCATAAGCTATCACTATATCATTTTTCATGAGAACACATCCCATACCCTTCATGGATGCATTATTATAGACCATAAATATTTCTCCACTACAAGGCAGTGTGAGATCTGGTACACTGGATAACCTTCTTTTTATCTCTTTGAAATTATCTTTATATTCTTCCATATATTAGAACATAATTGATTTATGAGTCAAATTGAAGAGTTTATTAGATAATCATGAAATATCATTCACAAAACGTCGATAATATCCAGCCACACCAAGGGAAATTTGAATCTTAGTTACCATTTTTGGTCTCATCCAACTTTCAACAACTTCTATTTATTATGGATCAACGGATATCCCATCTCTTGAGATTATGTGACCTAAAATGAAACTTTTTGAAGCCAAAATTCACAGTAGGTAATGTTTTCATAAATATTATCTTTTCTTAGGGGCTTCAGTACAATTCTCAAGTGGACATCATGTTCTTCCTTACTCTTCAAATAAACAAGAATATTGTCTATAAATACTCCCAAAAACTAATCAAGATAGTCTCTAAAGACCCTATTCATTTGATCCATGAAGATAATGGGTGAATTAGTAATACCAAAAGGCATCACTATAAATTCACAATGTTTATACCTTGTATGTAATGTAATATTTGGTATATCCTCTTTTTGAACCTTAATTGATGATATTATGAATGAAGAACAAACATGGAAAAATATTGAGCTCCATGTAGTTGGTCTAATAAGGCATCAATGTGGGGAATATGGTATTCTTTCTGGATAGTGATCTTGTTAAGTTCTCGATAATCAATTCAGACTCTCATCGATACATCTTCCTTCTTAACAAACTAAAATAGTGCTCCCTATAGTGATGCACTAGGGTGTTTGAATCCCTTATCAAGACCCTCTTGGTGTTTTTTCTGCAATTCTTGCAACCCAATTGGGGATATTCTATATAGTGACTTTGAAAAAGGAATAGAACCTAGTACGTGTTCAATTGAAAACTCAACTACATGATTTTAGGGAAGACCTAAAAATTAATCTAGAAATGCATCATTAAACTCTTATGCAATGAACATGTTATTAATCATGAGTTTCTCCCCAACCATTTGAGATAAATAAAATTCATTTATATGAATAAAAACCCATAATATGGATGAAATTTATTTTGGAAGGTTATATTCATCCTTGCATCGATAGATAGTCATAGATTGATCTAGAATATGAAATGTGACTTCCCTTCCTTGTAAATTAATATGAGATCTATTTAGAAAAATCAAATACTTGCTAATAATAACATCAAATTCCACTATAGGAAAGATCACAAGATTTTAAGGAATCACTTTCCCAAAAACATCAACCAAAGAAGAATTATAAACATTTGATGTGATTTTTGTGTCTTTAAGAGGAATCACTACTAACTCAACATGTATGTTTTGAGGTAATATGATGATACCCTTAGAAAATTACTCAGAAATAAAATATTGGGTGGATATAAAATCAAATAAAAAAATTTCTACATTAGAGTGGATGGTAAGTGTACCATTCACAACATCATTATCATTCTCCACTTCACCGATAGGGATTTCATGTGACATTAATTTTCCTTTGTATTTAATATTTTTTTGACATCAATAATCATTAATAACCCTTGTATTATGGCTTTGATTATCATAATTCTCCATTTCCTTGAACTTGTATCATTGAAGTGTAAAAGGTTCATTATTTTAATCCTTCTCTCTGTTCGCATCATTAGAAAACTTTTTCACATCACTTAGACATTAAAATTCAATATGATGTTCTTTTACACACTTAAAAAAGTTATTAGTCCCTTTAAGATAATTTCCTCCATAATTATTTCCACACTATGTGAATATGGGGAAACTCATTTTCTTTTTAGTATGGTCTTTATATTTTCATTTGAATTCCATTTTTGTCTTCTTATCAGACCCATATTATTGAGGGTTTAATCCAATCCCTATATAAAACTTGAGAGAATATAAAAATATTTCTTAATATCCATTAAAATCACTTAGGTATAATTACCTTTGAATAAATGGTTTTAAACCACTAAATAATCGATCAATTTTACTCTCAGGTTGGATAATAATTCCAGAAGTGTACCTTGAAAGACATTTAAAATTTACTTCATAGGTACCAATGGATTCATCATCCTTTTTCTAAAGTTAAAGGAACCCCTTCCCCAACATTGTATGAAGAATATGAGGAAAGTACTTATTGAAAAATTAGTTCTTGAACTCATCCCATTCTATGGACTCAATTTCGTCTCTTTTCCTTATATTATTGAAAACATTCCACTCTTGATAAGCTTCACCATCCAAATGAAAAACTGTTAAGGTGAATTTATCATGTTCAGAAAATTGTAGAAATAAAAATATCCTTTCAGTGGTACTAATCCATCATTCATCCACTAATAGATAAAAAGACCCACTGAATGAAGGTGGATGTTGCCTCATGAAGGAATCAACAGAATTTTTCTCCCTCATTTTCTCATTTGAAAGTCCTACATGGTTCATATCTTGAGAATGTTTTGTGGTAATGGATTCCACATTTTTCATTCTAGATCTTATAAAACTTGGTTACTCTAGGGGATAATCATTGCATTTCCCATTGTATTCAGCATTAACGTGGTTCCTTCAAGTTTCAACAATTGTCTATAACCAAGAAGAATAGTGTGAGTAACACTAATCATAACAGGAAAACCATATAATCAAAAATAAAATTTCAAATTAGGAAACATTTTTTTATCTAAGGTTATTTGCAGACATTTCTAAAACACTTGGATTGTGTCCTATACATAGAAATATCCTTGGGATTCATAATAAGGATTTCTCATCCAAGTTTCCCAAGGAAAAATATATTTTTTCCTCTGATACCAGCCATAGCAACCTATACGTTACATACATTGATATTAAATCACATTTGAAGTATATTAATGACGACATATAATAAAGCCATGATAGGACCGTATAGGTATAGTGTCTTCAGAAACTGGGACACATAAACAATTGGTTCTTAAATCATATTCATCGTTTCCATCTTATTTATTCATAACTAGACTCCATTTTGGCATATCATGATTAGTACCCTTCTTCATGACTTAGGGGAAAGAAACATATGAAAGGGTGAGCTAAAATGCTCAGTAAGGGTAAATAAGGGAGAATATGAATCATATCACAATCATAATACATAATAACATAAAATTTGGATGTCTTAATCTATATATTAGAGATCATGATTACATTTCATGGGATAAAAGTTCTTAAAAATTAATGGACATGGTTATAGCCCAAAAAATCCAATGTAATTTTTTTTATTTTAATGGGATTATTTTGGCACCGGGATTTGAGACGCCACATGATTCTGAGTCATGGATAGGCTGGAATATATTTTTAAGCATTATTTAAATTTCATTCAGCAATTGTGCGAGCGGGTTTTTCTATCTTTCGAACTGGTGCTCAGATCAAAAATATGAACTCACCATTGATTTTAGAATATTGTGATTCTCCTAGGAATTTTTTCACATTGAACGGCGCAGGTTGATTGAAAAAGATAAATTTCATACATTTTAAGGAAAAAGTTAAAATAAACTTAAAATATTTTAATGTTTATTTTATTCAAATGGTTTCACTACAACGCAGTCGTCGGTCAGTGCTATGGTGCAGTGACAAGGTGACACTGACTCATTAATGAATCTCATTAATGAATCAACATGGTGATGTACAACATGTCTCCCACCTCCAATTAATCAGAGATCCAGGGTTGACAAACAACTCGAGGAAAACCTCTGGTGAGTAGAATCAATGTATCTCTATTTATTGATCTCCGATGTTGATGAACACTCTTTGAGAATGAGGATGGTTCTAGGTATTGACAAGAGTCAGGAAACGCCAGTTGATCATGGATCGGAAAACGATGAAAAAAACAATAGATCATATATCAACGATGTCTCGCATAACCCTCCTTCAGCAACAATAGATCTGAAATCTAGGTAGGGGTTACCTTGGTGTTTTCATTATTCCCACATTCTTATTTACAAACAATGAACACATATCAAATCATGAACAGGTTGAAACACTACTCAATTGTTCTTGTGGGTTGGGAAGTGATGATTTTAGGGAGTTTTGGAATTTTGAATATTTGTTAGATTTCTGAAACCCCATTTGATATATGTTGTAAATTTTAACATGGATGGATCGAGCCAACACAAACAAGGTCGAAATCCCTCCGTAATCTAGAATACATATATTGTTCATTACTGGAACCATAAGATAGTAGAAATTAGGCCCCAAGGTCATTTTAGTGATGGAAGAGACCCTAGAAGGATGATTGGTGAAGATGGATTAGAGATCAGACCACCAGAGCAGACTCGGTGGCCCATGGAAGAAGCTTCCAGCGTTACACCATCAGTGCGGCAACCTTCAGTGGAAACCTTAGGCAAGATACCCCTGAGTGTCACGTGTGGAGAAAATTAGCCGAACATTTTCTGTCACAATGGAGGAGTTGGTGCGCCCCCTGGCACGCTAGGGCGGAACAGAGCCATAGCCCGTCGGCCGCAGTGGTGGGAAGACGTGATGCCACTATGGTTCCGCGTGAGAATAGCAGCCCGCTCATGTGGCCCATGTGTGGATAGAAGGCGGCTGACAGGATGTATGGTAGCATAAGCCCCCAGTTGGACTAGATGATCCAGGTCAGGCTGGGTCAGGCCAGTTGGACTGTTTTACCTAAATGGTCCCATCAATTCTTTAAGCTGGTCCATTTTAGTTGACCAGACTGACGAGTTAATGTCGGGCTGCATAGGCCACTATGCGGCCTGGGACGGAAAAATAGATCAGCCCACAAGAGTAGTTCGGGTCGAATCAAACCATATCACTGGGTGACCCAGGGAATTGGACCCATGGTCAGCCTAGTCCAGGTCCATTAATGCCCAATGGGGTAATCAAATAGGTCGGGTCATGTAGGACCCTGGGTCGGGTTGGTCTTTTCAATCCAAACCAGTAGGACCAGGCCTAAACACAATCGGTCCTTGTGTACAAAAATTCCCAAATCTCTAAAAATGAGTGTAATATTGAAACTCTGTCAGTGGCATTGGGACCCTTGCAATGAGGCAGTCCTTTTGGTATACTCTGGTCAATCCGACCAAGTTGGATCAGACCGAGATGCACCTGAACCCTATTTATATAAAGGGTCATATCTTTCATACCGTGCATCTGATCAACGGAAATTCTGTGGCATTGGTATCCTTGTGATGAGGATTTCCTTCTGAGATACTTTACATTATTTTTTGTGGAGGTCATCATATGTATGGGTTAGATCGGACTCGAATCCAACTGGTCCATTTTTATAAAAATGCTCATATCTTACAGACTTGGCATCTCTTTGACGTGCATCCGTATATTGCATTGGGACCCTTATGATGAGATGGTCCATTGGGTTACTCTATGTGGGAATTCATGGAATTTGAGGTATGACCGATGGTTTGTGAAGCATCTCCTCCAAGAATCAAGCATGACAAGTGAGGGAATCCAGTGGATGGATGTGACGTAAAGAATGAAGAGAAAACCTTCAGGGATCAGTAATAGAAAGTCCCTTCATGGATCAACAAGAGAGATACCCTCTGTGGATCAGCATGAGAGTTACCCTCTGTGTATTAGTATGAGAGTTCCCTTTCATGGATCAATTATAGCACAACCCATCGTGAATCAGCAGCAAAGCGACCCATCATGGATCACTTGAAGACCGACCCTTCGTGGATCAGTAGCAGAGTATTTCAATATAATTAGATGATCTAGCTTAAAAATAATCATCTTTAATTCAACACTAAAGTTATATTCGGTGTGAGATGTTTTTTTTCTCTGTTTTTTACTTTGAGATATTTCCTTGTGGTATTTTCCTTTGTGGATTTCGGTGAGACTCAATTTGGTCTCTAGGTCCCTACTGAGTGTTTTTATACCCACCACTGCACTCACCACTGCATGGGTTTCACCCACACCTATTATGTCTTGTGAAGATGACATACATCTTTGACTGGGAATTTGGGGAGCCATGGCTTGATGTTGCTCAGAGGTGGATCGATAGATGTGGTGTGCTACAGTGACATCTGACAGTGATATGTACCTACCATTCAGGTATGATCCTTGGCCGAAGACCTCTATAGATTGTACTTATTTTCCTATACTGTCCATTCATTTTGTCTTGTACTCCATCCTATTTTACTTTCTGTAGTACTTTTAATTGTTGTTGGATCCAGTTTTAGCTTACTTTCTATAGTATGGGTTGCGTGTGTGTGTACATCTTGAAAGCTAATGAATTCCATTTTTGGGATATTCCTTTTCGGTTATTTTCACCAACCCCTAGACTATGGAAGGAATGTTTGGGGTAGTCATCACATTGACCCCAGGGGACGGGTTGTTAGGAAGTGGTATCAAAGTGTGGTCAACTCTAATAGAATAATTAAGAGTCTGTATTTTTTATGAGGCAATAGTGTTATGTGTTTTGAGTTCAGATTTTAGGGCAAGGATTCCAATGTTGGTGAGACGGATGACATATCCATACACTAGGACCATGAATTATGTTTTATGACTTGGTACCTAAAATCACTAGTTGCATGTGTTTTGGAAATATTTTTCGCTTGATCTCTCTGAGTCAGCTCACTAGGTTTAACATAACTGATCATGGTCCATCTTGAATTCTTTTAGGATTCCTCCATGTAGGCAACCAGATAGTATTCCAGTAAGGGATAAAGATGATAGCCCACCGAGAAACGAGGCATTGGTGTAGGAACTAGTTCCATATATAGCACCTCAGGGTGGTGTACCAGAGGCACCACCACCCATATTGTAATAGTTGCTACCAGATATTCCCGTAGAGGATGAACGCCGAATGAGATTGTTGCATGAGTTCCATAGGTAGGGACCTCGTAGGGTTTTACTCAAGAAAGATCCTTAGGCACATGAGGATTGACTAGAGGCGATGAAGTGAGTTTTATACCTGGCGAGGACACCTCCAGATAAGATGGATGTTCTAAGCATTATCCTTCTATAGGGTTTGGTAGAGAGATAGTGGGGCTTGACACTCCATAGGATGAATCTGTGATACTGTATCAGTAATGCGGGGCCCCACGGGTAGTGGACACAATCAGAGGGGAAGGTTGTGCTTCTCCTACGGTGGGTTGGGACACTTAGCTCAAGACTTCTTGAACTACTATACAGACTACTATAAAACGGTCGAGGGGCCACTGAGGCATAGGATCGAATAGGTCGGTCCATAGAGAGGCATACATTGAAGGGGAGAAGGCATAGCGGTATGTGGTGGGAGGAGGTTTGAGGTACCACCACCACCACCACCCCCAAGCGGTCCACCATGAGCTCTAAGATTAGGTGGACATGGGTGTGATAGATTCATGAAATGGTGGCTTTGGATAATGGCGCTCCATAGATTGTTGGAGATACGATCTGTGTCTACTATACCTTTGTTGCAGTTCTTATAGGCAAAGGTTCCAATCACTCTTTCTTTTCCCTGGACCTTGTTCGGAGCTCAGAGATTCAGATCAAGAAATTGCGTTGATCCCTGTGATTAGGGACTCCCACATAAGGGGATTTAGAAATCATACATTTTCCAACAATTTGAGCTTACTCTAGGAGTCAAGAGCTTTGGTTGTGATCTCTTAGTAGCAGTGTTGAGGCCTTGCGATTTGATTCTGGTTATCATAATGTCCTGGACCCTCCTGATCCATTACGTTATAAAATCACGATTTTCGAGGTATCATGGGTACCATCAGTGAATCATTGAAGAGTTTACCAAATTTTCGGGTAAACGGACGGTGGAACTGATGAGAATGAGTGGCACCGACGAACCATCAATGGAACTGATATGAATCGGTGTCACCGATCGGCCGTGGTGCCACACCACATGTGACAATGATATGGTGCTAGGGGGTTGGTGACTCACCCATTGGTGAGTCATTTCGATTTTTTCTAGGACATACCATTTTCTCTATGGTAACATATATTTTGAGGTAAAATTTGTTTTAATACCCTTATCAAAGAGATTTAAGGTCGTTTTAAAGCCCATAAATGATATCTTAAATCAACTAAGAGTTGGGAGACCCTTCATTACCAAAACATGTGGCTTGTCACACCGTTTTCCGTACATTCAATCCTCTCATGTTTTCCTGTTTCACCCCTATTAGATTTTTTTCTCAGTTTTAATGAAATCTATCAACTCATAGTCATTTGTTGCACAATATTCTCCATCTCCAAGGAGAATTATTAAATCTTAATTAATCCAAAAGTGTGAAACCAGTGAGCCATGTGGTCAAGCTATGATCCTTGTTTTATGTAATTCATAATTGTCTCCCAGATTTTAGGATATGACCTCTTCTTAATTAGATATCCTCTCTTCCTTTCCCTTTCGTATCTCTACATGCAACTCAAGAATTCTTCCCAAGATGAACCATATGCCCATGATGGGTCTATTTCTATTTATCCTTAGAGTTATTACTAAAAGTCGCAGTTCCCTAGTTCTTGGCACAATAGGAAAATGTCAATCCTTGATCATCCAAGTAGTGGTTTTTCCATCATCTCTCTTTATTGTGAATCATGCAGGGTGGGTACAATGATATCCCCTTAGGATGTAGATGAAACCAAAATTAACAAGGATAATAAAAAGAACTTTTAAATATTTAAGGTGTGGTAATGTTGATGATGTTTCTATATTTTACCTTTGTTCTTATGTTGTGAATTGTATGAGCTCATTTACACTAAAAAATGTGGTTGTTGGTGGTCCTTTATTGTGCACTAATGAAGTTCTTTTTTCTAGATAATCTTATGATCAAATGGATGTAACATGGAAACTGATTAACCATGTAAACATGGTTGATTTAATGGATTCTTGATAAATAAAAAACCGTGTGTTATCACCTCGATTGAAAAAAAAATAATTATGGAAATTAATGAATGGTCTTTTCTAAATCTATAAAAATTATTTTCTCCATTGTGGTGATATTCATAGTTGTTCTGTTTAATTTTTGTGAGTTGACGTGGATTGGAATGGAATCTCTAGTTGAGAAGAAGTTGGTTTGTGAGTTTTAGTCCATGTGGAACTGGTATGTTGGGGCTTGGTTTAGTTATTGTAATTCGAGGAATCTCACGAATCCCTTTTGATGTTGTTAATTAAAATTGCACAGAGATTGAATGATTCAATTATTGATTGGTTGTATTTCTTATAGATGTTGTTTTGGTTTATGGTTATTCTAGATATTTTCTCGGTACTAAAATAATATTTAAATGGAATCACATAAACATGATATAGAGAATGGGTATGATGGGGAACTGTTCTTTTAAAAAAATGTTGTGCTCTGGTGGTGGATGTTGTATACTTGTGCATGTCGGCTTAACAATAAGAGTGGTTGTGTATATGTTGGTTGTTAGTTTCAGAACCCTTAGGATGAGATGAGTTCTTTATTACCTATTTTCAAAAATTTATTTATTTTATTTCTTATACACACCCCACCCATGTTGAGCACTTCGTGCTGAACACCACCACTTCATGGGTGTGGGTGTTTTTCCTGAAATTCCTATTAGTGGAAAGTTATTAGATCCTTTTCTACTCCCTATCTCAGGTATCCCAAGACACGTTGGGTAGGATATGACGGCTTGAAGTTCATTATGGCCCATGAATATTTGGGAAGAGTGTGTTGTGGTGGCTTGGACCAGGTGTGTGTGGGTAGGTTTGTTCCGAAAGAATCTTTGGGATGAGGCACTGGTGTCTTTGGGCATGGCGATGGTTGTACTAGCATAGGTATCTTCAGGTGTGGTGGTGGTTGTGGTGGCCCAGGTATCTACTGGTGTGGTTGTGTGTGGCTTTGGTACCCAAGTTTTTGCGGGCGGGATAAACATGTTGTTGGGATAACCCATATGGTTGTTGTTGGGAGTGGCATTGAGACTGCATTGGGATCTATAGGGGAGGTCTGATGCATAGGATGCCTTAAATAACTAGGGGTAAAGTGGTACAGGGTACCCAAATATCAATGTACTATTACTATTACTTTACCTAACTTGCATTATTTGGGGAGTGTTCCATGGTATGTTTGGGTGGATAGTTTCCTTGCTAAGTGTTTTGGTTCTCTATATTTCTCATGGGGTATTATAATGTCCCCCACTTGTTCATAATAGATTTTGGTTTTACATACTGAGTATACATGTATACTCAACCTATGTATATGAAACTTCTTTCAAGTATCCAGGAGAACATTGTGGACCATGTCAGACCTTACTAGCTCAGACAGTGGGAGTTATCCATGCTGAAATTTCTTTTATTTGATACTCTACATTATAGATTCTCGTACATTGTGTCACTTTATTTTGGACATTCATATGATAATGAAGTTTTGGATTTACTTTTATTTTAGTCATTGAAGATGTTTGGGACATACTGTCATATCTCATGATCTTATTAAATAAAAAGGGTTATTTCTTCCACATTACGTTAGATTCTAAACTGTTGGTGCTAGTTGAAACTCTAGGGCCTATTGAAGGTGGGACTCAAGGGCCATTATCTCCCCTTCACCTTGAAGAAATAAGGGTCTGACAATTTTCTATCCCTTCCCTCATCTTAGAGACGGCGGGTCATGATAGAATGGTATCATAGGCTATGGTTGAGATATAGGATGGAGTTCAGGGTTAGTCATAGGGAGGATTGTTTGGGATGGTTGGGAAAAATTGTTAGAAAATCATGGTGTGTGAAATAGGCCAGAGAAGATTGTCTAGGAAAATGGATTTTAGGGCCCCCTCTGAGCCAACACAGGGACTCTGAGCCTACGGAATGGCCAAGTGATGCTACACTAATTGCAGGGTAGAGATCTTAGGAATTATAAATTTAACATAATGACTTTTGTTCCTACTTTAATTGGGGTGTCTTCAAAAAAATAGAAATAAATAATAAAGAAGAACCTAAGTAAATTCTGTACTACTTGGGATAAGGAATTACTTTTTTACCTTGTAGTTATGGAACCCGGATGACATCCACGAGTGGTGATAGTGGTCAAGGCCCAATAGGTCTACTTGGTCGATCGAAGGAGGATTGACCAAGAGGAAGAGGTTGAAAAGTAGTTGAAGTCTCTATGTTCTTTCCGATGGTAGAACCTTGGGAATTACGATGGAAGTGTTTCTGAATTTGAGATAGAGTGTTGGATTGAGTAGCTGGTGATCACATATTCCTTGATCTGTGCTCCAAGAGAGTACTGGTTTCCATTGGTATTTAGACAGATAAGGGGATAGTCCTACCAGTGTTGGTTTCTCTACATTGTAGAGAGAATGTAGACTGAGGTTTCATAGTCTGACTTTGAGAAGGATTTCTGGGCAGAATTCCCTTCTCCCACAATGAAGGCCTAAAGAGCTATTAGATAATATCCATCTGGAAAGGGAGTAAGTCTTTAAGGAAGTTGGGGACCATGTTCAAGGATCTCCTTAATTTATCTCTAAACCACTTCATGGATGAGGAGCCATGGGCAAGATGCTTAGATGAGGCACTCTGACCTTCTCTTCATCATATTGTTACTCCCTTCACTCTACTAACATGCATGGTGGTTCAGAAGAAGGATGAGGTAGTGTAGGGGATGCACACTCTGTGAGGTGTTCTAGGGGAGGGGAACAAGTTGATATCGTTAAAGGGTAAGGTCTTTAGCAATAAGCCTCTAACATCAGGACCTTCTAGGTTTCGGTCAGCAAGGAGCAGGCCTCAGAAGTTCCAGTTCTGATCTCTCGGTCTTCACCCTTTCACCATGGGCCCATGACTGAGGTGATTTTATTATATAGGTTTTGGCCACATCTAGAGTCAGTTCCCAATTCGATATCAATATAGTGGGGGTAGGTTGGTTCATCGCCCACCTTAGCAGCACTAGTTTCCAGAAAGACCTTTTCAATAGCAGCATTAGGGGCAGTGAGATCCCGCTCCACCAAGGGTGAATGGAGACGGAGGATGCCGACCTCATGGAACTCCTCATGGAGCATGAATAGGGAATTTCTAGGGAGTCAGCTGATATCCAAGGGATAGAGGATCCTAGAATGGGTATTTTCACGCTGTTGAGGCAGTAGTTCCAGCAGGGCCATAGGTTTTCTGAGGTATGATCAACTTATTTAGTTCTCTTTCATATGACTTGTCTAATTATAGAGCATCACACTCCTTTGTTGCACCCAGTATATCCCATGTCTTGGGAATAGATATATAGTGACATTCCTTTCCCCTTGTGTTGATCATGCCAGTTGGATGTTAGACCAGTCGTTTTGATGTTTGTCAAGGATACAGACTGATGTTGGGGTCGCATCATTCTAGTGGGTATCTCCTTCTACTGCTAATGTGACCATACGATGTCATCTTGGGAATTGACTGGATGTTTTCCATGAAAACTATTATTTAATACTTCTGTATAAGGGTTATGTTCTCTCATATGGGAGGCTAGTGTGTAGATTTAGTTGGCGAGTGGGGTTTCCAGGAGGGCAGCCGGCGTGTGGAGCCCCTTCTTTCCTTGTTATCCGATCTTTCAGTGGAATCAGCAGACATAGAGATGGATGAAGATTTGGGGATTTTCGGTGAGTTCCTAGATGTATTCCCTAAATATTTTGTGACTCTACCCCCTCTATGTGATTTTGAGTTAAAGATAGACTTACAACCCGGTGCCCGTCCGATTTCGATGGAGCTCTATTGGATTGAACCTTCTGAGTTGCAGGAGTTGCAGATCCCAGTTGATGACGTGATGAAGAATGGTTTTATTCAACCAAGTATGTCACCATGGGGTGCTCTAGTCTTGTTCGAAATAAAGGTAGATGGTGGTCTCAGGCTGTGCATAGACTATAGAAGACTATATCAGGTGATAGTCAAGAACTATTACCCCATATCAAGGATTTATGATATTTTTTACTAGTTTTTAGGGTGCATGTTGGTTCTCTAATATCAACATGTGGTATGGATATCTATAGTTGTGGGTGAATAAGGGTGACATCTCTAAGTATTCTTTCAGATGTAGGTAGGGGCACTTTGAGTTAGTGGTTAGGTCATTTAGTGTTACGAATGCAGTAGGTGTGTTCATGGGGATCATGAACACAGTTTTCCATGAATATCTAGATCGGTTCGTGGTCGTGTTCATCAACAACATCCTTTTATAATCAAGATCAGAGGAGGATCACACTGATCATCCAAAGACAATTTTGGAAGACCTCCAATGCCACTAGCTCAATGGGAGGTTTCCGAGTCTATGTTCGGGACACGAAAGGTTCACTTACATGGACACATGGTGTCCCATTATGGAATAACATTGGAACCATAAAAACATGAAGTGATTATTTATTAGGTAGAACCCAAGAACATGGCATAGGTTCGCAGTTTCCTGGGACTGGTAGGTTACTAACCGATATTCATACACGACATCTCATGAGTTGCATCACCTTTGACAGCCTTGACAAAAAAAGGCCAGGCATTTATATGGAGTGAGAATTGCCAGAAATCATTCAGTTATCTGAAATAGAAGCTATTTAGTTCCCTAGTTCTGAGGTTTCCAGAAGAAGGGGTAACATTTGAATTATTCTATGATTCTTCTGGGCTAGGCATGGTATGTGTGCTGATGCAATAGTGGGGAGTGATCTCTTACAGGTCTAGGCAGTTTTTTCCACACAAATTTAAATATTCCACAAAAAACCCATAGTTTTTAGTTCTTGTGTTCAAACTGATTTTATGGAGGCATTACCTCATTGAGGAACGCATCATGTTCTTCACAGATCACAATATCTTGAGTTATGTCTTCTCCCACCGAGACCTGAACATACGACAATAGAGGTGGATGAGTTTCTTCAGGATCAAGACTTTGAGATATACTACACATAATGAAAAGGGAATTTTGTGGTTGATGTCTTGATAAGGAAGTTTCATAATGGCGTATTTAGGGAGTCATCATATACATGGAATGAATTAGAGGAGTTGGCTACTTCACATATGGGATTGAGAGTTGAGGGTGGTAGAGGATGTCTGGTTTAGATTAAAGTGTATTCTTCCTTGGTATGGCTTGTGGAGGATTCTTAGTGGGGAGAATCTTAGACTGATGTGATGTGTGATCTCGCTAGCCAGGGTGATGCTCCGGAAGGATGGCCAGATGATGGTTTGAATCAGATTCTCTTTAGAAGGAAGGTGTTTGTTATGATGGTAATGTACAAGGGAGTTAATATAAAGTTCAATAAATCATCCATGGAGGTATATCCAAGTTTTTCCAAGATGTATCAGGGATTTGGCGGCCAGTTTTTGGTTGCTCAGAGTGAAATGGGCAGTGTTAGAATTTATGGAAAAGTGCCTCGTGTGTTAGCAGGTGAAGGATGAACATCATGTTCTCAATAATCTATTTCACCCCTTATACTTCCTCATGTTGAAGTGGGATAACATCTCAATAGATTTCCTAACAAGACTAACCATGGCTCATGGAGGCTATGATGCCATCTGGGTAGTTGTGGAAAGATTGACGAAGTCAACCCACTTCTTAGCAGTTAAAGAGACGAGCGCAATAGATTCCCTAGCATAGAAGTGATTGGGTGAAGTTGTGTGGCTTCACGGTGTGCCCAGAACCATCATTTTGGATTGGGAAACAAGACTTACTTAATGATTCTGGAATGGATTATAACATGATTTTGGAACCCAGCTATTCCTTAGTACCTCTTTCCACCCTTAGACGAATGTGCAGACATAGAGGATCATCTAGATGTTAAATGATATGTTGTGAGAATGTGTTATGGACATATTAGGATCATGGGTACAACAATTTCCTCTGGTAGAGTTTTCCTAAAAAAAATAGATATCACTATACCATTGGCGTGGAACTATTTGGAGCCTTATACGGGAGACTGAGTCGTTCACCCATGCGTTGGACAGAGTTTGGGGAGGTATGTTTTCTTATCCTAGAGGAGGTGAAAAGCATGACAGAGAAGGTTCAGATTGTGCATGAGATGATTAAGGTGGATTAGTACTGGAAGACATCATATGAAGATCATCGGAGGATACCTTTGGAGTTCAAGGTTAGAGACCATGTTTTCGTAAAGGTATCCAGTAAATGTGTACAACCAGGGTTTGGTAGGGGGTAAGCTTTATCCCAAGTTCATCAGACCCTTCAAGGTGTTGGGATGATTCAATGAGGTGGAATATCAGTTTGCGTTACTACTTCCACTCCATAGGATCCACAACTTATTCTATCTATCTCATATCCGTCGATATCTACACAATGACTCTCATGTCCTCAGTTGGGGAGAGTTGGATATCGAGGATGATGGGACATTTGTGGAGAGACCAGTGAGAATAAAGGATCGAAAGGAGAAGGTTCTTCCTTGATAGAATATTTCCCTAGTTCGTCTATTGTGGTGGCATTATGACCTTGAGGAGAGTACCTAGGAACATGAGGCACAAATGCAAGCCCAGTACCCAATGTTTTTCTGAGTTTTGATCTTGTGTTTTCTTTGTGCTTTCTTCTGATGTAATTTTTGAACTTGTTTTCTATGTGATGGGTTCTTTGCCTTGTTATTTGAATTTGTGTGAAAATTATTCACTGTGAGGAGGGTATTACATGATACCTTATCAAGACGCATTAATTTGGGTGCAATTTAAACCTATGCGGTCAAGTCAGTGCCTCTCAAAGAGGATAGTATCTTAACATGGAGGAAAGAACTCCCTAAACCGTAAGTCTGGAAGATATGAATTTTTATGTTTCGGTGGTTACTTAGTTCTCCAATAGTTGTTTAGGAGATATATTTGAGAGAGGTGTCCCTAGATGTAGAGGTTTTATTCTTTCTTTTAAACAACCCTGCGGTGGTTTTTCCCTGATAGGTATCTTAGGAGGTGGTTTTTTGGACCCCTATTTTTTCTTGAAGTTTACTCTTGAATTCTCGAGGCCAAAAAGAGTTTGAGAAGTATCTAATGTAATGGAACAGACCCTTATGGTCCATTACTTTTCCAAATCCTGATGTTTAAGGCATCCTAGGGACCATTGGTGACTCATTGAGGAGTGTTCCAGATTATAGGGTAAACGAACGGTGGCACTGATAGCCATCGGTGGCACCGATCGACAGTGGTGCCAAACCCACCGGTGCTAGGGTGACAGTGCCAGGGTGCTGGTGACTCACACATTTGTATGTAATTTCTAGTTTTTCTAGGACTTTCCATTTCCACTCCAATAATGTATCTTTTGACGTAAAAATTGTTTTAATTCCCCTTTAAATGCGATTTAAAGCCTTTTTAAAGCCTATAATTGATATCCTAAATCTCTTAAGAGTTGGGAGACCCTAAATTACCAAAATGTGTGGCCTTTCACACCCATTTCTATGTTTTCATTCCTCCTTTATTTTCTAGTTTCACCCCTATTACTTGTTTTTCTGAGATTAATGGAAATCTAAAAACTCATAGCCATTCTCTGGTCTATATCCACCATTTACGAGGAGTATTATTAAATCTAAATTAATCACATTGTGTGAAATAGTCGATCCATGTGGTCATTCCATGATTTAAATTTTAAGTACTTCAAAATGGTCTCTCTGATTTTAGGATATGTACTCTTCTTAAGTAGAGGACCTCTCTTCCTTTACAATTTATTTCTCTTTGTGTGACTTAAGATATCCCCCCGAGATGAACCGTATGCCCATGTTGGAGCTATTTCTGCTCGGACTTGGAGTTTTTTTTAAGTTGCGCTTCCCCAGTTCTTAGTGTAATGGGGAAACTTTGATCCTTGATCATCCATGTTGGGGTTTTTCCTTTATCTCTCTTTAGTATTCATCATGAGGGGTGGGTATGATGATATCCCCTCAGGATGTAGACAAAACCATCTTTAGCAAACATAATAAACAGACCTTTTAAAGAATGAAGGTGTGGGAATGTTGATGATGTTTTTGTATTTTACCTTCATTCTTATGTTGTGAATTGTATGGGATTATTTCCAATTAAAATCATGGTTGTTAGTGGTCCTTTATTGTATACTAATGAAGCTAAGTTTCTGGATAATATTCTGATTGAATAGCTATAAAATGGACACTGATTTACCATGTAAACATTTTTGAATAAATGGATGAATGATAAATACGAATCCTTTTGTGATCACTTTGGTTAACAAAATGGAAGGATGAAACATAATTAATGGTGTTGGATAAATCTTGAAAACTTTTTTTCTCCATTCTGGTGATATGCATGGTTGTTCGGTTTAGTGTTTCTAAGGTGACATGGATGGGAATGGAATATTTGGTAGAGAATTTGTTTGTTTTTTATTTTGAGGTTGTGTTGAGCGGGTATATTGGGGCTTGTTGTAGTTTCAGTACTTCAAGGGATCTCATAGATACCATTTGATGTTGTTACTTACGAGTGAACTAGGAGAAAATTCTTAAACGATTTCTTGGATGTTTTTCTTCCAGTTTTTGTTTTGGATTATGGTTATACTGGTTAGTTTCACAATCGTTAAGGAATATTTAAATGGAATCACTTGAACATGATAATGATAATGGGTATGATGGGGAACTATTCTTTTCAAAAAAAGTTTGTGCTCTAATAGGGGAAGTTTTATACTTGTACATGTGGGGATAACAACAAGAGTGGTTGTGTATGAGATGGTTTTTGGTTTCAAGAAATTTAAGTTGGGATGAGTTCTAGATTACCTATATATGTAAATATAGTTATCGTGTTTCTTATATTTACCCCACCCATGTTTATAACTTTATGAAAAACACCCCCATTTCATGGGGGAGGGTGTTTTTTCCAACATTCCTATGAGTGTCTAGTTATTATCTCATTTTCTGCTCCCGCTTCTAGGTAGCCCAAGACTTTTTGGGTAGGTAGTGATGGTCTGGGTTCATTATGGACAAAAAATCTTCAAGAAGAGTGTGTTATTGTCCATTGGATCAGGTGTGTGTAGGAATGATTGTTTCCCAATCGCCTTCGGGATGAGGCCTAGTTCCTTTGGGGGTGGTGGTTTTTGATCTTACCCAGGTGTCTTCAAGCATGGTAGTGGTTCTTGTGGCCTAGGTGTTTTATGAGTGTGGTTGCTTGTGGTCATGGTGGCCAATGTTTGTTGGTGGGATAAATATACAGTTGGGATGGCCCATATGGTTTTTTTGGTGGTGGTAGTGGGACTGTAGTGGGATATGTGGGGTAGGTTTGATGCATAAGATGTCCTAAATAACCAGTGGTAAAGCGGGGCAGGGTACCCAAATATCAATTTTCTATTACTATTAATTTACCCAACTTGAGTTATTTAGGGAGTGCACCTTGGTGATGTTTGGTGGATAGTTTCCTTGCTAGGTGTTTTGGTTATCTCTATTTCTCACAGGGCATTAGAATGTCCCCCCACTTATGCATGATAACCTTTGGATTTCCTAAATAAGTATACATGTATACTCACCCTACATATATAAAACTGCTTTCAGGTTTCTATGAGGACTTTAAGGACCATCCTGGAACTTACTAGATCGAGCGCCAAGATTTGTCATTGATGGTTTTTCTTTATTTTGGTATATTCCTTATGAGCTTCTTGTACACTATAACACTTTATTTTGGACCTGAATATGAGAATAAAATTTTGGATTTACTTTTATTTCAGTCTTTGGATTTTTTTGCGATTTACCATCTTATCTCATGATCTTATTAAATAAAAAGAGTATTTTCTTGCATATTACTTGAGATTATATAACCTAGGTGCTGGTCACCACTCTGGGACCTATTGAAGGCAGGACTCGGGGAGTCATTATCTCTCCTTCAACTTGAAGAATGAAGGGTTTGGTAGTTTGTTTTATCTTCCCTCATCTTGGATAAGGTGGGTCATGAAAGATATGGACTACCATGATTCATGGTCGAATTGACTGTTTTAGGCAAACAATGTGGTGTATCTATAGAGATGGGAACCAGTTTTCCTTTTTCCATGAGAAGGAAACTAGAGCAGCACAGGATGTACTCACACATAGGAGCGTGTAGCTGACCACTCTTCAGTTGGCTATAATGACCCTTAGTGCAGTTGATGAGATGATTCCATAGTTTCTTGTAGTGTTGGAGAAACACGAGGGCATCCTGTTGATGACTTTTGGCATGATAAACACCCCAGCAGTGTACATGCGACTCATGAGTAGAGTCATCTAGTAGTACGTATACCAGTTTGTAGTCGTCATCATTGCTGACGTTTTGGTGTATTTCACATCTGAGGAGGATGCACCAGTGGATTGTTCTAGACACAATCCTAGAGAAACAACTTTATAAGAATCTCTCGAATTTGAGTTACGAATATGAAAGGTACTTTTCCTTGTACACATAATCTCAGTGGCAGGAGATGTAGTAGATCTAGAAATGATAAAGATGGTTCTTGCTCGGGGGCCACCCAAGAGTGTTACTGAGGGGGAATGTCTCATTGGGCTAGTTGGGTACTATCAAAGGTTTTTAACAAACTTCTCTAGAGTAGAAGCACCCTTGATAGTGTTAACAATGAAGGGAAACCCCTTAATTTGGGCAGAACGATGACTGTAGGGATTTTAGCAACTGAGGTGGAGGTTGATGAGTACTAATATCTTCAGTCTGCCAGAGGAGGGTGCTGACTATGTGGTTTTCTGTGATTCATCAAGAACTGTGCTTATTTGTGTCCTGATTTAGGGACAAGTGGTGTTCTCTTATGGCTCATGAAAGTTGAGACTAAGTGTGAAAAGTGGTGTAACTCATGACCATGAGTTGATAGTGGTATTCTTCGCACTGAAGATTTGGTGACACTATCTGATAGGAGAGTGTTTCATCATATACTCATACCAAAAGAGTCTGAAGAATATCTTTTCTCCGAATGATCGGGATATGAGATAGTGGTGATGGAAGGAGTTTCTCTAGGACTATGACAATGAGATCGTTGATACTATTGTGAAGGGGGACATAGTGTAAGATGCTCTCAGGAGAATATCGAGTTCACATTTACTGAATGAGGCCTCAGAGTAGTTGTCCTTGCTTCAGATTTCCTTTTTGTATAGGGAGGATACAACTTTTCTTCAGTTAATGGTAGTTTCCCCTCCAGTCTTATAGCGATTCAGGGAGAGGCAACTCAAGGTTGCTATTTGTGAGACTATATGTGCTCAAATATCCACATGACATGCTCTGATTGATATTCGAATAGTGGGGAGCATGACATCATTTATATAGGGCACACCATTGTACCAGTGATGTTGTGGGAGGAGTTGTTGAGGGAGTTCTATACATCCCCTTTGGTGGTATACCCGGATGTGGAAAAGATGTACAAGACATCTGATGTCAGTACTAGTGTCCAGGGATGAATTAGGCAGTAGAAGATATTGTCTCGAGATTCCACACTTGTCAAAAAGTGAAGGATGAGCACCAGGTTTAAGTAGGTTTGATATAGCCCCTCTAGGTACCTGATAAGAAGTGGGGTGGGGTATCGATAGACTTCTTGATAGAATTACCACATACATCTAGAGGCATAAAACCATCTAGGTGATCGTCGACTGACTCACCAACTCGGCCCACTTCCTACCCTTTCAAAACCAAGGTTTTGTAGAGGTCTTGGGATGCCTCTAAGTGTATGAGATAGTTCGACTCCAAAGAGTCCCATCTATGATTGTCTTAGATCGTGATGCAGGATTTGTGTCCCAGTTGTGGAAGGGATTGTAGGTGGATTTTGGGACTCAACTACATTAGGCACAACTTTTCACCCAAAAATAGATGGTTAGAGAGTGAAGGCCATTCAAAAATTAGTGGAAAATCTTAGGGCCTATGTACTACATTTTAGTTGCATTTGGAAGGATCACCTACCACATGAGGAGTTTTCATACAACAGAGATACCACTCTTTCATTGGTATGGAACCATTCAAGGCACTGTATGGATGACCATACCGATCACCTTTTAGCTAGATAGACCCAGGGGAGTCAACACTCATTGATCCAGAGATGGTATAGGCTACCACAGAGAAGTTGCAGGGAATCCAAGAGTGGGTTAGGACCTCACAAAGCCAAAATACATCCTATGCCGATAGTCAATGAAATCCGTTGGAGTTTTAGGAGGGGGGAAACATATTCTTATAGGTCTCCCCTAGATGGGGAGATAGAGATTGATGATGGGAAGACATTCTTAGTGTTCTCTATAGTGATATAGTATCGTCAGGATATGATCCTTCATAGATGGTCGATTCCTTTGGTGAATGCTTTTTGGTAGCACCAGAATCTCTAGGAGAGCACACGGGAGAAAGCGACTCAGATGCATGCTTAGTGCCCCTTTTTTTGTTTAGCCTTGTTTGGATTTTGGGGATATAAATACATAAGGTGGGGAGAATGTAATAACCCATAAAATTCCATGTAATGTTTTTACATTCGAATGGGATTATTTCGGATCCAGACTATGAGATTGCACATGATTCCAACACCTAGAGCGGCTGGAACGTATTTTTAAACATTATTTAAGGTGTGTTCAGTAATTATGTGAGCGCTTTTTCCTATCTTTTGAACTGGTGAACGGGTTAAAAAACTGAGGGAACCATTGATTTTATAATTCCCAGATTTTATTAGGAATGACCTAACATTGATCGGAACCAGTCGACCAGAAAAGATAAATTACATACATTTTAATGAAAAAGTTAAAATAATCATAAAATATTTTTATGTTTATTTTATTAAAACAGATTCACTATGACATAGCGGCCAGTTAGCACTGTAGTGCAGTGATGAGGAAACTTTAAATCATTAATGAATCTCATTAATGAATTAGCATGACGACGCACAACATGTCTCCCACCTACTATTAATCAGATATCCAAGGTTGAAAAATAACCCTAAGAAAACCTATGTCGAGGAAAATCCATGAGATGAAGGAAATGCGGACCCAAGTTCTTCGCATTGATGGTGGAGACCCTAGAAGGCCGATACCCCAGACAGATTAGAGATTGGACCATCAGAGCAGACCTGGAGGCCCACGAAAGAAGTCGTCAGCGCGGCGGAGCCAGTTCCTAGTGGTGTCCGCATGCAGGAGCCTCCCCCCCCCCCCTGGACGCCGTGTGTGGAGGAGAGTGGTCGACCATCATCGATCACATTGGAGGAGGCAACATTCCCAGTGGAACACTACAGCAGAGCAAAGCAATGGTGGTGCGTGGATGTGGTGCCAATGTGGTGCCATGTGAGAAGAGTGGACCACTCATACCGGTCGTGTGCGGATAGGAGGGTCGGTCGGGTTAATTGGAAATGTGCGCCCCCAACTGGACCGACTGAGATGGCCCTTCAGGCTGGGCTGGTTGGACTACACTCCATGAGTGGACAGATTAGTTCCTTGTGTCGGTCTGCTTTAGCAGATTATGTTGGAAAGTTAAAGTTGGGTCGCATAGGCTGTTATGCAGCCCGACCAGGAAAAAGAATCCAAGCCACCAGAGTAGATCTGGTTGGATAAAACTGGTTCACTGGGTGACTCGGTGAACTGGACCCATGACCATCTTGGGCCGGGTCCATCGATTCCTAATCGGACAAATACACAGGTCGTGTCATGCGGGACCTCAGGTCAGGTCGATCAGGTCGGTCTTGACCAGTCGGATAGGGCCTGGATGCAACCTGTCCCTGTTTACAAAAATGTCTATATCTATCAAACCGAGAGTCTGATTGATGTGACATTAGTGGATTTGGGACCCTTAAGATGAGGTGGTCCTTTTCTCATACGCTATTTGGTTCGACCAAGTCATGTTGGGATGAGATGCGATGTCCCCCTATTTATAGAATGGGCTATATCTTTCAGACCGTGTGTCTGATCGACGCACCGTCTGAGGAGTTGGGACCCTTGCGATGAGGAGGTTCTTCTGAGATGCTCTATGTGAGTTTTGGTTGAGGTTGGAATACAACCATGATAGACTAGACATGAATAAAACTATTCCCTTTTACCAAAATATATATATATCTTACAGACTGTGTGTCAATTGGACGTGTAGTCTCTTACGTTGGGACCCTGACGATGAGATGGTCCTTTGGCTTACTCTATGTTGGACTTCCAGGAGGTTGAGGTATTAACGATGGATTGATGATAGTATCCTCCAGAATCAATATTTATAAGTCTGGGAATATAGTGGTTGGTTGTCATGTGAATAATGAAGAACAACCCTTTTTGGATCAGCAACATAGAGACCCTTCATGGATCATAATGAGAGCGACACACAATGGATCAAAATGTGAGAGAACCTCCATGGATCAGAATGAGAGAAAACTTCTGTGGATGAGCATGATAATGACCCTTCCGGGATCAGCATTAGCACAACCTATCATAGATCAGTCGTAGAGTGACCAATCATGGATCAGCAGTAGAGCGACCCTTCTTGGATCAGAATCAATGTGACCCTTCATAGATCAGCAGTATACACTCTCAGTAGAATAATATGATTTATCTTTAGGACTAATAATCATTACTTCTTTACATATGTTATACCTGGTGTGATCTATAACTTTTTATTTGTTCTTTACATTGAGATCTTTCTTTGTGGTATTTTCCTTTGGGGATTTCTGTGAGAACCGATTTGGTCTCAGGTTCCCCACTGAGTATTGTTATACTCCCCTCTGCACGAGATTCACTCACACCTGTTGTGTCTTGTGATGACGAATGATAGCTTTGACTAGGAAATTCAAGAACTATGACTAGATGGTTCTAAGAGGTGGATCGATAGACATGGTGTGCTTTAGTGACCTCCGACAGTGATTTGTACTTACCCTTTAGGTAGGATCCTTGGCGGAGGACCTCTGAAGCTTGTACTTCTTTTTCTATACTTTCCTTTCAGTTGGGCTTTTATTCTAGCCTATTTTACTTTATGTAGTACGTGATTTTGGTTCCAGTTTTATCTTACTTCCTATAGTATGGGTTTTATGTGTGTATCTATTGAACAGTAATGCCTTCCCTTTTAGGATACAAATTTTTAGTTCTATTCATCAGCCCCTGTCCTATAGAAGATGGGATTGGGGTAGTCACGACATGGGCCCTAGGGGATGAGGTGTTACAGACATATTCCCAAAAGTAAAAACATGAAGAAAGTAGTTTATTGGCATACAAATAAGAATATAAAATCAGTTCTATATTATCTAAGGCTCGTAGACCAGACCGTCATAGCAAACAAAGTCCATTACTGAACTGCGTTTACTTGTCGTTCCAGCACTATATTGATGAACCATATTTATATGTCATTCCAGTCATGTCTATCCAATGATAAATAAATCATTAATCAATGAATTTTATTGAGATATAGATCCTACCCATCTCATAATGAAATAATTATTTCATGATCCACAAAAACATAAATCATTCACCATAGCATAACCCCTGAAATAAAATGGGTTTCATAAACATCCTTCCATCATAACATAATACATATTAAATATCATTCCATCATTAAAATAATCAAATCATCATAATAATAGTTATATAAAACTAAATCTATTTAAAGAGTGTCATCTTAGATGAAAAATAATCTTGATAAAACGCTTGAACTTATTTCTTGAGGATAATATCCTTTCTTCTTTAAAAACGTGTCATTTTCTCAAAATTCCACAAAATTATAAAATAAAATAATTTATTTAAAAATAAAAATTAAATATAATAATGGAATATTCATGGATTTAAGTCTTTATGAAAGAATATAAATACATTCACATCATATAAGTTTAAAAAACATTTTCCTTATACTTTTCCTGAAAAGTCAAAAAGTACCTTGAATTGATTAATAACAAAAGATTCCTTTCATACCATTTATAAAAAATTTACAAGGGGTAAAATTAACATTAAAAAAATTATAAGAATACAAATAATATTAAATACATAAGAAACATGGATGTGGATAATAAATATACACAAGTAAATACTTATGTATAAATAATTTCAGATAATAATGAGATTGTAAAATTTTCCCTTACCTTATGTATGATACCTTCCGTTTGTATCTGAAACTCTTGTATAATGATTTAAATAATATTACTGACTTATTCCATAATAATAATCAATTATTTTATATCATATATGATTATATTATCATCCATTTATTAGTAAAATTTCATTTTCACTTGTTATTCAGATATTAACTACTTTATGTTCTTATGCAAGTTTTTTCGGGTAAGTTCATGTTACACCTCTTAGGATATATTTATAACATTTAAAGAATTATATTAGTATAATATATATCATATTTTTTTATGCCATTATTGTATATAATAATGGTTTAATGAAGATCATGTTGAATGAATCACATCGTATTGTGGAGATGGTAGGTCGTACGTACGCACATGAGACGATATCATTCACTTAATGGTTAAATGATATACAATTGGATGGTATATTTATTATGAAGAATAATTATCATGTTATATTCATTAATTTCATCCATTATACACATCATTATACCATCCAAATAAAGTATTGTTGAATAAAAAATTACACCATGGTGTGGAGATGGTATGTCATACGTACACATGCATAGTGATATTGTTATTTGTAGGATGGATAAAATGAGGTATAAGTTTGTCCAATAATTATAATAACATCTAATAATATATAAGATACTAGATTGATTACTTTATTCTAGAAAAAACATAATAATAAGAAGTTGAAGAAGAAAATAATTTTGAAAGAGGTGATAAAATAATTACCTCTTTTTTGAGTATGTTCTTTTGATTTGAAAAAATGGTATCTTTAGGATGGATTTATTCCCTATGTGTGGACTATATGATGAGTGGAGGGGTTTTGGGAGTTTATTTGAACATAATTTGGGTGATTAAGGGGTCTTTAGAGGTTTTCGTAAGTGGGTAGTGGTGGTGTCGGTTTATAAGAGGGAAGAGGGCTACTTTAGGATAGATTGGGAATATTATTTTATTGTAAAATAATTTTTGAATTATAATAGTTTCAATTTGATAACATTAGAGTATAAGATGGGTATGGGTATAAATACTTTCAATCTATTGGTTTTAGACAATTTTTGGACACACAATTATCCTTATCTTTTAGCATTAATCCGTAGTTAAAAAACAATAACTCTTACCATGTATTCTTGAATTTTAATAATTTTTGGTTACTATAGTTACTATAAAATTCCAAGTGAACGACAAGTATATATTTAATGATACTTTTAACATTATATAAGTCAGTTGGTATAATAATATTTTTTAGGAATATTATATCATTTAATAATATTGTATTTTTTTTAAAACTCATTTATGTCTATTTTGACAATATTTAGTAAATTATTTTTGTTAAAGTAATAACAATTTTTTTCATTTAAAGAACCTACATTAAATGAAATATAACAATTCATAATCATCAAGAAAATTATTATATGGCATAGAAATATTCAAATTAGGTTTTTTAATCATTTATAATATCATTTATTTGAATCATTCATTAATAAGGTAATCATTTCATCATCATTGTGTCACAAATAAATTTATTCATTTAATGTATACAAATTATAAATAAAATACCATGATGTAGGAAATATTATTAGATTTATAAATGAAATTTATAGTCAAAGAAATCATTAATATAACCCTATATTAAAAATGTTGTACTAAAAAGGTACTTATTTATGTTATATTTCACTTTACTTTAAAGTAAAAATTCTAAAAGGTCATTTTCAGAACCAAGTTCATCCATATGGACTTAAAATAGACCCAAGGATTCTCATGGTCGGACATATCAAATAAAATAGGATTAGGATATGTTTTAGTTTAGTTTTATATTATTATAAAATTATTTTTTTATCCATATTTACCAGATTTCCCCTTTAACCATGGTAAATAAAATTAATGGTTGAAGTTACTAGTCATAATGTCAAAAAATAAAAGGTGACTATTAACACAATTTGAAATTTATGATTCAAAATATTGAATCCATTTTTCTAAATTCAAAACAATGAATTGGAAAAAATTAATTTAAAATCAATCTCGCTATCAGAATGAGGGAACTTTCTTTGAAAAGTCAAAACAATGCAAAGGTTTTAAATGTTTTTTCTGTATGAATTCAATCTAAAATTAACGATAATGAAATACATTATATTTAATAATAAGAATATATTCTATTTACACATTAAAACCATCCAATATTTTACTTTAACTATATAAATTATTTTGGATGAAAAAGTTGTTTTCACTTAAAATTTTGTTTATTTTTTCTATTCGTCAAAATATGAATGTAATGAGAAAATATCGTAAATTAATCCAAAGTAAATTTTTATGTCCCAATTTAAAATAACATGTTTATTTTGTATTATAAAAATTATTAATGTGTCAAAATCTCAATTTAAAAGGGGTTCTCTATTCAAAGGTGTAAGATTACCCTTTCAAAAATATAGGTTTTTATAGGATAAATAGGGGTTATTCACAGCCTTTGATTAAAATATACATTGGACAAATATAACATATATATATTATTAATATTATTACCAATAGTAATTCACTCAAAAATAAAGGCATATAATTTATTTTTTTCCTAAATAATTAATATCCAATGAATTCACAGTGCATTTTCATAAGTTTATTATACTTTTTCCCACTAACTAAACGACTATGATATAGTGGTAATTTTATACTAAGGTAATATCATGGTTGATTTAAACACAAATTTTCATGAAATGAATGCTACTAAAGAATAACAATTATATAAAGAAAATATTTCCTAAAAACATCTGTGTGTTACATTATACACCCTTGAACTGAATTTCATCCTCGAAATTAGTCACTTGGATACAAAAAGGCGAGGATACCTATCCCTCATAATATCCTGAAGTTACCATGTAGCTTCTTAAAATTGGTGGTTCTGGTATAAAACTTTAACCAAATGAGTGGTATTATTTTGTAGAACCATTTCGCTAAGATCCAAAATCTCTATCTATTGTTCTTTATAATAATAATTTTACACCAGTGGTATCTCTTCTGAGTTTAGTACATGTGAAGGATAAGGTATGTACTTTCTCAAGAGAGATAAAAGGAACACGTCATGATATTGAGAGAGATTCTATGGAAGCACCAATTATTAATTTAACTTCCCAACACGATCCAAAATTTCAAAAGGACAGAAATACCTAGGGCTAAACTTTACCTTCTTTACAAATCTCATTAATCTCTTCCAAAGTGATATTCGTTGAATCTTCATATCACCCACATCGAATTCTAGGTGTTTTCTTCAGTTATCAGCATAACTTTTTTGTTGAATTTGAGATCCTCTTATGTGTTGTTGTATAGATTTGATCTTTTCTTTCATTTCATCTCTAATATTAGGTCATAATATCTTTCTTTCCCCAAATTCATCCCAACAAGTTGGAGTTATGGATTTATTTCCATAGACGGCTTCATAAGGACCCATTTGAATACTAGAGAGAAAGCTATTATTGTAAAAAAAAATCTCCAATGCAAGATGTTGATCCCAACCACCTCCGAAATACATAGATAATGATATCAACATGTCTTTTAGAGTTTGAATTGTCCTCTCAAATAGACTGTCTGTAAGAGGATGATATGTAGGGCTGAAACATAACTCTGTTTCTAGAGCCTACTAAATACTTTAGTAGAACATTGATTTAAACCTCATATCCCGATCATATATAATGTAATGTGGTACTCCATCCAATATTACCATTTTTTACATCTATCCTCACAATAAGATCAAGATATAAATCTTATCTAATAGAAATAAAGTGTGCAGACTTCATATGGTGATCAACTATAACCCATATAAAATTATTACCTTCAGATGTTTTGGGATGTCCGACGACAAAGACCATAGTGATGTTTTCCCATTTCCTTTCCGATCTCGGTAACGGTTGTAACATCATTTTAGACTTATGTCTCTTAGCCTTAACTTTCTAATAAACCAAGTATCGGCGGACATATTTAGTGACATCTCTTATCATGCCATCCCATCAGAAATACACTTTCATGTACCTGTACGTATTGTTTCATCAAGGGTGAATAGAGAATGAAGAACTATGAGCCTCATCCAACAACTACATCTTTAATTCTGGTACGGGAAAATAAAATCCCAGTTTTCAAACCATATTATTTCATAACAATCAAGGTTGAATTATGAAACATTTTTCACCTTCTTTTGTAGCTATACATGTTTCTTTGGGGCCTCCTTAATCTTAAATTGTATTAATGGTTGAAAATTCATTTGAGGACGATAATATTTCTCCCATTCCTTTAAAATTTTAAGATCCATCCTTTGAAAATCCGTAAATATTGGATCTTTTGTGATCCTCATAATGGATATGCTAGCATGGTCTTGTCCACTCAAAGAATCTACCACCTTGTTCTCATTCATATGGTGGTAATTTATTGAGAATTCATAATCTTTAATCAATTCCATCCATATTATTGGGCACATATTCGTATCCTTTTGTGTGAAAATATACTTTAAGCTACTATGACTAGTATAAATATCACATCTTTCACCATAAAGATATTTCCTCTGTATCATTAATGAAAATATTACCAAACCTAAATCCAAATCATGATTTGGGTAATTTTTATCATGGATTTCCACCTTCCATGAGGCATAATCTATCTGCATATCATTTTTCATGAGAAAATATTCCATCATCTTCTTGGATTCATAATTATAGACCAAATATCATTCTCCACTATAAGGTAGTGTGAGCATAGGTGCACTGACAAACCTTCTTTTGGACTCTGTGAAATTATCTTCACATTTTTTCATCCATATGAACATAACTCCATTCCAATTCAACTTGTTGAGTGGGTTAGATAATCGTGAAAAATCCTTCACAAAACGTCAAAAATATCCAACCAAACCAAGAAAACTTCATATCTAAGTTACCATTTTTGGTCTATGCCAACTTTCACAACATCTATTTTTAAGGATCTATGGATAACCCATATATTGAAAATATGTGATGCAAAATGTAACATTATGAGGCCAAAATTCACACTTGGTAAATTTTTCATTAATGTTATATTTTCTCATGGTCTTATGAATAATTATAAAGGTGAATTCATTATCTTCCATTCTCTTCAAATAAATTACAATATATTCTATAAAGGCTACCACTAACTAATCAAGATAGTCTCTAAATACTATATTCATTACATCTATGAATTTATCTAGGGAATTAGTAAGACCAAAAGTCATCACTATAAATTCATTGTGTCCATACCTTATACTGAATGCCATATTTTGTATGTCCTCCTTATTAACCCTTAATTGATGATATCCTGATTAAAGATCAATCATGGAAATGTATTGAGCTCTACATAGTTGGTTGAATAATTAATAAATTCGGGGAAGAGGATATTTTTTCTTGATAGTTATATTGTTATGTTCTTGATAATCAATGCAGAGTCTCATTGATCCATCTTTTTTCTTAAAAAATAGAACTGGTGCTCCCCAAGGAGACACACTAGGGAATATGATTCCCTTATCATGATTATCTTGGAATTTCTTCTTTAATTTTTTCAACACAATTAGGTACATTCTATAATGTGTCTTTGAAATAGGAATAGAACCTGCTATGAATTCTATTGAAAACTCAACTTCGCGGTTTGGTGAAAGACCTAAAAATTCATCTGTAAAGACATCCTCAAAATCCTATACAATGTGAATATTCTTAATAGTGAGTTTCTCCTGAACTATTTGATATAAATAACTTTCATTTATAGTAATAAAAATCCATAATATGGAAGAAATTCTGTTTGAAGTTTATATTCATCCTTGCAACAATAGATAATCATAGATTGATCTAGAATACGAAATGTGACTTTCCTTCCTTGGAAATTGATATGAGCTCCATATAGAGAAAATCAATACAGGCCAAGTATCCCATCAAATTCCACTATATAAAGGATCACAATTTTTTTAGGAATCACTTTCCCACAAATATCAATATGAGAAGAATCACAAACTTTTGATGCAACTATTGTTCTATTAGGAGTATTCACAGCTAACTCAAAATCTAATTGTTTAGGTAATATGGAAATACCCTTAGAAAATTCTTAAAAACTAAAATAGTGGGTGGATATTAAATAAAATAAAATATTTTATTCTTTATAGTTGATGGTAAGTGAACCTTTCACAAATTCATTATCATACTCAACATCACTAAAAGTGACTGTACGTGTCTTTCCTTTGTATATGGCCTTAAGAGTTTGTTGATGTTAATTATCATCAATAAACCTTGGATTAGGGTATTGATTATAATAATTCACCATTTCATTTCACTTGTATCATTTAAGTATAGGAGGTTCATTCTGGGTAGACATTTCTAGGTTTGCATCATTAGAAAACTTTTTTCCATCACTTCATTAATCAACAGCCTGATGAACTTCATTTCTACACATATAAAATTTATCAGTCCCTTTAAGAAAATTTCATCCATGTTTCTTTCTAGACTTTGAGAATAAGGGGGAAATCATATTCTTTTTAGTGTGGTCTATATATTTTCCTTTGAATTCCATTTTTCTCTTCTTATCAAACCCATATGACTGATGGGTTACTCCAATATCTATATCAACCTTGAGAGAAGCTAAAATGATTTCATAGTAGTTATTAAAGTCTCTTATGGATAATTCCCTTCAGATAAGTGGTTTTAATACACTAAATAATCGATCAATTTTACTCTAAGATTGGATAATAATTCTAGAAGCATACCTTGAAAGTCTTGTAAAATTTTCTTCGTAGGTACCAACAAATTCATCATCATTTTTCTTAAGTTCGAGGAACTCATTCTTCAAATTTGGTCAAAGAATACGAGGAAAGTAATTATTAAAAAATATGTTCTTTAACTCATCCCATTCTATGGAATTAATTTCATCTCTTTTCCTAATCTTCTTCATTAGATTCCACTATTGATCAGATTCACAATCTATTTGATAGACTGCTAAGGAGAATTTATCATATTGAGAACATTATAGAACTGAAAATATATTTTCAGTGGTACTAATCCATTCTTCATCGACTAATGGATCAAAAGACCAGCCGAATGAAGGAGGATGCTTCCTCATGAAGGAATCAATGTAGTCTTACTTGGTCATTTATTCATTTGGAAGCCCTAAATGATTCATATCTTCATAACGTTGTGTGATCATAGCTACATGATTTTTCATTCTAGCTCCCATACCATTTAGTTTCTCAAGGGGACAATTATTACATTGGCCATCATATTCAGCATTAAAACAATTCCTTAGGATTCCATCCATTGACTAAAACCACGAAGAATAGTGTGAAAAAACTCATAATAAAAGGAAAAACATATAATCATGAATAAAATTTCAATTTAGGTCACATCAGGTTTTATCCTAGGTTATTCATGGTCATTTATAAAAATACTAGGATCGTATCCTATATGTAGACATATCCTTAGGGTTCTTACTAAGGCTTTCTCATCCTAGTTTCCAAAGATTAATTTTATGTTTCCTCTGATACCAACCATAGAGACCCATGAATTACATACATTGATATTAATTAGAAATTGAATTATAATCATTACAACATATAATAAATCCATAACAAGACTGTACAGGTAAATTGTATTTTTAAACTATGAAGCATACACAACTTATCCAAAAACAACTATATTGTCTCCTACATATTTCATCATAACTAGACTCCTTTTTTGCATATCGTGATTAATACCCTTCTTCATGACCAGGGGAAAAAATATGAAAGGTTAGGATAAAATGGTTAGTAAGGGTAAACAAGGGATAATACCAGTCATATCACAATCTTAGGACATAAGAACATGTCATTTGGAGGTCTAATCCTATATATGAAAGATCATGATTACATGTCATGGGATAAAAGTTCATAAGAATTAATATGTGTAATCACAAAAGTAAAAAACATAAGTCCAGAAGTTTTTTGGTATACACATAATCAGAGAAAATCATTTCCATATTAGTTAAAGCTCTTATCCAAGACCATCGTAGCAGACAAAGTCTATTACTGAACTACATTTACTTGTCGTTCCAACCCTATATTGTTGAACTAGATTTAAATTTAATTATAGTTATGTATATCTCATGGGATATAAATCTTTACCCAATTAATGGGAAGGAGATATAGGTCCCACCCATCTCATTATGAAATCAATTTTACATATTCTACGAAAACATAAATCATTCATTATATCATAACCCTTAAAATAAAATAGGTTTCTTAAACATCATTCCATCATAGCATAATCCGTATAAAATATAATTCAATCATTAAAAAAATAATAGTAATAATATAGATACAAACATAACTCAATTTATAGATCATCATCGTAGATGAAAAATAATTTCGATAAAACACTTGAACAAAATTCTTGACGATAATATCCTTTCTTCTTCAAAAAAAAATTATTTTCCCAAAATGACACTCAATTTTAAAAGAAAAGAATTTAATTATTATTAAAAATAAAATCTTATAAATTAATCTTTATGGAATTAAGGAATTATGAAATCATATAAACTTCTTCATGCTATATAATTACAAAAACATTCTCCTCATACTTTTTCATGAAAAGTCAAAAACTGCCTCGAATCAACTAACGAAAAAAGTCTCCTTTAATACCCTTTAATAAAAATTATCCAAAGTGTGAAAATAAATTTAAAAAATATTATAAGAATATAAATAATATTATATAATTTATAAATATGGAATGGATGATAAATATACCTTATTAAATACTTATATATAAAAAATCTTAGATAATAATGAGATTGAAAAATTATCCCTTACCTTAGGTCTAATATGCTTCGTATATTTCTGAACCTCATGTATAATGATTTAAATACTATTATTGACTTACTCAAGAAGAATAATCATTTTTATGATATCATATATGATCATATTATCTTCCTTTTGTCAGTAACATTTCATTATCACTCGTTATTCAGATATTAACTGCATTATGTTCTTATGAAACTTTTTTCGTGTAAGTTAATGTTAAATTAATTAGGTTATAGTTATATCATTTGAATAATGATATTAGTATAATATATATCATATTTATTAATTCCATTTATGTATATAATCATGGTTTAATGAGGATCATGTATAAATAATTTCATCGCAACAAGGAGATGATATGTTGTACATACGCACGAGCGACGATATCATTCATTTAGTGGTTAAATTATATGAAATTGGATGGTGTATTTATTATCCATAATAATAATCATGTTATATTAATTATTTAAATCCATTATACTCATCATTATACACATTCAAATAATGTATTGTTGAATAAAAAATTACACCATAATGTGGAGACGGTATGTTGTATATACGCACACATGGTGATATTGTTATTTGTAGGATGGATAAAAGGATGTAAACGGGTGTACCATAATTATACTAACATATAATCATTTAAAAGATATTGGATTTATTACTTTTTTTTGGAAACAACATAAGAATAGGAAGTATAAGAAGAAAATAATTTTGATAGAGCTGATAAAAACATTACCTCTTCTTCAAGTATCTTATTTTGATTTGCACAAAAGGTTTCTATAGGATAGATTTCTTCCCAATGTGTGGAATATAAAGGGAATTTAGGGATTTTTTGAGCATATGTTAGTATAAGTTGGATGATACATGGGGATTTAGAGGTGTGAGTAAGTGGGTAGAGGTGGTGGCCCTTTATAACAGGGAGGAGGGGCACTTTAGAAAAGATTAGAAATATAATTTTAATATAAAATAATATTGGATTATAAAAGTTTCTAAGTGAGAAATTTTGAGGATAATATGATTATGGTTCTAAATCCTTTCAACCAACGGGTTTTATACAAGTTTAGTTCACCAAATTAACCTTATCTTTTAGCTTTAACCCTTAGTTAAAAAAACATTAACACTTACGATGTCTTCTTGTATTTTCATAATATATGGTTACAATAGTTACTATAAAATTCCAATAGAACCAACAGTTTATCATTAATAACATTATTATAATTCTATAAGTTATTTTTTCAAATTATATATTTTAAGGACTATTATATCATTTAATAAAATGTTATTTATTTAAAAAACTTATTTTTGTCAATTTTGAAACTATTATGTAATTGATTTTTGTTAAAGTCATGAGAACTTCATTTATTTTACAAAACTACATTAAATAAAATATAAAATTTCATAATCTTCAATAAAATTATTGGATGGAATCATAATGTTCAAATTACTTTTATTTTAATATTTATAATATCATTTATTTGAATATTACATTAATATAGTAATCACTACATCATCAACGTGTCATAAATAAATTTATTCATTTAATGTCTAAAATTTATAAATAAAATAAAATGATGTAGGAAATAATTTTATATTTATAATTACTATTTATAGTCAATGAAATATGTTATATAACACCATATTAAATTTCTTTAGAAAGAGATACATGTTTATGTTATATTTCTATTTACTTTAAATTAAAAATTTTAAAATGTTATTATCACACCCAAGTGGCTTCATGAAGTCTTAAATATCGACCCAAGGATGCTCATGGTTGGAAAAATCCCATACAATATGAATAGGACACGTTTTAAGAAAGTTTTATATTATTATAATATTAATTTTTTTCCCTTATTTACAAAATTTACCCATTAACCATGGTAAATAAAAATAATTATTGAAGTTACTATTCATAATATCCAAAAAATAAAAGGTTCCTATTTAAAAAATTTGGACCTTGTGATTTCAAATATGAAATCCATTTTTTTAAATTCATAAAACACATTTAGAAAAAATTATTTTAAAATCAATGTCATTGTCAGAATGAGAGAACATGTTTTTAAAATTTAAAACATTGCAAAATAATGAAATGTATTTTTTATAAGAATTGAATGTAAATTTAATTAAATGAAAACATTATATTTAATGTTAAATATATATTGTATTTATACTTTAAAACTATTCAATATTATAATTTAACTATATAAAGTAATTCAATGAAAAAAAAATTCACATAAATTTATTGTGTTTTCATTATTCCTCATAATCTGAATGTTATTAGGAAACATAAAAAATTCATACAAGGTAAAATGTTATATCCCAATTTAATAGATAATGTCTATGTTTAAATATAAAAATTATTAATGTGTCAAAATATTAATTTAAATGTGGTTCTCCTTTCAATGTTGTAAGATTACCCTTTAAAACATATAGGTTTCTATACAAAAAATAGGATTTATTCACACCCTATGATTAAAATATCCATTGGATGACTATAACATATATATCACATTAATTTCATTGCCAATAGTAATTTACTCAAAAATAAAAATATCTAATTTATATTTTTCATAAATAATTTATAGCCAATGAATTAACAATGCATTTTCATAAGTCAGTTATAATTATTCCCGTTAACCTAAAGAATGGGCTATAGCAATAATTTTATACTAAGGTCATCTTGTGGTTTGTTTGAACTCAAAATTGTATTCCATGCAAGCATCAGAAGATTAAAAACTATTTTAAAAAATATTTCAAAAAAAATCTGGGTGTTACACCATGTGTTTATCCACTTGGTGGTTCAGAGTAAGAACTTCTAGTAGACTTTTATCATTATTAATAATGGTATCATTAATAATAAAACCAGATAAGTTCTTTGGTATTGATGAATTTATGAGATATATGTACAAATCATCTTATAACTTAATCCCTAAGATGTTTAATCATTCAATATATCCAATATGCTTGACTACATGAGGCCCAACTAGTGAAAAAACTCCAAGAATAGTTGTAAGTAGAGCATTAGAGATCTTGTATCTATCTTGTCTCTCCTTCCCTTGATATAGTTCTCATAGGTGAGACATCATACTATATGCATCCTAGTCCTCGTGTTTTTTCTTCAAAATATAATTTTTCCTAGATTATAACATAAAACACAAAACATCATTAGCATCATTATAATTTTTCTCATAATGAGATAACTCTTCCTCACTATCCTCACTACTTGTTACATCATCAATAGGTTCTTCCATTACATAAAATTTCCTTTTATGTTATAAGATATTGCGTAAGTGCCATTTTTATTCATGTATATTTTTTTCTGTGAAAATTTAATACATCACATGTATAGATCAAAATGATATATTTGAATTCATTTTAATTTTTATTTATAAGAATATTATAATAATAGTTTTATTAATTTATCAGATAAAATTCAGAAAAATAATTAAATATATTATATTTATTAATCTCACACTATTTTATCAAAACCCAGAATTCCTCACGACTGGCTTTAGAATATATTGTTGATTTAATATTACAGTGTCAATGATCCAGATTCCCCTTCTCATCACTGAAAATTTGAATGGCCAATCAATTTGAAGGGTTTTAGATAGGAATTCCAAATTCCAACTATATTAACTCACAGTTACTTGATCTGTTGAGTGGACTCCCCAATCCTGAAATCCTTAAATTGGATTTCCTCAACATTTTACTCTTAGTTACACCATGTCCTTCCTTGGAATTCAAAACTTGATGTGAAATAAGTTATTTAAACACAAAACATCAAGTTATAATTCCCTAATAATGTAATACACAAGAACATTGTCTAGTCAATCACATTAAACCATGCTTTAATTTTATTGAAGTAGTGGAAGGATATACCATCTTAAAATATATAATTGATGGATTTCATATTTACATGTAAATTTACAATAATTTTATTTATTACATGATTTTTATTATTAAATGAATTTACTTTAAGAGATTAACCATATCTTCAATATGATTTATGTATAATAAAATTTATTTTAGTTCTCTCTTGCCTGGTTATTAATTCATTAATTCACATGATCACAATAATGAATCCATAATAAATAACCACGAATCTTTATAGAAATAAAATATTAATGTTGTACGATCAAGATATTTTACTAATTGTTGGTTTATATAGAATATGAAAAATTCTCCTTCATCCTAGGGAAAAATGGCTTGAACCAATTATGGTTCATGTTACATCTTCCCACTTGTCCACCTATGTCTCTATCATGGGTTAGTTTTACCTCATCACCAAACTTGAACCACATCCCTTATCTTGGGAGCTCCATCCATTACTTATGATTTTAATCACATGTTGGTGACATGAACTAATGGATTGGTTAAAGGTTTTACATAAATGAAACCATGAACATGAAGACCCTTAAATAATGATATGTGAGATGGAACACCAATAATTTAATTTAATAGTAAATTAAATGAAAATAATCACATAAAAATGTATGTTCTAGGCTAATGATCATCCGCATTCATGCAAAAAATTATACATTTAATAAAATTAGCATTAAATTCCAATCATTCGTATTTAATAATAATGGTTCCTGAATCACTTAATTATCTGCTCTTATTAATCAATTATTTTTTTCATAATTCTCATCTAAATTTCCTTGAGATTCTCATGCATCATAATTTTATAAAAATTAAATAAATTTATTTGAAATTAATTGTGTACAATAAAAAATTACCAGGAAACATGAAGAGTACATGTCAAAAGTACACAATGTGTATTATACTCATATATCGTTTACTCTTACGACATGTGACATACATGAATTAATCACAAAAATTGATGATGTGTTCTGTCAACATAATGATAACATAATTTACATTAAATTAATTTTATGTGTTATGATTCAATTCACATAGTGTAATAACTATAATATGAATTATACAAGATATTATTATATGAACATTACAAAGAAATTAATTACATATATATATATATATAACCCATCACATGGCATGTTGTATAAACTTAATGATCACATGATAGAAAATCTTGATAATGTTTTCATAGTATAGTAAATTAATTTTAAATCTCCATAATTTGATAAAAATATATGGTGTGTAAATTAAATATACATGATATGTATTATTGTCACTACATATCTGTGACACACGCCTAGGGACTTAGCGTGTTATGGTTCCACAAATGTTTTTAGAGTACATGGAATGTACATGGGATATATGGTTTGTGGTATTCAAGTTACATGACCACTATTCATGAAGTTCATGTAAGATGATACACATCCAGTCTATTACAAAATGGCCACATACCATGTAAAAAAGTAACATGGTGTGTAATTTAGAAGACCATACATTGGGATATCCTAGTTAACACATAGTGTATAATTTAATTCACTTTATTTAAGAAATTCACATGACTTGAATTTATTATAAATTAATTCTTGGTGAATTAAATGCTTTTACATGGTGTGTACCTCTAGCTTACATAGTTTGTAATCTTAGGTTATCCGGATAGAATCCTCAGTATCTATATATGAGAACATTGAATTTATTTTAGTCATAAAATTAATATATTTGATTAAATTTATGAGAAACGAAGAGAAAGATAAAATATTTTTCAATCTTGATTAATGAATTAATAATGTATAATTGAAACCCAGTATTAACTATTTAAATCAATCAATGTTCTTTGAATAATTATCAATAATTATGCGACCTCGCTATGATTCCACATACAGGATCTAGATGCAGCAGAAGCATGTGTTGGGTCGTGCTAAACATTTTTTTAATGATCAATGATTAGTCCAACATTTACATGATGATAACCTCCATGATCAATGTAATCTAATCACAAATAAAATCAATGGACAAATTTTTTTAACCAAAGTGTAGGATCGTCAAATATTATTTATAATTAATTTAAGAAATTAAATAATTATGTTGTGAGGAATGTCATGACCCATCCTTGGGGCCCATGCCGTGACTACCCCAAGCCCGCCTTCCATAGGCCAGGGGCTGGCGACTAGCACCAAGGAGTAATTCCCGATAAAAAGGGAAGGCATTGCCTTTGTAAAGTAAAAAACACACAGAGTAAGCAAGCAGAAGTAAACACTAAGTAAAACTGGGTACAAAAGTAAGTGCGGAAAAGTAAGTGGGCCAGAATACAAACCCAAACTGAAAGCATAGTACAACTGAAAAAGGAAGTACATCAACTGAAAAGTAAAGCCATAACATCGAGCTATCCACTAGTAGTCCCACCTAAAGGGTGGGTACAGATAGCCACCTCAGCTCCTCTGGTCCAACTCTCCGCTTCGTGTACGTCCCGCCCAATGGTCCACCTCAATGTACCGACCTGCTTTGCAAACCTCAACTACGATCAGCGATGTCTGTCGTCTGCAACCAACACAACGTAGTGTGGGCATAGCCCATACAGGGATGAGTATAAGCTACTCAGTAGGGACCCCAAGACACCCGAAGGTATCCCAGAATCCACAAAGGATAATCCACAAAGGAAATATATAATCACAAAGTAACATCCGAGACTACTTAGGTATATTACCATACATATACCTAAGTTATCAATTCCAGTTCGGCTCCAACATCTGAGCCCACGTTCGATCACATACACACAGGATAGCACAACACAATCCACATAGGAAAGAAAATCAAGATTCATATCACACAGGTATACTTCTTCGTATGATGATAGAGATGATCAGATGTAGCCACTGATTCATCTAAGGCATCAGACCCATAAAGGATCGATAGATACTAATCCCCGAAATGACTCACAAAGGATCGATAGGTAACTAACCCCCGTAATGACCCACAATGGATCGATAAGTAACTGACCCCCGCAATGACCCACAGAGGATCAGACCCACACAGGATCTGTAGGCGCTGGCCCACACAGGACCTCTGAGCGTTGACCCACACAGGATCTGACCCACACATGATCGGTAGCATTGTTCCACGTTGGATCGCTGAGTGTTATAGTCATCATCGTCGAATCCATGGAGGATTTCTGTAAGGTCTCCATCGTCGTAACAGTCGCAGCCAGCTCTAGGATTCCCGCACACACCCAGCTCATTCGGGAGGGTCCGCTCCACGAGCCGAGGGGCTGATACATCAACTGACACGAATTCCAGATTTGATGTATCCAAAAGTTCTGTATCGTCAACAGGAACTCAACGTCACAGGCAGCGCGTCAACCGGATGCCCAGTCTGAGAGTTATTGGCTTTTTTGTCCTAGGGGTCCGGTTGGTTTTTAAGTCAAAACCAACTCGACCATACTCCAACTATGTCCAAATCTCGAACTATGTAAGCCAAAAGGTCTTTTTCACTAAGAGGAATCCATCAAAGTCGACGGCACGTCAATCGGACGTTCGAAGCTCATGTTATAAGCATTTCCGCTCTGGGGGCTTGGTTGGTTTCGTTTACGAACCAACACAGCCAAATCCAAAGTTCCTTGAAACCATGAGTGTAATATACCGAAAAAACCGTCTCAATCCAAGGATCTCATCGCAGCTGATGGTGTGTCGATCGGAGGTCTGCAGCCCATGTTATGGGAAAAAGACCGAAAGAGGTCTGGAATTAGGGTGTTCGGGCCCAATCTGACCCAGCCCGATACCCTCTGGGTCATCCCGAACCGGGTCGACCCAACCCGGGTCTGGGTCCGGACCGCTTGGGCGCGACCCGGCTCGCCCTGTGCGGCCCGGCCCGGCCTGGGCGTGCTTTTCCTGGCGGCTCGGCCGTAACGGCCGAGCGATGAGGGGGGAGGCGTGCTGCCCCCCCCCCCCCCCGCGTTGTGAAACTGCGGCCCCTATGTGGGGGGCTGCTCCTGCGGGCCAGCCGGGGGTTATGACCACCAGTGCTTCTCCCTGACAGGCCGGCCGGCTGCTGTCGCCACGGGACCGGGGCGGTCCCGTCCCCCTGCTCCGACGCCGGCGGCCGGAAACTGTTCGTCGTTCCCTCCTCCGCCGCGGCCTTTATCCGCCCAGCACCGCGCGACAGCGCCGCGCTCCTCTGTCGTGACCCCACTCCGGCCGCGGTGCATTTGTGGTTCTCCGGAGCAGCGCGACAGCGCCACAGTTTGGTTAGTCTTCAACGGTGAGGTGTGACGACATTTCGCTTCTCCGCTCTTTCTTTAATATTTCCCGCAGGGGGCTTCGGCACCGCGTTGCCTTGCTCGTGCCGCAAACAATATCAAACAACCAAAGGAGAGAGGAGGGTCGGCCGTGTTCATGCAGTCTGATCTCCTCCTGTTATTGCGATAATAGGCGGCCCAAATAAGACAATAAGTCAATGATGAAAGTAATTAGGAACAAATGAAATAATAATTCTCCCTACCTCGAGTGTATTCATCAAACGAGGTTTTTTGCGGAAAGGAACGTCGCGAAATTGATCATCACGGAAGAAGGTTCCACACACTTGACGGAGATCATCCGAGGAGGAACAGTGTTTTCCGTCCTTTGATGCGGGAAGGAGGAACGAAAGGATGTGTGTCGGATCGTCGATCTCCGAGGAAGGCATCTCTCACCATCATCCGTCGTCGGATTTTGGGGTTCTTCGCGTTCTTCATCGAGGAAGATGAACTTCATGAACTTGAGCAAAATCTCTCAAGCCTTCACGCACAACGAACCTCTTAATAAAATAATACTTGTCTTATTTTATTAACACACAAGCCAATGTCTTGAAATTAAAAATTGATTCAATCAATTAATTGAATTAATAGAAACGTTTAAACTATCAAATTAAAAGAGGCGTTTCATAAACAGATAAATGCAAGGGTTGACTTCCAATTAATGGGGGTGCGGGTGCGTTACCTTATTAAAGGAGGGGGGTTTAGGAAGAAAAGAAATGGTGGGGCTCGTGTGGGTCCCACCTCACAATTATCCTACCTATTGGGTAGGATATTGTGGGTCCCACTTCATCCAATTAGCTTAGGTTAATCAAAATAAAATAAAATTGGTTGCACAACTTTTATTTTATTCCTTTACTTAACCCCAAAATTTAAAAACCCCACCCGAGAAAACGCAACTCCAGAAAAGGTATTTCTAAGAAATTATCGGTACTGTGATTCCATCAGTGTCCTCGGATTTCGATTCCAAGCACCAGTTCATAAGTTAGGAAAACCCACTTCTTCGTTCACTAAATGTACCCGAGCCAAACTTTGGAAAATGATTCCGGGCACACTGGGCCTCGGAATCAGGTGCCGTCAGAAACTGTTTTCTTGTAAAATCTAATAGAAAACTATGAAAAAATTTCCCTTTACTTTTACGGGTCTTTAAATTACTCCCACCTTAGGGCTTTATTTCCCCATAAAGATACATCATAAACTAGGGAAATAAAATTGGGTACTGAGCACGCATTTGAGCCTCCCGCTCCCAAGTGCTCTCCTGGAGGTTCCCGTGCTACCATCTGTTGCGCACTAGAGGAATCGACCGTCCATGTAGGAACTGATCCTGTCAATCCTCAATCTCCACTGGGACCTCCACATAAGTCACCCCATCATCAATTTCCAGCTCCCTATGGTCAATGATATGCATTGGGTCATGCACGTATCTCCTCAGTTAAGATACGCGAAAGACGTCGTGCACCCGGTGCAACAGAGGTGGTAGAGCCAGGAGATAAGCCACCTCACCAATCCTGCTGAGGACCCGGAATGGTCCAATGAAGCATGGAGACAACTTGCCGCCTCATCCAAATCTCCATAATCCACCTCAAGGTGAGACCTGAAAGAAGACGTGGTCGCCATCCTCGAACTCTAGTGGCCTCCGCCTCTTGTCAGCATAAGACTTCTGCCGGCTCTGAGCTGTCCTCATCTGCTCCTGGATGACCTGGACCTTCTATATCGTGGCTTGGACCATCTCTAGTCCCACAAGTGCTGACTCCCCAGGGTCTGTCTTGCACATCGGTGATCTGTAAGGTCGGCCGTACAACGTCTCGTATGGCGTCATCCTGATGGTGGAGTGGTAGCTGTTGTTGTACGTGAACTCCACCAAGGGTAGGTGGTCCTCCCAACTACGACCAAATTCGAGGACACATGCGCAAAGCATGTCCTCAAGAGTCTGAATGGTCCTCTCCGTCTGACCATCTATCTGGGGGTGAAAGGCGGTGATCAGACGTAGCTGCGTCCCGAATTCCTCCTGCAACCCCTTCTAAAGTCGGGAAGTAAAGAGAGCATCTCGATCGGAGACTATAGATGATGGCACGCCATGAAGCCATACAATCTCTTGAACATAGAGACGTCACAAGCTCTACACTGAGCCCTGCTCTCTGATGGGTAAGAAGTGATCCGAATTGGTGAGTCGGTCGACAATCACCCAAATGGAGTCGTGACCTCTGGAAATGCGTGGAAGTCCAGTCATAAAGTCTATATATATGTCGTCCCACTTCCACTCCGGGACCTCCAAGGGTTGTACCAAGCCTGGTGGTACCTGGTTCTATGCCTTCACCTACTGGAAGGTGAGACATCGAGAAACGAACTCTGCCACAACCTTCTTCATGCCCGGCCACCAGTGCTGTCGTCTGAGATCCTGGTACATCTTCGCCACTCCAGGATGTACCGCCAAAGGGGAAGTGTGAAACTCTCTCAGCACCTCCTCCCGTAAAGCAACTAGTACCAAGGTACATCCTCTGAAAATGATTTCGTTCTCTCCTCCTAAAGAGAATCCATCAGGTGCATGTCCTGAGGATATCTGTGCACGCCACGTCTCAGAGTCGATGTCCCCACATTGTGCCTCTCTGACCCGCTGCAGTAGTGGAGGAGTGACTATGAGTGACTGAAGAAAGGCTGATCCACCTCTATCCACAAAGGATATCTGCAAAGAGTCTAGCTACTCTGTCGCCTCCCCAAGTGGCTGAATGCCTGTCATCCTGCTGAGAGCATCGACTACTACGTTCCCCTTTCCAGGAGTATAGACTATCTAAAAGTCATAATCCTGGAGGAACTCGAGCCATCTCCGCTGTCTCAAGTTTAGTTCCTTCTGTGAGAAGATATACCTTAGACTCTGATGGTCAGAAGAGACTATAAAGTGCTCACCCATCAGATAGTGTCGACACATCTTCAGATCGAAGACCACTGCTGCTAACTCTAGGTCATGGGTAGCTTAGTTCTGCTCATGATGCCTCAACTGTCGTGATCCATAGGCGATCACGGCCTGCTCCTACATCAGGACACATCCGAGTCCGGTCCCTGATGCATCGCAGTAAACTATGTACCCAACTCCCTCCTCTGGTAGCCTCAAGATAGGCGCACTGGTCAATATATGTCATAGCTCCTGGAAGCTCTGCTGACATCTGTCTGACCACACAAAGGGTTTACCCTACTTCGTCAAAGCTGAGAGTGGTGCCACATCTCTAGAGAAGTCTGGTACAAATCTCCGGTAGTACCCAGCTAGTCCCAAGAAACTCTGAACCTCCATCACGCTCCTGGGTGGCTCCCAAGCTAGAACTGCCTCAATCTTCACTGGATCCACCGCAACTCCCACCTAAGAGATGACATGTCCCAAGAAGTGGACCTCGTGTATCCATAACTGACACTTTGAGAGCTTACCATAAAACTAGTGCTCCCGAAGTGTGTCCAGTACAACCCGCAAGTTTTATGCGTGCTCCTCCTCAGTCGTCGAGTAAATCAAAATGTCTTCAATGAAGACCACGACAAATCGATCGAGGTATGGATGAAAGATACTATTCATGAGTCCCATGAACATTGCTGGAGCATTGGTTACGCCGAATTGCATAACCTGGAACTCATAGTGTCCTTACCGACATCTGAAGGCCGTCTTCTGCACGTCCTCATCCTGAACTCTGAGCTGATGATAGCCTGACATGAGTTCTATCTTCGAGAACCACTGTGCTCCCTTGAGCTGATTGAAGAGGTCTTCAATCCTCGGTAGCAGATACGTATTCTTCATGGTCACCTGGTTCAAGCAACGATAGTCAACACAAAGTCGCAAGCTCCCGTATGCATTCTTGGAGAACAATATCGGGGAAGCCCAGGGTGAAACACTGGGTTGGATGAATCCCTTGCCCTGCAAGTCCTCCAACTATACTCGTAGCTCTCGAAGCACAGCAGGGGCCGTCCGATATGCTGGGGTAGATATCAGGGATGTCTCGGGGTATAGATCAATATAAAAGTCTACCTTTCTGCGAGGAGGTAGTCCTGGAATGTCATCGGGGAAAATGTCCGCATACTGATCCACCACTGCAGGAAAACCAGGACTCTGCACGTCAACTGCTCTTAGGATGAGGCTAGCCAACTGATGAGTGATGGGCTGTCCTCTCCTCTGCGTGAGTTCATCCTGTGCTACAAAGGCTCCGTTCTCATCAGTGAAGGTGAACCTGCTCCCGTCGGTGCATACACATCGCACGTTGCGCCTAATACTGTCAATCTGAGCATGGAATGTATATAACCAATACATGCCCAAGATGACGTCGTAAGGCCTCGACACCGCTACAAGAAGATCTCAGCCGAAGCTCTCACCTCCTAGAGTAAGCTCACACTGCCGGCACCAGTGCGTAATCGTCGAGTCTGCTCCCGTAGGAGTCTCTAGCTATAAGAATCGAGCCAACGACTCTATCGGAATCTCCAAGCTCTGAACAAGGGCAGCGACAATGAAAGAATTACTCGCTCTTGTGTCTATAAGAACTGTAGAATGGGTGGAATAGACATAGGTAGTACCTCGAATCATCTCAGGTGAGTCGTGGTCGTAGGCCTCTGCTGCCTGAAGTTGTGCCTGTCTCTGCCCGCCAGCTCCCTGTGGTCGGGGTGGACCTCCTGGGGGTGGTGGTGGTAGAGCCTCAAAGCGTTTCCCACCACCTAATGCTCGCCCAGCTCATCTGCCTCATCCGACTACTCCCTGCGGACTGCCACTATCGAACCTTTGCCTCTACCTGGGTGGTCCCTCAGCCATCTGCTGCTCCTCGGTATGGTGGGTTGGGCAGTCACGAGCCATGTGGCCTTGCCTGTCGCATGCGTAGCACTGTCTGCCTCTCGAAAGACCGGATCTACGCTGTGTGCCCCACACCTCTAAGCCAGTGTCCTGAGGTCGTCTGCCTGAGGGTCTAGTCTGCTTGGACACATGTGTCATCCGTCAACTGCCTACTGCAGAATACTCTGCTACATAAAGCCCTACGGTAGGACTTTCTACTGATGTAGGCTCAGAAGGAAGCTCTCGATCCGAAGGGCTCGCTTCAGTACCTCGGCTTGTGTCGGAATGATGAGGGAGATCAGTGATGCCCTGATCTCATGCCTCAATCCCTACTCGAAGTTTCGGGCCCAGAATAATGGGTCCCATACCATGTCCGTCGAATAGCGCGAGAGATCTGTAAATTTTTCCGAGTACTGGGCGACCGTCAAGCTGCCCTGCTGCAGTCGTAGTAGCTCCCGGATGTGCACCGCATGGAGGGCGGCTGGAACGAACTCCGAGAAAAAGAGGCTCTCAAAGTCCGTCCAGAGGATAGATTCCTCGTTGTACACTTGGTGCATCAAGCTCCACCTTCTGCCTACTGCCGCGTGCAAGAGACTCGCTACAAGGATAACCATGAGGTTAGCTGGTGTCCCTACTAAACGGAAGACTCGTACAACTGCCTCCAGCGAATCCTCGGCTGCCTGAGGGTCCATCTCCCCGCAGAACCTGGATGGTTGCTGATGCTAAAACTCGTGCAGTGTATTAAGGCGACGTGCACCATCAGCAGATGGGGCTGGTAGCATCGGTGGCTCGGCAGGTAGAGGTACGGCTGGTGCCTCTACTGTCAAAGGGCCCTGTATCGAGGCCTCGTCGCTCGGTGGGCTATTGTCACGCACAACGCTCAGAACCCTAGCTGGATGCCATCGTGGGGCCATCCTGAAAAGAAACAGGTGCGCCACAGTCAAACATTATACCTGGTGTGCTGACACAAAGTAATCATAAAGAAAACTTTTAGAACACACATGCAATCAATGTTTTCGTGTATTAAGTCGGAAATCAGAAGTCGGGGTCCTGGTGTACGGATACATCAGCCGCCGCACCAACACTGGACTCCCTGGTATGATAACCAAACTCAATACCCTTAAAACTATTGCTTCACATAGAAAATGATCAGATTCCAGAGTTCTGCGGTAGAACTGAACTCCTCTGATACCAGTTTGTCACGACCCATCCTCGGGGCCCATGCCGTGACTACCCCAAGCCCGCCTTCCATAGACCAGGGGCTGGAGACTAGCACCAAGGCGTAATTCCTGATAAAAAGGGAAGGCATTGCCTTTGTAAAATAAAAAAATGCACAGAGTAAGAAAACAGAAGTAAACACTAAGTAAAACTGGGTACAAAAGTAAGTGCGGAAAAGTAAGTGGGCCAGAATACAAACCCAAAATGAAAGTAAAGTACAGCTGAAAAAGGAATTATAAGAACTGTAAAGTAAAGCTGCAACATCGAGCTGTCCACTTGTAGTCCTACCTGAAGGGTGGGTACAGATAGCCCCCTCAGCTCCTCGGGTCCAGCCGTCCGCTCTGTGTACGTCCCGCCCAGTGGTCCACCTCTAGGTACCAACCTGCTCGGCAAGCCTCAAACACAATCAGCGTTGTCCGTCATCTGCAACCAACATAGCGTAGTGTGGGCATAGCCCGTGTAGGGGTGAGTATAAGCTACTCAGTAGGGACCCCGAGACCCCTGAAGGTCTCCCAGAATCCACAAAGGATAATCCACAAAGGAAATATAAAACCATGAAGTAACATCCGACACTACTTATGTATATTACCATACATATACCTAAGTTATCAATTCTAGTTTGGCTCCAACATGCGAGCCCATGTTCGATCACATCCACACAGGATAGCACAACACAATCCACATAGGAAAGAAAATCAAGATTCAGCTCACACAGGTATACTTCTTCGTATGACGATAGAGATGATCAGATGTAGCCACTGATTCATCTAAGCCGTCGGACCCACACATGATCGATAGGTACTACCCCCCACAATGACCCACAAAGGATCGATATGTAACTAACCCCCGCAATGACCCACAAAGGATCGATAGGTAACTAACCCCCACAATGACCCACATAGGATCAAACCGACACAAGATCTGTAGGCGCTGGCCCACACAGGACCGCTGAGTGCTGACCCACACAGGATCGGTAGCACTGATCCATGTAGGATAGCTGAGTGTTGTAGTAATCGTCATCAAATCCACAAAGGATTTCTGTACAGTCGCATCGTCGTCGCAGTCACAGCCAGCACTTGGATTCCCGCACACAACAAGCTCGTTCGGGAGGGTCCGCTCCACGAGCCGAGGGGCTGATACATCAACTGACATGAAATCTGGAGTTGATATATCCAAAATTTATGTATCATCAACAGGAACTAAATGTCACAAATGGCGCGTCAATCGGACGCCCGGTCTGAGAGATATTGGCTTTTTCGTCACAGGGGTCCAGTTGGTTTTTAAGTCAAAACCAACCCCACCGTACTCCAACTGCATCCAAACCACGAAAGGAGTAATCCAAAAGGTCCGTCTCACTATGTGGAATCCATCAAAGTCGACGGCATGTCAATCGGACGTCTGGAGCTCAAATTATAAGTGTTTCCGCTCCGGGGGCCCGGTTGGTTTCGTGTACGAACCAACCCGGTTGAACCCAAAGTTCTTTTAAACCTGGATTGTAATATACCGAAACGACTGTATCGATCCAAGGATCGCATCGCAGTTGACGGTGCGTCAATCGGAGGTTTGCAGCCCAAGTTATGGGCAAAAGACAGAAAGAGGTCCGGAATTAGGGGGTTCGGGCCTAGCCCGATACCCTCTGGGTCAGCCCGAACCGGGTTGACCCAACCCGAGTCCGGGTCCAGCCTGCTTGGGCACGGCACGGCGCGGCCTGGGCGTGGCCCGGCCTTTGCGCGCTCTGCCTGGCGGCTCGACCGTAAAGGCTGAGCGATGAGGGGGGAGGCGCGCTGCCCCCCCCCCCCCCCCCCGCGTTGTGAAACCGCGACCCCCATGTGGGGGTCCGCTCCTGCTGGCCAGCCGGGGGTTACGACCCCTGGTGCTTCCCCCTGACAGGCCGACCCATACCGGCCGGTCGGCTGTTGCTGCCACGGGACCGGGGCGGTCTCGTCCCCCTGCTCTGACGCCGGCGACTTGAAACCGGCAGTCGTTCCGTGCTTCGCCACGGCCTATGGCTGCGGCCTTGATCCGTTCGGCAGGGCGCGACAGTGCCGCGCCCCTCCGCCGCGGCCCCGCTCCGGCCACAGTGCCTTTGTGGTTCTCCGGCATGGCGCGACGGCGCCGCGGTTTGGTTCGTCTTCAACGGCGCGGCACGACGGCGCTGCGCTTCTCCACCATTTCTTTAATATTTCCCACGCGTTGCTTTGGCATCACATTGCCTTGCTCGTGCCGCAAACAATATCAAACAACCAAAGGGGAGAGGAGGGTCGTTCGTGTTCATGCGGTCTGACCTCCTCCCGTTATTGCGATAACTGGCAGCCCAAATAAGACGATAAGTCAACGATGAACGTAATCAGGAACAAATGAAATAATAATTCCCCCTACCTCAAGAGTAGTCGTCGAATGAGGTTTGTTATGGAAAGGGACTACGCGGAATTGATCGTCGCGGAAGAAGGTTCCTCACACTTGACGGAGATCGTCCATGGAGGAACGGTGTCTCCCTTCCTTTGACATAGGAAGGAGGAACGAAAGGATGAGCGTCGGATCGTCGATCTCCGAGGAAGGCATCTCTCACCGTCATCCGTCGTTGGAGTTCGGCATTCTTCGCATTATTCGTCGAGGAAGAAGAACTTCAAGAACTTGAGAAAAATCTCCCAGGCCTTCCCGCACAACGAACCTCTTAATAAAATAAGACTTGCCTTATTTTATTAACACACAAGCCAACGTCTTGAAATAAAAAATTGAGTCAATCAATTAATTTAATTAATAGAAACATTTAAACTGTCAAATTAAAAGAGGCGTTTCATAAATAGATAAACGCAAGGGTTGACTTCCAATTAATGGGGGTGCGGGTGCATTACCTTATTAAAGGAGGGGGGTTTAGGAAGAAAAGAAATGGTGGGGCTCGTTTGGGTCCCACCTCACAATTATCCTACCTATTGGGATGGATATTGTGGGTCCCACTTTATCCACTTAGCATAGGTTAATCAAAATAAAATAAAATTGGTTGCACCACTTTTATTTTATTCCTTTACTTAACCCCAAAATTTAAAAACCACACCCGAGAAAATGGAACTCCAGAAAAGGTGATTTTAAGAAATTACCGGCACTGTGATTCCATCGGTGTCCCTGAATTTCGATTCCGAGCACCGGTTCATAAGTTAGGAAAACCCGCTCGTTCGTTCACTGAACGTACCCGAGCCAAACTTCGAAAAATGATTCCGAGCACACCGGGCCTCGGAATCAGGTGCTGTCAGAAACTGCATTCTTGTAAAATCCCGAAGAAAATTAAGAAAAAATTTCCCTTGAATTTTACAGGTCTTTACAAGGTTTTATTTATTTATTTATGGATCTAAAAATGGATATACATCATACCATCATTTCATTATTGGAATCTATATTTTATTCCCTATATTAGTGACCCACACATATTCCAAAAATCTCAAAATCTCGCTGTAGTAATCTCTAGTTGCTAAGACGGTAGATCCTACCTCTGGCATATTTCACCATTGATTTCATTGAGAATCACTGCCAATGGATTCTCATTGATCTATATAGAACCAAGAGTAGAAGGTGAAGGAATATATCTCTCTATTCTTGGGAGGATTTTTGGAGAACTATCACTCGTGGGATTTATAGGATCCCTTCTGGATGTCATTTCACACAACACAAATTGATTGGCTCTCTGGAAAAATAATATAATTGTGTTCATATTCCACAAGGTTTATAAATAAATAAATTCACAATTTACCTTTAATATTTATTTAATCCCAATGGATACCCCTATCTATAATATATTATTTCCCAATATTCACTTAACTTGTGAATTAAATTAAATATTATTTAATAAAATAATATTTTATATATATTATTTTTCACCCGACTTATAAACCTTGTTAGATATTCCTCCACAACATTTATCAGGCCTTGAATAATATTTATTTATTTAATAAATAAATATTACTACATTATTCTCTAATATGTAAATTAATATTATATTCACTAAATAGAAAAAGAAATATTAATTAAATTTTCTGCTCACATAATATTCTCTTGAATAACTAGTGATGGAATATATGAGATCATGAAAACATGAATAATAATTAAACAAAATTTTAGAATACTATTTATTCAACATGATAAGTAATGAATAATAATATATTATTTAACTGTGATTCTGGGTACATATAGTGTGTGACCCTCTAGGCCTCTTTCTTAGTGGAATTTGGTGAAGAATGCTAAATTCCATGGATAGAATCTAGGAACATGTCAAGGAACTCATAGGAAAATAAGTTAATTCCAAAATAACATAATACCTCATAAAAATTCTGACTATGTAATATAAACCATTTTTCATGACATCTTTAATCAACCAGGTTTCATGCGAGTGTCATCATCTTTTGTGCTCGATGCCAATTTCTTTTAATTTTTAGAAATTGAATTTTCCTATAGAACACCATGATCATGGATTTATTTTCACCATACCATTTCCAAAAAAGGTCCTAATATATCAAATTTTATTATATAACATAATTAAAAGAAAATCCATTCTTGCATTATTCATTAATGAAATATTACTCATGATACACCCAATGTATCCCACCTCACTGTGAACATTTTTCATTATGGTTTTCATCAATTCATCAAAGTATGATACTTATAAAACTAATTAATAAAAATATTAAAGTCTATGGATAAAAAAACACATCCAAAGATAGGAACATCCAATGACCCATATAAATGTGTATTCTCAATTACAGGTCTTGTTTTCATAATATCCAATACGGGATATTAATAAGCGAATACACCATGATAAGGTTCATAAATGTACTATGAGTATCCACACCTGATGTACAATATCTTTTTTGTCCTTCAAATTATATAATATGGATATATAATTTATATTTATGAAAACTTTATTTGAACTTATGGGTTTTAATTATAGAAGATAACTACTATGACCATTTAGTTTGATAACTACTCTTAGGACATTATCACATTGTATGTTATGTAGAAGTACAATCATGATTTGTTAAGGAGTTTATTAATATTAAAAATATAAATATAGGATATCGTAAATTACATAGAATTTGGTTCTATGGAACCAACTCAATAGAGTATCCTTTATTCCTTTACCTTCGATGCTTGTCTTTCATTGATTTGGCCCCTTGGTTTTATTCTGATTTTATATGTTTTGTGCTATTTAAATCCTAGGTAATGTATGTTGTAGTTCAAGAATTTTCCCAGGATGGTGGATTCTCTTCTCCAAATTTTGAGGAAATTGTGTACCTCGTAATCCATTATTTCCTTTTTATTTCCGGGCATCAGCCCAGTAAGTTCATAGTCCCTGGTTCATTTTGTCTTTGGGATTCACTCTATTGGTTTTGAAAGCTATTGCCCCACTTTTTTTAAGATTGTATGCCCATTTGTTTATGTTTTTCTCCTTTGGATATTAGGTTAACCACTAAAGGGAAAATATTTTTCTGAAAAATATATAAAAATTATGGAGTTTTAGTTATCAATTCAAGGCATCTCACTGCCCATCCCATAAGTTTAACCTGTCCACCATTTGTCACCATTGGCAAGAATACCTTCCCAAGATATCTATATTAGGAGTATAAAACCCATTCCTTGTGCTATATATTTCAAATAAATAAACTAAATATCGCCTAATGGTTGATAGATTTAATGAGTCTTGGTAATTTACGATCTCTCATGAAGATAATTGATATAGGAGTTCTGAGTTCCTCAATTGGTATATTGTGTTTACAACATAGATATTACATCGAGAGATGAAGTATCACCACAAACATCATTATATACTATGGTGTGGTTTTTAGATAATATTCACTTTAGAGAGATATTTTGACTTTTTTCTTGAGATAATTCATTCATAAGTTTTGGATGAGTTTTCATATTGAATATTTCTAAAAACAAGCCCATTAATGGATTAGAATCCAATTGGAGTTGTGTTGAAATAAAAAGTAATGATTATTTTATTGTAAATATCAATCCATGATGTAAAGGGAGATGATCATGCTACAAAAAGTTGAGGATGAAGGATGAAGTTAATATTACACAGACACCTCACACCACAGTCAGATATGTTTCATGGTGGAGGATTTGGGGTTAGGGATCAATTTACTCCCGCATATAAGAGGCACCCCATAGTATGGATATTTTCACAATGAAAACGAATTTCTAGGATAAGGATGCATCATGGAGAGACCCCATTAAATCTTGGAACCACACTGTAAAGTTAGTGTTAATACCACAACTCTCAAGTCAGGAAAATTGTGATCTTCACTGGATTTAATAAAATCAAGAGATCACAACACATGATAGGCAGTCAAACCACAATAGGGAAACCCACATATATTATTTTTGTGTTTCATAGGATCTATAGTTTTTGAGGGGCACATCACTATAACAAACATGATATGTCATAATTCTCAAGAATATATGCATATTCTATTTTGGTGGTTATAGAGATATTGGATTCATCATGTTGTAATCTACCTAACCACACTGTAATAATTGGTCAATGGTGATGTGAGATTTTCTGGATTATGTTTCCATATCTATTTGATCTAGTCACTACACCAAAACAGGGGGTGTTATATGATGAAAAATGAGATATCATTAAATATAAGTTAATCTTCCCAGATAATGGTGTGATTGAATGGGGGAAAACTCCAAGATAACCAGCCTTCTATTCCAATTAGATTTTTTATGGACTAAATAGAATAACATAAGTACACATGTGATATAAATTCTATAGGCACTCAAGGATGGGGAGTGATGATCAATCAACTTGTTGACATTCATATTTCTCACTTTAAATAAGAGTCTAAGACCATATCACTTCTCTATTCCTTATTCTTATTGATAATAAAATAGGTACATGGGTAGAGGGATTGCATGCATCACACACCAAGGATTATCTAATTGATATTATGCGTGAATAATCCTTTAAAAACCTTATGATGTGTGTTTTATTTCTCACTTTATCTATTGTAAGTCTATCATCACCACCAATATCCAATCACAAAAAACTAGTGATAGAAATAACATTGTATTAGAGTTAGTATTTTGGTAACAAATGACTCACCCACCCCATCCTCTCAATAGTGGTATACTCTCTCTTGGGCCTATTAGTTTATATTAGATAATTATTAAAGATATTTCAGGTAATTTTCTTATAAATATGACCTTATTTATAAAATATTTTTATTAATGTGATATAAAGAGTATATGAACAATATCAATAATAAAGGAGTTCTTATGTTTGATGATAAGATATTCCATCTACAGAAGGTGTGGATGGTTCTAATTTCCTGGGTAATTTTAATTTTATGTTTGGTGGATGGGACAAATTTTAAATTGGGTAATGAGAATAATTTCAAAAATTAAATTACATTTGTACATTTTTTTAGATTGTTTTTAAGGCTTGTAGATTGTCCCGGATGTCTAGATTGGTTTTGAAAGCATTTAACTAGGAGAACAAAAGTTTGGGAGATACAAAACTAGGTTTACGATGTGCACATAGTTTGTGCTAACCATTAGACCCATTTGCACTAGATCACAATTAGATAAATGATGATCCTTTTAATGAAAAGTGGAGGTGCATTTAGGTAGTGACACCACATGATTGGCGCATGGTTATCCAAAATTTGTAGCCTAACTGTGCAGCTCATTAAAGGTGGTGACATTACAAAACAATACCTCGCATATATTTCTTTATTATTACTCATTTCTCTTCCCATTCATGAACCTCCCTCTAGCTGTGGGTTCCCATTTCATTTTACTCTTCTTTTGCTCCGATATTCCTCATATGATCGCTGATTTGGACATTATTGGGTATGTTATAAGTATAGTGATATGTTCTCGATTCCTCTTTGTTCATTTACTCTTTTACATATCCATTTAAAATTCAATTTATATAAAAGATCATTTGTATTATTTCTAGGGTATTTTTGATATTCATTTATTTATATGATTTTGGCTTAGATTAGATGTCATTATTTGATAAGTGAGAACCTACGAACCTATAGTAGGTGATTCCTAGATTTCTCCTTAAATATATATGTGTTATTGGATGAGTACCTAAATCTGTATTTGTGGGTTGTCCATGAGAAACCCTTGATAAATTAATAATAGTTTTAAATTAATAATTAATTTATTAATATATTGGTGGTAATGCTATTGTTTTTTTATTTCATTGATCCTGGTGTGGGGATTCCAGTTGATTGGGAATGTTATGGTTGTTATTTTGATTTAATTAATTATATTATGAGATGACTAGTTTAGTTATATGAGAATGTGTAGGCCATGTCCCAGATTACATAGGGTGATGTTGGTCACTAGGATTGGGATTATGTGGTTCGTTAGGTGTAGGGCATGGCCTATGATTTTTGGGGTGGTTTTAACCATCTGAATTGAGGTGATGTGATCTTCAGGTTGAGGTGGATAGTGATCATCATCCTGTGGATGGCTAATGAGGTTTTTATGGGGAAATAAGTTTTCTGATTGTTTTTTCATAGGTATGGTCGGTGATTTCCCCTCATATTTATTGGACGATAACACCGTTTTTTAATGTGCACATAGATGAAATCCTAGTTGATGTGGTTTTAACATCTCATGGTGGGTGGAGATGTCTATAGACATAGTGGGTAGTGGATGGTTTTGACCATTAGTTATGGGGGAGGTGATCAATATAGATATCCACAGTTGATGGTGAGTTAGGACATTGTATGGGGGACAAGGCTCATCATGACATTGATGGTGGATGGGTCAAGAGAATGGGATGATAGATTTTATCATGCCATAGAACATCATGCTATTGAGATGATTGTGGGTTATTATTCATTAAAGGATGAATCTGGACGTGCCTTGGATTTTAGGTCTATTTTTCTGATAGTGTTTGTCCAAGTAAAAGTTTGACGGACTTGTGATATTCTTTTTAGACATGACTATGGGGAATCAATATTACTTGATATAAGGAATATGTCGTATCAAATGGTACAAGGTGCCATGTGACGTGTATATGGATGATATAACAAGGATATTCCGGTATGAGTGACCATAGATACATCATTACACACTAGAATTGGATGAATTGGATAATCACTTTCTTATGCATGTTGTGTATGAGTAAAGTTTATTATGTATTTTTATGCTTGAGTATAATTGTTTTTTATTTGAATATCCATACACTTGTATAACTATGGGTGTAAGATAGTCACACATTTGTGGTGGAAAATGAGTTCATAATCACATCCTACAAAGGACCCTTGGGACATGTGTATACTTTATGGTTTTGGGATTAGGTCAGGGAATGAGATCTTTCTCTAGACCATAGTGATCAGGGATGTAGAAGTGCATGAGATGGATGACAAGTGGATCGAGGTGGTTCATTTCATCGAGATAAAATTCATTTTGGGGATATCGATTATTTTCATATAAGATCATCCATAGGATATCTTGAATTTTTTTTGTATCATTATTTGACTTGTATACTTTATATGGCATGAATCAACCTGTAGGCTTTTGGATTGTTGTTACCATTTCTTATTATTAATTTTGTTGTTCTTTTTCATTTTTTTAATAGTGATAATATTGTATGACCTTATTTATTATCATCACCAGAGGTTATTTCCCCCATAATATAACCTAATAATACCCTCACATATATTCAGTGGCAATTGGAGTTTGGATAGTCATGTTTAAGGCCTAGTATCTCATCAGACTAGAGCATCGATTAAGTGACTCCCTGGATGGGGCGCTAAAAACGGTATCTGAGGATGTGGTTCCTTATTTGTGTTTCCTTTTAGTATCAAAACACATATGTATAAAATGGTGACCATGTTCAGTTGGTTACAAATGATATAAACGTTTTATTTTTTCTTATTATTTGGTATATGGTTGATCGAGGAGTAGGGTCTAGTTAGAACATAGTAAAGAGGTCATGTTTGGGGATCTTGTAGAACAATGCATGGGGAATATAATAATTTTATAGGAATGGTGAATTTATGTTATTCTTTTCTCTTTTAAATTTGATTGTTTTCCACCTCAATTGGTGAACTTGGGTGTGAAGTTATTGTATTAGGAGTTTTTGAACCTTATCCTGGTATAACAAGGGAGGAGGATTTATGAAACATGGTAGGTAATTAGGCTCATATGATATATTAATGTACTCATGAATATTGTCTAGAACCTGTAATATTTGAAGATGGGTTGGCCTCTTTAAAGTTTCAACAAAAAGTTAAACATTGTTTTCTTGTATAAATATTTTTGTGGTATTCTTCTTAGCCATCCCAAGTATGTTATTCAAAACAGGATGATATGTCATGGTGTGTGTATTATGTGTGTGGGCCTTACTCTAATATAGGTAGGAAAGAATAATGGAATGGGTTAAACTATTTAAAATTTCAAAAAAAAAACATTTTTCCCTGCATATCTTCTTACTGGTATTCTACACAGCCACCCAAATTGATGATATCTGATATGGGTGATACATGATACCCGAATATGATATGGGTAGGTAGGGGGACATAAGCCACGATGGCATGTGATATGGGTGAAGAAGGGAATTTCAAAGGTGGTGATATGTGTTACCTATTATATCATTCCCTATTTTAGATACATATCATTTTTATTGCTATTATTGACCATGGTATTTGGTCTTTAGCATGTTTCCACCTAGATGGTTTCTAGTGGTTTGTTAAGAGGTTAAAGATTTGGTGCCTCTTGAGTTTTCATGGGATGAGTCCCCTGAGGGTTGGAGTGATCATGGACCACAAAAAGAGGATTTGTTGTGGTGTAATATTTCCTCCCCTTGATTGATGTGTTTTCCTTATGGTAATTAGGGTTACCACTAAATCCAACAACATTCTTTAAAAAAATAAAAAAAAAGTAGATTTTGAGGTATCAATTCAAGGCATATCGATACCCATACGATTAGAATAACTTGTCCTCCATTGGCCACAATTATCCAGCATACATTCCTAAGATGTCTAAAAAAGAGTTTAAAACACTTTTCACATGGTTTATATATGTATCAAAGAAGTAACTTGAAGTTCCATTAATTTTTAGAGGATTTGATGAGTCTTGATTATTTAAGATCCCTTATGAAGAGGAATTATAGAGGAGGAGTTTTGAGTCACTAAAATGAGACATTGTGTTTATGTCATGTATTTTACATCAAGATTTGATTTATCCCCACAAACATCATTATATACTCTAGTGTAATGTTTAGATAAAATTCAACATTGGATAGATTCTCTGACATGTTTCTTGAGATGTAAAATTCATATGATTTGAATGTATTTTCTTCTTGATTTTTCTAAAACATACTCATTGAGGAGTTGGAATCCAAATGGAGTTGTGGTATAATGCAATGTAAAAAAGGTTTTATTAGAAATAGAATGACATGATATGGAAGGAGATGATCACACTGCAATAGGTTGATATTAAGGGATGAATTTAATATTACTCAAAAAAATAATGTCATAGTCATATATGATTCATCATGGAAAATTTATCTTAGGGGACCAATTTAGTCTTGTATAGAAAAGGAATAACATAGTTTCAAAATTTTCATTGTGAAAATGAATTTCTAGGATAGGACTGCACCATAGAGTTACCCATTGCAATTGTGGTGTCATGTTAAAAATTAAGACTTCATTCCATAGTTTTTAGCATGTGAAAATAAGTTTCTTCATTGGATTTGATAAAATCAATAGGCCACATCATGAAATAGGTGGTAACTCAGTAATAGTGAAACCCATGAATTTTTTTTGTATTTTACTAGATCTAGAGTTTTTCGGGGAACTACAACATAATGAACTGAATATTTCATAATGCTATAGACTATAAACATTGGGTGGTTTTGGAGATATTGGATTCCTCACATTGTAATCAACCCAGCTATGCTGTAAAAATTATTTTAAGGTTATATAATAATTTTTGGATTTTATTTCATTATCATTTGGATATAGTGACCATTACACAACATGGAGAATCATACGATAAAGTATGATATATATATAAATATAAGTATATCCACCTAGAGAAAGGTGTGATGAAAAGGAAAAAACTATGAAATAACCATCCTTCCTATTCCAATGAGGTTTTTTGGGGTCTATGTAAAAGAAAAAGAGTACATGTGTGATCTAAATTGTAGAGGCACTTGAGGTCGGTAAGTGAATATCAATAAACTTTTTTCCATTTTTCTTTCCATCCTAGAGTCAGAGTTCATGGATACCTCCACTGTAACAACCCATTCATAACCTACAAATATATTACATCATTTTTTTTAATACAAAAATCCTTACACAAATAGATTCCCAAAAACCGTATTAGTTTTATTCCTTTGGAATCATGGAAATATAAACACTGGAAAATTGGTGAGTTACATTATCTCCCACTAGGATCTTCATGAAAACCACCATTATTATACACATAATAAATAATACATATATTCATAACTTAGGGAATGGAAACATAAAAATAGGTGAGATCAAATGCTCAGTAATTGCAAAAAATGGAGATATGTATGCATAAACATGAGCATAATGGTATGAGAACATGATAATTACATTATTAGATCATACATGACATATAAAATACCATAAAACTAAATAATGGTATAAATATTTCTCATTAAAAAGACATGAATCATAAGTAAATAAATTTCATAAGCCAAGAAATCATAACATAGGTGTAAGAAATGGAATTGTGGCCTACATTAAAACATTTAATATTATTACCTATAAGTCAAGACGAATTTCTAGAACATATTAGAGAACTTCATGTAAACTAAACCTACAGGGAGGGACACAACACTATCCCCAGTCACAGTCCTTTCATTGTATAGGATTGATTTTCCCCATCTTCCCAGAGTGAATTCAATTTCCCCATATTCCAATACGAGATTGGTTTTCACCATATTCTATCTTCATGGTGACTACACCTTTTAGGCATGACACACCATCATCCCTAGTCACATTCCTTTCCTTGTAAGTGATCATGAATACCTATCTTACCATAGTGTATCAAGATCATCTACTTGATTTACATGATAATCTCATGAGATATAAATAATTTCTGAATGCATTGGAGAGAGATATAGGTCCCGAACATCGCATAATGAAATAATTCATACATGTTCCATAAGATAATAAAAAATCATATCATATCCCATGAAATTAAATTGGTATCATAAACCTGTAATCATAACTTAAATTATAGAAAATATATAGGTTTCATAACTATTTCATCAAATAATAACCCATTAAAAGAAGAAGGTTTCGTTAGAATATAACCTGTGAAAGGGAAACAGGTTTTATATAAATATAACATGTGAAAGTGAAATTGTTTTCATAAAAAACATGTCATCAAAACAATAATGATTCGGAGAAATAATATGAATGAAACCATTGGATAATTTTCTATAAAGGCATGAGTAACACTAACAAATGACATCTTAGAGGGAAAATAATTTGGAAATATAATTTAAAAAAATTCATGAGGAAAATATCCTTTCTTATTTAAAAATATCACTTTAAAACATATAACATTTTTTAAACCATTTTTCTTCAAAACGTATAAAATAATATTGATGAAATTTTGAAAAACTTTACCCTTGGAAACATAAAAAATAATACTGAAAACCTTTTTGAACATTTTTTTCTTTAAATATTATAATAGGAGATTGAAAAAAATTAAAACCATTTCCTTGAAAATTTATAAAATAAACATAAAAAATTGAAAACCTTTTTCTTTGAAAAAACATTGAAAACATATATATAAATCATGAAAAACAATTTCCCACAATTTCTTTAAAAACAAATTGAAATATTTATAAAGAAAGCCTGAAAAATATTTATATACTATTTCTTTGAAAATAATTTGAAAATTTATAAATAAATACTGAAGGCATTTTTAAATTTTTTTCTTAAAATCTTATAAAAGAAGCTTGATAACATTTTCAAAGCCTTTGTATTTTAAAACATATAAATATATATGAAAAACATTTAAAACACTTTGTAAACATATCTTTTTTAAAAACCATTTTTATTTAAAAAAATTAAAATCAAAAAATTTACATAATAATATGGAAAAATATTTTTAAAATCCTTATAAACATACAAATGAAGAATCATGGAATTTACGGGCATGACGGTGGGTAAGTCCATACATGCCGAACATTCCTTTTTCACAACAAATGTTTAGGAAATATCTTTGACTAGAAAATGACAAGAAGATTAATTTTAAAACTATTTCTTGAAAACGTAAAACATGGGTACAAATTTACATTAAACATCATCGTATAATATTAAAAAAATTAAAACCATTTTAGGAAACTTGATTTTTAAAGTACATAGATTTACATCCAAAAGGAAAAATAACCTATAATTTTCATAGAAGATTATTCATAATTATCATAAATTAAAAAAAAGTGGAAAATGGTACCATTGCATGGATATAAAATTTATAAAATTAGGGTAATAAAAATCAAGATATTTCTTGATATATAGATCATAATATTTCATCCATGTAAGCATAATCCGAAACAATCTCGATAAAAAATGAAATTATAGCAATAAACTATTACCATTTTTGTAACTTTGAATAATAAAAAAATAGAAAGAATAACATTACATGATAATTTAAATACCATGAAAATAATTATATTCATTATATTACATGTCAATGGAAATATATACAGCTAGTAGAAAAATATTGGTGTATAACAAGGCACATGTCTTAAAGAAGGAAAATTGAGATAAAATTTATTTACCAATTTGGTAACTATTGAATCATAAAACCCATGATATAAATATCATAAAATGTAAATTTTAATTAAAATCAATTAAATATGAACAATATAATACATCCATGGTCATTATACACATCACACAAAAGAAACAAGCTGTCAATAAGGTATGTGTCTCACAAAAATAAAAAGTGAGAAGACGTTCCCTTACCATACGTCATAAATTTCATCATATACGTTCAAAACTACTATAAAATATAAATAATTTTATTATAAATCTAAGACAGAAAAATATTATTATATACAGTAACATATAGGATTTTTTATGACATTATATTTACAATTTATTAAAAAATCCACGTTATTCTTGATCCTATTAACGAGGCCACAATTTACTTATTTAGAAAATGTAAAAAAAATTATTAATATAATATATATTCATTGTAAATTTATTTATAATAATCTATATAATTTATATGTATGAAATCGAATACACCGATCATAGAGATGGTAGGTCGTACGTGCCCATGAACATTGTTTCTGCTTTATTGTAGCATTGAAATAAAAAAAGTAAATAAATATATATACAAATATATATATATATAATAAAATTACAGTAGAATTATTATTTTTTATATATCATTTAATTTCACTAAATTCACCGTGAATACATTCCACGTAAGGTGTGAATGAATCACATCACATTGAGGAGGAGGTAATGCACACTTCCCCAAAGGAAATTATTGTGCACACACAAATGGAAATTATGATGGTACGTGTTATATAATTTTTAAATAAGAATAAATACATGATAAATATCATATGTAACATATAAAAATATATTTTACATAATAATTACAATCTATAATAGGTCTTAAATGAAAAAACAAATAACATCGTTTCATGAGGCAGTAGTTTTTTGCAAACAAGAACGGTAAGTTTATTACCCTTTAGATAGAAATTTGTGTAAGTTCTGGTCAAAACCATTTATTACCAACATATAGTAATATTTATGAAACTATTTTTTTATATAATCATTTAATAAGTTGATTTTCAGTGGTGGATAAATAAAATAAAATAAAGGAGCTTGAGGAATAATATTACTGCTTCTTTGGTTAAGTCCTTTTTCTTTACACAAAAGGGATTCTTTGGCTGGAGTTCTACCCAATGGGAGGATTGTGGTGGAATTTAGGGATGTTTTTAAGTAAATTTGGATGATATTGGACTAAACTATGTGGTTTTAGATGTGTGAATTTGGGTGGAGTGGTGTAGGCCTTTTATAATGGAGGGAGGGGACACACATGGAATTTTTGAAAATAAGTTATGTGTACCAAAGTTTTTACATAAAGTAAGTAATAAAAACATAATAATAGATGTTTTATGGATTATATATGTCCATAAGATTGATTTTGGACAAGTGGTTTTGTCATTTTGACCCATTATATTATGGTTAATCCCATGTTAAGCTTAATTTTTCATTAATCATTGTAATTAATTTTAATAACTTTCACTAATATTTTTGGTTAATATTTTTGTTTATATTATTAGATTGAAAATATTATAATTTTTAATACCATGTATTTAAATTTTTAAAAATTCAATTAATAAAAGTGGAAAAATTATGTTCAATGCTAATCCCACATACATGGTAAGAAAGCAGGTTTTTAAGGTGAAATTTTTCAAAAGTTCATTAAGCATTTATATATAAATTAAAAATAAAAATTATAAAAATGAGCTAAATTGTATTAATAGATTTATAATTGATATATTTTTTCCTCAAAACTAACATAAAATATAATTTAAATATATAAATAAATTATACCAAAAAAATAGTTTAGAATTAAAATTTAGTATTTTCTCAATATTCATACAAAATGATGTTCCTTATAAAAAACCCAAATATAACTTTGAAATTATGAATTGAAAAATTAATTTTATTTTATAAAATCGAATTTCTAAATGTTTCCAAAATTAAAATTTTTAGTTTTCACAGATGGACATAAAAATTAGTTCTTTTTAGAAAATAGTATTTTCAAATGTATATAGAAATTACTAAAAATTATATTCCTTATTATCAATATGATTTATCTATATAAAACCAATATGATTTATATTTAAAAATTATTTATTACTATTTATATTACTATGTTTAATGTCAATTTTATAACTATCCTTTCAAATAATTATTATAATAAAATGTTGTTTCATTGAAATTCAGTGTTGTGTATAACACATGCCAAGTCTGTATTATGTGTAGAGAAATAATAACATGTTATAACATACAATTAAATAAAAACATAGTTATATTTTATAAAAACAAATATATTTAGTGTTTTCTAATGTAAAAAAAATCAAATGAATAAATTCATTCCAAAATAATAATTCAGAAAATCTTAGGATGTTACATTCTACCCTCTTAAAATGATTTTTTCCCTTCAAAATATTTTGAGTTATAAAAAGTTTAATACAAGAAATTTAATTTTATATAAAAATAAATTGTGTAATTGAATACTAACACATTCTTAAATAAGGGAATGATAGAAACCTGTTGGTTACCTAAATTTAATCATAACAAGGTTTCCATATGGGATAACATTGGTGGAAAGTAAAAATATGGACTTTGAGGAAAAGAGTAAATATTTATAGAGAGTTATTTAGGTCATTGATATCAAATGAGTTAATAGTAAATATAAATTTTAGGGCCTCAAAGACATAAATCCTTACTGATTTTAAATACCACCAGTTCAACAAAAATGAACATATTAGGATAACATTTTTGTTATAATATTCTTTCCTTAAATCCAGGGAATTATTTTATTGACCAAGAATATAGGAAATATACTTACTTGATACATTTCAATTTTAGAATAAAAATTTCATATTTTGGTATAAATTCGATCAAATTTTGATTCATTCCTTACTAGATGAAATTTATATCAAAAATTAACTTTGATACCCAAAGCTCAAGAATTTATTTTTTTGGATCATAATATCCATAATATGAGTCTTTACACTTGTAACATACTATTATCAAAAACTAATATGTTTAATACATTAATCTATAAACCTAAAAAAGAAATACCTATTGGTTCATCATTAATATTTATTTGTAAACTCATTTAACAAAAAGTTATGAGACATTAATAAGTAAATCATATAGCATAGTGGTAGGCATGAAACCTTTATCGTCCTTCATTCATGGATTTATGCCCCACTTATTTGTTGGTTAGTCGACAAACATGTGGGTTGTCTATTTTCTATAATATGATAATATAATTTTAAAAATAAATATGGTAGTCATCCTAGAAATTTAAGTACTAAATTTCCTATTAACTGTGTTTTTCAATACAACCTCAATGCATAAATACTTCATCCTTTTTATTTCACTATAGGTCCTTCCATGTAATAGGGTTTATCCAATATGTATAAATCCTCATGTGATGAGATAATAATTTAATCTTGAAAACTAAATCCAATGTTTAACATAAAATTTCCTTAAATGGTTAACCTTATAACCCTTCCAAAAGATAAAAAACCAAATCTTTAGAAATAAGGTCATAAAATCAGATTAACATTGATCCATAATATATTATAAAGAATATCATGGTTGTTAAATACCAAAAATGTGAATACCCTCATCATATATTCTCTTGTAACATGGTAATAACCTGAATTGCCATAAATCCTTTTGGAAAACATATATGCCTCCCAAATTATGAAGATTAATAGGTATGTTTTATAAATCCAGGGAGTTTTAATCTTCATCTATTATAACATAGAATAATTTTTAAAAAGATCATTTATTTATTCTAAGTTCATAATTACTATCTAATTTACTTTATCCAAATAAATCATCTATTAATCTAAGATAAACACAATTTTCTCAAAATCTTGAACACAATAAGGGTAACCTACACTTATTTCAATACACCATATTTCCTTAAAATAACTTTTCTAATTACTTATCACCATTAAATATATACTTTTCAATCCTTTAGGAAAAACATATACTAAAAATAATAACATAATATTTGAATTCAAAAACATATACACTTCAATCTTCCAACGTAATTCTTAAACTCTTGCTCAGGCTTCGTGAAATTAATCAATATTTACTCTTTCCTATAATATGAAACAAGAATCATGTATTAGGGTCCCTCAACCTCAATCTAATAATTCTTCTTGTTTTTTTTGTCAATAATACTAGAAAAACATCCCATACCATTCATATTTCATTTTCAATATCTTTATCTTCATAAGTATAAACAAAACTCATGGTCCTTACTAATTTTATTCATGAGATTTCCACTTAGGAAATAAATTTTCATCATTACCATAAATTCATAATCTAAATCATTAAATGTTACACCATTTAATTGTAGTTCCCTCAATATAATAAAAATATAAATCAATGGTTGTGAAAAACCTATTATAGTAGAAAACCACATAACCATAAAATATTACTTATATGGTGTCTAAATAATGACACATACTTATTTAATATATTAAAGCCTAGGTTTATCCTAGGTTATTAATAATCACATTATATTTAAATATTTAATGACACTTTGTAAATAGTTTGTTAATTACCAAAGAATATCCACCAAGAGTGTTAAACTAGGTGCGTTGTAAGGCATGTTGTCATGTAAAAGGTAGTACTCCAAGGTACATCTGTTCCAGAACCACATCCACTTAATGTATCTAGACAGGGATGTATTTCTATTGAATCCCTAACTCTATCTTTTACTATAATTCTAGTACATCTTCCTATGCATTGACTCGTTATTAGACTTATCCATAGATACACCCGTAAACATATCCTTAGAAATATCACTAGGGATCACACTAAAATTTTCTCATCCTAGTTTCCAATGTATGAAAATTCCATTATTATGAGACCATATATAACAACCCAGTCTTAATATACATAAACATTACATTATTTTTACATAATACTTAAAACCTTAAAAAACAAACACCCAAAGACAACATTAGTTTAGTGCCTTTGGACACATGGAAACAAATTTTTTTTTACATAAGTGAGCTGAAATATCTCTCACTATGTTCTTCATGACTATAACCCTTATTATACACATCATACATCATACAGATATTCATAAACTAGGGAATGAGAGTATAAAAATTGGTGAGCTCAAATTCTCAGTAAAGTTAATCAAGGAAGGTATGTAAGAATAAACACAAAAATAAGGGTATGATAACATCATCATGTCATTATAAGATCATAAAATTCATATGAAAGACTATAAATATGAATCGTGACCAAAATATTGGCATTTAAAAAGAAATTAATCATAAGTAAATCAAGATCATAAGCCATGAAATCATAAAATATGGGAAATACATTAAATTGTGGCATATACACAAACATGTAATATCATTCCCTATAAGTCAATATGTGTTGATATAACATATAAAGGTACTTCATGGGGACTAAAACAACTATGAGAGATACACCACCATCACCAGTCGCATTCCATTCATTATAAGAGATTGAGTTACCCAATATTCCCATATTGGATCAGGTTTCCCCATTTTTCCAATAGTGAATTAGGTTTCCCCATCTTTTATCTTCCTGGTTATTATACTTACTGGGTATGAGACACCATTATCCCCAGTCATAGTCAATTCCTTATATGGTATCATGTTTTCTCATCTTCCTCTATTGGATCTCACATGTCGACTTCATTCTCATCATTATCTCATGATATGAAAATATTTATCCAATGCATCGGATGGAGATATAGGTATCACACATATCATAATTAAATCATACATACATATTCCACAAGATCATAAAAAATCATATCAAATCCTATGAAATTAAATGGTTACCATAAACATGTAATCACAACATAACCTTTGGAAAAGAGATAAGTTTCATAATTAGTTCATCGAAGAATAACCTCTGAAAAGAATCTAGTTTTATAAAATTATAACAAATGAAAGAGAACTGGGTTTTATAAACATATAAACCATGAAATAGAAATTAGTTTCATTAAAATCATTCCATAAAAACATAAAAAAATCATAGAAATAATATGAATGGAACCACTGGATCATTTCCCTAAAATCCATGAGTAACACCAACGGTTGTCATCTTAGATGAAAAATAATTTGGAAAGATATTTTTAAAACATTTTTAAGAAAAATTCCCCTTATTATCTGAAAATATTCATTTAAAACATAAAACATTATTGAAAACTTTTTTCTTTAAGACATATAAAATTAGATTGAAATCATTTTGAAAAACACTTTCCTTGAAAACTTATAAAATAAGCTTTAAAACGTTTTGAAAAACATTTTCTTTTTTATACTTTTTATACAAGCTTGAAAAACTTTCAAAAACATTTTTCATCTGAAAACATATAAAATAATCTTCAAAACACTTTGATATCTTTTTTCATTGAATAAAATTGAAAACTTATAAATAAATCATGAAAACCCTTCGAACATAATTTCTTTGAAAATACATTGAAAACTTATAAATAAAAATAATTTTCTTTCAAAACCTTTTTCCTTGAAAAATATATAAAATAATATTAAAAAAATTTAAAACCATTCTATTTAAAATCTTATAATGAAATATTGAAAACATTTAAAACAGTTTTTTAAATATAAAAATTTATGAAAACTATTTTAAAATAAAATATTTCTAGATAATTATGAAAAAAAATTATTTAAAAAAACATGTAAATATTCAAAGGAAGAATCAAGTAATTGGAAGACTTGATGGTGGGTAATTCTATAACCACAAAACATTCCTTTTTCACCTTAAATGTTTAAAAAAGGGACATTAATGGAAAATGAAAAGAATATTACTTTTAAAACACTTTTTGTAATGGTAAATGTTGGGAAAAAGTTCCTTTAAAATCATAGAAAAATATTAAAATATTGAAAACCTTTTTAGGAAACACAGTTTTGAAATAACATGAATTTCCGACCAAAGGGAAAAATAAAGTATAATTTTTATAAAAGAAGTTTTTTAATTATATTAAGTATCAAATAGTGCAAAAAATTTAACCATTACATGGATATAACACAAATAACCATATGGTAATAAAATTATTTATATTTTTTGAGAGATGGATCATAATATTTCATCCAAAGAAGCATAATCATAAATAATATTGATAAATCATGAGATTGAATTAATAAACCATTACTACTTTTGTAACATTGAATAATAATATAATAGAAATAATAATATTAAATTAATTTCAAATATCATGAAAATAATTTTATTTATGATATTACATATCAAATGTATTATATATAACACATAGAAAATTATAGGCGCATAACATGACATGTGTCTCAAAGAATGAAAACTGAGACAAAATTACCTTACTGATTTGGTATATTTTGAAACATAAAACCCATTATATAAAGATCATAAAATGGATATGTAAATACAAATAATTTTTAGTATAATAATAATATAATACATCCATGGTTAGTATATATACCACAAAATAAAAGTTAGTAGTGAATAATATATGTATCTCATAGAAAACAAATGTGAGATGAAATTGACTTACCTTATGTCTTGAATTTATTCATATACATTCAACAATAATTTATAATAAATATAATTTTATTATAAATCTTCTACATAACCATATTATTATATCTAATACTATGTATTATTTTTTCAATACTTTATATTACCAGTTACTAACAACTCCATGTCAGTGTTATGTTATGGGTAATAACTGCTTTATCTTTTGTATATGTTTTGACTTATTATTATTGATCCTCTTACTTAGATTATGATTTACATATTTAAATAATATAAAAAATTGTATATATATCATATATATTCAGTATAAATGTATTTATAACAATATATATTAGATAGAAGTATGAAATGGAATACACCATTCATGGAGATGTTAGGTTGTACGTACGAACGCATATTGTTTCCAATTTATTGTCATATTAAAAGAAAAAAGTAAATGATATATATATATATATATTATAATTTATTTATAATTATTATTTCATATATATATCATATAAAGTTTCTAAACTCATCCCTAACACATTCTATTTAATTTGTGAATGAATCACATCACTTTGAGAAGGCGGTAGTACACACTTCCACGTAAGCAATTACCATACATACAAAATATGGAAAGTATGAATGAATGTGTTATATAAAAATTACTGAAGAATAAATAAATTATAAATATAATATATAAAATATAAAAATATATTTTTCATTATAATTTCAAACCATGATATGTGGTAAAGTAAAAACAAACAATATTTTTTTGAGGGGTGGTAGTTCACCGCACACAAGAACAAAATGTTCATTACAAATTACATGAAAATGTGTGTAAGTTTAGGTCTAAACATTAGAATAAAAAACTATAAATATATTTATGATACTTTTTTATTATATAATAATTTTTATGAATAATTTTTTTTGTGGAGAAGAAAATAAAGGAAATGATCTGGAGGGAAAATGTTTCCTTTTATTTGGGTAACTCCTTTTTCTTTTAAAAAAGGGATTCCTTGGATGGATTTTTTTCTCAAAGAGAAGATTCAAGGAGGAATTGAGGGATTTTTGGAATATAATTGGGTAGATATTTTCTAGTACTATTTGGTTTTAGAGTTACGAATAATGGGGAAAGGAGGTGGCCTTTTATAGGGGAGGGAGTATATAGACATGGCATTTTTTAAAACAAGTTTTTGTACCCATGTTTTTACATAAAATGGTCATAAAAACCCAAACTCAAGAATATATGTTTCATGGTAATATTATATCTAGGAAATGATTTCATACAATTTTATAGGTTATTTTGTCCATTAATTTTAAATTTTAGTCCCTTTTAAACCTTATTTTTTACATTAATCGATGTAATTAATTTCAATCACTTTCATTAAAAATTTTGGTGAAAAAATATTTGTGATCATATTAGGCTATAAATATTATAGTAATTAAAAAATTTTATATCTTTTTTCCAAATTTAGTTCATTTTTATAGAAAAATTAAGTTTAATGATAATCTAGAAAACATGGAGAGATAATGAGGTTTTAAATTAAGAATGTTAATAAGTTTGTTAAGATTTTATATCTAAATTAAATATAAAAATGATTAAAATTACCTAAATTGAATTAATATATGTATTATTTATCTATTTTTACTTTAAAAACAAAACAAAATATAACTTATCTATATAAATAAATAGATGAAAAAACATTTTTTGAATTTAAATTCAGTATTTTTCCCTATTTATCCAAAAATGAAGTTCCTCAAAAAAATCCCATAAATTAACCATAATTTAATTTGGAAATTATTAATTAAAAAATTAAGTTTATTTTATAAAATTCCATATCTAAAAGTTTCAAAAATTTATCATATATTTAGTTACAAAAGATCATAAAAAAGAGGTTCATTTACGAAAATTATATTTTCAAACGTATAAATATTTTACTAAAAATTATTTATCTTATTATAAATATGATTTATCTATATAAAACTATAATAAAATATATTTAAAAATTATTTATTTATATTCATATTACTATTATTAATGGTTATTTTACAACTATCCTGTTTAAATTATTATAATTTTAAAATGTTGTTTGATATAAATTCAATGTTGTTTGTAAAATATGCCAAGATGGAGTTCTCTGTAGTGAAAACATAACATGGTATAGTGTATAATTAAAGAAACTCTTAGTGATTTCATATAAAAAAATATTCCGTGTTTTTTGAAATAAAAAAAATCAAAATATTAAAGTATTTCAAATAATAATAATTCAAAAAATATCAAGGTGTTATATCCCTACTTCATTCCATGTTATTATTTATATTAAAATTGGGACATTGGTAGTGGTATTTCGGTAATAAAACACCAAGGATTACACAAATAATAATAAGTGTGAATGTACCTTGAAAAATTCTTTATGTTGTGTATGTTCTATATCACTTTATCTTTTTTCATTGAATCATCTCCATTGGTATACAATAACACTAACCAGTGATGGAAATAACTCTGTTTTAGATTTAGTATTTTGGTAACCATTGGTTCTCCCACCCACTCTTTCAGGTGTTTTATACTGACTCCTATGACTATAAAATATATTATAGAATTTCTAAAATAATTCTAGTTTACATTTCTATGGAAATTAGTATTTATAAATAAAATATTTTCATTAAATAGATATATATATTCTAAGTAAAATATTAATAATAAACGGTCTCCCATGTTTTATTTTAAGATATTCCCTAAATGGAAGTTTTTTATGGTTCTATATCTTATTTCGCATGTTCTGTACATTCTTGACATCGTAGAGAATGTGTACATATTCATGGAGTTTGGAAAACATATATGATTCTTGATAATAAAAATATTGAATCTGGTAGAAGAGTTTAAAATGTTTTACATTAATAAATCTCAAAGAAGTATTTGAGAAAATAATGGGATTAAAAATGTGAATGGAATCTAGAAGAAAATCTGAAATATCCATGAGGGTGATAAAAACTAGAGTATTCCTGATTAAAAACTTTTCAGGATTAATTTTAGGATATCCAGATGGGATAAGTCAAAATGATGCTCATGTTCTTCGATTGAGTGAACAAAATTATAAGAGTGATTTTAAGATATAAAAATCATTATGATTCTACCATGTGAAAGAATTATTGATAATTATCTTAGGTAAATTTTATGTATCAATTTATAGTATAATTACTTGGATGAGTGGAACATCAAAAAACTCAATAATGTTTTCATTTCTTATAAGATTAGGAAAGGACCATCCGTGGAGAGAAAAGAAAAATATTACAAGGAAACATAATTTAAATAATTAAAACATCTAAAATAGTATGAAATATATAATTTCTATGAAGAAGAAACTAATGATAATGATTCTTCATATATTTTGATGAATTTATATCATTATTTTCAAATAGAATCCAATGATATTAAGAAAAATATAAGGGTATAATTTTGAGAAAGTGTTTTATTTATAGTATGATTGGGCCCTATTCATTTATTTTCCTTGACAAGGAACATAAAGATGAATATTTTGACCAATATCAAAAGTAATCAAGGGGAATCAATTTGGATAGTGGTCGTAATGGAGGAATTTATTTCAACAGAAACAAAATCCTAACAAAATAAATAAGAAAAAAATCTATCATAACATGATGTAGCATCATATTTTAAGAAAATTGAAAGAGATCAAGAGGAATCAAAGGATGAATGGAATATGACAATCATGGACAAATAAATTCATCCAAAATATCCCTCGAGTGAAGAAAAATAAGGGATTAATGAAGAGGAATAAATAGATGATGATAAAACACTAATGGAGTTTAATTAATGATGGGGATTTTAGTTTTCTTAAATAAAAAATAATAATCTTGGAAGATAAAATAAATCATTAAAATATTAGAATGATTCATTGATAAAATCTCTTAATGTATTAGAATCCAAAGAAATTATCGATTTAAAATAAGTTTTTACATGAAATATGGGATATCTCAATGAAATACATTAATTTAGGGATAACATTCTTGGAAACTCAACAAAAAATATCAAATAACAAAATGAGGTAAAGTATCTTGAGGATTATCTTTTTGAAGCTAAAATTTCCTTGAGAAATTACCAAGATATGGAGTTTAAAAATTTTGTAAAAGATTCTATTGAATTTTTAAAAATAGTGGATAATGATGCTAATTATAAAAAACATTGATATTATCCTATATCACCATGAACAATGATTTGTAACACTCAATCATGTAACATAAATAGTGTAAATAGTTACAATAAAAGGAAGAAGTTGGTTACATCTTGTAATAGGTTGAATAAACCCATTAATATATTGAATGTCTCTGCTAAAACATCAAAGAGGGTGAGGTGTGGGAGAAAAATAAACCCAAGGTTAATAACAAAGGCATATCCAAGGAGAAAGAAAATATCCTAATAATTGTATGTTTGAAAATAATCAAAATATTTCAAATCAGGAGGCTCAATAAGGAGAATATTTTAAACAATACAATTTACACACAAGGATATTTTTCAATGAAAGAAAGTGTTGGTAATATGGAGTGTATAATGAAAAGGATTTTGTGTGTTTGTATAATTTATCGGTTCCATAATTGAAGATAGTCCATGAATTTATTTTGTATTTAACTTGATGTTTCTAGAGCCCATCTAAGATAAAATCCAAAATAAAAGGTTTAATTTCTTACAAAATTTGGATCTATTAAAAAACATTGGGGATGTGTGATCAACCTAGAAAAACCACCAACAAGTGCATCATGATTCAATCAAAAAAACTGGAAAAATATAATTCTAAATCTATTTATAGGAGGAATAATTAGGGGTAATATATGATAGATGAGGTCACTTATAAAGATGAAAAATAAGAGGATCCATGGATATTTGATAGTGGTTTCTTTTTACACATAATTGAAAATACAAATTTCTTAAAAAATATCCAACGGTATTATAGAGGAGATGTTACTTTCTATAATGAAGGATCACTCAGCATTAAAGGAGTTGGATTCAGTAAATTTGGTGGGAAGAAACCTGAATCCAATTGTATTCTCTTTATCTATAGGATAAAGTAAAATCTATTGAGTCTTTTATAAATTTTAACAATGAGAACGAGGTGAATTTTTGGAATGATGTATGTGTCATAAGGAGGTCGAATAATGGAACAATCCTGATGAAGTTATAGTTAACAAGAAAAGTTATATTTCATATTTCAAATGATTAAAATACTTTTTTTCATGATTATAAGAAAGGAAAATTAATTATGGTATATAATGATTGGCCATTTTAGGAAAAATAATATGGTTTCTCTTATCAAGAATCAATTTGTAAGGAATATTATAAAGCTGAATTGAGAAAGGATTAACAATTGTGATACATGTCTTAGAGGAAAATTGGTGACTAAGAGCCTAAATTATTTGGGCAACTAGATAAAGAAACCTATTGATTTGATACTCTCAAATTTCAGTGGTTAGGTGAGGTCAAATTTAACGAATATAAATAATCTCCTCATGATTGTTATTAATTATTTTACTCATATGACTTATATCTATTTTATGTCAAGAAAATCACCCACTATTTAGATGTTTAAGAACATTATGAGGAATTCTAAGAATCAGAGAGGTGTGATATCAAAATATTTTGTTCCAAAATCATATTTTAATTCTAGAATAGATAATTTGATACAAAATTTAAAAATTATAGAATAATTCATGAATAAAGGGATCCATACACACCTTAAAAAACATTATCTGTGAAAAATAATAACATCTTGGTGGAAATGGGGATAAACATGTTAACAAAGAATAGTAATTTGAAATTATTTTTAAGACAAGCTATAACCATGGTTTTCTATATTATTAAATTGTTTCAACATTGACCATATTTGATCAATATGCTTTATGAGTCCTATCTTAGAAAGAAGAAATTATTTGGAATCTTAAAGATATTTTTTTCCCTGTAACATTAAGATCAATAAAGTACACTTGGGAATGTTTTATGACAATTTTGATGAAGGCATATTTCTTGGATACAAAACTAGTGAAAGGAGTAACCTGTATTGTCTTAAGTTTTTTACAAGGTTAAAATTTGTAGTTGATTTGAATTTTATTTTTGATGGACAAGAAAATTTTTAAAAAATTATTTGTAGAAAAATTGTAAAAAATAGAATATATTGTTATTTTGTTTTTGATAGGGTTTAAGGCTCGACAAGTTTCTCAGAGGTCTGGTGAGGTTTCTAAAGAATTAGACTTCAATAACCAATGTTTAGGATACCCAACATTGGGTGCACGGTAGGTACATAGTTAATGATAAACTTGAAGCCCAAACCATGTGGCCAATTTCAAAACGATCACATCTAGAAATAAATATAGGGTGAGGAACATAGCCCTGCAATAAATGTATAGTTTTTAGTAGAGGTGATCCAAAGGGTTGTGAATGGTTTGAAAAACTATTTCCTAATACATGTAAGGTGGAGGTTAAATTGGATAGTGATAATAGACAGTTGGTGAAAGGTTATCCAAAATGTGCATCCTAACCACATAGATCATTAAATGGGTGAATTTACCAAACAAACCCTACCTTATATTTCTTTATTCTTCCCCATTTCCTCTCTCATTCATGCAATTCCCTCTCGTCTAGGCTTCCCATTTCTACCTAATCTAGGATTTGGACAATATTCCGCACATGAGATATATTTGGGTAATTTTGGGTGTGTTGGAAGTATAAAGGTATGTCCTTGACTCCACTATTTTCCTTTATTCTTTTAGATCATCGTTGGAAATTCTATTTACATTTTTTTTCATTTTTTCTATTTCTACGGTCTTTTAGATTCTTCAATTTCTATCATTTCATCTTGGATTAAAGGCCGATATTCAATGAGTGAGTGCCTACAAGAAAATGGTATGTTTTCCAAGATATTACTTTAAATATACACATCAAATGGGGTTCATACCCAAATACTCATGTATGGATTATTTCGCTAAAACTCTTAATAAAAAAATATATTTTTTAAAATAATTATTAATGTTGTGAGATTCTAATAGGCCAGATCTTGTTTCTTAAATTTCATTGATCTAGTTATGGGGATTATAGTTGATTGGGTAAGTTATGATGGTTATTTTAATTTAAAAAATTGTATTTTGATATAAATGAATTGGTTGTGTGGGAAAATTTTGGGTACAAACCAGATTGCTTGGGGTGATTGAGATATGTGGGATAGTGTTGACCAAGTGAATTGAGGAGATTTTATTGTCAAGCTTAGGAAAATGGTGATGACCATGAAATTTATTGTAGATGAGGTATTCATGTGGCAACAAGGTTTCTGATTGATGAGTATTTGATATGGTTAGTAATTTATGCTCACTATGATTGTTCGATAGTGCCATTGGAGTTGTGTTCACTCATATGAGGACATAGTTTATATAGTGTGGACCACTAATTATGGGTGGAAACCACCATTGATTTAGTGGAATAGGATATGGTATTGACAATCAGTTATAGAATAGGTTATCACCATATAAATCTATGGTTTATGGTGAGTGATTCCATCAGATGAGGTCCAAGGATCGTCATGATGTTGATGGTTGTTGGGTTGTGATAATGCGAGGATAGATATAGTTTTCTTATGAACATCAGGATATCAAGAATATGATCGGTTATTATTTATTGAAGGAAATATCTTTCCATTCCATTGAACATTAGGCTATTGAGCTGACGATGTTTATTCAAGTGGATATCTGATGGACATGGGATATACATTTTGGGTGAGCCTATGGGGCATCATTATTGCATGATATGTGGTGTATGTTGTATCAGATGGTATGAAGTTCTAAGTGACATGTATATGTATGGGATACTAGGGATCATATGGTATGACTTGGTATGGATACATTATTCCACAATGTCATGGGTTGAGGAAGGTAAATGCTTTCTCATTACTGTTGGGCATGAGTAAAGTGGGTTACATATTTTTATTCTTGAGTATAAATTCTATGTATCTATGTATACACACACTTGTATAGATATGGATGTTAGATAAAAACATATTTTTGGTATCTTACTAAGTTCATACTCAAAACCTACATTTCCCCTTTAGGGAAATATAGACAATATGGTTTTGATATTAGGTCAAGGAACTGGATCGTGCTTTGGATCATAGTGACCACGGATTCATAGGTTCATGGGAAGGATGGTCAGTGGACCAAGGTGATTCTCTACATCATGATAGATTTTTTTATTGTGGATTTTGATTATGTTCTTATATGATCATTCATATAGGATATTCCATGCCTATTTTTTATAACTATCTAAAATCTGTAAGTTATCTAGAATGTATCTAGTTGTATGCCTTTGTATTCTTATTTCCTTTGCTTCTTATTACATTCACTGAGTATTTTCATTTCTTCTACGGTGATGATATTATATTTCCAATTTTATTATCATCACCAAAGGGTATATTCTCTCTATTATTAGCTAATTATACCTTCCCTACTCATCGGTAGTCTTTGGTGTTTACTGAGGTGCGCCAAATGCCCAATGTCCCACTAGCCCGAAGCACCGGTTATGTGGCTCCTGAGTTGGGGTACTACAAATGGTATCATAGGAAGTTGTTCCTTATTGGTGTATCTTTATAGTATAAAAACACCTAGGTATAAAATAGTGACCATGTTCCGTTAGTCACAAATGGTATCAATGTTTTTTTCCTTATTGTTTCGTATTTGGTAGGCTAGAGACTGGGGTCTAGTCTAAACTTGAAAAATAGCTCGGGTTTAGGTGCCTTTATCCCCATATACAGGGGGCATGAAAAAATTTATAGGGGTTTAAAATTGATGTTATGATTAGTGATTTTACATTTTATTGATTTCAACATTGATTTGTGCAAATGGGTGTGATGTTATTGTATTATAAGGTTTTAAACCTTGGCCCGACATAGAAAGGGTGGAGTATTTATGCCTCTTGGTGGAAACGTAGGCTCGTATGATATGTACATATTCTTGTGATTATTGTATAAAATATGGAATATGAAAAGATTGTGTGTACTATTTAATGTGAACAAAAAAGCTAAATAGTGCTTTATTATATAGAATGTTTGGTGGAATTATACTCAACCAGACCAGGTATAGTGTTCAAGACATTATGATATGTGATCCTCATAGTATGATGCATGTGGTTATGACTTTGATATGGGTGGGTAGAATTAAAGGAATAGGGTGAACTTTTTAAAATGTCAAAAAAATATAAATAATGTTTTCCAATATAGATTATTGGCGGAATTCTACTCATCAACTCCATGCTAATGATATCTGATATGGGTTGGTAGGGCTCCATGAGGCTAGATGACAAGTGATATGGGTTTTCTATGGATGTGTAAGGGTGGTTATATGTGTTTCCTCTTATATATTTCCATATTTTAGATATATATGACTTTTATTGTTGTTACTGACCATGGTATTTGGTCTTCATCCTAATGCCACCTACATGGGATCCAGTGGAGCATTAAGAGAGAAAATATTTGGTGATTCTATACTGGTCATGGGTTGGGTCCCATAAAGGTTGGGTTGGTACCCCTATAGGTCAATATGATCATGATCTATAGGTAGAGGCTCTGAGGTATTCAGGGATGGCATAATAGATGGAAGATTTTGGTATTTGGAATGACGAGTAGCTCAGGGTGAGTTTGGTATGAGTCATATAAAGTATTGATAGGGAAGATAAAGGATCACATCCATCCATATCTTATCTAAATCTCAAGTTACCATCTCATTACCCACCATTATTTTAAGGTGATGGTGAACTGTAGGCCATAGAGAACTAGATCAATTTTGTGCGGATGAAATTTGACTCGCTTGACACACTCCCATGTTAGAGGGTGATGATTGATACTTATATGCTTATAGGACCATAAAAACATTGGTGGGACATACAAGTACAATATGGTAGACATGGGGTATTAACATGGTAGGATTTTAAGGCTAGATTCTTTGTTCATTTCTTCTCAGAGATGTTGAGGGAGTACTGAGCCCATGAGTTCATGAAATTACATTTGGAGGATGCATCCATTATAGATTATGTAGTGACTTTAATATACCTATCCCAATTTTTAACTTCTATAGTGGATGAAAACACCAATAGGGTGAGGATTTTAAAGAATGGATTATGATATTCCATTTGGGTGTAGCTGAATATATTTAGCTTGAACTCATTCTTAGAGGTGGTGAACCAAGCCTTGATAGAAAAGGTAATTATAATGAACTAAAAGTTTTTGAGTTAGGTGATCACATTGGTTTATACTGGAAGTGATTATTTGGGTTTCCAAAAGTGTGTCCATTAGGATACTTAGCAGGGTAGACATACCATGGATTTAGGAAGACAATCGAGGAGTGGGTCTTGGATGGTGTACTTCAAGTGTGGGAATCCAGGTCATGTTTAGACCCAACATGACTGGCCTGTGAAGGAGTGTTGGGCATGTGGATAGATGGGGGACATGTAGAGGTTCTAAAGTAATAATTATTGGGAAACTAGGTGTTAGGGATTGGGTCGGACTCATGGATCTAAGGTAGGACTAGAAGCGGGACTAGGAACTAGTAGCACTACTACAAAACAACTATATAATAGTGCTAAAATTGTCCATTTTCACTGAAAAAAGTTCTAACTAACCAATAATGATTAAAAGACTTAGTATTTTAATAGTACTAGAAAACTGTAGATAAATTTGGTTCTTTATCAGCACTAAAAAAAACTATTAAGATAATATACTAAAGACTTTTTTTTTGAATTTATATCACACTACAGCAGCATAAGTAGTTTAAAAACATATACAAATACAGTTTTTAAATAAAATAAAATTTACAAAATGAATACAAAAAAAATACTATATTATATACATTTTAAAAAGTGGTTTATTCAACTACATGAGTAAGTACAAATTACCAGATACATTAAAAACATTAATGTTCTTTTCTCTTTGGCCCCTGAGCCCCCCTCATGCTATTTTCAAAGAAACCGTCCCAACTCAAGAAAAATAATGAACCTGTATAAGAAAATAATTTTTTATTTATTAATACTATATTGAAATAAATTAAATATATGTGGTTAATTTTAAACTAATATTTTAGTCATATGAGGAACATTGTGTATCTGATTGAGTTACGGTTTATTTATGCACATCACCCCATTTCATTTTCATCTTCAATCATTATATATGTGAAAATAAACTAAATAAGTTTTAGATAAAAATGATAAGAAAATTAATTAAATAATAATTAATAAAATTATGATAAAACAATATGAGATTATTTTATTGGATTTGGCGATGTGACAGGTGTTTAAAACTAAAATAAAACATATATATATTGAAAGCATAGACTTCAAGTCATACTAACCACATCATGTTTTAGATTTACATGTGGTCTATTTATATATGTCAAAAAATAAATATGGATTTTTTTCCCCAAGTATCAAAACAATCCGATTTGGATTTCTCGTTTTTGAGTATGTCACTTGTGTTTTTACTTTAATACAATTTTAAATAGGAAACACATGTTTTGAGTCATATTGGTCACATCATTTTTCAGTTTTACATGAGGCTGATTCTTACGCATCATAAATTACTTATGAATCATTTTAATAAATTATCATCATAATACAAGAAATTTTTCTTGGATTTTAGTGGGTAACACTTTTTGAAATAAAATGTAAATTTTAAACTAATAACGAACACTTTGAGTCATATAAAGAATATCATGTTACATATTTAAGTGAAGATGATTCCTACATGTCACAAATGACTTAAATATATTTTTTCTAAAGTATAAAAATAATCTGAATGTGTTTTCTCGATTTTGAGTATGTAATTAGTGTTTTTTACTAAAATTAATGTCAATTTTAAATTAAAAGACATACTTGGAGTGATACCATGAACAATGTGTGTAAGATTTAGGTGTGGATTATTCTTAAATGGAAAAAATGACTTATGTATTTTTTCCTAAAGTATTAAAACAAAAAAAATGGTTTAGAGTGCATCACTTTTTTTCTTCTAAAATAATATTTTAAACTCTAAACACATGATTTGAGTCATACCGGTAACATAACGTTTCAATTTTATGTCGAAATTGTTAATTCATGTTGTAAATCACATATGAATAATTATACTAAATTTTAAACATAATATGAGTGATTTTTCATTGTTTTTAATTTGTAGCACAATTTTGGAATTAAAATGTTAATTTTAAACTGATAATAAAGAATTTGAATCAAACCAGGAGAACTGTGAATATTATTAATCTGTAGAAAATTATTACACATACAGAAATAAATTATGGATAATTTTACTAAATTATTAAAAAAAATATGAATGAGATGGATCAGTTTTGAGTATGACAATTCTCATTTTTACTAAAATTATTGTAAACTTTAAATAAAATGGAAACAATTGGAGTCATACTAGGCACAATGTGCATTATATTGAGGTGTGGATAATTCCTACTCATGAAAAATTACTTATGGATTGCTTAACAAAATCCTTAAAACAATAAGAATGTGTGATATTAGTTTTGACTATGTCATTTGTCTTCTTTACTAAAATTAATGTCAGTTTTAAATAAAAATATACACATAGAGACATAACTATCACACTGTGTGTCCTATTTAGGTGTGGCTGATTTCAAAACATCAAAAATGACTTTTTAATAATTTTATAAAATTATAAATACAATACAAATTTGTTTCATCAGTTTTGAGTAGGTGACATGTATTTAATAGTAAACTTAATGTCAATTTAAAATAAAAAGACACACATGGAGTCATATCAGTCACACTGTGAATATTATTGAAGTGCGATTGATTAATACACATAATAAATGACTTAGGAATTTTTATCCTAAATTTCAAAAAATGAATCTATTTTCTATTTATTTGGTATGTGACATGTATTTTTTACTAAAATTTTATTTTAAACTAAAAACACACAAATCAAGTAAAATAGGTTAAATCATGTATCTTTTTAACATGAGACTGATTCTTATACATAAAAAATGACTTATTAATTATTTTAAAAAATTATTGGGACATGACGATTGTGTTTGATCAGTTTTCAGTGTGTGACACAATTTTTTAACTAAAATGTTAATTTAAAACTAATAACAAACACTTTGAGTTATATTTGGAAAATATTGAATTTTATTGAGGTGTAGATGATTACTTTACATAAAAAATAACTTATAGATAATTTTAATAAGTTACAATAAACAATTTGAATGATTTTTCTTGGTTTTGAGTATGTCACTTTTCTTTTTTACTAAAATTACTTTCAATTTTAAATAAAAATATACACTCGAAATCATATCAGCCACACCATGCATCATATTTAGGTGAAACTGATTCCCTCACATTAAAATGACTTTCAGACCATATTCTTAAAGTATCAAAACAAAAATAAAACATTTTATCAGTTTTGATCATGTCACTTATCTTTTCTATTAAAATTATTGTCAATTTAAAATAAAAATACACATATAGAGTCATAGCGGTCACACTGTGTGTCTGATTTTGGTTTGTATGATTCATACACATCTCTAATGACTTATATATCATTTGTTAACTCTCAAAACAATAATAGTGTTTTTTTATATTTTGAGCATTTCACTTGTCCTTTTTAATAAAATTAATGAAAATTTAAAATAAAATGAATCACTTGGAGTCCTACCGATCACTCCATTGTCGTATTGAGGTTTGATTGATTAATACACATTAAAAATTACATATGGATTATTGTACTAATGTTTCAAATAAATCATAATGCGTTTCCATGGTTTTGACTATGTCACTTTTATTTTTTACTAAAATTTCATTTTAAACATTAAACATGCACTTTGAGGGTTTAGAAAAACTTTTACTTACAATATTTATCACTTATGATTAGAATGAAAATTAATTCAAATATTGATCCCTTTTTATTATAATTTCTATAATATCCATAGTGTTCCCCAAAAATTTTATTGAAGATATCATGAATTACTATTACTTCCAATATTGAGCCCTTGTGATTAATGTTTTGTATATCTACTTTTAACCCTCACAGTGAAGTTTTTGATTGATGGGTTCTTCATGTATATATATTTGCTTAATTTTACTCTTCATTATGTGCCTTATTGTGGATTTAATTGAGTTCATAACAAGTGTTAATTGTACAAGAAAGTATTCATTCATTTGGATGGTTTCTAAGGTGAAATTGTTTTTGATGGAACCCAAAAAGATAGGAGATTTATTCTAAAACTACAGAACCATTCATAGGAGTCTACATTCATTTTCTAGTTCACCTATCTTTGGTATTGTTTCTTATAAAGATGATAAATTTTCCAAAAATAAAAAAAATATTTACATAACTTTCTACATCGATAACCATAAGTTATTTTCATTTACTTGTTTTTTTCACTTTGTTACCACATGAATTGAATTTATCTTAATTGTGTTAAACCTATTAAACCATCACATTGATTTTTCAAATGAATCATAAAATAATATTCATATATTTCTTTGATATAAATCCTGAAACAATGTTATGGAATACATATATATAGTTAGAGAAACATGGAGAATGGAAAATTACATATGGGTACCTAATGAATTGAAATGGTGAATAATTTATTACTATAAGTTCAGTTTAGTTGAGAGAAAATGCTAACATGGTGGTATCATATGCTGAAAAGAAAGGGATGTTTTTAGTTTTACTAAAATGTTTGGTTTGATAATTTTACGGGAGATGTGATTTATCAGGAAACATTTGGTTGTAACTTTGAAGTAGGTAAAAGCATTTTAAAAATCTTAAGAGTACTAATGTCTAATTAAAAGTTTCTTTCTCAACCCAAATATGGAGATGGATGTAATATTTTTAGTTTTATTTCTATATTTCATTAAAGGAACTATATTAACCCCTTGAGTATTAAAATATTTATCCTATACCCCATAAATTCATATATTATCGTCTACACAATGGGCTAAAACTAATCAAATCATGTGTGGGTTTGTGAATGTAGATACAAAAAAGTGGTGTTATGAAATCCACCATCAAATAATTTCCTTGATAAAAGGTATCAGATATAAATGAATTGGAGGAAATTAAGATAGAAAAATTTATGCCAGTTAAATTACTGGGTGTACTTATGAATTTCAATTGACATTAAATTAAAAAACATTTTCGGAAGAAGGGGAAGGGAATGATGCAAGATGTTCTATTTTTATGGATATGAGACCACTATTTACTTATTTTTATAGACTATAATTTTACTATGAAAACATTTATAATGGAAATTCTATGAAAGATAAGGATCTTTTGAAATATTCATAAAGAACCAACCAACAAATGATGGGATATAATGGCTAAAAAGTTTAATCACAAATACAATGTTTAACCATGCATGTTAATTATATTCAATATTTTACATATAAAACACATTGTTGGAATTATTAATGTTTGGTATGGACTTTATGAAGTTTCTTAGGCTATAACCATAATTTCCCAAGCGATCAATAATTATTCATGTTGAAACAAACCTCAAGGAGATGATTCTTCTATAATGAGTGATATTTTCAATGCCAATAATCCTAATCAGTCATAATACTCATATATGGGAAGATTATTTTCATGATTTCAACCCAAATATATTTTCAAAGGGAGTATCTAATGCATTATAGACTCAACCATCCTTTTTTATCCTTGCCTTTGGCCATGAGTGTGCATTGGGAAAACAATTTCTATGACAGATGCCAAAGTAACACTAGCCAAGATTTTATAATGATTCTCCTTTGATACTTCACCATGTTATGTTCAAGAACCATGTAATAATATGACTATTTATATCAATCATGGTGATCCTATAATCATTCATATGTTCTAGATAGTTTCTATTATATCATAGATAATGAGATGATTTCTGATGTCTTTGAATTTCTTTACTATTACAATGATATGTTATTTTGTACTCCTTACTTATGAATGTCATGCATTGTAGGAGACTATTTTTACCTAAAAATAAAAATGGTTGTGTATTTAATATAACACCACAAATCATATAGAGAAAAAACCATGGCGTATTAAATTTCATAAGGTCTCTACAATAGTTCTATTGAAGGAGGGATCTATGAGTGATACTAGAACTTGAATTCTAGTGTCATTTTCAATTAGAAATACCTGGGATTTCATTCATGATATCTTCAAGTAATAGTTATGGGGAACACTATGGATGTGTTTTTAGAATCATAATGGCTAAATATTGGAAGAAGATGGGCCAAAATATCTCAACCAAGATATAAAAACAAAATTTATTACTTTATAAATAGATCTTTTATATATACTAACCTTGGTTATATGGAACATAAATGAAATAGTAGAGTTGATTATGACACCTAGAAGAGAACCTCTACTCATATAGAAGGGGGGATATATTAGAAGGTATAAAATTATGGTTATTAGAAATTAGATTTATAGAATAATAATAATTTGAGGTTTTATTGTAATCACCTATGAATCAATTACACGTACTTACCATTGTTTATAAAAAAATATAGAGTGAAAAAATAAACATGGAGGAAAATTGATAATGAAAGTACTACTATGGGACAATGAAAGGATGGAAATGTGAATAATTATTCACCAAATATTAAATAATTATTATTATTTTTCAATGGCTATCGAGGAGGATCAACAAATAATATTCTGAAGTGGTTTTACAAACCATGCCACAAGGCAAGAGGGGAAAACTGATAAAAATGATGTCCTATGTATAAGGTAGAATATATAATCATTTATTGATATATAATTGAATTAAGATAAAAACATAGGTCGGATTAGTATCACAACAAAGGTAAATCCTTAGAAAAGAAAGTTGTATAATTCTAATTTAAATATTTATAGGGGATTTTTCACAATCATTATTTCAAGGAGAACATGTAATAAGCCTTAGAAGTATATTGAATGAAAGTGGTTGGATTAAAATGATCATAAACATTCCTATACTTGAGTATGATTGAGAATTTAACCTATCCCATAAATATAATTATTATATTTAATGATTTATGAGATGGATTATTATGTGGGAAATATGATCCATGGTTTATATGCACTGAAAAAAGATGAATTCTTTGATTAGTGATGATTACATTATGAAGATATAAATTATACAAGTATTTTTAAATTTCTATTTTTTCATGTGATATGAATATAAATATGGTGACCAATAAGTTATATCAATATTTAATAAAAGTGGTATAAAACTATAATTAAAGTGAATAAAATTTGATGTAGAATTTGAAAATTCTATAGAGTAACTAGTAATTTATTTTCCTTTTATGTAATAATGTTGTATCAAGTGGTGGTTTTTAAGGATTGTTGATTGTTATGAATAATAAATCTCCAATGATGAAGATTATATAAAAAAAGTTTTTTTTACAGGAAAATGGACATAAAGGGTGTTTTTGATGAAAATTCCAACGTTATTCGTCCTCATCTAAGAAATCTAATGTACCTTATAATGGAATAATGATCATGCATATTTTGTGGGGTAATGAGTTTATAAAAAATTAGTATTCATTAGTTTTATATAGTGTAGGAATCATAGACATTGTGTTTTATTTATTATTCACCAATATTCTTGTTTAAGTGTTATAGAGATCATATTGAAATTTATGTTGAAGAAATATTGTTTCTCGTGTCTTATGGGCATACGGTGTTAATTGAGTTTTGTGGATAACACCAAATTTATTTTGTTAAACACTAAACACTATATCTAGTTCTAAATAAGTGGAATTATAGGATTAGTTATTGACCAATAACCATGTTTTATTTTTACTCACTAAATTTATTTAATAGAATATAGATCTGGGTGAATGTAGTTTGAATCATGGGGAATGTGTTTGATCAATTTTGAGTATGTGATGTATTTTTTTAACTAAAGTGTAAATTATAAACCAAAAACATACAGTTCGAGTCATATCAATCACAATATATATCATATTGAGGTGCATCTGATTGAGTGTGTGATGTTTGTTTTTATTTCTACTATTTTCACCATGAAAAAAAAGAAAGAAACTATCCATTTGGATGGAAGAAGAAACCCCTTGCTTCCTGTAATTCCTCATTCAAAAGTAACATGTTCCCTATTTATTGGATAGATGTAGATAGTTGAATGAAAAATAGGGCTCCGGAAATGATCATTGAAAAAAAACAATTTGATAAAAATCATGTGGAAATTAACAATTAAAATAGTATATAAAATGGTGACAAAATTATAAAAAACAAGTAGTCAAATTCAAATTTTAACGATTTCTTTTAAATTAATAGCCCATTTCCTTATTGTCATTATCTTAGTTGTAGCCTTGAAGTGTAATATCTCATGAGCATGAGAAACATTGAAAAACCTACTCCGACTTAAGCAGAAGAATCCACCTATATAAGAAACTGATTCTTTTGTTAGTAATACTACATGGAAATAAATTAAACATAAATATGGAATAATACATTAATAAAATTTAAATATTAAACCAAAACCACATATTCTGAGTCATATCGGTACATCGTGTATCGGTTTGAGGTATGGTTTATTCCAACGTGTCTTTTTATCCTATAATGAATTCAACATTTTGGGCCATCTAAAAAAATTATAGTTTGATAATTTGGAATGTTGAATGAATTAAAGAATAAAAATAAACATTCATCATCATAATTTCATCATCATTTTTCAGTGCATGATCGTGGTACATGATTGATTCATCTCTATTGAAGAAGTCACTTATTCCTGATCTCTATGAAAATTTACAAAAATAAGTATTAGACAAAATTTATGAGGTAATTAACAAAAATATATAGATAAAATTATTGGAAAATAAACTAAAAACAAATTTTTTATAGTTATTTATCATTAAACTATAATATAATTATTTCTAATCATATGAAACTAAAATAAAATGAATTTATTCAAAATTACATGAGACTAAAATAAAATAAATTGGAATATCTAATATGAAATTTAACTTCCTCTATTAGTCCTTACCACGTGTCCTTAAATTGTATGAAATATTATCATAAATTAATAATGATTAAATATATGGTATTTCTTTATTAATTTCTATAAACAATAAATCTCATCATAAAGGATTTTGTTTCTAGCAAAATTTCCAAAATTATAATATTTTTATCCTTCAACACAACATAAAATTATAATAGTAATTTGCCAATGACTGTTAAAATTATGAGCCCCATTTTTTAAGATTATGATTCCAAAGCATAAACTTTTTTATTCACCCTCTTGGGATATATATGAGATATTTTAGAAGATCAGTCCAAAAAAACATGATATATTTGACTACTTTAAAATAACATAACATTCATATATTACACAAAACACCATAAATCCTTTTAGGTTGGGGTAAAATTCATATATATATATATATATTACTTATTATCTACTATAAAAATAAATCATAAGACATTATATTGATTTTAATAAACTTAACATTATTGTATCCCATTTTTTATTCCTAGAAAACATTAATAATTAGTGTAATTCTATTAGTTCCCATTGATTGAAATTAAAAAATTATTTACATTTTATTTTTTATAGAATATAAAAAAAAATATTTCCCTTCACCATCATAGAGAATACAAACTCCATGATAAAACATTAACCTTATTTGTTGGAAAAAACATTAGTGTGACCCATTATATATTTTTATTTTACATAATGAATGTGCACATGCATGTTAGTGAGGAACTAGTAGAAAAATATTTTGGTGGTGATCTAGTGAATAATTATCTATTTGCATACTAAGGATTGGTTAAAATAAGATAAAATGATAGAACCCTAGAGAGGGAATCAGCCTAATTATATTCTAAAAATGATGAAAAAATTAACTGAAAAATTATAAAAAAAATATGAGAAATTAACTAAATGCATATTAGGAATTCACCTTTGAATGATCCTTCTATACATCTAACACCATCTTTTCTACTCATTTCTAAACAAATTTATTTCCTCCATTATAATTCTCTTAGAGAAACCAATTAAAAATAATATATTAGCATTATGATACTAATTCCTTTAAACCAAAATATATTTATAAGGACACATATCATACTAGATCTCAAACCTAGCAGGTAATATCCAAAATATTTTCTCAACAAACATTCTCACACTACATTTCCCACTCAAATTTAAACAAACTTACTTTTTATTTTTTGTATGAAGGATATTATTAATCATGGTACTACTCATAAAATACATAATAAAATTATTAAGAAATATTTTTTATGAAACTCTAATTACCCATGGAAATTACCTTTTCAAGGGTGCTGATATTTTCATGGTTTATGACATCTGTCATAAAATTGAAAACATTATATCAAAAACCATTGTCATTATCTTGATTCGAACACTATAAAAAAATTTACCAAAATAAGTAAATTATTCTTAAATATGTTTATATAGTTAAATATTTCTATATATACCTAAATATATTTCCATTTGAAGCAATTCAAATACTTTTTATGTTCAATCAATTACTTCATGCCATGATTTAACCAATATTTAGTGACCTTCCTATCATAAAAAAATATATTTAAAACTCAAACTGAAACATATAATTTTAGGTTTATCTATAAAATTTTTATTTCAATGTATTAAAAATTCACAATACATATCATGTGTTGTTATTTTTTTGGATACACATTCATTGGATCCAATATGATAATTTTTTTGGGTATCCAGATTGAGTGTGATTTGCATCCACTACTTCCTAAAAAACAAAAACTATTAATTAATTAAAAAAATAAAACATATATATTTTGTGATTACCTTGTATAGTTTTTACCCTAAATTGTAGTCATAAAAAGAGTGGTTCGCCTGTTATTTTTCTCTCAAATACATCATTTAGCTCATTTTTTTCATATCAATTTCTTCCTAATTTAAATATATTTCTTGAGGAGAAATGATATAAGGATTAATGAATCCAAATCATGTTTTGTAAGAAATTACCTTTATATATTTATAATATAAACACATATTGATAATATGAATAATTATTAACTTTAATTAATATATTATTTAATTTTTTGGACAGGAAGATTATGAAAATGTACCTTAAGTATGTATTCACTACTAAGATTCCCAATCATTCAATATTGAGAATTTCATTTTTACTCTTCAGACCAACTATGTTTTTAATAAGAGTTCCATATATTTATTCTTCGTATGGAATGAAATACATATTTCTATCTTTAAATTTTGTCTCTTTAATAAGTTTTAATGATAATAAATGTTGTTGTGGAACCTGTGGGGAGAAGTTACTCTAGGAAGGTGATTTTGATTTCTTGGACAATTCATTTGATTATCTTGATATGAACATATATTTCCCCATTGATTTATCCATATATAATACCATAACTCAATTCATACATTTATTCATCAACTATTATTTTTTTTCATATGAATTTTTTTTCAAATATATACCTCATGTATCTTTATAAGATTATATGGACATTCTATGAATGTTCCAATAGCATCATTGATCATTATAATATGTGGATCATCAAGTGGAATAGGAAACTCAATGGTAATCTATTTAAAACCTTAATCACCATTCACATATGATATTTTGTGAGTTATTAATTATGTATCTAATCTCATGAGATATTATACATCGTAGCCCTTGCAATAAGGTGGTGCATGGGTATTGACATATAGAAATCACATACAACTTTACCCTGATATAATTTTAGTAATATAAAGTTATAAAATATTATTGGATTCACATTTAGGAGAAATATTAATGAAAAAATTGATTACCTTGTGTATGTCATGTGGTGTAGGGGAATTACTAGACTCAAATATATTAGGGTCATTTGTGTAAGAACCCATATCTTTTTATCAGGAATGTTTTTCTTTTCTGTTTGATGTTGAGAAAAAGTGGTGTTTCTGGGAATTTAAGGGGTACACGCTGTGTATTTAGTTGCTGTGGGTGACCATGTACGGGCCATGTAACTGCCGGGTACTTGGCCGTGTGTGGTGAACTGGAGACCGCCTAAAGCGGAGGCTAGAAAAAGTAAGTACACGCCGTGTACTTTTAAAGAACACTCCATGTACTTTCTTTTTTCTCACTAAACAGACCAAGGCCACGTCTGACGGACAGAACACACTTCTTCTAGACCTATTTCTTTCTAGAGCATCTGTACGGCCACTGATCTTCTCTGATCCCCTGACTCACCATTCGTGCTCCGAATCAACCGTCGTCAATTGCATTAGAATCGCATCGGTGAGTTCTGGTTTTTTCTTGAACCTCATCTCTTGTTTTCTCCTCTCTCCTGAGTTATCATTGGTTGAAATTTTCCAATGTTTTTGTAGTTCTACGGTGTTATAAGGAGATTAAAGGATTGAGGTTCACGTATATTTTTCGTACAATGCTGAGGTAGGTGGTTTGTACCTTTCCGTTGATAGTCTTTGAGTTATATGTGCAAAAGTGCTCAATACCTACGGTTGGGGTATTCCATGTTTATGGTTTTTAGCCCTGTTATTGTCTGTTATGCCTTGTTTGTTTGGATAAAGGATAATTGTTGTGAATAGGGTTATCCTTTCCATGATATGGATGTTTCTCCCATGTTTGCTTTTTATTGACCCTTTGTTCTAGCTTTCATGTTAGGATGCTTTGTTTCAATGCCTAATATTCTTAGCTTAGGGTGATTTTATCTGATATGTTGTGCCATACGTTGTAGCTTTTTATCAAATTAGTACATTGATGTTTTCTTCGGTTGCTAATTATCGTTTGTGTATGATTTCTTTACACAGGGCTCCAGGAACCTAGTGTAGTGATAACAGAGAGGATATTGATATTGGGGGCTTTCCCGGAGTGTCTATTATAATTATCACACTACAAAACCATATGGGGGATAAATTGATATTGAGTGCTTCTTCAGAGTGTCTATAGTTTACTGTTAAAAGACTATAGGGGGAATTCACGGTGAGTGATTCCTTAGAGAGTCTTTGATTACACATGACTATAGAGGGAATTGACGATGAATGATTTCTTAGAGAGTCTTTTATTACACTTGAATATAAGGGGAATTGACAATGAGTGCTTCCTAGGAGAGTTTTTACTATATCTTTGTTGTAAATTGAACCAGAGGGGTTAGGCTGTGAGAAGTACCTAGAGGGTTACATGGGATTATTGGCTGAACTATAGTGGATAGGTTGTGAGAACTTTCCCCGACGGTGGCTTATATTTTCTTTTTATCGGTTAATTTTTTAAATGTAAGTTGAATGTATTGGAACCCTTAGGATTGTTTATTTTGAGTATTTCCTTGTCTACTACTTATTTTTTCGTATTTCCTACTATATATATTCACTAACTATTAGGCACAAATTTTTGGGTGGTTGCCTACTGGGATTAGTCTCACACCCTGTTTGGGTTATTCTTTTAGGCCCAAACAGATTATATTGCTACAGGTATAGATAAGGTCAAGCACCCTTTTACTTCAGGCACTTGATTTCTAAGGATCTGGAGAGCATGGGACCAAGTTCAGGCCTGTGATGCTACTGGATTTTATTTCTTTTCTTTTCTACTTTGGTTTCTTACTATATTATAGCATTGTGACTTGTTTTTCTGCTTTCCGAGACATATGTATCATCAATAATTTATATATATATATATATATGTGCTCTAGTTTCTTATTAATTTAGTCTTTACTGTTTACTTATTGCAGGCTTTCACTACTTCCACTACTTCATACCTCTTTATTTCTGTTGTGTTACTCTTCTAATGAAGGCATAATTTTCCCACTATCACACTCAAGGCCCTTGTTTCTAGTCAGCATCCTCTGTTGTTTATGTAAATGTGCTTGAGGCCATGTGACCAACTCGGTATAGGGTGCCTCGGGGTGGAACTCGGAACCAGGATGTTACAAAGTGGTATTAGAGGAATTATTTTCTTCTTGACTTTCTTTTTGGAGCCTATATCTAGGGAAAGGAAGGAATAAGTACTTTGTAATAATATTTTCCTAGGATTATCTAACCCATGAACAGGGAAAAGCCAATTTACCTCATTATTGAAATTTTTCTTGTTTTTCAATTTTACTATTGATTTGATTTCACCATCGGGTGATTCATATGTCTTGTGATGTTATCATTGATATTATTAGGGTTCTATTTATATTGAAACCCGATGAGATGACGGTATTCCATCTTATACATCATGTAGTCACTTGCTAGAAATCACATGTGATGCATTCTTTCCATGACATTTAGGGTGCATTAGTGATTGCATGTTGTTGTGATAGATGTTGTACTAGATACCCATGATTTTGTGGTAATTCCTTGATAGAATACCTAATTTTTATATGGTGATGAATTGTGTAAGGTTGTTTTTTCAATGAACAACAAAAAGTGTTTCTTGAGGTGTTATAAGCCCTCATGGATTGGAATTTGGTGGATTGTTTCTCTATTATGTTTATATATAACATATATAAGATTCCAAGCTTTGATTCGCAGGGAGTATGGGGCCTCACAGATTATAATATGAAACTTTAATGTTCCTTTAGTGTTTTTTGGGTACCAGAGTAGTTTCTGGGGTTTACTGTCCAGAGAAACCTAGAATTAATGGCATGTAATGCTGAATACACACCACATGTCCTTCTGTTTTGAAAGGAACTGTTTACTTAAATACATATTGTGTATTGTATGTACACATTGTGTAGTCTCTAACTATGTCACTAGTAGTGTGGGAAGAGACACGGTGTTGGGAAATCTTTGGGTAAACACTTCATTTACCGGTTATACATGCCATGTTGTGTAGACCATGTGTGTTTCCATGTGACTAAGGAGACAGATGGATAAAACATAGGTTCTACACACCCTGTCAAGCTTGAACACGCCGTGAAGTGTAAACCTTGAATCCAATCATGTAACTAACAACACAAGTCGATGAAATTCATCAATTACACGTTTTTTCTAGCACAAACATTCTGTGTAGAGTCATATGTGTATTTGGCTATGTAGCAAACAATACGGGTCGACGAAATCCTTCATGTACACATCGTGTCATTCTGGAACATGCTATGTAGTCTTGTTGTAGGGGAACCGTGTGGATTAGTTGTGTAGAAGAACACAAGAAGAGTAAAAGAATTCAAGTACGCGATGCGTGTTAGGACATCACACTATGTGTATGGGGTGTTACATGATGTAGGTTGGAAGAACTACAAGCCCATATGAAGTCTTAATGGAACGCGTTATGTGGGCATTATACACACCGTGTATCCATGTTTTGAAAAACATAAATGTTTTCTTTCTCTTATTCAATTATTACAGTTCTAAGTTTTATACCCTGTTAATCCTGATCTAGGGTGTGTGCTTGGACTTGTAGAGTCATGCCACCGAGACGTCCTCCGGTTGTCTGCCTAATATAGGGCATTGATCAGACATATGATATGTATTATCAGGGACTAGCAGAAGATCCTCAAGTCATGATCATCATGGAACTAGATGGTATACCTAATACAGGTGTCAATTCATAGTTCATAGAGAGATTTATAAGGATGATGAAAAAAAATTAGAGAGCACTGCCTCCTGCCTCGCTGATGGATGAATTGACGTGGGTTTTCCAGTAGTAGCATCCTCCCATATTTATACGGAAAGGATGACCTTAGGCTATAGAGTCATGGTTAGAATCCATGTTAAATATCTTCGAGCACATGGAGAAGCCTCCAGATATGAGGTTCAACATCACTACATATATGATTCATGATTCTTCCAAGAGATGGTGGGATGTGATCTCATAGGAGGGACACCAACAGGTTATGTCATGGGAGGAGTTTCAAAGTACCTTCTATGAGTTTTCTACCCGGAGACTTTGAGGGAAGATCGTGCCTAAGATAACATGATTTTGGAGTAGGGTACTCTTCCAGTAATAGATTATTCTTCTCACTTTATAGAGACGAATCACTTTACACCCATTCTAGGAGTTAATGAGTTATTAATGGCGAAGAAGTTTTAGGATGGTATCAGGAACAACATTCGGGCTAAGGTGAACACATTTAGGTTGACTTTAATATCTATTATGGTAAAATAGACACTAATCACAGAGCTCAATCTATGAGATTCTGGAACTGTGAGATGGGGAAGTTCCACATCCAGAGTTAGTGCTTCTCCAAATGATAGCAGGAAGCACTGTAGGGAGTCTACATATGGAGATATGAGTAGGTGGGATTCACCTTCTGGTAGCTAGGTGGTATGATACTAGTGTGGAAGGCTCGGACATATGAGGCCACATTTCCCAAGATACCCAGTAGAGTGTTGATCTTGAAGTAAGATGGGCCATCTTCAGTGCTTATGTCAGATCTTCTCACCAGAAAGAAGTGACAGGGGTTCTTCTATGAATCTTTGTTCTGGAGTAGCACCAACAGTTTCTCACCTATCTGGGAACTGGAGTTCTACCTGTTGTTCAGGCCGAGATGGATGTCTAGGTTGTGGTAGTCAGTCGCCATGCTTTTAGTGACAATAGGGGTGGATTAGATCAGTGTGGTCAGGTAGGTTCACGGGGCTGCGGTGCAGGTCAGACTTTTGTGGTGGAGCAGACCCAGCTAGAGCAGGATCCCAGACCCTCTACAGATTGAGGTACGATCCGAGTTTACTCAGTTTTAGCTTCTTATCTTTTCAATACAGGGGCTTCCCATATCTTTATATCTGTTTCTATTGGGGAGTTTCTTGGGCTATGTATCTTTTCTTTTACTGATGTATTGATGCTAGACACTCCTTTGGGAACAATAACAGCTAGTGTACGTCAGTTCAATGAGTGGCCTCTTGGGGTTGGTGGGTGTAACTTATTATGGTACCTTTATGTCTTAGTGATGACAAGAAATTATGTCATTCTCAGAATAGACTGGTTAGTTCCCTTCTAGGATGTTTTCAACTGCTATCACCATAGGGTGAGTTTCATATCACTATAGGGTGTATTTTTTCATCATAAGGGAGAATGGGATGTTCAGGTGAGAAGAGCGGGACCTGAGCATCATGGGTTGAATAGAGTTACATCCCATATTTCTAGTCTGTATCTAGATGACCAAGGGACTTAACATATGGACATTTATCTAGTGGTGGATCTTTTTTGGGATGCCTTTCTAGGGGAATTTTCATGTTTTCCTACAAATATATCCGTAGATTTTCCTATTGGGCTTGTTCTAGGAGAGGAACTGGTGTCCATTCCTCCTTATAGGATGGCTACACCAAAGTGACAGGAGCTCAAGAAGAAGTGGGAGGAGTTGTATGCGAAGGGTTTCATCTGACCCAGTACTTCTCCTTGGGGTTCTCCTGTCGTATTTGTGAGAAAGGTGGACGATACCCTCACACATTGTGTGGATTATCGGAACTTATACCATTTGAGGGTCAAGAATCAATATAACTTACCATGGATTGCAGATCTCTTTGATTATCATTTAGAAGCCTCGGTGTTCTTGAAGATTGACTTGAGATCTGATTACCATCAGTTGCTTGTTAGACCATCTGATATACCTCTTACATCCTTCTGAAGCAGGTATTGTCTATAAGAGTATGTTTTTATGGAATTCGGTCTCACAAGTAAGCCTACAGTCTTCATGGAACAAATAAACCAATTGTTATATCCATACTTGGATTATTTCATGGTAGTCTTTTTGGGCACTATCTTGGTCTAATCTCACACTCGACGCGACCATTATACCCATATTGAGATCATTTTGAGTACACTGAGAGATAATTAGTTATATGATATGCTCTCCAAATGCAACTTTTGGATGAACCAAATTCACTTCTTGGGCCATGTTATCTTAGAGACATAAGTATCAGTAGACCCAGAGAAAGTGAGATCTATAGTGTTCTGCGAGCATCCGAATAACGTCTTTGAGGTGTGGAGTTTTCTAGGGATTTCTGGTTACTACAGACATTTCATTTAGGAAATTTCACTCTTAGCAGTGCCACTAACGTGCCTGACTAAGAATATTGTGATGTACTTGTGGTTAGATTCTTGTGAGTCATCCTTTCGAGAGCTGAAAGGGTTGTTGACTTCAGCACAAAACTAGTACTTCTAGTGCCTGGAAAGAGCTATAATGTTTACTATGATGCTTTAGGTATTAGGATAGGAGTTGTGATTATGTAGGGAGAAGGATTATTTGTTTATGATTCTCTTCACTTGAGGCCACATGATAGGAATTACCCAACGCATGATCTCGAGCTGGCTGTAGTTGTTCATGGTTTAGGCTGTTGGAGACATTATCTATTGGGAGATCATTTTTTGGATTTAACCGACCCCAAAAATCTCAAGTATATCATCACATAGCATGACCTAAATTTGAGACAGTGAATGTGGGTTGAGTACCTTCAGTACATTGACTTTTAGGTTTCTTACAGTCTTGGGAAAGGCAATGTAGTGGCTGACGGGATGAGTAGAAGGACTCAGATACAGGCAGTTCAGAAGGCTGGCAGTGAGTGGAATCTTATGGCTCTGTTCTCTGAGATGCATTTGGAGGTGCACAATAGACAAGGGAAGGCGTTTATTTCTTCTATAGCTATTACCTATAATTTTTTTAATAAAGTGTGAATGATGTAGCTATCAGATTCAGAAGGCCTAGTCCTATGGGAGAGTGTGTTATGAGAGGACCCTATTCCTAGATGGACCATAGGCGAGGATGAGATCATTCATTTCTATGGGTGCATGTGGGTGTAAGAAGACATATGCTAGGAGATGATACGTGACTTTCATTCCTTAGTTTGGGTGGTTCATCCTTGTATCACCAAGATGTATCGTGATCTAAACCATCACAATTGGTGGCCTGGTATGAATAGATATGTTTTTGGTTTTGGGATGAGGTGTTCCACCTTTCCGCATGTGAAGGCAGAGCATCAGCGACCAGAAGGTCTTTTACAGTATTTACCCATTCCCTAGTGAAAGTGGAATGATTTCATATTGTATTTAGTGATAGGTTATTTGAGGTTGATTCGAGGAAATGATGATGTATGGGTTTTCATTGAAAAACGCATGAAGCTTTCTCACTTCTTACCAATCAAGGATAACTTCAGTGTTGATGATCTAGAAAGGTTGTGCATCTGAGAGATTGTACGTTTACGTGGAGTTACTTACTCCATTTTTTTTAGACAGGGATTCTCTCTTTTACTTCATGGGTCTGAAAAGGACTTCCTAGGGTGTTGGGTACATAGGTACTTCTGAGTACAGCTTACAATCCCCAGACAGATGGCCAATCCGAGTGTACTATTCTATTTCCTGAGTACATGCTTCGATCATGCATTCTGGATTTTGGAGGTTCATGGGAGAATCACATACCACTATGGAGTTTTCCTATAATATTAGTTTTCATGAAACTATTTAGATGGAACCTTATGTGGTCTTGTACGGTAGGCCATATCGATCACCATTATGCTGGATTGAGGCAGGGGAGGCAGCTATACTGGGACATCATCTTGTCCAGGAGACCACATAATAGATAGTGTTGATTTAGAAGAGGATGAAAACTACATAGTCCCGACATAAGTCTTATACTGATTAATAGAGACAAACTCTGGTGTTCAAGGTCGGAGATCAGGTTTTATTGTATGTCACACCAATGTTGAGAAACTGGAGGATTAGGAGACAAGGTAAGCTTTAAATGAGGTATGTTGGGCCATTTGAGGTGTTGGAGATAGTTGGGACTGTTTCCTATTAGCTGCAGTTACCTCATAGGTACAGGGCTATGCACGATTTCTTTCACATTTCTCAGCTTTGGCGCTACTTATCAGACCTGTCTCATGTTTTCCAACCTGAGGAGGTTGAGCTCGAGGTGGATGCCTCGTTCGAGGAGCATCCTATATAGATTTTTGATCGAAGTGGGAAGGTACTTTATATCCGGTCTATTCCTCTGGTTCGAGTTCTATGGAATTACCTGCGATTACAGGATGAGACTTAGGAGAGGGAGGCCGACGTATGATCGCAATGACCGGAGCTGTTCGAGGATTCTTTTTCTACAACGCCTTACTAAAGAAATTTAAGGATGAATTTTTTTTATGGGGGAAGTTTGTAAGAACCAAGATCTTATTTTAGGTATGTTTTACTTTTTTGTTTGTTTTTTAGAAAAAGAGGAGTTTTGGGGAAATTCAGGACCATATGTCATGTACATTAAGTAAACGCCCTATACGTGGTTGCCATGGGTGATCCTGTATGGTCTGTGTAATGGCTGGGCACATGGTCGTGTGTGGTGACCTAGAGACTACCTAAAGTAGAGGCTAGAAAAGAAAAGTATATGTCATGTAATTTTAAATAACATGACATGTACTTTCTTTTTTTTCATTAAATGGTCTAGGGTCATGTCTCACGGATAGAACACAGTTCTTCTCGATCTATTATATCCAAGATCATCCATACGGCCGCGGATCTTCCCCAAACCCCTAAATTTTCCTCTATTCTCCGAATCAACTGTTTTTGATTGCATTTGAATCACATTGGTGAGTCGTCCATTCTTCTTGATCCTCATGTATTGTTTTCTCCTCTCTCACGAGTTATCCTGATTTGAACGTTTTTAACAATTTTGTAGATCTATAGTGTTCTTGGGAGATTAAAGGCATAAGGTTCACGTATACCGTCTATACAATGTCGAGGTAGTTGGTTTGTGCCTTTCTGTAGCTATTCTTTGAGTTATATGTGAAAAAGTTCCCAATTCCCTTGTTAGAGTAATGCCAGTTTGTGGTTTTTAGCCCTGTTATTGTCTGTTATGCCTTGTTTCTTTGGATAGGGGTAAATTGTTATGAATTGGGTTAACCATCTCATGCTATGGATGTTTTCCCCATGTTTTCTTTTTTATTGACCATTTGGTTTAGCTTTCCTATTAGGCTTCTTTTTTTCCATGCCTAATATTGTTAGGTAGGAGTGATTTTATCTAATATGTAGTGACTTACCTTGTATCTTTTTATCCAACTAGTAATTTTAGGTTTTATTTTTCTACTGATTATCATTTATGTACAATTACTTTATACTGGGCTACGGGAACCTGGTGTAGTGAGACCATAAGGGAAATTGACGTTGAGGTCTTTTCCAGAGTGTCTTTATAATTACCATGTTGTTAGACCATAGGGGTGATTGATGTTGAGTGATTCCTCAGAGTGTCTATAGTTACGTTATGAGACCAGATGAGGAATTGACAGTGAGTTCTTCCCAAGTGTGTCTGTATTCTACCATTAGAAGACTGTAGGGGGAATTGACAGTGAGTGATTCCTCATAGAGTCTTGGATTACGTATGACAACAGGGGGAATTGATGGGGAGTGCTTCCTCATAGAGTCTTTTATTACACATGACTATAGAGGGAATTGATGATCAGTTATTCCTCAGAGAGTCATCACTAAATCCTTATTTTTAATTGAACCAGATGGGATAGGTTGTGAGAACTACCTAGAGGGTTACTTGGGATTGTTGGCTGAACCAAACAGGATAGGTTGTGAGAAATTTTACAGAGGGTTGCATGTATTTGATTTTTTTGGTTATTTTTTTAATTTTAAATTGAATGAATTGGAACTCATAGGATTGTTTTTTTTGGAGTACTTCCTTTTTTAATGCTTCTTTTTGCTTATTTACTATTATATATATATATTCACTGACTTTTAGAAAAAGATCTTTGGGTGGTTGCCCACTGGGATTATTCTCACACTATCTTTGGGTCATGATTTTAGGCCCGAACAAATTATATCATTGTAGTTATATATAAGGGAACGCGCCCTTATACTTCAGGTACTTGATTGCTGAGGATATGGATATCATGGGACCAAGTCGAGGCTTGCGATGCTGCTGAATTTTATCTGTTTTTTTTTACTTTGATTTCTTACAGTATTCCTGCATTGTGAATTATTTGGCTACTTTCATAGACATATGTATCATGAATAATTTATTTTTATATGATCTTAGCTTACTTATTATTTATGTCTTCTATTATTTACTTATTTCATGCTTTTACTGTTTCCTCTATTTCATATCTATTTATTTCTGTTGCATTACTCTGCTAATGGGGGCATAGTTTCCCCACTATCACAAATAAGGACCTCTCTTCTAGTCAGAAGCCTATGGCATTCAGGGAAATGCACTTGAGTCTATGTGACCAACCAGGTACGGGGTGCCTCTGGGTGGCACCTAGAACTGAGACATTACAATTTGGTTCTTTACTTATAGGTCTTGGTTCCACCACTAATTTTCATTGATCATTTCTCATATATTTATCTACCAAAATAGACCAGATAATAATACATTATCAAGAATCTATTTGTTCCTACAATACTTTAATCTTCTTATATATACCTTTTATGTTTTTTTCTTCTTTAAATATGTTCATGAAGTCACTCTAAAGCCTACTCATATAACGCAACCATATTATTTCTACCATTTCAATTCTACAAAAAGTATATTTTCTTTTGGTAAAGTCACCGTCTATTATTTTGTTTACACTGTATAAAAACATATAAAAATAAATATATATTTTTTGGTAATAATATTATAAATGATAATGAATTAATAGTATGTCATTATTATACTTGTTTCCCATATCATTTCTATTTTTCACCAACTAGTTTACCATCCATATTTATATGAGAATCCTTTCATATAACATGACTTGGGATGGAAGTTTCTTTTGATTTTTATTTATTAATATACATATAAAAAAGGAACATATTTTATTTACTATCACATAAAATTTTAATTTTTTATTTAAAATACATACCAATTTCTTCTATAGTGAAGGGTACCCCATCATTGCTTTGGGATAGGGGTACATTGTTTTCAATGAGTGTTCCATATTATCATCACTCTTTTACTATTTCATAAATTCAAAATTCTGAATCTAATTGGGTAAAATAAATAATTTCAAATAATATATTATCTACTATAATTAAAATGAAATTGTTTCTTATTATGATAATTGATGAATTCATTCCATGTTTCCTTCTTTAAAATGTGTGCATAACTAACTAGTGGGTGGAAATTTACTTTCTCCTAGCTATCCACAAGATGTAACCTAGTTATAAGCATCCTGAATCCTCTATGAGCTTTTCCATTATCCATAAATACATGTTTTTATGGAAATATTCTAAAATAAATCAACAATATTAAGAATTATGAAAATTAAATCAATTTTTTATTATATAACTTTTTGGTAAAATAGAGAAAGAGTATCGTAACATTACCTTTATATCTTCACAAATGATTTACTTGATTAAGAGATGGTAATGGTTCCACCAATCTATGTTAATAGAAACTTTCATCTTTTTTTCTAACATAAATAAAGAACATTGACTGGTTGGGCTCAATAGGTTGGATGATTGAATTCCAAAAAACCTCAAATTTTATACCCTTACATCTTACCATGATAATTTTATTCAACACTCTAATGTTGAGTAAGTATTTTTTTCATCAACATGATGTTGATCCCCTAGTAATTATGTAGTTTTTGTATCAAAAATCTATTCGTCCATGGGATTTGTAACATCATCGTGTGAAGAAGTCATTGTATACATGAGTATTCAAACATTTAATTTAGTATATTTCAATGAAGTAGAGAAAATATAATATCGTAAGGAATATTATATTAAAAAACAAATTAACCTTTTCATTGAACTCTCTATTTTTTTAGAAAGATAAAGGGATTTGGATGATCTATTAAAAATCCAAATCCCCTATTTGTGGTCCCCTATAAAGTAAAAGACATTTTATACCTTGAGACTACCATGAACTGATTGTGATATCCCAATTAAAGGGTCATACTTGATTGAGTTTTTATCTTCTTGTACAATTGTTTTAGTCTCCAATAGAAAAATAAACCTATTCTTGTTTTCTGGATCTAAGACAAAAAATAACTGCACTCCTTGTGATGTCATTATGAACAACTCATCATTTCCCCCTTCCACACAAAAATTCACCTTCACAGAACCCTTTATATCAACTTTCACTTCACTCCTATTGTCAACCCATTTGCAATAGAAAATAAGAACTAGAAATTTTGTATATTACAACTCATATATCTATTCATAATACCAAAATATGACATATTAGCATAAATTGGATTTACATACTTGGAACTAGATATGTTCATCTCTTTCTCCACAAGATTAATTCCACTCTTTTTCATCGTAAAATATTCATCATGTTTTTTTATAGAACATATAATAATTTATTACAATACTATAGTAAGATATAACATTTTCTTTTGGTCCCCAGGCTAGCCAAATTTTTTTTTTGACATTTTAAATCAGTTTTTCAGATAACTTATTATAAATGTGATCTTAAAACCATTATATAATCTTTTTATTATGTGTATTTGATATCCATCCTTTAACACTTCATGGATTAATATATCTACAGATTTTTTTGGGATTCAACGTATGGATCAACATCTTTACTATTATGTATAATGCAAAGGAGAACTTTTTTCTTCTATGTGACGGTAATTATGACAACATATCTTATGAAAATCCATTCACTCATAAGAAATCCTCTATGATGAGACTTTGGGAGATCAATGCTATCAACATGTTATAGGTAATTAGTACAGAATTCAAAAACTTTTTCAATTATATATCATTCAACAATAAAAATGTCTGATTGAATTATATTATTAAAACAACATTTTGTAATATTCATAAACCATTCAATGAGGTACATCCATATATAATAGAGAAGAACACATAGTGGCACCTATATAACCAATTGAACTATCAGGCGGACAAATATATTAAATATTTATGGTTAAAGGAAAGTCTATAATTCACATAATATGAGTGCAACCTCATTATTCATGATTGGATACTTTTCTGAGTCTCTATATTTATTGTATATGGTTTAGAAAAATAAGTAGATCATGGTTAAAATATGTTTTACATTTTTAGAAAAAATTCAATGTAAAATAACAAGAATAAAATCATGCATCAAAATATGAAGATTTTCTTATTTTAGTCCCCATTAGTTAAAATTTTAATTGAAATGACATTCTAGTATTTTATGAATACCCATATGTAACTTTTAGATCATTAATGAAAATAAAAAATTAATATCTTTCTTTTCTAGATAGAGTGTATAAAACTGGATGAAGAAAAGTCATACCTTTACCTTTCAATGATGCTAACTCTTACCTTATCCCTATTTTAATCTTGTCAAACTAAGGCTTGATTCCATCATTTATTTTTTATAAAAATTTAGTAATGTGACAATAAGACAACCAAAAATTTTTTTTTCTATATGTATGACTTCAAGTAAATGTATGACATAAAAACAATTCCAATATGGTAATTAAAAGAAAAGTGATCTTTATTTTCCAACATGATTTCATAAGGTTTTTCAAAAATGATTTACTAAAAATAGTTTCAATATCATTTAATTTATCAAAAACTTGATCACCTGATAAGGGAGATGGTGTTGTACATTTTTTGGTATTCCCATAAGATGATATCATCCAGGATCATTATTTATGATGTTCTAAAAACATATTCTTAGTGGAATGTTACAAAAAATTTAGTGTTTTTGTTCTCCAAAAATGGGACACCTCAACATTCAATTAATTCTATAGCATTAAATATTTATATTACAGGTATATTAATTTATCATCTCATACAACATGGCCCTTAATGTGAATTATTCACTGTCATCATACATTGTAACACATGTAACCCATGTGAATTTCAAGTCTTTGATCAATATATCCAAACAAACATCAATATCATTATGGGGTTCCTTTGGTAGTAATATAAGAATGGGAAACATAATGTATTTGCGCTTCATGTATAAATATGGAGGCACATCATAATTTCTCAAAATGAGGGTCCAAGTACAATAATTAATACTCTATATAGAAAAAAGATTTTTTTTCTATCTCTAGATAATGCAAGAAGTAGGTTTCTCAACTAATTTCCAAATTCAAGATATTTGCAATCAATTTTCTTCCACTGATGAGAATCAGTTAGATTAAGTAGGTCCCCATATTTATTTCTTGTATCTAAATTCCATGTCAATTGTGTCTGGGTTTCCTAATATTCATATAGCCTTATAAACCATGGAATGATAGGAATGTACCATATATCCTTATAAGTACATTATTCTTTTTTCGTGATTCAATTTATTCCATACTTAGAGAATTTTATGAGTGATTCATGATCCCTGTGAAACAATATGAAATCATTTCAGTAAGCATGTATTTTATAGAGATCGTTCACAATGAATGTGGAATTCATTTAGAGTTATATGTTTGACATAGGAGATCATTTTCATATCTTAGTATATCATTCAGGAAACCAAGTAGTTCTATAATGATTGTTTTGCTACATCTTCTTCTATCTTTCAAATTATATAACCTCAACACAGCTAATAATATTGGGTATTTAGTATAGTCATTATACAACGGTCTTTAAGCACAACTATTTAACTTCTCAAACAAATTTTTACATTCATTATGGACATCTTCGTTTTCTATTTTCATTTCCTTTCATCATTTACACTGGTATTCATATCAAATTATCCATAAAACTAAGTGTCATCATATTTAGTGTGCACATTACATTTTCCCCCATTTTTAGTCTAACATTTTAAGATATGATCTATTTCATGAAAAATAAAATGTTCTTCCAACCCTTTCAGAATAATTTTTCTTAAAAAATCAACGTAACCCCAAAAAAAGAATTTGAGAAGGGTCGTATAGATGCTATATTTCAAACATGATGAACTCTTTAACTCCATATTCATATTATTTTTTTATACAATTAGTGTACATAAATTTTTGATTCAGTTTCATCCTATTAGGTTCATAATATATTCATTTTCTAATTAAAATAAATAAATACACATAAGATATTAATTATTAAACCATGGGAATCCTTGGGTCGATTTTGGGACCCCATGGATCCACTTGAGAGTGATAAGGACGCCTTATATTAATTAATTTAATGTAATTAAAAAATGACATAAAGTTATATTTTTTATTAAAAAAAGTTTTCATGGGGTTATATAAGTTATCTGTTCGACTATAAACTTTAATATTAAAGCTAAAAAATAATTCCTACATCATGGTATTTTCTTATAATTTTTAGACATCAAATAAATAAAATTATTTATGACACAATAATGATGCAGTGTTTACCTCATTATTGAATGATTTAAATAAACGAGATTATAAATTTTGAAAAAATATCCAAAAACTATCCAATAATTATTTAATGATTTTATCTAGAACATGAGACATCTTATCTTTGACCTTAATTATTTTTGGACCTTTAGAAAGAGAAAATCATTATATAATAAAATAATATTTTCAAACATCCCTAAAGAGCCCCTCCCCTCCCTTATAAAAAAACCATTTCCTCTAACCCATTACCCACAACTGTCAAGCCCCTTGGCTCATCCAACCTCTACCCAATTAATCTCCCTACATCCCTCTCTTCCTCATAAAAGCCTTACCTTATTCAAAAGGCACTGAAATATATCCCTTTGGTTGAAACCAAAAGAGTTACCCGATTTAAAGGTAGCATCTCCTCTTAAATTCCCTTATTTTATTTTACTTCTCCAACCCCCTAAACTCTCTTTATTACTTTCTTTTATAAAAACACCAGTATAAAAAATAATCTATTTTGTTTTTATGTGATGGATTTTTCATAAACTTACTGTCACGACCCGCCCTCGGGGTCCGTGCCGTGACTACCCCAAACCCGCCTTCCATAGGCCAGGGGCTAGCGACTAGCACCAAGGCGTAAAAAGGGAAGGCATTGCCCTTGTAAAGTAAACAAACACCACAGAGAAAGCAAGCGGAAAGTAAACACTAAGCAAAAGAAGAGTACAACTGAAAGTGCGGAAAAGTAAATGGGCCAGTATACAAACCCAAACTGAAAGTAAAGTACAACTCGAAAAGGAAAACAACAACTGAAAGGTAAAAGCCGCTACACCGAGCTGTCCACTGGAAATCCCACCTGAAGGGTGGGTATAGATATCTCCTCTGCTCCACGGGTCCCGCCGTCCGCTCCGAGCACGTTCCGCCCAGTGGTCCACCTCCGGGTACCATCCTGCTCTGCAAGCCTCAGCTAAGGTTAACGATGTCCGTCGTCTGCAACCAACACAACGTAGTGCGGGCAAAGCCCGTGCAGGGGTGAGTATAAGCTACTCAGTAGGGACCCCGAGACCCATGAAGGTCTCTCAAATCCACAAAGGATAAACCACGAAGAAAGGAACAATCACGAAGTAAAAACCGACACTGCTTAGGTATATGCCCATACATATACCTAAGTCATCAATTTCAAATACGCTCCAACCTCCGAGCCCAAGTACAACTCAGTCCACATAGGAAAGTAAACGTATTCCACAAAGGAAAGCAAAACGTAATCCACACAGGATAGTACAACACAATCCACACAGGAAAGCCACATGATTCAGCTCACACAGGTATACTTCTTCAAAGGACGATAAAGATGATCTCTGATCCATCTAAGTCGTCGGACCCACGAAGGATCGATAGGTAACTAACCAAAGGACGATAAAGATGATCTCTGATCCATCTAAGTCGTCGGACCCACGAAGGATCGATAGGTAACTAACCCCCGCAAAGACCCACACAGGATCGGGCCCACACAGGACCTATAGGCGCTGGCTCACACAGAACCGCTGAGCGCGGACCCACACAGGATCAGACCCACACAGGATCGGGCCCACACAGGACCTGTAGCACTGATCCACGTAGGATCGCTGAGTGCTGATGTCGTCGTCGTCGAATCCACACAGGATCGGGCCCACACAGGACCTATAGCACTGATCCACGTAGGATCGCTGAGTGTTGTAGTCGTCGTCATCGAATCCACACAGGATCTCTGTACTGTCGTCGTCGCAGTCACAGTAGCAGCAGTAGCAGTAGTAGTCACAGTAACAGTCGCAGCCAGCACTAGGGTTCCCGCACACAGCAAGCTCGTTCGGAGGGTCCGCTCCACGAGCCGAGAGGCTGATACATCAACTGACACAAAGTCCAGAGTTGATGTATCCAAAAGTTCCGTATCGTCAACAGGAACTCAACGCAATAGACGGCGCGTCGATCGGACGCCCGGTCTAAGAGTTATTGGCATTTTCGTCCCCGGGGCCCGGTTGGTTTTTAAGGCAAAACCAACCTGACCGTACTCCACCTGCGTCCAAACCTCGGGCGGAGTAAGCCAAAAGATCCGTCTCACTAAGAGGAACATAACACAGCTGACGACACGTCAATCGGACGTCCGTAGCTCAATATATGAGCGTTTCCGCTCCGAAGGCCCGGTTGGTTTCGTGAACGAACCAACCCGGCCGAACTCAAAGTAATCCGAAACCTTGAGTGCGATATACCGAAACGACCGTCTCGATCCAAGGATCGTGTTGCCGCAGACGGTTCGTCGATCGGAGGTCCGTGGCTCATGTTATGGCCAAAAGACCGAATCTGATCCGAAACGGGGGTCCGGGTCCGGGTCGACCCGGCCCGACCCCCCCCCCCCCCTTGGGTCGGCCCGAACTGGGTCGACCCGAACCAGGTCGACCCGACCCGGGTCCGACCCGGCCCGGCCGGCGCGGCGGCGGCGGCGGCCTAGCGCCGCACGGAGGCAGCACGGGGGGCAATCAAGCCCCCGCTGATTTGGTTGGCGGCGCGGCTAATTGTCGCGCCCTTTGCAGAAAAAACGGCCCCCACGTGGGGGCCGACTTGGATAAAAAACCGGGGGGCTGCTGCCCCCCCTTCATGGAAACTGCCCCCCCTCATAATGAGGGGGGGTTTTGTGTGCTGGCCGGGGGATTAATTTCCCCCGGTTAATTACCATTCGGCCGGCCAGCTGGCCGGCCGGTTTTCTCCAACGGGACCGGAAGAATCCGGTCCCCTCTTCGGCTTCCGACGCCGGCGGCCCGGCCGCCGGTCTTCTCATCCCGCCGCAGCCCAGAACCGGCCGTGGTGTTCGTCGTCCGGCGCGGTGCGATGGCACCGCGCCACTCCGTCGCACTTTAATTTCTTTCAACACGGCGCAACGGCGTCGCGTTCTAGATGTTTCTTCCATGGTGTGCGCCCGACGGCGTTGCGTTCTTGATTGGGCGATCAACTGCGTGGTGCGACGGCACCCCGCCACCTTGATTCATCCACAAAGCAATTCGACAAGAACGATGGAGGGGGTTCGGCCGTGTTCATGCGGTCCGGCCCCCTCACGTTAAATAATAACACAACTTTAAAATATTCAATTGCCTCACGTTAGACATGCTAGATCCACGATCAAGAATAAAATAAATTAACAATAATCAACAACCCCTACCTTGGTATAAGGTTCGAAGATTTTTCTACGTTCCGCGGAAGACGACGTCGCGGAGGTCGGGCGTCGCGGTCGCCGTTCGTCAAATTCGATGACGAAGAGGTGCGTCCGAAGAGGCACGTCGTTGGCGAAACCTTGTACGCCGACAAAGGTTGTCCGAGGAAGAAGTGGTGTTCTCTCTCGTTGACACGGAAGACGAAGAAGAGCGGAGCGGCGTTCTTCGTCGGAACTCGATAGCCGCACGTTGACGTAGTCGTGGAATATCGGTGTCGATTCCTTTGACGTCAGAGGAAGAGTTGTTGTCGATGGCGTTCGTCGCGGAAAACCGTCACGGAAGAGATGATGTGGAAGAAGAACGTCACGTCGCGGATATGGCGTCGCGGAAAAACCGTGTTCTTCGGCGAAGAAGTTCTTCGTTGAAGAACGACGTTCTTCGTGTTCTTCGTCGAGGTTGAAGAAGATGAAGAAACAAGAAGAACCTTCCCAACTCTCTCAAGGAGACAAAACTAAAAACAAAATAAAATAAGACTCTATCTTATTTTATTAACACAACAACACACTAGAATTTCAAAAGTTTGAAATTCAAAGAAGAGATAACTCCACATTAATTAACAAATTGTCATGTTAATTAAAGAGGGGTTAAGGGAGTTTGGGGGAAGATGTAAAGTTAGGTTTCGTGTGGGCCCCACCACACTTAATCCTCTCAATGGAGGTTAAGTGGGTGTGGGTCCCACACCTAACTTCCTTTGAGAGAAGTTAACTATTAAGTTTAAATAAAAATTGTGTTTACATATTTTTATTTAACTTATTCTAATCTCCCAAAAACTAACTCTCAACCCGAAACAAACGCAACTCCCGAAAAGGTCTCTTTAAGCGAATATCGGCATTGCGAGTTCATCGGTGCCCACGGATTTCAATTCCGAGCACCGAATCAAAAGTTAGAAATTCCCGCTCGTTCGTTCACTGAACGTACCCGAGCCAAACATAGGAAATTGATTCCGGGCACTCCGGGCCTCGGAATCAGGTGCCGTCTAAAACCGCGCTCTTGTAAAATTCCAAAGAAAATTAAGAAAAAATTTCCCTTGAATTTTACGGGTCTTTACATTACTCCCACCTCAGGGATTTACATCCCCGTTAAGATACATCAAAACTAGGGAAACAAATGAGGGTACTGAGCACGCATCTGAGCCTCCCGCTCCCATGTTCTCTCCTGGAGATTCCCGTGCTGCCATCTGATGCGCACAAGAGGAATCGATCGCCCACGCAGGACCCGTTCCTGATGATCCTCTATCTCCACCGGGACCTCCGTAAAAGTCTCCCCATCGTCAACGTCAAGCTCCCCATGGTCAATGATGTGCGTCGGGTCGTGCACGTATCTCCTCAGCTGAGACACGTGGAAGACGTCGTGCACCCGGTGCAACTGAGGTGGTAGAGCCAGGCGATAAGCCACCTCACCAACCCTGCTGAGGACCTGGAAGGGTCCGATGAAGCGCGAAGATAACTTGCCGCCTCGGCCAAAACTCCGAATACCACGTCGAGGTGAGACCCGCAAGAAGACGTGGTCGCCATCCTCGAACTCTAGTGGCCTCCGCCTCCTGTCAGCATATGACTTCTGCCGGCTCTGAGCTGTACTCATCCGCTCCTGGATGACCTGGACCTTCTTTGTCGTGGCCTGGACCATCACAGGTCCCACAAGAGCTGCAAGATTTCTTCTTTGCCGAAAAGATAAATCTGGTCTCATCCCCTGGATGAACCACATTCTTTTCCTAAAACAGTCAATCCTAACATGGATGATACTAATCCATACCAAGGATGACGTCGTAAGGCCTCGACGCTACTACTAAGAGATTCAACCGTTACTCTCGCCTCCAAGGGTTGAGTCACACTGTCGGCATCAGTGTGTGGTAACTGGGTCTCCTCCAGTAGATGTCTCACAAGTGAGGGTCAAGTCAACAGCCAAAACTGGAACCTCCTAGTAACATCACGAAAGGGGACAGGAACGAAAATATCACAAAGGTATGTGTCTTTTATTATTGCAGCTCATAATACAAGACGCTACACAAAAGCAACAAGGAACCATAAGTACAAAGGATGTATCCACTAGTTCTGCTCCTGTCCATCGGCTCCCAGAGCTCCATGATCGAAGGCCTCGGCTGCTTGAAGCTGAGCTCTCCCCTGCGGTCGGGGTGGACCTCCTGGTGGTGGTGGTGGTAGAGCCTCAAAGCGTCGTCCACCACCTGCTGCTCGGCCAGCTCCTCTGCCTCGTCCGCCTCCTCCCTGCAGACCGCCACTGTCGAACCTCTGCCTCTGCCTAGGTGGTTCCTCAACCGTCTGCTGCTCCTCCGCATGGCGGGTCGGGCAGTCACGAGCCATGTGGCCTTGCCCGCCGCATGCAAAGCACTGTCTTCCACTCAAAAGACTAGCTCCGCGCTGTGTGCCCTGCACTGCTGAGCCAGTGCCCTGAGGTCGTCTGCCTGAAGGTCTGGTCTGTCTGGACCCCTGAGTCATCTGTCGGCTACCTGCTACCGAAGACTCCGCTACGTGCCACCCTGCGGTGGGTCTCTGTGCTGGTGTAGACTCAGCAAGGAAGCTCTCGATCAGAAGGGCCCGCTCCAGTACTCCTGTCTGAGTCGGTATGCTGAGGGAGATCAGCGATGCCATGATCTCGTGTCTCAAACCCTGCTCGAAGGTCCGGGCCCGGAAGAATGGGTCCCGTACCATGTCAGTCGAGTAGCGCGAGAGATCGGTAAATCTCGCAGAGTACTGAGCGACCGTCATGCTGCCCTGCCGCAGCTGTAGAAGCTCCTGGATACGCACCGCACGAAGGGTGGCTGGGACGAACTCCAAGCGGAAGAGGCTCTCAAAGTCCGTCCAAAGAAGAGATGCCTCATCGTGCACCTGGAGCATCAAGCTCCACCATCGTCCTGCTGCTGCGTGTAGTAGGCTCGCAGCGAGGATCACCATGAGGTCTGCTGGTGTCCTCACTAGCCTAAACACTCTTACCACTACCTCCATCCAGTCCTCTGCTGCCTGGGGATCCGTCTCCCTGCGAAACCTGGGCGGTCGCTGGCGCTGAAACTCATGCAGTGCGCTGAGGCGACGTGCATCATCAGCGGCTGGTGCTGGAAGTATCGGGGGCTCGGCGGGTAGTGCTACCGCCGGTGCCACTCCTGACAAAGGGCCCTGCACCAAGTCCTCGTCGCTCGGTGGGCTGTCGTCACGCTCAACTCTCGGAACCCTAGCTGGCTGCCGTCGTGGGGCCATCCTGAATAGGAAACAGGTGCGCCACGGTCAAATAGTATACCTGGTGAGCTGACACAAAGAAATCACAAAGAAAACTTTGAAACACACACGCAATCAATGTTTTCGTGCATTAAGTCGGAAATCAGAAGTCAGGGTCCTGGTGTACGGATACGTCGGCCGCCGCACCAACACTGGACTCCCTGGACTGATAACCACACTCAATACGCTAAACATTATTGCTTCACATAGAAAAGATCAGAGTTCGCGGTAGAACCGAACTCCTCTGATACCAATTTGTCACGACCCGCCCTCGGGGTCCGTGTCGTGACTACCCCAAGCCCGCCTTCCATAGGCCAGGGGCTGGCGACTAGCACCAAGGCGTAAAAAGGGAAGGCATTGCCTTTGTAAAGTAAACAAACACCACAGAGAAAGCAAGCGGAAAGTAAACAATAAGCAAAAGAAGAGTACAACTGAAAGTGCGGAAAAGTAAATGGGCCAGTATACAAACCCAAACTGAAAGTAAAGTACAACTCGAAAGGGAAAACAGAAACTGAAAGGTAAAAGCCGCTACACCGAGCTGTCCACTGGAAATCCCACCTGAAGGGTGGGTACAGATAGCTCCTCTGCTCCACGGGTCCCGTCGTCCGCTCCGAGCACGTTCCGCCCAGTGGTCCACCTCCGGGTACCGTCCTGCTCTGCAAGCCTCAGCTAAGGTCAACGATGTCCGTCGTCTGCAACCAACACAACGTAGTGCGGGCAAAGCCCGTGCAGGGGTAAGTATAAGCTACTTAGTAGGGACCCCAAGACCCCTAAAGGTCTCTCAAATCCACAAAGGATAAACCACGAAGAAAGGAACAATCACGAAGTAAAAACCGACACTTCTTAGGTATATGCCCATACATATACCTAAGTCATCAATTTCAAACACGCTCCAACCTCCGAGCCCAAGTACAACTCAGTCCACACAGGAAAGTAAACGTATTCCACACAGGAAAGCAAAACATAATCCACACAGGATAGCACAACACAATCCACACAGGAATGCAACATGATTCAGCTAACACAGGTATACTTCTTCAAAGGATGATAAAGATGATCTCTGATCCATCTAAGTCGTCGGACCCACGATGGATCGATAGGTAACTAACCAAAGGACGATAAAGATGATCTCTGATCCATCTAAGTCGTCGGACCCACGAAGGATCGATAGGTAACTAACCAAAGGACGATAAAGATGATATCCGATCCATCTAAGTCGTCGGACCCACGAAGGATCGATAGGTAACTAACCCCCGCAAAGACCCACACAGGATCGGGCCCACACAGGACCTGTAGGCGCTGGCTCACACAGAACCGCTGAGCGCGGACCCACACAGGATCGGACCCACACAGGATCGGGCCCACACAGGACCTGTAGCACTGATCCACGTAGGATCGCTGAGTGCTGATGTCGTCGTCGTCGAATCCACACAGAATCGGGCCCACACAGGACCTATACCACTGAGCCACGTAGGATCGCTGAGTGCTGTAGTCGTCGTCGTCGAATCCACACAGGATCTCTGTACTGTCGTCGTCGCAGTCACAATAGCAGCAGTAGCAGTAGTAGTCACAGTAACAGTCGCAGCCAGCACTAGGGTTCCCGCACACAGCAAGCTCGTTTGGAGGGTCCGATCCACGAGCCGAGAGGCTGATACATCAACTGACACAAAGTCCAGAGTTGATGTATCCAAAAGTTCCGTATCGTCAACAGGAACTCAACGCAACAGACGGCGCGTCGATCGGACGCCCGGTCTGAGAGTTATTGGCATTTTCGTCCCCGGGGCCCGGTTGGTTTTTAAGGCAAAACCAACTCGACCGTACTCCACCTGCGTCCAAACCTCGGGCGGAGTAATCCAAAAGATCTGTCTCACTAAGAGGAACATAACACAGCTGACGGCACGTCAATCGGACGTCCGTAGCTCAAGATATGAGCGTTTCCGCTCCGAAGGCCCGGTTGGTTTCGTGAACGAACCAACCCGGCCGAACTCAAAGTAATCCGAAACCTTGAGTGCGATATACCGAAACGACCGTCTCGATCCAAGGATCGTGTTTCCGCAGACGGTTCGTCGATCGGAGGTCCGTGGCTCAAGTTATGGACAAAAGACCGAATCTGATCCGAAACTGGGGTCCGGGTCCGGGTCGACCCGGCCCGACCCCCCCCCCCCCTTGGGTCGGCCCGAACCGGGTCACCCCGACCCGGGTCCGACCCGGCCCGGCTGGCGCGGCGGCCGCGGCGGCCTGGCGCCGCACGGAGGCAGCGCGAGGGGCAATCAAGCCCCCGCTGATTTGGTTGGCGGCGCGGCTAATTTCCGCGCCCTTTGCAGAAAAAATGGCCCCCACGTGGGGGCCGACTTGGATAAAAAAAGGGGGGCTGCTGCCCCCCCCCCTTCATGGAAACCGCCCCCCCTCATAATGAGGGGGGGTTTTGTGTGCTGGCCGGGGGATTAATTTCCCCCGGTTAATTACCATCCGGCGGCCAGCTGGCCGGCCGGTTTTCTCCAACGGGACCGGAAGAATCCGGTCCCCTCTTCGGCTTCCGACGCCGGCGGCCCGGCCGCCGGTCTTCTCATCCCGCCGCGGCCCAGAAACGGCCGCGGTGTTCGTCGTCCGGCGCGGTGCGATGGCACCGCGCCCCTCCGCCGCACTTTAATTTCTTTCAACGCGGCGCGACGGTGTCGCGTTCTAGATGTTTCTTCCATGGTGTGCGCGCGACGGCGTTGCGTTCTTGATTGGGCGATCAACCGCGTGGTGCGACGGCACCACGCCACCTTGATTCATCCACAAAGCAATTCAACAAGAACGATGGAGGGGGTTCGGCCGTGTTCATGCAGTCCGGGCCCCTCACGTTAAATAATAACACAACTTTAAAATATTCAATTGCCTCATGTTAGACATGCTAGATCCACGATCAAGAATAAAATAAATTAACAATAATCAACAACCCCTACCTTGGTATAAGGTTCGAAGATTTGTCTACGTTCCGCGGAAGACGACGTCGCGGAGGTCGGGCGTCGCGGTCGTCGTTCGTCAAATTCGATGACGAAGAGGTGCGTTCGAAGAGGCACGTCGTTGGTGAAACCTTGTACGCCGACGAAGGTTGTCTGAGGAAGAAGCGGTGTTCTCTCTCGTTGACACGGAAGACAAAGAAGAGTGGAGCGGCGTTCTTCGTCGGAACTCGATAGTCGCACGTTGACGTAGTCGTGGAATATCGGTGTCGATTCCTTTGACGTCGGAGGAAGAGTCGTTGTCGATGGCGTTCGTCGCGGAAAACCGTCGCGGAAGAGATGATGCGGAAGAAGAACGTCACGTCGCGGATATGGCGTCGCGGAAAAACCGTGTTCTTCGGCGAAGAAGTTCTTCGTTGAAGAACGACGTTCTTCGTGTTCTTCGTCGAGGTTGAAGAAGATGAAGAAACAAGAAGAACCTTCCCAACTCTCTCAAGGAGACAAAACTAAAAACAAAATAAAATAAGACTCTATCTTATTTTATTAACACAACAACACACTAGAATTTCAAAAGTTTGAAATTCAAAGAAGAGATAACTCCACATTAATTAACAAATTGTCATGTTAATTAAAGAGGGGTTAAGGGAGTTTGAGGGAAGATGTAAAGTTAGGTTTCATGTGGGCCCCACCACACTTAATCCTCTCAAGGGAGGTTAAGTGGGTGTGGGTCCCACACCTAACTTCCTTTGAGAGAAGTTAACTATTATGTTTAAATAAAAATTGTGTTTACATATTTTTATTTAACTTATTCTAATCTCCCAAAAACTAACTCTCAACCCGAAACAAACGCAACTCCCGAAAAGGTCTCTTTAAGCGAATATCGGCGCTGCGAGTTCATCGGTGCCCTCGGATTTCAATTCCGAGCACCGAATCAAAAGTTAGAAATTCCCGCTCGTTCGTTCACTGAACGTACCTGAGCCAAACTTTGGAAATTGATTCCGGGCACTCCGGGCCTCGGAATCAGGTGCCGTCTGAAACCGCGCTCTTGTAAAATTCCAAAGAAAATTAAGAAAAAATTTCCCTTGAATTTTACGGGTCTTTACACTTACAAACACCTCCATCTAATGGGTATAGAACATAATGTTTCTGTAGACGGTGAACTACAGCCTCTCGAAATGGTGATTGATCATTCTTCTACTACCACCTCTTATGGTGGCCATTATGATGGCACTATAATTATATATGATATATATGATATTTATTTTATCAATAAGATAATTTAATTATCTTTTATTTTATACCATCATTCTTTTCATTTTGTATATATATGATAATTTCATTTGAGGAAGTGTGGACTACCGCCCTCTCAAAGTGATATGACCTATTCTTACTATACATGGAATGTATAAAGGATAGTGTTAATGAAATTTTGTATCCTATATAAAATGTTATATTATACTGGAATAATAATATACCTATGTATCATTTGGTTTTCTTTCCTTTTAAAATAAAAAAAGGAAATGGAAGTAGTGTTCGTGCGTACGTACGGATTACCATCTCCACAAACGCAATGAGATTCATTCCCCATCATAACCATTCAAGATTAATTTTCATTTTATTATTAAAAAAATATTTAATAACATAATATAATTATGGATATGAATAAAATACATCCTATCCATAACAAACATTACTTACATAACAAATCATATAATGAAAAATGAATCAGTTAACACCCAAAACAACTATACTACAAAAATATTATTAACAAAGCTATATTATAAGATCATATATGATATAATATTTATGTATTAAGTTATTTTATAATTTAGTAACAATTAATTAACTACTAAAGTAGGTTAACATACTTCTACTGGGACCTCTTTTTCATCCCCATTCATGGTTCTTAAAAATGTATTTCAATACATTTTTACTATTTACTAGACTATGGGTTAATTTCATTTGTACCATTGTTTTACTTTTTATAAAAAATATAGGAATATTTTTTTTTGTTTTCCAAAAAAGGTAATTTAGGACATTTTTGAAAAATTAAGGTAACAATATTTTTTTATCTTATATGGAGGTTATAGTTATTCATTGCCATTATAACACCTTTAAAGCTTGCATTACAATCTTATAAGAATATTTTAAAAATAATTTTTTCCTTTTATAGTTACATGACTTATAAATGATTTCAAAATATAAAGAGATCTTCCTCACATATAATTTTTATTTCATCTATGTCAATATCCTTTAATAAATTTTATACTTGTTTAAAGTTGATTTATTATGATACAAATCATTTATATTGTATTGAAGGTTTTGTGATATGTTTGACTATGGATGTGTTATTTTTATACCATTCATGGTTTATGGTTAACATATTAATATTTCGTATGCTTGTTTTAATTTGAATTTTTATGTTATGTTTGAACGTTTTCATATAAGGAATGCATTAGACTTAGTAAGTGACAGGTGTAGCCCGTTGTAGCTCCGCAATGCATCGGTGGGTCTCATGAGACAAACTACTCTCTTGGAATAAGGCCTTGAAAAAATATTATTTTTAGTCTTGGCATGAGGCCTTGACTATGTGGTTATGATGTCCAACATTATGCATTCTATTATTAAGAAATTAGATATTGATATTTCATGTTATTATTAAATTATTAGAATATTCATGTGAATAAGTAAATGGAATTATTTCATTTATATTTTCCATATTATACTGATGTTTAATTTTAAAAGGCTTATGTTTTATTCCTATACATTACCTTAAATGTTTATTCTTATTTATAAAGTTTCCACTATATTGTTTTCCTTACTGAGCATCTGAACTCACTCCTTTCTATGTTTTATTTTTCCCAAGATGTGAAGAATTATTTTATAGTTGACCTATAGGGATAGGCTATGGGATATAAGTGTGTTCAAATGGGACAAAATTTTATTGTTGTTTTTATCTCATGATGTAATGTCAAACATATGTATGTATCTAGTACATCCAAGGAAACTAAACTAATCGGCCTTTCAGGACATTACTCCTTGTATCATACTAATTTTATACAATAATGCACTGTCTCTGGGTAACTAGGGATGGGGTGTTACAATTGGTATTACAGGAATTTTAGTACAAATCATGGAAACTAGATTTAGATAAACTCTGATTAGAGCACATTACCTTTAGATGGACATTAGGGATTAGTATAGAAGAACTTCCTTAAATTTTGGTAATGTAGAAATTTTGTGAATTTTCCAAGATATACAGCCCTGTTTGGATACGAGTAGGTAGAGACGGCTCTGACACATATGTACCTATGTGTGAAAACTCTGACAAAGAGTATCACGCGTGACTTGGGGTATCCTCATACACAACAACGGGCCTTGCAACACTCTTGGTTTTGACACTCCCGGGGGATGTGCTTAGGATAATTCACATTTTCTTTACAACCCATTATGAAGAATTTGTGAGTATATACCTCCTCAAAGAAAACATTTTTATGATTATGTGTTATATCCATAAACTGTTCAATTTATGTTATGTGTTTTTACAAGTTTTGGAATTATGTATTACAATTTATAAACTAATGTAGTGTATGCCATTGTTTATAAATGGAATCTAGTAGAAGGAATGGAAACCATATCAATGCATGTAATCCATGTAAGTATTTCTCTCCTAATCAAGATAATTATATTAGAGCTAGTGATGTAATTGGGGATGATCATCTTATCATTATACTGATACAACTCACTCAGGTTATGAATAATAACCTTACCCATATAGATCTCCCTAATCCATAATGTGGAGGATAAATGGTAGACCACTTTTTGAGGAAACAACCACCATCATTCAGTGGGACTTGAAATCCAATTGTAGCTGAGCAATGGATAAGTTCCTTAAAGAAATTATTTCATGCTTTTGGGAGTAGTGAAATGGAAATGGTTTTCATGGTAGTTTATCACCTCACAGGAGATGCAGATCAATGGTGGTCATTAAATCAAAACACAAAGGAGGATGAAGAAATATCGAATATGGAATGAAGGGATTTTTATGATATTTTATTAGAAAAATATTTCCTCATAACCATCGATCATATATGGAAAGACAATTTCTATGTATGAGGAAAAAGGAGGATGAGAATGTCGCAAAGTATGAGGCTAACTTAACAAGGTCAGCAAGGCATGCTACAGATTATATATGTAACCCATAGAGTAATATTGATCGATTATTTTATGGGTTATAGCTATTTCTTCATTAAGAATTAGTCTCACAATCCTTCTCATTATAAGATTACATTGTCTCATGTGTTATCAAGACATAAAAGGAATTATCTAAGTCTTACGACTTTAAAGCAAAGCATGAGAAGAAGAGATCTGGTGAACACTCTAGAAATGGAAATAAGGGGAAGAAGGGAAAAGTATAATATCCATCCTAGGGTAAATGTGGGAAGAAACACCCTGGTACTTTCCTGATGGGAATGTTATATTCTTACAAGTGTCATGAAAAAGGGCACCAAGCATGTAATTGGAAGAGAAAGAAAGAGGTTGTCAATGTTGAATGGTACAATTATAGAGAAAAGGGGCATTATGAAAATGAATGTCCTAAGCTCTATAGAAACATATCTCAGAAAAGGCCATGGGAGAATGGCCAAGCTTATGTGATCACTAATGCTTAGGTTGAAGCTCTGAAATATGGGGTGGTAGGTAATTTAAAGGTTTCCTCAAGTTTATCCAATGCTTTATTGGATTCTGGATCATTGCATTGTTTCATATCTTCTCAATTTACAATGAGAATTAGATATTTTCATTTTGATTTAACAAGGGAGTAATCAGTCAAAACTCTTAAGGGAAGTATCATTGCAATAATGTTTTGTGAATCAGTCCCCATTAGGTCATATAAATGTTTTTTATCTGCTGATCTCATCATCATACCCATGATTGAATTTAATATAATCCTTGATAGGTATTGTCTTTTAGACCATGATTTGAAAATTTGTTATAAGAAGAAGGTGGTTACAATTTTTGATGATGATAAGAAATACATTATCTTAAAGAGGAAATGTCACCATCTAATTCGTATCTATATCCACCCCCTATAGCTCTACTAAATTCAATTATTGGGGAGGAAGAGGGTGAAATAATAATGGGTGAGGAAAAAAATGTTCAAATAGAGGATGTACCTATTGTACAAGAATATGTTGTTGTATTTCCATTATATTTACCTGGACATCCTCTAGAATGAGAAATCGAGGTTTCTATTGATTTAATTCGTGGTTCAAGGCCCATATCAAAGACCCCTTATATAATGTCCACTATGGAATTAGTGGAGCTAAAGAAACAACTGGAGGAATTGAGTAATAAATGATTTATTCTCCCGAGTGTTTCAACATGGGAAGCCCATGTTCTATTTGTTAAGAAGAAAGATAAATCTATGAGGTTGTGCATTGACTACAGGGAGATAAATTCTATAACAATAAAGAACAATTATCACCTACCTCACATTGATGATTATTTGACCAGATTTATAGGGCTAAATATTTTTCATAGAATAACCTTCAATCTTGATATCATCAATTGTGTGTGAAGAAGGAAGACATTCCAAACACAATATTTTGAACCAGGTATGAGCAATACGAGTTTACAATAATTCCTTTTGGACTAACTAATGCACCCTCTATTTTCATCGATCTAATTAATATATTGTTCAAGGAATATCTTGATGAATTTGAAGTGGTATTTATTAATGATATCTTGGTATAATCAAAAGGCTATGAAGATCATGAAAGTCAAATTTTCACTATTCTAAAAACCCTCAGATGAAATGAATTATATGTGATGTTTAGAAAATGTGAATTTGAGATTTTGGAGATTTCTTCTTTTGGATATATTGTCTCAAATGATGGAATCTCTGTTGATCCTTCAAAGATCAAGGCAATCAATGAATGGCCAGCACTGATGAGTATAAATTAGGTACGTAGTTTTATTGGTTTAGCATGTTATTATCAGTGTTTCGTCTAGAATTTTTCCCGATTGGATAACCCATTAACCAAGATCACATGTAAAGGGGTTAAATTTTTTTGGACAAAAGAGGGGGAATAATGTTTTGAAAAACTAAAGATAAGATTAGTTAATGCTCATATATTGAATCTACCATCGAGGAATGATGGGTAAGTTATCTATAGTGATGCTTCAATGAAAGGATTTGGTTTTGTCTCTATATATAATGATAGTCTTATTTCCTATAGATCATGATAGATAAAAATTCATGAAAAAAACTTTCCCACTCATGATCTTGAGTTTGAAGCTCTAATAATTGCTCTGAATATATGGGGACACTATCTCTATGGTGAAAAATGTGAGATTTATTCTAATCAAATGAGTTTGAATTATATTTTCTCACAAAAATAACTGAATATGAGGTAATGGAAATGGCTCGAATTACTCAAGGATTATTATTGCACCATAAACTACAACCCGGGGAAAGAAAATAGTGTGCCAGATGCTTTGAGCAGAATGGATCATGGATTTTTGAACAAGATGAGAGTTGAAAGGGATTCTATGTTCATAGATCTAGTAAAAATGGATATAAAAATAATCATGGAAGGTGAAACATCAATACTTTTTAAAATAGTTTCTAAACCATCTTTACAATAAAGGATACACATTTCTCATACTAATGATTAAGAGTTCCAAAATAAAATTAAAGCATTGGACAATGGGAGATTAATCGACTTCGTATATAAAGATGGTATTTTGATATTTTGGAAGAGACTTTGTGTTCCTAACATACCTGATCTAAAAATGGAATTTTTGGATGATTCTCATAGATCCAATTACTTTATACACCCTGGAATCTCTAAGATGTATAGAGATTTGAAGGAACGTTTTTGGTGGGATAACATGAAGAGAGAGATTGCACATTATGTGTCAAGTTGTATGGTTTGTAAAAAAGTGAAAGCTAGAAGAAAACATTTTAGAGGAGTCATGCAACCTCTTCCCATACCTAAGTGGAAATGAGATGATATTATGATGGACTTTGTCATGGGGCTACCAAAGATTCCTATAAGGAATGATGCAATATGGTTCATTGTTGATAGTCTTACCAAGTCAGCCCATTTTCTTGCTATAAGAAAAGATTTACCACTTGAACGTCTAGAAATACTATATTTTAATGATGTTTTAAGACTTTATTGAGTACCCCTATTGATTGTTTCTGATTTTGATCCTCATTTTTCATCAAGATTATGGAAAAATCATCAGAAGGCCTTGGATACTAAACTTCATTTGAGAACTGCCTACCACCCTTAAACTGATGGAAAATCAGAATGGACTATTAAAACATTAGAAGACATGTTGAGATCTTGCTCACATTACTTTCAAGGTATGTGGGATAAATATTTACCTTTGGTAGATGTTTCCTATAACAATAGTTTCCATTCAAGTATTTATGTGTCACCATATGAAGCGTTATATAGGAAGAGATATCGCACGTCAAATTATCAGGATAATGATGGTGAAAGAAAACTCGTAAGACTATAAATTGATTAGGAAACAATGGAAAAGGTGAAGGTTATCCAAACCCACATCAAAGCACCTCAATGTAGGAAAAAGAGCTATGTTGATAACCAAAAAAATATTTTTAATTTCAAGTAAGAGATTATGTTTTCTTGAAGGTATCTCCATGGAAGGGTGTTATACGATTCTGTATGAAAGTAAAATTAAGTCCCAAGTACATCAGACCATTTGAAATTCTTGAATGAATTGGAGTTGTAGCTTATTGTTTGGAAATGCCGCCAAGTCTCTCCAAAGTTAATGATGTGTTCCACGTATCACTGTTGATAAAATACATGCCATACCTAACGCATGTTCTAACGTATGAGGAAATTGAACTGGAACTTGGTATGTCTTATTGTAAAGATCGTTTCAAGATTCTTGATATAGGAGAACAAGTGTTGAGAAACCGAATGACTTGTCCGGTAAAAGATCTACGGAGAAATCATAATATGGAAGAGGCAATGTAGGAACCTGAGGAACTTATGATGAAGAACCATCTGAATATTTTTATGTAATAATATTATAAAAATTTCAAGGATGAAATTATTTGAAGGATAGAAGAATGTAACACCCCATGCTTCCATGGTATGTTTCCCTATGAATAATTCAATAGCTTGTGATGTACGCAACTTCAAGATTATAACACACCACGACCAATCAAACTAGCCGTTAGGAATAGTAATAGAAATTTTTGAAATTAAAAAAAACAAAATCGACTTCATTTATGGATTCAGAATACTAAAATTAGCTTAGGGTGAATTTTTGGGACTCTTCTGAAAACATTCAATTATTGAGGAATAGTGAAAATACTAAATATTAATTAAAAAAACTTTTTTAATTGATATAATTTATAGTGTTAAATTATACATTTGAATGTTTTTTAAGTATCATTAGATTATATTTTTATCATTTAATATAATTTAGTTCATTGGATGTAATTTCACATTTAAACTGGACAAAAACACGTGTCAATATTTTGATAGTCATTATTTCTAAAAAACATGCTTTTTTTACAATGAGAATTAATTTGAAATTAATTTCATCCACTTTTGTGTTTTGAATTTGTAAAAATAGATTCCATATTTGGAATTAGGAGGTCCAAGTTGTGTAAATAGGTAACTTTTATTTTTAAACATTTTGACTAATTACTTCGGTAAATATTTTCTTTACCATGGATAAAGGGTAAATCCTGTAAATAAGGGTAAAAAATAATATTATAATAATATTAAATTACCCTAACATCTGTCCTATTCATATTGGTTGATACATGTCAGACCATGGGCATCCTTGGGTCGATTCTGGGACCCCATGGTGCCACTTGAGATTGATAATGACACTTTATATTAATTAATTTAATGTAATGAAAAAAATAACATAAACATGTGTCTTTTAGTAAAACAATTTTTACATTGTGTTATATAAGTTATCATTTCAATTATAAATATTTATTTTAAATATAAAAATATTTTCTACATCATGGAATTTTTTTATTATTTTTAGACATCAAATAAACACAATTATTTATGACACAATAATGATGTAGTGTTTACCTCTTTAATGAATGATTTAAATAAATGACAATATAAAAATTTAAAAAATATCCATAACCTATCCAATTATTATTAAATGATATTATTTCAAATATGTGTCATCTTATCATCAACTTTAATGTGTATTGGACATTTAAAAACAAAAAATCATTACATAATAAAATAATATCTTCAAACATTTTTAAAGAGCCCCCTCCCTTATAAAAAGGCATCACCTCTAACCCATTACTCACACCTCTCAAGCCCCTTGGATCTCCCAATATATGACCAATTAATCTCCTTACATCCCTATCGTCCGCCTAGAATCCTTATTTTAGGATGAAGTCACTTCAAGGAAGCCTTTTGGTTCAAACCAAATGGAGATACCCGATTTAAAGGTAACATCTCCTCTTAAGTTATTTTATTTTATTTTACTTCTCCAACCCCCTAAACTATCATTATTACATTATTTTATAAAAACCGCAGTATCCTTAATATAATATATTGTTTTAATTAGAAATATTTTAACAGAAATTACACACACCACCATCTAAGGGTTATAGAACATAATGTTTCTGTGGATAGTGAACTACTACCTCACAAAACGATGATTGTTCAATATTCTACTACCACCTATTATAGTGGAAATTATGATGGAAATATAATTATATATGATATTTATGATATTTATTTTATCTATAAGCTTCTATAATTATCTTTTATTAAATACCTTTATTATTTTCATTTTTATATATGCGATAATTTCATTTATGGAAGTGCGGACTACCGCCCCTCAATGTGATATGATTCATTCATACCATACAAGGAACATATAAAGGATTATGTTAATGAACTTATGTAACATATATAAAATTTTATATTATACTTGAATAATAATATACTAATGTATCATTTTGTTTTTTTCCTTTTAAAATAAAAAAAATGAAATGGAAGTAGTGTTTGTGCGTACGTACGGATTACCGTCCCCACAGACATGATGAGATTCATTCCCCATCGTAACCATTAATGAATAATATTAATTTTATTATTAAAAATAATATTTATGAACATAAAATAACTCTATATATTAATCATATACATCCTATCCATAACAATCATTACTTATATAAAAAAACATATAAAGGAAAATAAATCAGTTAACACCTGAAAAAATGATACTACTAAAATATTATTAACAAATCAATATTATAAGATCATATATGATATCATATTTATGTATGACATTCTTGTAAAGTTCAATAACAATAATATTACTATTATACAAGAGGTTAACATACCCTCGACCAAGGAAAAGTACAAGGTAAGGGTTAATATCACAGTATCTTTATTATCTGAGGTTCTCTTTACGTAAGTATCTACTAGGACCTCTTTACCATCAACATCCGTATTTCTTAAAAATGTATTTAAAAACATTTTTAATACTTACAAGAATATGGGTTAAATTCATTTATAACAGTTTTTTACATTTTATAAAAAAAATTTAAAGGAATATTTATGTCTTTTTCCAAACAAGGTACTTTGTGACCATTTCGAAAAATTGAGGTAAGAATGTTTTTTAACTTATACGGCGGGTGCGGTTATTCTATACCATTATAACACATTTAAACTTTCCCTTACAATATTATAAGAATATTTTCAAAATAAATGTTTTCTTTTATAATTAAATGACTTTTAAATTATTTCAAAATAGAAAGTGATATTCCCCTCAAATAATTTTGATTTCATCTATGTCAACATCCTTTAGTGGATTTTATACTTGTTTGATGTTGATTTATTATGATACAAATATTGCATTCTATATTGAATGTTTTTTGATATGTTTGACTGTCGATATGTTATTTTTATACCATTCATGGTTTATGGTTAACATATTAATAGTTTTTATTCGTGTTTTAATATGAATGTTTATGTTATATTTCAACCTTTTCATATGAGGAATGCATTGGACTTAGTAAGTGATGGGTGGAGCCCGCTATAGATCCTCAATGCATCTTTAGGTCTCATAAGACAAACTAGTGTCTTAAAATAAGGCCTTAACAAAATATTATTTGTATTCATGGAATGAGGCCTTGAATATGTGGTTATGATGTCTCGCATTATGAATTCCATCATTATGAAATTGGATATTGATATTTCATGTGATTATTAGACTAGTAGAATATCCACCTGAATAAGTAAATGGAATTATTTGATTTATATTTTCCATATTATGATGAATTTTAAGTTTAAAAGGCTTTGCTTTAGTATTATACATTGCATTATATGTTTATATTTATTTATGAAGTTTTTGCTATATTTTTATCTTTACTGAGGATCAGAGCTCACCCCTTTCAATGTTTTATTTTTCTAAGGATGTGAAGAAGTATTTTATGGTTGACCTGAACGGATAGGCTAAGGGATATAAGTGTTTTCAAAGGGAAAAAAAATGTTGTTGTTGTTCTTATCTCATGATGTATTGTAAAACTTATATATGTATCTAGTAATTCCAAGGTTACTAAACTAATTCGTCTTTCGTGACATGATTCCTTGTATCATGTCAATGTTATTTAATAATGCACCGACTATGGGTAACTAGGGTCGAGGAGTTACAGTACGCAAGTGGTGGGTTGGGCCCAGGATAGGCATGTTGTGTCTCCCACCTATACCCCGTAACCTAATAGTAGGTTTTTCTCGATCAGGGGTTGGTTAATTAGTATCGTGTAAGAAGAACACTTCCGGGAAATGGAACATGCATAAGATTGAGTCTTATCACACTTGAATTTAGTTGGGGTGTGCATCACAGAATTGGTGGGTTGGGACTAGGAGAGGTGTGGTGTGGCGCCCACTTATACATCGTTATGAAATAACACATTTGTAGTTGGGGGATTAACAAAGTGGTAAAGGCTCCCCGTAATCCTACATCAGACTTAGGTTCAAATTCAGATGGGTGTGAATTTCTACAGGTATAGTTTCAATACTTTCTTGAAAATGATGCATTCATGCAGTGATGCGATAATGTAGCTTAATGAAGGTAGGAAATGACATTGGAAGTATGAAGCATACAAATTTCACTAGGCCTTAGGGCCAGTTAGTGGGACTTTGGGCCTTGTAATGGTATTCATGCCCCCTGGGGATTCGTACCATGTACTGAATAAATGTGTTTTAATGGGTGGGTTATCCCTTGGGGTGGCTATGGACTACCTTTATGGCTTGTGTGTGTGGGGTGCGTGTGTTTAATGTGATTGTACCTCCAAGAACCTAACACACACACACACATATATATATATATATTTTATAAATCTTTTAATAAATATTTTTAATTTACTCAGTTTTACGTTTTATTTGTTTAATTATTTCATATTATTTTGTTTGTATATGTATAGATAGTATATATTATTTATTAATATTTATAATATATATACATATTAAATATATGAATAATTATTTAATTACAAATTTAAATTTTTTTAATCTATTCATATTTATTTTTTCATTTTTTTAATTATTTCAATTTTTAATTTTTAATTATTGTATTTTCTTTGTTTCTTTAAATAATATGACTATGCACTGTAAAGGGTGCTTTATAACTCGAATATGAAGGTGGGTGGATGGTCGGGTTAATTATTGGGTATGCTAAGTCCCACATGGGCCTGTGGAAGGGTCGTATAGGTATGTGTAGTGTATGCAGGAGCCCATCCTCGCATTAGGCTTTAGAGAAATGGATGATATAAAATGATATATAAACCAACACCCTCATGTGAGCTATTATGGTGTGGGATTCACTAAGAAATCATGAATAATGATAATAAAGGCGATCCTTTATTAACAATAAAAAAAGAAATGATAAAGGGAACCTTTATTAATTCTTTTTTCTAACCTTGAAAAAGGCATGCACTGTTATCAACCTACTTTGTAGTTGTGTTGTTAGGATTTTAATATATGTACAAGTCATTGCATATAGAGATATACCCAATAGTGGGGTCAGTGGCTGGTAGCTAGTATAACTCCATAAGAAGGTTAGGCCTCATGCAATTGGGCTTCGAGCATGGTACATTATACTGAGATGTCCTTATCAATACAATCCAGTGAGATGAAGATAGTTATAGATACATCTTGATAGTGGTGTGTCTTTTCATTTTTGAATATGACTAATATGGGTGGATGATGTGCACATGTTATAATTGAACTAACTAGTGACTAGTTAGTATGTGAAAATTAGGTATGATGCATGACTTGTTTGAGATGCATAAGAATATGAATATTTGATGAGAATGCATATATATATATATATATATGAGTCAGAATCACTTCTAAGCATTAGTGTGATGCCTGAATTTTGGGAATCAATTACGATACATGACTCATGGGTGTCGTATGAGACAAAAATACGATTGAACACCTGATGAGGTGTAGGAATGATGGTATCTCGTGAGGGGACATATATGATTTGGGGATTATCAGGGAAGCATCATATTGTTATATTGGGTAAAGAAGCAATCATGTATGTAATTCCTAATGTGGGGAGTTCCATGAGAGGAATTGGCTTGTGACTGAGTAATCGAGGAAGATCATAGTGATTCTTATGATATGGTTGTGTTAGGTACTATGTTGTAGTGATACCACATATCTTGGAGATGAGAAATATTATGTTCTAGATATTTTAATGTCCCATGTTTTAAAACAGGATGAATTTTCTAGGTAATTTGAATTTTATGTTTGGTGGAAATGAAAACTTTTAAATTGGGATTTAGAGTCTAATTTAAAAATACAAAATTTATTTTTACATTGTTTTTAGATATTTAATGAGCCTTAGAAGTTTTATCGAAGGTACGATTTTATTTTTAGAGTTTTGGAATTCGAGAAACAATGTTTGGCAGAAACAACACTCGATAGACGGTTGGCGCACAATTATTGCTAACTATGTGGCCTATTTGAACTAGATCAATGTTAGACAAATCATATGGGGTGAGTCACATATCCATGTGAGAAATATGATACTTTTTGAAGAGTTGATCCACACAAGTTGTGCACAGTTTGAAAAACCATTCACCTAGTTGTGTGAGGTGAAGGTTTCTTTGGACAATGGAACTGCCTACTTGCCACACGATTAGCCAAATTGTGTGTCATAACCATTCATTTCATAAATGGGGTGAATTTACCAAAATTCCAATCCATTCTATTTCATTCTTCTTATTCCTTTATTCTCCCATTAATGTGCCTCCCTCCAGATGTGGGTTCCCATTTCTTCCTACCCTAGGGTTTTCCCAATCTTCCCCATACAAGATCTGATTTGGATTTTGTTAGCTGCATTGGAAGAATATTAATAAGTCTGAGATTCCAATTGATTCATTTCTTCTTTTACCTCACCATTTAAAATTCTATTTCCATATGAGTCTATTTTCCTTTTTAGGGCCTTTTTCATATTCTTGGATTTATCTCATTTCAAATAATTTTAGAGGTCGGTATTTGATGAGTGAGTCCCTACGAGTATAAGTTAGGTGGTTCATAACTTTCTCCCTAAATATACACATTCTATGATATGCATACCTAAATACATAGGTGTAGGTTTCCTAGATTAAGCCCTTAATAAATTAATAATTATTTTTAAATCATAATTAATATTTTAAGATGTTGATGGGAATTATCTTGTTTCTTTAAATACATTGAGTTGGGTACAAGGTTTCTAGTTTATTTGTAAAGTTATTTTGGTTCTTTTAATTTAATTAATTATATTTGTGATATGAATGAATTGGTTCCACATGAACGTGTTGTGAATAGACCAAATTACTTAGGGTAATGTTGATCACATGGATTGAGATGATAAGGTTTTTCTTGATGAGGGAATGGACCAATATATGTGGTATGGTTTTGACCATCATAAATGGGGTTATGTGATCATCTGGTTGAGGAAGACGGTGATAACCATGACATTGATGTGTGATGAGGTCAACATGTCGCAATGTAAAACCGTGAGATTCTATGAAATACATATTTTAAAAATTAATTTAATATTTTCCATATTTTTCATTTCACACAACACTGATTTTAGTTTTTGTTACACATAACACAGTGTTTATCTTATATTATATGAAACATTGAGTTTAGCTTGTGTTATATGCAATGCCTAATTTAAACTAAACATGACTTGTTTTTAAAAAAAATTATTATTTTGTATAATAGTTATCACCTAGCTCTTAGAATTGAGTGTATGAATATGATTAATTAAATTATAATAATATAGGGTTTACAAATATATATAATTAATTACTTGATGGAAAATTAATTATAAATGAAAATAAAAACCATTTGAAAAAAGGGAATATTTTCTAAAAAAACTATTTTTATGTTCACAAACATGTTTATCTCAATAAATTAAATAAATTCCTTTTAGTGAATCAATTTAATAAAACATATATTTATATATTAAATAAAATTTTAAAAATTTATCATATGGGGTTTATAGACAATATATAATAATAAATCCAATTTTATGCTTAAAACTATATTTTTCAAAAAAAAAAGAAGTTGTGTATTCTTTTGTGAAGTTATTTTAAAATTATTTTTCGAAACTTTTATAAATTTCATTTTAAAATATAGAAATTAATTTTTGAGACTATAATGAAAAAATTATCTTAGGGTAAATTTTTAAAAAATTTCCATGTATGTAATTTTTTTTGATGAATAGTGAAAAATAATTATTTTTATTAAGAATTATATTTTATGTTGATGAATTTAAAAACATAAAATTTATTTTAAGATGGTTTTAAATATAAAATATGTCAAATTATATATATATTAATACAATTTAGGTCATCTAAATCATTTCCATTTTGAATTTTGATATAAAAACTAATGAATCTTCTGAACATTTTCTCGTTGGAAACTCGCTACCTCATCACACCTGTGGGATTATTTTTAATGTATGATTTTATACATAAGTAAATTGAAATTAAAAAATTGATTAAATATTTTTATTAATAATAATGTATACTATCTAATAATTTTAACTTAATATTTTACTATAATGAGTAGCAAAAACAATCAAAATCATTTTTCGCGGTTAAGGTAATAATGTGTATATCTTGGTGGTTATACTAAAACATAAGGGTTAAAAATGACCCAAAAATATTTCCAAAATCTAATTGGATGTAAATATTTAAATTTCATATATTTAAGGTTTTATAATCACCCATTTTGGATCCTTGTGAGAAAAATTGGTTATACCATTTTATTTTCAAAAAGTACAAGTGTGAACCTCGCCTAACTTGTAAAAGGCCACCCTTTTCTTCTCTTATTTACATTTCCAAACCTAGTGTTTCAGAAAATAACCTCCCAAATATATTAATTAATTCCATCCTCTCCTCCTATAATCATCATTTTGGTCAGAAATCCAACCTATGAAAGATTTTGGTGCAAACTAAAAGAAGTTGTCTAAAGAAGAATTAATGTCCCTAACTGAGAATTTTGTTTTATTTGTTACTCCGCATCCTTAAATTATTATTAAACATTGATGATTTAAACCCCAATGTATATTTTTTATATTGAATTTTTTTATTTTAATAGCATGACCTACAACCATATCCACATCTATCAAATAGGATACACAATCAACATTCATTTGTACAATGGATGACCACCTCATGAACTAATGTTATTCATTTTCCATAACCCCATATCATGGATGGATATAATTATAGATTAAATGTTAATTTATTATATATTTGATTTTATAATATTTATTTAATTATTATATCACATATACCTTTATACATTCCATTCAATGGGAATACGACAACATCTCTTGCAAAGCAAAGTGATGTGATCCTTTCAAACATTATGAAGAAGGTAATAAGGATGAGTTCAATAATAATATGTTATATATATTAATTAAAAATTAATATTTAATGGTAATATATTATTTAACATTACTTCTTCTAATTCATCTAAAAAATGGAAATAATATTCATGTGTATGTACGACCTACCATCTCCATAAACGATGTATTTCATTTTATGTCTCTAAATTTTATTATTTACTCTAAAAATATATATAATAAATATATATTATAATTATATAATGTTTCAAAAAATTGAATTATGGATACATGATAAAACTGAGAATCCGAAAGATAAAAAATAAAAAACTAAATGAAAATCAAATCAATTATTGCATGAAACGTGACTTTAACGTGGTATTATTGATAAAAAAGTAATAAAACTCCATAAAAAATAATATATTGTAATATATATATTTTGGGGTTTTTAAAATATTTATAACAAACATATATTTATTATACATGAGGTTTTAATGTGTATTATTCATTTCAAGACTTATGTTAAGGGATTTCTATCTCACTTTTTACTTCTATGAGACACATGTCATAATCACCACCAATTTCTTTTATGTGGTGTACATACAATATTTTAATGTATTTTATGATTATTATATTTTTTTAAATTTACATATTCTCTTGACTATACCACTTTCATGTAGTTTACTATCCAAAAGATACCAAAGCGGTAAGGGAAGTGTTTCTCAATTTTCGTTTAGACATATGTTATGTTATGCACCGATCTTATTTTATGAGGTGTATATAAACCCCCTTTGAAATGTAATTTCATGAATTTATTTATTATTAGGATATTTTATGTTTCATTTAATGTTATTATTTCTTGGTAATTACAATTAAATTTCACCAAATAGGTAAATATTTTATATTAGGATTTCATCGTTTATCAAGATTGTTTATCATTATGATTATGAAAATACATTATTATTATCTATCTATCAAGAAACTGATGAATTTTATTATCCTATGGTAATTTCATGATAATAAATATTTTCCCCTCATTTTATTCTCTTTATGGACTCAAGATTTCAAAATAATGTTTTTAATAAAAATCTTCTTTACTTATCACTTCAGTTGAAATCCATTTTTCTTCTAGAACTATGTTTTCGAAAAATATTTTTAAACATGTTTTTAGCATTCTAAAAATGATATATTAAGTTTATTTTTTTACCAATTTTTTAATTTATTTTAAAAAAAAATTAAAGGAATATATTTTTCATTTTAAAAAAAATTATTTGGTGTTATAAAAAATTTGAATGGAATCATTTTTTTAATGTGTACGGCATGAAAACAATTTCTCACCATCATGAAAATTATTTTATATGATGATTAATTTATAATTTTTCAAGGTTATTTTAAAATAAAATTATTTTTCATTTTTATTTATGTTTTAAAAATAAATATTCAAATAAGAAAGTATATTTTCCTCATGAAAAGTATTAAATTATTTTTAACTATTTATTTTTAAGTTTCAAAAGTTATTTTCAAAGAAATGAATTTAAAAAATATTTTTCTAATTTTTAGTTTTTAAAATTGATTTTTAAAGAAAATTTATTTCCCTTAATAAATGTTTTAAATGATATTTCAAAATATTTTTCCATCTAAGACGAAATAATTTGGTGATACTTATTTCTTATTGGGGATATGACACACGGATATCATTATTATTATTTTCCCAGATATTTTATGTTTATAATGAAAAGATGTTTATAAAAAACATTTATGTTCTATGGTTTATACCATGATAAAATTATTTTGAAACCCGCTTCTTTTCATAGGTTAATATTAGATTAAATGACGAAATGATTTATGAGACTGATATTTTTTCCACTAGTTATAAAATGATAAAATGTTTATGAAACTGATTTCATTTCATAGGTTATGATATGATGAATTGTTTTTGATATGGTGTCACACAAATGTATGATTTTTGTTAGGTTATTGGGGATACCCATATCTCCCACTAATGCATTGGGTAAAGATTTATATCTTATGAGATATAACTAAATGGAATGGGGAGTGGACCCAATTTAGTAAGAGAAATTTTCCACTATTATGGTCTTAGGAGTAAACCTTGACTACTATGATGGTTTGGGGAGTTAATCCATTTGATTATAACAGCCTTGGTAGTGATCAGTGATTATTATGTAAATGACTTTCTATACTTATGTGTAAGGCACAATTCCATGTCTTATACAAATGTTATGATATCATGGATCATGATATTTGATTTCCTTATGATTCATGTCTTATGAACTTATAATATTTATTCTATGACTCAATATTTTGTTCTTTTATATGTGGTGTATGATTTTCATATGTCATGTTCATGTTCTCATACCCTTATTCTCACTTTATGTTTATGTATTTCCGGTGTTTACCCATATCAAGCATCTAATATAACCCTTTATTTTGTTTCCTTTCCTTAGGTTATAAAGAATGGTTTTAAGAAGGTTGTGTATATGAATAATAAAAAATGGGAAGACCATTTTGTGTGACATTGTATATCATTCATGAAATACGAAAATAGTGTATATATTCTCCAAATGCACTAAAAAAATATGGTTCTTATGCATATATTTAATCTTTTAATGAATATTCATCTTAAAATATATAACATTAATATATGATAATCTTGGTTTATTATAATTGGTATCAGTGGAAAATTTTAGTAAACCATTGGAAATTATGATTTGAAATTTTTATTGATAACACTAAGGATATGTCCGAGGATAATTATAGAGACGTGTCAAAGTATTTGAAAAATTTCCTTGAATTTTGTTAAATGATATAGCTAGTGATTTCTAAGAAATTAAATACTTGTATAGATACCGCCAGTAGATATATACCTAGCATAGAGGTACCTTGGGGTAATTAAACTGAAATGTGTTCATTGAGATGGACTCAATCAACACATGGTGTACAAAAATGGGCTTTTTTCCGCACCTAATTTGACACATATAAGGAATATGATTAAGACATTCACAAACCCATTATAAACCATCATCAAGGATTTGAGTATCTACCATGAATGACCTATGTTAACCCTATGGTTTCATAGATTTAAAATAAAGTGTCATGATTTAGACCTCATATAAGTTCTTTCTCATGATTATATTGTTTCCCAATATGATTATTGTTTCTCATACTCTGCTTTTTGGTTAGTGTCAATGGCTAGAACCATAAGGAATCATGTTAAAACTAAATTTTATGGACAATTTGGTGAATGTGATGAAACAAATTGTGTAATGATTTGAGAGATTTATATTGTGACTACGCCCAATTAGCTATTGTGATATATGATTTACATTGTGAACTACAGTTAGGTTCCTAAAGTATCAATTAAAAGTAAGATGGACTTTTATAAAATTTCAAGTAGTATTGAACACATATGGAATTATATTCATCTTTATACATATCAATAATGTGGGAAGAATAACCTATAAGAATATCTAAGATAGAGGGAAAGATATAATCTTTGTGGAAAATAAGTCTCTAGAGTGATAAATGTTTGAGGACATCAATGTTATATATTTGTGGGACTTGGGAATTATCCAATTCAATGGACTAAACTAGGGTTCATTCCCTATACTATGGAAGGAAAAAATATATTCCAATTGATGAAGTGAAATTATTGATCTGTTTATGCATTAAGATTCATGAATTATGATGTTGAAGTATTTCAGTAATGGTATTTCAGTTATAATAATTAATAAATATATAAGGATTGTATTAATTTTGTAGGAATTTGTGTATTCTTATAAGAATAAACTAATAGTAATGGATACCTTTATGAATTTATGAGTTTAAGGTTCATTATAAGTTTAAATTCATTGATATCCATTTTTAGGTTTTACATTATAGATGTTTATCAAGATTAATGAAGTTATAAGATAATTTATGGAAATACAACTCTTTGTTTCTGTATATTTTTTAATTATTAATTTATTTAAGGGGTGATGAATTGAAAATTTGTGTAAATGTGATTAATTTTACTGGTAACCTTTATGTTTTATCATATCTTTGATGATGAGGAAATTAGAGATTGTAGTTTATCACCTTATGAATTCAGCACACTTCATTGGTGTCAAAGAAGATTTATCTCTATATCCTATTTCCATAATACACATTAAATAAGTGGTAAGGTTTCATGGGGAACCAAATTAAATTGTATCTAATTAGGATATGAAGTTTACCTCGATGTTTTGGTTAATTTTTCATTATTATATTGAAATAGATTTGAGTTTCATCACACTGTATCATCCTTTGACAGATGGTCAGATTGATAAAACAATTCAAACCCTAGAGGATATTCTAATAACTTGTTCCATGGATTTAAAACATGGTAAGTATAGACACCTAACTAATGTTTAGTTTTCTTAAATAATTAACTTTCACTATAGAATTTAGATGGCTCATTATAAATCCCATTTGGGAAAGATTTGTAGAACTCCAACACACTTGAATGAATTTGTAGAAATAAAACTATTGGGGCCTAATAAAGCTAATAAGATGGTAAAGAATAATAAAGACATTAAAAAAAGTATTAATATCAAAATGTTGATAGAAATTTTATTAATATTATTATAAATTTGATCTATAATTTTATGTTGGTGAGAACTAATTTATTTGAATTTATATTTGGAAAAAAGAAAATATAACTATGCCCTGGGTATATTGATCCCTTTGAAATACATGATCAAATAGAGACATAAGTTTATCATTTTGATATTTTAATAAACCTATATCATGTTGATGATGTGTCATATGTACATATTTTTATGAATTACATATGTGATCCTTCACATGTACTGAACATAGAGGTCATTCAACAAGAGCATGATCTTTCTTATAAGGAACAATCGTTTGAGATACTTAGTCACATATAGAAAGTGCTACTAAAAAATACAACTCACCTAGAATTTTTTTTGGTGAAACCACCATCTTGAGTTAGCTATGTGGGAACCTAAGGATGTAATAAGTCATATGTGTGCTTAGTTTTTGGCACAAAAGTGATAAATTTTGAAGGAGAAATTCATTTTAAGGGATGTAAAATTTAACACCTAGATATTTTGTGAAATATATATATATATTCAAATAAATTTAATATTTTTGATATATTTCATTACATGAAACAATTTTTTTATCTTAAATTACATCATACACTAGGTTTATCCTTTATTATATGCAACGTGGATCTTATATTACGTTGCACGCAACGCCGAGTTTTAACAAAACACAAATTACTATTATGAAATTATTATTTGATTTTATAGTTCTCACCAAGCCATTGGATTGGAGGGTTGAAATAAGATTAAAAAAATATTATGATATATGGTTTTCACATGTATATATAAGTAATTACATTGTGACTAATTAATTTTGAATGAAAATAAAAATACTTTGAGAATAATGGGAATATTTTCTGAAAAACATTTTTTATACACACAAACATGTTTTATCTCAATAAATTAAATAAATAAAAATTGTTTAATTATTTTACTGAAATTTATATATTACATATTCAATAATATTTTAAAATTTATCGTATTTTTTATAGATAACATATAATAATAAATCTAATTTTAACTTAAAAATTGTATATTTCTAAAAAACAAGTCTTGTACCATTTTCATACTTATTTTAAAATTAATTTATTCCACTTTTAGAAAATTTATATTAGAAAAATGAAATTAATTTTTTAAATTATCATTTCAAAATTATCTTAGTGAAATTTTTTGATCATTTTCTAAGAAGATAATTTTTTTTTAATAGTGAAAAATACAGGTTTCTATTAATAATTATTAGTTCTTTTAAATAATTTTAAAAAATAAAAATATTAAAATTGTTTTAATGTTAATATTATTTTAATGATATATATATATATCTAATTTAGGTCAGTGTAATCATTTTCATAGTGAATTTTGATATAATTGTTTTTAAACTTTTAAACATTTTCTCTTTGAAAATCCACTTTTACGTCTTGTCTGTGTGATTGATGCTCAATTAAAATTTGAAAATTATGTGAATGAAATTTTGAAAAATTTATTGTATATTTATATTAATAGTAATTTATATTATATAATAATTTAAAATTATTTATTTATCATAATTAATAGTAAAAATAGTAAAGCATATTTTCCATGGTTAAGGTAAAAATAGCTTTACCTAAGTGTTAAAATAAAAAAATGGTTAAAAATAAAATAATCATGTAAAATACCCATTTTATTGGAATATTTAGACCTTATTTCTCATTTTTTCCATAATAGACCATTTTCAATCCATATAGAAAATAAAAATATGTTCACACCTTTTTCTTTTAAAAAATTACAAGTGTGCCACTCACCTCACTTATGAAAGGCCACCCCTTATCCTCTCTACTTAACACATTCAAAACCCATTGGTTTGGCCAAGAACTACCGAAATATATTCCTTACTCCACTCCTATCATCATAAAATCCATAATTGGGTCATAAATATAACCTATGAAGGATTTTTATGAAAACAAAAAGAAGTTTCATGAAGAAGAGGTAATGTCCCTAATCAGGAATTTTATTTTATTTATTCCCTTAACTACTCAAATTATTAATAAAAATGGTTATATAATGACCTATGTGAATTAGATATACTTATATTTTTTAATTTTATGGTTATGACCTACAACCAAATCATATTAAATCAAATGAGAAACAAAGTCATCATGCTTGTGTATGAAGGACGACTACATCATGAACTGATGTTATTCGTTTTACATCTGGTATTGGATGGAATTATTGAAGTAGAGAAAAATTAAATTTATATCATTATTTGCATTCCCTCTATAAAAATATCAAGGATGTGAGGTCCTTATTAGTACATACTGGTTTCTATAGAAGGTTCATTAGAAATATCAACTCTTTTTCTGGACCAATTTAATCTCTTCTAGTAAAAGATAACCCATTTAAAAGGAAATAAATATGTGAGGAATAATTCTATATACTCAAGTCATATTTTATCTCTCCACCTATCATAAAATATCCTAATTAGAAACTTCCATTAGAACTCATGTATGATGTGTGTGACTTCACTGTAGGAACTTTCTTAGGACAATGTTTTAATAAAACACCATGTGTCGCTACTTATAGAAGTAAATCATTAAATGATGAAAAAATAAACTACACCATAACCAAGAAATAGTTTCTTTCTATTTAATTTGTCTTAGAAAAAATCAGGTTCTATCACTTAGTATCCCCCATTGTTGTCTTCATTGACCATTCAACTCTAAAATACCTTTTCCAAAAACAAGATTCCAAGGATATATTTATTAGGTAGGTACTTATTCAAGAGTATGATACAACCATTAAGGATAAAAAGGTTTTTGAAATTTTTTTTGATGATAACCTCACTATGATGTAATTCAAAGACAACTCACATTACCTTTCCTTTTCTGATTGATTTCCCGATGATCACCTCTATTATATGAGTGATTACACATGGAATGATTACATAGAAACCCAATATGTTATAGGTGTCATTCCAAAACTCATAGAATCCTGATATAAGATAAAATTAATTTATTATGTCAAAAACTTGGTGTTTGATGATCCATAAATACTCAATTTATTTCCCGATAAATTTATTAGGAGATGTGTTCCTGAATCAGAGCAAGATTCCAATGTTAAATTATGTCCTAGAGAGGCATTTGGATGCCACTTTTTTTTCAAATAAAACAATTGAAATGGTCATAAAAATGGGATTATTTTTTCTTAAACTCCCTAAGGATTCCTAAAAATTCTTTCAAAGATTTCATCAGTGTCAAAAAATAATATCTATAACCAAAATCAATCATATATCCCATACTTGAATTCTAGTTGTCAAAATCGTTGATTTTTGGAGAATTAATTTCATGGGACCCTTACCAAACACTATAGGATATATTTAAAAATTATTAGTGATGTATTATGTCTAAAAATGGTTATTTTCAATCCCACTAATTCTAATGACATTAATTTGTAATTTTATTCTTGAAAGAACACATATTTTCGAGATTTCGAATTCCTATAACTATCATAAGTTATCATTAAACCCATTTTGACAACCTTACCTTATAAAAACTCAATTCTATGTAAGTTATTTTTCAAAACATTTACACTAGCTACTATCCTAAAACCAATGGACAATATGAGTTGGATAATATGGAGATTTTGAAAATTCTTGAAAAACTGTCAATCCTTATAGAAAATATTGGTCTGATAAACTTTGGGATACCCTTTGGGAATATTTTACCATCATAAAAACCATCCTATAAATGTCACTATATAAGTTTTATTATGGTAAATATTTCCATTTATTGGTTGAAATTGAACATAAGGCCTTTTGGGAAATAAAAAAAATTATAATTTTACATTTCATTGGGAAAAAGAGAGGAAATTAGACCTTAATTTACTTATGCAAGTTTGGATGGAGGCTCATGAAAATTCATGGATCAATAAATATAGAGTTAAATACTACCAATATAATAATCATAAAGTAAAAAACATTGAAAAAGGAAAATACTTGCTCTTTTATAGTCCCAAACTTCATTTATACCCACGAATGTTCAGCTCTATATGGTCAGGTCCAAACACAATGCATCATGTGTACCCTGATGGGATAGTAGGGATTTATAATCCAACTATTGGTCATATATTCAAAGTTAATGGTTGTAGGTCAAAACTATTTATTGAATCATTAAATAAAAAATAAATTAAGGAGTATATAACTGATCTAACTAATAAATTAGAAAAAAGATGATAAATTTAGGGTCCATGTAAAGATAAATACATTAAATAAAGAACATTATATATGGTAAATTGACATTCAACCGTATAGTGACTTAAGGTTTGGTGTTTCAAAAAAACTATTAAATTTTTTATTCTTTACTGTTGTATTTTTTTGTTTTTAATTAAGGTAAAATCAAGGGGTTTCCATTATATTTTAATTATATTGGTTTTTAATATTCAGTAGTTGCTGAGAATGTTGAATTTATAGAAAATCAAATTTCTTCCCGGTGTAAAAACACAAACTATCATAATTTATGAGGATTATATGAGTAACCTAGAGATTAGGGGATTAAATTACAGTGTCAACATATTTAACTTCAACCACCAGGTTATTTATTCCATGATTCTCATTTTCATATTTTCTTTCAGAACTCCTCTCCTCTGCCTCTACTGCCTTCTAATTTGTTTTCCCTAAAAACATGAGACAATGTTATTTTATGTTGGGGGTGAAAGTAAAAGAAAAATAAATCATTATCAAAGAAACTTTTGTGTGCATAAATGAAAAGAAATTTTTCATTAACCTCAAATTTGATAATAGGCATTTCAAATTTTGAAACTAAATATCAAATAATTTTTCATGCCTTGATTCTAATTTTTTCAAAGTTTAAGTTCAAAAGAACATATTTTTGGAAATATTGGTTGTATAATTTTATATTTCACTAGTTAAATTATCACCATTTAATAAAAAATTCACAATGCATATCATTGGAATTTTTGGGTATTAGTTTCGATTCATGGGGTCTCATAATAAATAGAATATTTTTAGTGAATATTGTAATTTTAACATGAGCATTTAAAAAATTCTAACAAAAAATAATGATTTATGTAGAGAAATAGATTGAACTAGGTGTGGATTTCAGCACTTGGGGTTTATGAATTCATAATTTTTTGGCCCAATGAAGGGCATTTTATCTCTATTTCAAGACATTTTACATTTTTTATTAATAAAAATCAAGATGATGCCAAAGTATGTGATATTCCCTTTGTTTTCTAGCATCTTTGAGCTTGGGATTCATCAATAAACTCTTCTTATAGGGTTTGATTTGATTGATTTCAACTTCAATTACCATCAATAAAATTTTAAAAAAAGAACAGGAAACACAAAAAAATTATAATCATCTTAAGGTTAAAATGTTGTCCCACCTAAGGATTCCATATTTTACCCCTTTAATAAAAATGAACCCAAATGTCTATTGTGATTCAGAATACATCATCATGTTGAATTAAAATTTCAAGAAATGGGGTGATGAATTTGAACAAACAAATGGTCTTGGGATTAGTATAATCCTATGAAAATATATTGTATTAAATTATTTTTATGGGTTTCATAATTTTTTGGCATGAGGTATTTTTGGGATAATTGTATATTAAAATAATTTTTGGAAAATGTATTTCAATTTTCACATTTTTTAGATACTTTTTTATAAGGAATATAAAAACTCCAATTGGTGGTGCGATTATCCACTGAATGGGGATAATATTTATTTTATAATATATAATTTTCAGGTGCTTTATTATACATAAACACATTTTTTAGTGAATTTTACAATTTGAATATTATTTCACATTATGATTGTAATAATTTAATAAAGTTCACTATTACTTGGTACATTTTGAAACAAACTATAAATCACCCATTATTATTGATTTTAATTTTATATTTCATTATTAGGTTTCTCATTCCATTGGTAATGATTCAACCTTTTGCAGCACCTGTATATTCTCATTGAAGGACTACAATTTTTTACATTCAACCCAAAACATTCTAGGAAAAGTGAAATGGACATAAACCCAATAAACTAATTGTAGAGTCCATGATATAAGAAAAATTAAGATCAAATTTTTATTTAATATTGATGAAATGATGGTTAACATTTAATTATATAGTTATATGTTCTAATTATGATTTTTTATGGGATTTCTAGGCAAGATAATTTGAATATAAGATTATGAGATAGATTTGGTGGCCCAAAAATATATCCCACCATTTAGATCATATCATTAAAACAAATAATTAAATTGAGAATAAATTTTACAGATTTCTATAATAAATCATGGGATTCGATTTATTCTTATATGTAACACTCAAATTCATCCATCTATAATCCTTTTGGATACATCTATCGGAGGTATGAAAGTTGGATCCTATTTTGTGTCTAGGGTTGAAAAGTCCACATTCCACAAACTATCCACCACCCTTGGACTACCATAATCAATTGAGAAGACTTGGAATATTTTTATATTTAACCAATCCTTTTAAATTTTGTATTTAGGTTACTTTTGGTGAAGGGGATGATTGATTCTTGTGTTTTATTTCATTTAAATGTAGTGCATCCAATTTGATGTTTTAATCACATTTCTTTAATTTTATGTTGCTCGAATCACCTTAGTTTCAAAATAAAACTTATTCTTATTCTCATTTTATGTTATTTTATTAACAATATTATACCATTAAAATATTAATTAAATTTATTCATAGAGAAATATATAAATCCTTTACACTATGGTAGAGTTTTTGTTATTTCATTATTTTTTATTCTTTAATTCCACACTCATGAGTCTATTCTAATATTCTACTGAAAGATTATAAATAAGGTAAGGATTAAACATTCATTGGTTGATCTAAGGGAGTATAAATGGGTTGAATTGGATGATATTTCTCACTCTTTAAATGATTAATCATTTCTTTTATTTGATCATTTCATTAAATGATTTTATTTCTTCCTCTTCATTATTGAATTTTATCATTGCACTTTTCATATGCTAATAAGATCTTTTACCTTTGAGTGCTCATGAAAAAGATCCTCCAAGTTTATGAGTGATTAGTACTGTATGTGAATGTGTTAAACCATTAATTGATTAGGTTATTTTGATTTCATTAACCGAATCCCTATTGATTTTATGAAATAGAAATCGTTAAAAAAATTATCCAATACTTCCCTTGTAATAACATAGCATCATGCCTTTTTCATAAATTCAATTCTCTTAGGTATATTAGTTTTCATTTAAAACATATCAAAACAAACCAATGCTTTCCAATTCATAGCTAAATCCACCTCTTAAAATCTATGTGTCTTTAGGTTTATTCTAAGATCATTGAGGAATCAACAACCCAAGTTACACTACAAGAAACCGCTTCAACCCTAAAAATTTGGGTAAATTTAGGTGTGACCAAGTACCCTCATCCATATATTTATGTGAGGAGGGTAATTTATATTAGTTTTAGGGAACATAAAAAATTATTTATATTAAGGGATATTCTCCTAGAAATCTACATTGTTCTATTGAAAGAGTAAGTATTTAATTTTAATATTTATCATTATAAATATCATCTATTTTATTCAATTAGAGATTCCATATGGAATGGTGTGAAAGGACATGACTAATATTATGGGTAATGAATTGGACATAATTAGGTGAAAATTGGGGCTGAGAATTATATATCCCCTCAATTCATCAATAGGTCTCATGAGAAAAAAGTAATTGGTTTTTGGTGTATGCCTCTTCCAATGATATAATAGTGTCTTAGAAAGATTACTTGACATCATTTTTTGATATCTGGAATTATACATTCCATAATTATAATATTAATGATTATTTTTATCCATGATTTCATTTATTTTTATGGATATAAAATGCCATTAGTTTCACCATGTTTTTTATTTGTTCACTCCATATCATTTATGCCATGTTTATGTGATGAAATATTTTTTTCTACGCTACTATTTAATAAGATTTTTAGCTCACCCTTTTTTTCTTTACCCAAGAAACTAATATAAAACATATTTATAATTTTCAAGGATATTATTGAAGGGATAATCATGTTCTCTAAATGTGATCATTTTGTATATTATGTTTTCAAAATTTATTTATATATATATATATATATATATTCTTACAAGATTGCTAAACTTTTATAACCTTTGGTAAATCCTATATTTTGTTCCAATAATGTTATATTATGACCTACTATAGCTTTATAGAGTTCAGAATGTAACAATATTAGTGTATGAATGAGTGTTTAGGATATTGTTCTTGAGATTGTCGGTGATTTATGAGAAGTTATTGCATGAGTTTTGTGGTTATGATGAACTATAAGAGGCAATGCTAAAAGTAATAAGACCAAACCATATTATTTTATTGATCTATAGTTATATTGAAATGTATAATTTGTTAAACTATGGTACAATCATGAAAGGATAAGACTATTCCATGGAATCATATCCCAAGTTGTTGCCAAGAAGTTTTCCAAAAAGTATTAATATTCAACATAAGTAGGAATACAAAAAATTATAGGATATTATTCAATTTTTAATGGAATATTATGAAAAATTTAAATACATGAAAAAGAAAGAACAATTATAGTGGAAGGATATTAAATCTTATCCTTTGGATTGAAATAATGGATAATAGATCTCTATATAACTACCTATTGCTGTTTTAGAGTAACAATATAAACCCTATATAATCTAGAGATTAAAATTTTAGATAAAAGGGAGAATTTTTATTTTATAGAAATAAATTAATAAGAATATATATTGAAGCTTCTTGAATAAATTTTAAAATATAAAGAAGATAATATATCATTTTCATCTAATGAATAATTGAATTCAAATAGTGTTATGAAAAGTATAACAAGGTTATTCAATAATATGTCACGGAAATTAGATTCTTCTCATAATGATAATTAAAAAGGCCAATAAATGAATGAGAAGTAATGAATATATTATTTCCATTCAATAATTTAAAATATTTCTGGGAATACTTACTAAGACATGTGCTAATCTAGCGTAGAATTCTAGGGCACAAAGAGCCTTAGTGTTGTGATATTAAAAATATAAAATATTTTATATTTTGAATGCACAGTATTGTAGGAAATGTGGAATAACCAATGATTAGTTTCATGGATATAAAATATAAAACTATGGTTGAGTCCATAATTTTGATTTTACCATTGGTGTGACATAATGTATGTCGACATCAACTGATGAGTTAGAGGTGACAGTTCGTGGGGTATTAAATAGAAGTTTTTTAATTAAATATAATTTAATTAATAAAACCTAATACCTTACCCATCCACCTATTTTGTTTCATGCATGAAAGAGAGTATATGGAGTTCCTACCATTACTAATGGATGAACTGAGGGATAGAGGACGCATCATCGGACTCCATCATTGATGAAGATCATCACCCGATCGTAGTGCAATAGGTTATGGACATCATATTGGATTAGAATCTTCTATGTTTCACCATGTGGTAGAGTGATTTATTACATATATATCAAAATCCCATTATAGAATTTTTTTTAGTTTTTATAGCCCTATTATGACTTCTAGAGATCCTTTGGGGTATATCTGTGGGTAATTGGTGAAAAATGGGGGTTTTGGGTGGATCACAGTTTTTTGGTTCAGAAATCATAATCACATGACATAAAGTAGTGGAGACCACACCGTACGTTGTTCCCAATGATGGAAGATGGAATTTTGGGAACTACACAACATGTAATGGGGGTACACATCATATAGTTAGTCTTGATTGGGTGGATGAGGATATGGGAAGACAATCTATATAAGAGGACATATTCATATTGAATTACACAACCAGACCCTAGGTGTACATGGCCCAAAAGACATGGAGAAGTACATGAACATAGGTTGTGGTACATAGGCATAATCTGTTATACATGGGATTATCCAATGATATGGTCTTGGGATAGGCCAATAGGTACACATCATGTACTAAGAGTACACACCATGTAGGGTGGCTTGGAAATCTAGGTCATGTGTGGTTGAGGACATACCCAGGTGACTAGATGAGGTTATACACTTTGTAACTATACATACACATTCTGTAATTTTTTAATCATTGATTACCATGAGGGGACACAGTCAGGGTCCATCCTTGTGAGACAAGTTATCTTACCTTGAAATATATTTCATGTATTACCCATAGTTAATTATCCCTTACGAATCTCTATATTTACGACATGGATGGAGGCCTATGAATAGCCTATACTGACTGTTTTTTCATTTAGAACAAGATGGTGGCCATGTATTTTATTCATTAAATATGTGTCACAATGTAATTATATTAGGATGCTTCATGTAGTGATGTGTAGATCAGTGCAAGGTGGGTACGCTTTGTAGTTCATCCCTCTTAGGATAAAGTGTGGAATTATATCTTAATCATAGGATTTTTATCTATTCTATGCTACTAGTTTAAATATAGTTCGTGTATCCGTCTGGGAAGCCTAGTTTGTGATCATCTATCACCCCATATTCTTAACAGGGGTTTGTGGTATCAAAGTGACTATTATGCACAAGTATTGATCTCTACTTATATAATTATTCCATATTTGTTTTTAGGTATCTCCCAGTGTTTATGTGTGTGATAACTTATCCATGTATCATGATTATGAGTCTCAGTAGGGTTTATAGATTCCCTTAGTGGTCATGGAAGGATACTATTTCTATGTGTTTATATTTTCTAAGTTATAGTAGGGTTTGTGGAATCCCATATAAGACATGGGTGGGATCCCCTATCTCAGTATCATGATCCACTGGGATATAACATGAATTTCGTCATGGAAATGTCCATTGAGTGTGTTATCTCAGATGAATTCCACTGTTTATGGTGTGGATGTTCCATTATATATGTGATACTCAATGAGTGAGATCTCTCAAATGAGTACCAAATGAGATAGAAGGGTCATAGAGTGAGTACTCACAGATGAGAAATACCTTTGAGCTACAATTATAATCATATGAATGGTTGTTTGGTTGATACCTCTAAGATACATTGAGTCAGTGATGATTATATCTAAGTTATTCTGAAATTTATTGAGGATGTGTCTCATATTTGGATTGAAAAACCATGTATTGTTGAGTTGACTAGTCATGTATAGCCGAACTATGGAGATGTAGATTCATGATCTCCCTCTCTTGGGTTTCTAAACCTTATAGATATGGATGGATTATATTATTTCCTTTTAGTTTCTCCCTTCTGTTTTTTGTTTTTGGTGTGCATACTAAGTTTTTCAGTACTCACCCCTCAATAGGATCTACCCACACATGTCTTGTATTATATAGAATACATTCCTTTTGATGGAGTTCTATAAGGGCCAGGAGCTGGTGGAGCATAGAGTGATATATACCAATGTTTATACCAATGGTTGTATTTAATGAAGTCCCCTCCTTGGTAGGTTTTATGCTTTTCAGTTTTTGGTGGGTTGTATTTTACCCTTTTATAATTTATATTACTTATGATGAAATCTAATTATGGTATATATATGTATGTGTGCATTTGGTATCAATTGTTTTATTATGTCTATACAATTTCATGGAGATGGGTTTGGGTTCATGTGTTCATGTACCATAGGCTAAGGCCTCACGTGTGTGTGATATGACAACTCGACACTGGTTTCTAGACAATGGCCTATTAGAGGTAGGATTTGAGTATTTTTAATCAACATTTCATCATCCAATAAAGCCCTAGTAGATTGGATCATGACAAAGTGGTATCAAATAAGATTCCACATTGGAATTAGAGTGTTAATATTGTTTTGTGATGTTGATTGGATTGGGATTTATGGAAACAGTGTTAAAGTGTTTGGATCTTGTATTTTAGGCTAGGGGCCCCATTATTAGTGCAGGAATGATGTATCTATTCCCTAGTACATTGAAAACCTACTTGTTGACTCATCACATGTAGGCACTAGTTGTAGATAAAAACATTGGTACATCCGTCCAATAGAAATGGGTTTTGGTTCCATGTAATTCTTGAGTTAGCTTTCAATATATACTATTTAATCATGGTACATCTTGATTATTATATGATTCCTTCACATAAACATCCATACATAATTTCTTCTTAGTATCATAATGAATATCCTCATTGCAATTAGGCTTCAATGTAAGGGTCTTCTTATGAGGTGATACTATAGCATCCCTCATTTTATTACATAACTTTCATTACCTTACACAAAACTGAGGATCTTTATGGTTCAGTGTCCTGGAAACCAGGAACATAAAACATGAAAACAACATAAAACAGTCTTCATAAACACATTAAAGGCTTCTCTTTAATTTCATCCTAGGTTCATTACTGCATCTCATAACCTGGGACATACATCAAAAGAAAGGGTGAGCAGAAGGCCCAGTAAGGGAATTAAGATAAACATTTTACATGTGAACTTGAGATACTTAATGAAGGTCACGAAAAGAACTTTAAGGCATGAGAAAGAAATCATGAGGCATATCATAATAAAATTAACGTTTTTAATAACATGAAGATGTGGCGAAAACATTTAATATTGACAATCATTTTTGTTTCACCAAGGTCCATCCCCAAGGTGTCATTAAAAATTACCAAGGTTATTCACCAAGGCGTCATTAAAAATAGTCATCTCTAGAGATTAAGTCTTTACCCAATGCATTGGAGGGCTATCAGGGCGCACCCTTGACATGTAATTATTATAATGTGAGACACATATATAATCATCAATAATTTCATAAACAACCCATATAGAAAAAAAGTAATGGGTTTCATTTCATAATCATAACATTTTAAAATCTGCTTTAAAGACATGATCTTTACGTCACTTTAAACCCATAGAAAGGGATAGCGGGTCTCATGTATGTAAATACCATAATTTAAAATAGAACAACTTGGTACATATGTGAATACACCTATTGAAGAGTGAGCTTTGAGTATTCACTTAATAAAATAAAATAACTTTGTAAAAAAAGAGAGACATTTTGAGACAGAAATTCTGCAGCATAACAGCTATGTTTCGGGGTTTTAGAAAACATTGAAAAGAGAGGGGACATGGGTCAAACAATCATAAATGAGCCATAAAATAGTATAGGGACCGAATATGATGAATATATTAACATGGTAATCAAATTTTAAAGACATGCCATTTGAAATGAAAAACATGGAAAGAAGACAAAAATTATATTTCTCTTATAAAAATTCGGCAGCCTAACGACGTCACTTAAACTTCAACAAAAATGAATTGAAAAGATAAAATAGGGTCTCTAATCATATGAACATAAGAGTTAAGTATGATAGATATATATATCATACCCCAACATAATTAAAAAATAACTTTAAATACTTGACATGAATGTAGAACATTGAAAAAATGAGAAGGGTGAAAGAATCCCCTTAAAAATTCAGCAGCCTAACGACGTCACTTAAACATTCTTAAAACGAATTGATGAGAGTAATAGGGGGTATCTCAAAACATGAACCTAAAAAGGGAATTAATATGAATATAAAAGAACATCCTCCAATATAAGAACATGGATCATAAAAGGAATGACATAAAAGAGATTACTTGAAAAGAAAGAGAGAGGTCGGATCCCATAACTTAAACGTAACTCTTAAAACTCAAAGGTTGGGACCTTGAGGGATTGGGGGCACCTTGGGAGGAATCCTTGGGATGTAAGGAGACCATAACTTCGTTTAGGAGGTTTTTGGAGTCTAATTGATGAATGGATGGCTTGTTATTTATAGGGAAAGTGAGGGGACAAGGCATTAATGGCCAAGTGACACCTCATTGGTGGTATTGGCAAAACCATGGGCTTGACCATAGTATTTTCCCATGGTATTGGCCACTTGGGACACCTAATACAATAATTAATCCCCTTTAGTCGACCATCCCTTAAAATTTCTCATGAAATAATCATGACACGGTTATGATGTCATTTAACATACCGAAACCCTAAAACTGCATTTTTACTATTCACTGAAAATTCATCTTTCTTAGAAAAATCCCAAAAAATTACCATAACATAATATCAATGATCTGAGTTCAAAAATAAATTTTATTTTATAAAAATAATTTTCTAAATATTTTTAATTTAATTTTTAATTAAAAAAACACTATTCACCTGAAAAAACTGATACTTGATTAATAATTTGTGAAACGGTTAATTACCCATTTTATTGAATCACATTACCTAATCAAGGTGTCTAAATTATATTAAAACTTTTTTTATGTGAGATTAATAATCCATTTGGTCACATTACTAATCCTAAGCATAAAATCACTATTCATAATTTACTGTTCATCAAAAATTATGTTGATCTTATTAGACTCTAAATTTCGTATTGAACATAATTGTAGAAGACCATTTTTTTTGAAAATAATTACGCATCATTAATTATTTAAGGTTTACATAAATATTTTAAAATATCCTTTTTTTCATCAATAAAATACATCCTAAATTTATCCGGACATTTCAAATTTCACAAACTTCATAAAAGAGGAAATCTCAATTTATTCATGCCAAAGGATTACACAAAGAAGCTACGGTCTCGTCACATAGCCCCTTATAACACCAGCATAATACCTAAGTGTAAGGTGTGCTATGGTGAGAGAATCTGAGGGAGGCTCAGATAACATTGCCCTAGTAGTAATCTCTACTAACTTGAACTTCCCCCGCAGGCGTTTCTGTTCAAGCTTGACACACTGGAGTTTGGCTTGGGCTTGGTCCAAAGCGAAGCCCAAAGATTCCACCCCATTCCCAAGCTCTGATAAGTGGGCTTCATAAGGTTCGAGCCTACCGGATGAAGACATCGACTCCTCTTTCTGCATTAACCATTAACATCTCTATTAAATTGTTAAGAGTAAGTTAATATACTATTTAAAAAGTTTTGGTCGTTACATTCTTCCCCCCTTAAAAAATTTCGTCCCCGAAATTTTATACTTGAGGCCTAGTCGAAAAGGTGAGGTTATGTTTTCTTCATTGTTTCCTCAGGCTCCAAAGTCACTTCATCATATTTATGATTCCTCCACAATAATTTCACAAGGTGGGTAGTCTTGTTTCATAGAACCTGTCTCTACGGTCTAAGATCTCCACTGGTTGTTTCTCATAAGAGAAGTCATGTTCCAGTTGTACCACCTCTGGGTTCAGTACATGCAAAGGGTCAGGTATGTACTTCCTCAAGAGAGATACATGGAAGACATCATGAACTTGAGATAGGTTTGGTGGAAGTGCTAGACGATAGGTCACTGCACCTATGTGATCAAAGATTTTATAAGGGCCAATGTACCTAGGGCTGAGCTTTCCTTTCTTCCCAAAACGCATGACTCTTTTTCATGGAGAAATTCGAAAGAATACTTTGTCGCCAACACCAAACTCCAAGTCCCTTCGACGGTTGTCAGCATAGCTCTTCTGCCGACTCTGAGAAGCCTTTATGTGTTGTTGGATGGAATGAACCTGTTCTGTCATATCTTGCACAAGATCAAGCCCAAGAAGCTTTCTATCACCAGTTTCATCCCAACAAGTAGGAGTTCTACATCACTTTCCATACAGAGCTTCATAGGGTTCCATCTGAATACTCGAATAGAAGCTGTTGTTATAGGAGAACTCAACTAATGGTAGGTGTTGATCCCATCCACCTTTAAATTCCATTGAGCATAATCTCAGCATGTCTTCGAGTGTCTGAATATTTCTTTCAAATTGGCCATTAGTTTGAGGATGATAGGCCGTACTAAAATTCAATTCAGTATTCAGAGCATATTGAAGACTTCTCTAGAATTTCGATGTGAATCTTGGATCATGATCAGACACGATGGATAGTGGTACCAAATGCATCCTTACCAATTCCTTTATGTATATCTTGGCAAGTTGATCGAGAGAGAAATCTTTCCGAATAGAGATAAAATGGGCGGTCTTGGTGAGATGGTCCACAATAACCCATATCGCATTGTTTCCTTTGGATTTTTTTGGGAGACCGGTTAAAAATTCTATAGTGATATTATCCCACTTCCATATTGGTATGGGTAGTAGTTGTAATACCCCCTTAGGATGTTGTTGTTCTGACATTACTTGCTGACACACCAAGAACCTTGTAGTGTAATCAGAAATCTCTTTCTTCATGTTATCCCACCAATAATGATCACGATTGTCTCTATACATTTTAGTGCTTCTCAGATGTATAGAGAATGTAGAGCTATGAGCTTCATCCATTAGTTCTTTCTTTATCTCCGGAATAGATGGAACACATAGTCTTGTACGAAATTTCAATACACATTCTTGATCAATATTGAAATCAGGGAACTTCCCATCCTTTACAGCCTCAAACTTCTCCTACAGCAAAGGATCTTCTTTTTTATCCTTCTTGATCTTCTCTAGTAATGAAGGTTGAGAAATCATTTGGGATAAGGTTGATGATGTCCCTTACCTTACAATTCCCATGTCCAGTTTTAATAGATATGTAATCAAGGGATCTCCTAGGATCCTCATTGTTGCCAGAACAACATGATATTTCCTGCTTAATGCATCTACGACTTTGTTTGCTCTTCCAGGGTGATAATGAATTGAACAATCATAGTCTTTAATAAGCTCCAACCATCTCCTTTGTCTCATGTTCAATTCATTCTACGTGAAAATATACTTTAAACATTGGTGGTCGGTGTATATATCACATTTCTCCCATTAAAGATAGTGCCTCCATATCATTAGAGCAAAAAAACTGCCTCTAGCTCTAGATCATGCGTAGGATAATTCTGCTCATGAATCTTCAACTGTCGAGATGCATAAGCAATTACATTGTCATCTTGCATGAGGATGCACCCAAGCCATTTCAGAGATGCATCTCTAAAAAAACAAATCATTCTCTAATAGAGGGTAGTGTTAACACAGGTGCAGTAAACAATCTCTTCTTCAGCTCTTAGAATCTTTCCTCGCATTCCTTTGTCCAGTTGAACTTAACCCCTTTTCGAGTCAACTTGGTTAGTGGATTAGAAATTCGTGAAAAGTTTTTCACAAACCTCCGATAATATCCCGCTAAACCAAGGAAACTAAGAATATCAATTACTGTTGTGGGTTGAGGCCACTCCTCCACAACCATTGTCTTTGCAGGGTCAACCGAGATTCCTTCATTGTTTACGATGTGCCCCAAGAAATCCACTTTTTGCAACCAAAACTCACACTTGTTGAAAATTCAAATGAGTCTATCCTTCTGTAGAGTTTTCAAAATAACCCTTAGATGGTCTTCATGCTCCTCACGACTTTTTGAATATATCAAAATATCATCAATAAAAACTACCACAAAGTTATCAAGGTAGTTCTTAGAGACTATATTCATCAAATCCATGAAAATAGCAAGATCATTATTCTAGACAAAGGGCATAACAGTAAACACATAATGCCAATATCTTGATCAGAAGGTAGTCTTTGGAATATCTTCCTTCTTCACCCTCAGTTGATGATAACCAGATCGAAGGTCAATCTTGGAGAAGAATTGAGCCCCACGAAGTTGGTCAAATAAATCATCAATTCTTGGAAGAGGGTATTTTTTCTTCACTGTGATCCCATTTAGTTCTTTATAATCAATGCATAGCCGCATTGATCCATCCCTATTCTTCACAAAGAGAACTAGTTCTCCCCAAGGAGACACACTCGGTCGGATAAACCCCTTCTCCAACAAGTCTTGGATTTGTTTCTTTAGCTCTTCTAGATCCACAATTTCCATTCTATATGGGGTCTTTGATATTGGTTTAGAACCAGGTACGAGTTCAATGGATAACTCTACCTCACTTTCTGGGGGAGGTCCAAGTAACTCCTCAGGAAATACATCCATGTATTCCTGAACAATCGGAACATCTTCTATTTATACACTCCCTATTCCTTCTTCATCATCACCGATTAACTCCATAAAGAAATCTATAAGAGGTGCTTATATATAGGGATTAGTTCAAGATATCTCTCCTTGGAAGATAATTGTAGCTGGTTCATTCGAGACTACTGAGATTTCCTTACTTCTGCATTTGATCTTCACATTATACTTTGAGATTCAGTCCATCCCTAGTATAATGTCGAATTCCAACATGGTAATGACTACTAGATTTATGATAAGATTCTGCTCACTAAAGTAAACACTAGAGTATTTAAACACTGTTGATGCATGGATAATCTCACTTGGAGTCTTGACTGAAAACTCTACCTCAAGCAGTTTGGGGATTGATGCTATATTCTTTAGAAACTTGGAGGAAATAAAGGAATTTGTAGAACCAGAATTGAACAAAGTAGTTGGTAGTTTTTAGAGGACAACAATAGTACCTACTACCACATAATTCAGAGCTTCAACTTCAGTTGTTGTGATAGAAAAAGAACAACCTTTCTCCCCTGTCCTTTATTGAGGTTGATGGTGATTCCCATCTACTGCCCTCGGATTTGGACAGTGATTAGCATAGTGCCAAAGATGTCCACACTTGAAGAATTTGACGTCGTGTTGGGATGGAACCATCTTTCCTCTGTCGTTAGTGTTTGGGAGTTGAGTCTTCACCTCACTACAATAATTCTGAGCAACATGGCCTCCTCTTCCACACCTGTAGCACTTGTCACTTCCGATCAAGTAGTGACTTGGATGCTTCTTCCCACATTTATCGCATGTGGTAAGTTTCATTTGCTTTCCACCTCTTCCCTAATCAAAAGCCTTCCCTAAACTTGGCTTCAATGATCTCTTCTTGTCATTTGATTTATGAGACCATTGTGTCTCACCAAACACTAGCTCGACTTTCATTTCACTCCGCACGATCTCCTCGTAGCTATCGTAGTCCCGGTTGGCTAGATTATTCGGAATATGAGGTCTCAATCTACCGAAAAATCTACCAACCTTCCCACTTGGATCCATGACAAAGCTAGAGGTATATCGTGAAAGTCGGGTGATGTTCATCTCATATCTTCCGACAGATTCGTTCTCCTTATGCTTCAGCTCGAGAAACTCTTTCTCCATTCTCATTCTCATGGAACGAGGGAAATACTTGTTAAAGAATATTCCCCAGAACTCTTCCCACTCCATAGCTTTCATCTCTCCTCATGGCTTTGTGTTTTTGACCAGTGACCACCACTAATCAGCTTCTCCCTCAAGGCGGTAAAGAGCAAGGGTGACTTTTTCTTGTTCTAAACAAAGGAGTACAGAAAAGATCTTTTCAATGGAATTTATCCATTGTTCCGCAACCAATGGGTCAGTAGATCCACTAAATGTTGGTGTCCATTGATGCATGAAGGACTCAACAGAGTTTTGTTCCCTTCATGATGAGTTCGGCCTCTCAGCTTGATTCAAGTTATTACTCATATCTTGAGTCATTTGGTTCATCATTCGCATGAATGTTTCAATTCCGGCTTCCATCGGAGGGTCGTCAGCACATGGTTCATTGTGGTCACCATCTGCATGGTTCCTCCTATTGCCCACCATTTTATAAAAGGATAAAACCTTAGTGAGAAACTTATTTTATTTATGGATCTTTTAACTAAGACTTCATGCTTAGACAATTACATTTCTCTATAATTCCTTCATAATTATTCATAAAAAGTTTGTGATTAACCAAACATATCCCCCGGGATTTTTGTAACCAAGAGTGGAGCAAGGCCCGTTATCGTGCACCAGTTCCCGTTTGAGTCTAGCTCAAACCAGTGTTTTTGGGTTTTACCCCTATGTACATCTGTGCTAGAGCCGCCTCTACCTGCTCGTATCCAGACAGGGATGTATTTGTTTGATAAACCACTTACTCAATACTTACCAAAATACCAAGAAGTTTTCCTATATTTAAACTTTTCTATAGGGTTATTCATAATGTTTTTATATCCTAATTTCCACAAATAACTAAACCATACTTTGATACCAACTTTTGCATCCCGCATTTTATTACATAACTTTCATTACATTACACAAAACTGAAGATCTTTAAGGTTCAGTGTCTTGGAAACCAGGAACATAAAACATGAACACAACATAAAACAGTCTTCTTAAAAACATGAAAGGATTATCCTTAAGTTCATCCTAGGTTCATTACTGCATCTCATAACCTGGGGACATACATGAAAAGAAAGGGTGAGCAGAAGGCCCAGTAAGGGAAACAAGAGAAACATTTGACATGTGAACTTGAGATACTTCAATAAGGAAATGAAAAGAACTTTAAGGAATGAGAAATAAATCATGAGGCATATAATAATAAAAATAACATTTTTCATAACTTGAAGATGTGGATACAACATTTAATATTGACAATAATTTCTGTTTCACCAAGGTCCATCCCCAAGGTGTCATTAAAAATTACAAAGGTTATTCACCAAGGCGTCGTTAAAAATAGTCATCTCTAGAGATTAAGCCTTTACCCAATGCATTAGAGCGCTATCAGGGCGCACCCTTGACATTTATCTATTATCATGTGATCCATGTATATCATCATCAATCATTTCATAAACAACCCATATAGAAAAATAGGAATGGGTTTCATTTCATAATCATAACGTTTTAAAAACTGCTTTAAAGACATGATCTCTACGCCACTTTAACCAACAGAAAGGGAGAGCGGGTCTCATGTATTTAAATCCCATAATTTAAAATAGAAAAACTTGGTTTATATGTGACTAACCCTATAGAAGAGAGATCTTTGAATATTCACTTAATAAAATAAAAGAACTTTGGAAAAAGAGAGAGACATTTTGAGACGGAAATTCTGCAGCATAATGGCTATGTTTCGGGGTTTTAGAAAACATTGAAAAGAGAGGGGACATGGATAAAACAATCATAAATGACCCATAAATAAGTAGAGGGGCCGAATATGAAGAATATATGAACATGGTAATGAAATCTGAAGGACATACCATTTGAAATGAAAACATTGAAGGAAGACAAAAATTAGATTTCTCTTATGAAAATTCCGCAGCCTAACGACGTCACTTAAACTTCAACTAAAATGAATTGACAAGATCAAATAGGGTGTATCATCATATGAAAATAATTTTTCTGTATTATAGATATAGATATCATACAGCAACATAATTAAAAAGAAACTTGAAAGACTTGACATGAAAGTGGAACATTGAAAAAATGAGAAGGGTGAAAGAATCCCCTTAAAAATTTGGTAGCCTAACGGCGCCACTTAAACATTCTTAAAACGAATTGATGAGTGAAAGAGGGGGTCTATCATCATATGAACATAGAAAGGAAAGTAATATGAATATAAAATAACATCCTCCAACATAATAACATGGAGCATAAAAGGAATGACATAAAAGAGATTACTTGAAAAGAAAGAGAGAGGTCGGATCCCTTACCTTAAATATAACTATTAAAAATCAGAGGTTGGGACCTTGAGGGATTGAGATCCCCTTGGGAGGACTCCTTGGTAGGTAAGGAGACTATAACTTCTTTGAGGATGATTTTGGAGTCGAATGGATGAGAGGATTTCTTGGTATTTATCGGGAAAGTGAGGGGATACGACATTAATGGCCAAGGGACACCTCATTGGTGGTATTGGAAAAACTATGGGCATGACCATGGTATTTTCCCATGGTATTGTCCACATGGGACACCTTGAAGAGACCCGAAGCCTGACGTACCTGGAAATTACATTAATTTTGCAGAATACTTAGTACATAACAAAAACACACACACAAGGATCATAATAGTTTAGTGTCTTTGGAAACTCGGAATATAATCTTCTAATCGTGGTGGAAGATCTTAAACATCTCCCATAAAGATCTTCTTTTTTTTACCTAAAACATTTCTTTATATCCTGGGGAAAAGAAAACATAAAAGGGTGATCTCAAATGCTCATTAAGGGTAAACAAAAGAAATATCAATCACATCATATTTATAAGAACATAACATTTTGGAAATCTTAACCTGCAAAAGAGAGCATAATTTCATAACATGGGATAAATCATGGCAGTGAAATGTAATCACAATAATAATAACATAAAACATGAAACTTTGTGGCATACACACATAATCATAGAGAATCATTTCTTGTTAGTCAGGACTCATTGCCAAGACTATCTTAGTGGACAATGTCCCTTTCTGAACCGAGTCACCCTCGTTTCAGTCCTGTTTCACTGAATCGGTATAACCTACCATTCCAGCCATGTCTATCTCATGAGATATAAAATCTTTACCCAATGCATTGGAGGGAGATATAGGTCCCACCCATCTCATAATGATACCATTATTATGTGTGCCACAAAATCATAAATCATACATCATTTCATAACCCATGTAATACAAATGGGAATCTTAAACATCATGACATCATAAAAAAATCAAATAAGATAAAGGAATTCATAAAAATAATTCCATCACAACATGATCAAATCAATTTAATAATAGGGATAAAAACAGAACCCTTTATTATCTTAGATGGAAAATAATTTTGATAAAACACTTGAACTCCATTCTTGAGGAAAATATCTTTTCTTCTTCAAAAACACTTTTCCTTTCTTAACATGTCGTACAATTATAAACTAAAAGAAGTTTATTAAAATTAAACTTGAAAACTTGTAAAGGAAGCTTCTTGGAAATAATTTTTAAAAAAATCCATTCATGCCGTATAAGTTAAAAAAACATTCTTCTCATACCTTTGTCAGAAAAGTCAAAAAAGTTCCTCGTACGAAAAACGACAAAAGATTCCTTTCATATATTTTACTAAAAACTCACCAAAGGGTAAAATTGGATTTAAAATATTGTAAGTGGATGGAAACAATATTACATATTGAGGGAACATGGATGTGGATGATAAAATACACCCCAGTAAATGCCAAAGTAAAAACAATCTCGGATAAAAATGAGATTGTGATATTTTCCTTACCTTAGGTCTGATTTGCTTCGTAAGTGTCCGAAACATCTGTATAATGATTTAAATAATGTCATTGACTTATTCCAGAATCATACTCATTGTTATTATATCATATATGGTTCACTTATGACTTTATTTTAACCGTTCTTTTGTAAATTCCATGTTAAAGAGTGTTTTGGGTAAAATCGATTCATTTGTCGTAGGTGTTTGGACTTGTTGTTCTTGACATTATTATTACTTATATCATGATTTACTTACTTCCAGAATATAAAACATGATTTATATATCATATATATTCAGTATATATATATATATAATAGATAGATAAATGAAATGAAACACACCGTTCATGGAGACGGTAGTCCGTACGTACGCATGAACGCTGTTTTCGTTTCCTTATTGAGTTGAACAGAATTAAGTAGATGAAATTCATATATATACACATAAATATAGTATCATTATTATGTCATATATTTCATGATTACTTATTATATATACTTTATAATCATTTATGAATTGTTAAAGTGGAGAATGAATCTCATCGCGTCATGGAGACGGTAGTCCGTACGTACGCACGAGCGATGATATCATTTCCATAATTATTGAATTGAATTGGAGTGGATGATACAATATATCAGAATCATTATTATGTTATAATAACTCTGTATAGTTATTTTTGTACACCATAATACCCATCCATGTAAGGTGTTGGTGGAAAAGCGGATTACACCACGGCATGGAGACGGTATTCCGTATGTATGCACGCGCGGTGATCTTGTTTTCCGTAGGATGGATAGAAGGTGAAATGGGGTTGTTTCATATTTATAAAAACAAATCAGTATGTTAGTGATACTGATGTTATTACTTTATAATGAAACAACTAAAGAAGAATAAGTTGAAGAAGAAAGAAGCTTGAAAGAATCGGGAGAAGAAATTACCTCTTCTTCGATACGCCTTTTTGAAACCTCCTCTTAGGGCACTAAGATTGGTTTTTAAAGAATACCAGAACCTCTAAGATGTTTCTATTTAATTGGAGAAGATAACTTGGCAGGGTTTGGCCGAGCTTGAAGGCTCAAATTGGTGTGAGGAGGAGAGGGAGGAGGTGCCCTTTTATAAGCGGGGAGAGGGGCACCTTTGGAATAACTAAAAATATTATTTTATTATAAAGTCAAGTTTGGTTTTAAATAGCTCCAAATTGATTTATTTCGTGTCTAAGGTGGGGATGGGTTGAAACCCTCTCATCCAATAGAATTTAGACAAGTTTAGGTTCCTATTTTAACCTTATCATTTAGATTTAACATTAAGTTAAATAATTTTACTTTTACTGTGTCTTCTTGTGTTTTTACACTATAAGGTTAATAAACTTACTATAAGAAGCCAAACGAACCCCAAGTTGTTTATTATTAATATATATAACCGTATCTAAGTCATTTGGCCGAACCTTAGATTTTTAGGAATAAAATAACAATTAATAATATAATATTTGTTTTAAAAACTATTTTATGTCAATTTTGACACTATTTAGTAATTGATTTTTGTGAAAATCATAACAGAATGATAAGTTCGAAAACGTTAATTAAATCAATACTAAAATGTCATATTAACCTAGAAAATTATTGGAATTCATAAACAGTCTCAAATTATATTAATTTGGGTATTTATAACATCAATTATGTCAATATTTCATTAATAAGATAATTACTGCATCATCGTTGTGTCATAAATTAATTAAATTATTTAATGTCTAAAAATTACAAATAAAATACCATTATGTAGGAAATATTTTTAGATTTATAATTAATATTTATATTCGAATTTATCTTATGTATAACCCCATATTAAAAATGTTTTAGTAAATAAACTTTGATTTTAACTCTTTTAACCATTCTTTAAATAAATTAATAATAAATGTCCTAATCTAATCCAAGTGGGCCTAAATGGACATATTTGATTCCTAAGTTTGTTTTTTGTCGAATTACACTTATCCAATAGAATTAGGACATGTGTTAGGGTAATAATAATATCATTCTCACCCTTAATTACCCTATTTACTTTTTACCGTGGTAAAAAAAGTAAAAAGTTACTATTCACCAAAAAATTATTTTCATCTCATTGAACCACATTTTACGTACTGACATCAACCGTGTCTCTCTGATTTTTGAAATTTCACTCACAGAAGCGGTAAAATTATGTTTTATGAACAATTCAGTTTTTTTTAACTACCACTTAGTGGTTTCACTATTCATCAAAAATTGAAAGTTTTCAGAATAATACCAAAAATTACGCCTAAGCTATATTTGATATTATGAAATAAAAAATGATTTCTATTTTACCAAATTCAAAACATATCAGTTGCATTAATTAATTTAAAAATTAATTCCCGTCGTCAAAACAAATAGCGTGTTCTCAAGAGATAATAACTATCAAAAGATTGACACTTGTTTATGTCTGGTTTAAATGTGAAATTACATCCAATGACCAACATTGTATTAAATTGTAAAAATATATTCTAAATATAGTTTAAAACCACTCAAACTAATAATTTATCACTATTAATTATTTCGATTGAAAAAGTTGTTTTTAATTAAAATTTAGTAATTTTCACTATTCATCAAAATATGAAAGTTATCCGAAAAGCACCAAAATTTCACCCTAAGCTAATTTCAATATTACGAATCCAAAAATGAATTCCATTTTGAAAAATAAAATGTAAAAAATTTCAAAAAGTGGTTATTACTATTCATAACGGCTAGTTTTAATAATATTTTAATAGCATATTGTTGTTTAGTGAAACTCGTTATTGCGTACTACACATGCTATCGAGGAAGGTCGCGATTGTATGTAATGCAAGGAAAATCAAGGATGCGTGTTGTGAATAATCCTTTTGGTATAGCGTACAACACAAGACATTAGTGAAATTAAAAAAAAATTCATAAAATCTTGGGCTGTTACATTCTACCCCCCTTAAAATGAATTTCGCCCTCGAAATTCATCGGGGTTATAAATGGTTTACTATTCAAAAGTTTCTTTAATAGAAACCCAAATCGTAAAAAGGAATACCAAAACCAATCTTTAAAAAAAAGTATGAAACGTAACGGTTACCCAAATAAACTAATCACTGGGTTTCCACATAGGTGAAAATATGGATATGGAAGAAAAATCTAACCATCATGTTCTGATGGAGAGTGGTAGAGAACATGGATATGGAAAATCCAAAAATAAAAAATCCATAAATTTGTGATGATCTAAGGTACCATCTGATTAATCAGATATAAGAGCACTAGGACAACATTTTTGGTTTTCAAGATCGTTTCCCTAAAGATGAAGAATTTGAATTAGAATAAATACTTACTTTATTTTGGTACAATCTCACTGTTGTTCATGCCTTGAACAATTTCCACTTCATCTCTTAAATAAATGAAGTTGAATTTGTTATTCGTGAAGTGTTAGCAGATCATGTGATAGAATGACGGGTCATTCCATCTGTCTCAAACAAAAGGTTAGAAAAATTTATTAAATATACATAAGTCATTCTATAGTGAGATTAATCATATATTGTTCCTAAAATGGACATATACATCATATATCATACTGCTTAATATAATAAAACTAGTTTCTACTAAACATGGACTTCTTATAGGCCAGTGGTAGGTGATAAAGGCCAGTTGCACTTCGGTTGTGGGTTCGATTCCCACAGCCTTGTCCGACGCGATGGGTTTTCGCCCGTCCTGCAGGTTGTCCTTTTTCTAAAGCTATATTACTATAACATCCCATAAATAATATCGAAAAACGTTTTATCCAAACTTATGTCCAACATAATCCATTCTAATCTTTAGGCTTATCTAAAATACTTCGGTCCAAGCTCATAGTATAAAGAAAATGATTACTTCAAATGTCACAGAATAATCACGTGAATGCCATCATTTATCCCCCATATATCATAAGATATATCTTGTTGGTCAAATTACAAACATGTGAATACCTTAATCATGTATTCTCTTGAAGAATGAATTCCCATTGAACCTTAGTGAAAACATGAATGCAGTTAAAAGTTAACACTTTCCACATACCAAAATCCTCAAAATTCTATATACTCAAACCATGATATAACCTTCTCCTTATATCAGTCATGAGCTCATGAATACTATCAAACATTTAATTTTCTCCTTATCCCTTCATTATGCGCATATCATCTACATTCCAAAAATATCTGAATAACCTTTCATGGATACTGGTAACATTAATCATGCACTTTCAAAACTCAAGGAAAGACAACAGTGTTACAATCCATAGATGTCTCTTTATTCCATAGTAGCATGAGATTATTTATACAACATTACACATGATAAACATGTAATCATTCCACTACATTCTTAAACCATAGACCGAGCTTCAACAATTCTTTCATCTCACATATCATTTTTAGTATCTTCATCATTATCCACATAAATACTACCCATACGACCATACTGATTCTCTTCATGAGAATTTCCCTTAGGGCATTGGTTTTCATAATGCTCGTACATTCCACATTTAAAACATTTAACCATTGTTGATGTCGTAGCAATACCATTATCCTCATCCCTGGTGTTAATTGAACCTTTTCCTTTTCACTTACTGACTTTGTGTCCTTGTTTTCCACACCCAAAGCATCTTCCAGTTCCTTTGAAACATTCTCCTTGATGCCTCTTCCCACATGATTTACATAGGGGAAATTGAACTTTCTTTCATCTACGATCGTCATGAAACTTCATCTTTCTCTTATAAGCCGAGTCAGGAAACTTACCAAATTTTACTTTATTGATCATATTATGAGATTGCTGATTCGGCATAATAATGATGTTTGGACTTCCAAATCCCATTTCCTTTGGTTTCTCATGAAGAATATCATTCCATTGTCCATCATATCCTCCATTATCGTGAATCATCTTGTTTCTAGCCATTTTCTATAACCCAAAAAGAATAGTGTGAGAGGAAAAAATCATACTAGGGAAAACAACATAATAAAGGGGGAGTATCCTCAATATCTAACTTCTTAGGTTAAATTCTATGATCATTACCGTAGTTCTAGGACTATATCTTATACGTATACTTATCCTTAGGGACATCCCTAGACATACCTTAGTAATATCTCTAGGGATCTTACTAACGTTTTAGCATCCTAGTTTCCAAAGGTTGACTAAACCTTTCCTCTAATACCAACTGTAGAGACCCGAAGCCTGACGTACCTGGAAATTACATTACTTTTTCGGAATACTTAGTACATAACAAAAACACACACACAAGGATCATAATAGTTTAGTGTCTTTGGAAACTCGGAATATAATCTTCTAATCGTGGTGAAAGATCTTCAACATCTCCCATAAAGATCTTATTGTTTTACCTAAAACCTTTATTTATATCCTGGGAAAAAGAAAACATAAAAGGGTGAGCTCAAATGCTCAGTAAGGGTAAACAAAAGAAATATCAATAACATCATATTCATAAGAACATAACATTTTGGAAATCTTAACCAGCAAAAGAGAGCATAATTTCATAACATGGGATAAATCATGGTTGTGAAATGTAATCACAATAATCATAACTTAAAACATGAAAATTTGTGGAATACACACATAATCATAGAGAATCATTTCTTGTTAGTCAAGACTCATTTCCAAGACTATCTTAGTGGACAAAGTCCCTTTCTGAACCGAGTCACCCTCGTTTCAATCCTGTTTCACTGAACCTGTATAACCTACCATTCCAGCCATGTCTATCTCATGAGATATAAAATCTTTACCCAATGCATTGGAGGGAGATATAGGTCCCACCCATCTCATAATGATACCATTCTTATGTGTGCCACAAAATCATAAATCATACATCATTGCATAACCCATGTAATACAAATGGGAATCTTAAACATCATGACAACATAAAACAATTCATATAAGATAAAGGAATTCATAAATATAATTCCATCACAAAATGATCAAATCAATGTAATAATAGGGATAAAAATAGAACCCTTTATTATCTTATATGGAAAATAATTTTGATAAAACACTTGAACTCCATTCTTGAGGAAAATATATTTTCTTCTTCAAAAACACTTTTCCTTTCTGAACATGTCGTACAATTATAAACTAAAAGAAGTTTATTAAAAATAAACTTGAAAACTTGTAAAGGAAGCTTCTTGGAAATAATTTTTTAAAAAATCCATTCATGCCATATAAGTTAAAAAAAACATTCTTCTCGTACCTTTGTCGGAAAAGTCAAAAAAGTACCTCGTACGAAAAACAACAAAAGATTCCTTTCATATCTTTTAATAAAAACTCACCGAAGGGTAAAATTGGATTTAAACTATTGTAAGTGGATGGAACAAATATTACATATTGAGGGAACATGGATGTGGATGATAAAATACACCCCGGTAAATGCCAAAGTAAAAACAATCTCGGATAAAAATGAGATTGTGATATTTTCCTTACCTTAGGTCGGATTTGCTCCGTAAGTGTCCGAACCTCCTGTATAATGATTTAAATAATGTCATTGAATTATTCCAGAATCATACGCATTTTTATTATATCATATATGGTTCACATATGACTTTATTTTAACCGTTCTTTTGTAAATTCCATGTTAAAGAGTGTTTTGGGTAAAATCGATTCATTTGTCGTAGGTGTTTGGACTTGTTGTTATTGACATTATTATTACTTATATCATTATTTACTTACTTCCAGAATATAAAACATGATTTATATATCATATATATTCTGTATATATATATATAATAGATAGATAAATGAAATGAAACACACCGTTCATGGAGACGGTAGTCCGTACGTACGCATTAACGCTGTTTTCATTTCCTTATTGAGTTGAACAGAATTAAGTAGATGAAATTCATATATATACACATAAATACAGTATCATTATTATGTCATATATTTCATGATTACTTATTATAAATACTTTATAATCATTTATGAATTGTTAAAGTGGAGAATGAATCTCATCGCGTCGTGGAGACGGTAGTCCGTACGTACGCACGAGCGATGATATCATTTCCATAATTATTGAATTGAATTGGAGTGGATGATACAATATATCAGAATCATTATTATGTTATAATAACTTTGAATAGTTATTTTTTTACACCATAATACCCATCCATGTAAGGTGTTGGTGGAAAAGCAGATTACACCAAGGCGTGGAGACGGTATTCCGTACGAACGCACGCGCGGTGATCTTGTTTTCCATAGGATGGATAGAAGGTGAAATGGGGTTGTTTCATATTTATAATAACAAATCATTATATTAGTGATACTGATGATATTACTTTATAATGAAACAACTAAAGAAGAATAAGTTGAAGAAGAAAGAAGCTTGAAAGAATCGGGAGAAGAAATTACCTCATCTTCGATACGCCTCTTTGAAACCTTCTCTTAGGGCACTAATATTGGTCTTTAAAGAAGACCATAACCTCTAAAAAGTTTCTAGGGAATTGGAGAAGATAACTTGGCAGGGTTTGGCCGAACTTGAAGGCTCAAATTGGTGTGAGGAGGAGAGGAAGGAGGTGCCCTTTTATAAGGGAGGAGAGGGGCACCTTTGGAATAACTAAAAATATTATTTTATTATAAAGTCAAGTTCGGTTTTAAATAGCTCCAAATTGATTTATTTCGTGGATAAGGTGGGGATGGGTTGAAACCTACTCATACAATAGAATTTAGACAAGTTTAGGTTCCTATTTTAACCTTATCATTTAGATTTAACATTAAGTTAAATAATTTTACTTTTACCGTGTCTTCTTGTGTTTTTACACTATAAGGTTAATAAACTTACTATAAGAAGCCAAACGAACCCCAAGTTGTTTATTATTAATATATATAACCTTATCTAAGTCATTTGGCCGAACCATAGATTTTTAGGAATAAAATAACAATTAATAATATAATATTTGTTTTAAATACTATTTTATGTCAATTTTGACACTATTTAGTAATTGATTTTTGTGAAAATCACAACCGAATGATAAGTTCTAAAAAAGTTAATTAAATCAATACTAACATGTCATATTAACCTAGAAAATTAGTGTAATTCATAAAAAGTCTCAAATTATATTTATTTGTGTATTTATAACATCAATTATGTCAATATTTCATTAATAAGAAAATTACTACATCATCGTTGTGTCATAAATTAATTAAATTATAAATGTTTAAAAATTACAAATAAAATACCATTATATAGGAAATCGTTTTAGCTTTCTAATGAATATTTAAAGTCGAATTTATCTTATGTATATCCCCATATGAAAAATGTTTTAGTAAATAGACTTTGATTTATCTCTTTTAACCCTTCTTTAAATAAATTAATAATAAATGTCCTAATCTAATCCAAGTGGGCCTAAATAGACATATTTTATTCCTAAGTTTTTTTTTGTCGAATTACACTTATCTAATAGAATTAGGACATGTGTTAGGGTAATAATAATATCATATTTACCCTTAACTACCCTATTTACTTTTTACCGTGGTAAAAAAAGTAAAAAGTTACTATTCACCAAAAAATTATTTTCATCTCATTGAACCACATTTTACTTACTGACATCAACCGTGTCTCTCATATATTTGAAATTCCACTCACAGAAGCGGTAAAATTAAGTTTTATGAACAATTCAGTTTTTTTAACTACCACTTAGTGGTTTCACTATTCATCAACAATTGAAAGTTTTCAGAAAAATACCAAAAATTAGGCCTAATCTATATTTGATATTATGAACTCAAAAATTATTTCTATTTTACCAAATTCAAAACATATCAGTTGCATTAATTAATTTAAAAATTAATTCCCATCGTCAAAACAAATAGCGTGTTCTTAAGAGATAATTACTATCAAAAGATTGACACTTGTTTATATCTAGTTTAAATGTGAAATTACATCCAATGACCAACATTGTATTAAATTGTAAAAATATATTCTAAATATACTTTAAAACCACTAAAACTAATAATTTATCACTATTAATTATTTTGATTGAAAAAGTTGTTTTTAATTAAAATTTAGTAATTTTCACTATTCATCAAAATATGAAAGTTATCCGAAAATCAACAAAATTTCACCCTAAGCTAATTTCGATATTACGAATCCAAAAATGAATTCCATTTTGAAAAATTAAATTTACAAAATTTCAAAAAGTGGTTATTACTATTCATAACGGCTAGTTTTAATAATATTTTAATAGAATATTGTTGTTTAGTGAAACTCGTTATTGCGTACTACACACGCTATCGAGGAAGGTCGCGATTGCGTGTAATGAAAGGCAAATCAAGGATGCGTGTTGTGTAAGCTCCTTTTGGTATAGCGTACAACACATGACATTAGTGAAATTAAAAAGAATATTTTTCATAAAATCTTGGGCTGTTACACACCTAATACAATAATTCATTCCCTTTAGTCGACCATCCCTTAAAATATCTCATGAAATCATCATGACACAGTTATGATGTCATTTAACATACCGAAACCCTAAAACTGCATTTTTCCTATTCATTGAAAATTCAACTTTCTCAGAAAAATCCCAAAAAATTAACATAACATAATATCGATGCTCTAAGTTCAAAAATAAATTCCATTTTATAAAAATAATTTTCTAAATATTTTTAATTTAATTTTTAATTAAAAAAACACTATTCACCTGAAAAAACTGATACTTGATTAATAATTTTTGAAACCGTTATTTACCCATTTTATTGAATCACATTACTTAATCAAGGTGTCTAAATTATATTAAAACTTTTTTTAAGTGAGATTACTAATCCATTTGGTCACATTACTAATCCTAAGCATAAAATCACTATTCATAATTTACTATTCATCAAAAACTATGTTGATCTTATTAGACTCTAAATTTCGTACTTAACATAATTGTAGAAGAACATTTTTTGAAAATCATTACACATCATTAATTATTTATGGTTTACATAAATATTTTAAAATATCATTTTTTTCATCAATAAAATACATCCTATAATTATCCGGACATTTGAAATTTCACAAACTTCAATAAAGGAGGAAATCTTAATTTATTCATCCCAAAGGATTACACAAAGAAGCTATGGTCTCGTCACATTGCCCCTTATAAAACCAGTATAAGACCTAAGTGTAAGGTGTGCTATGGTGAGAGAATCTGAGGGAGGCTCGGATAACATTTCCCTAGTAGTAATCTCTATTAACATGAACTTCTCCCACATGTGTTTCCATTCAAGCTTGACACGCTAGAGTTCGGCTTGGTCTTGGTCCAAAGCGAAGCCCAAAGATGTCACCCCCTTCCCAAGCTTTGATAAGTGGGCTTCATAAGGTTTGATTCTACTGGATGAAGCCATCGACTCCTCTTTCTGCATTAACCATTAACATCTCTATTAAATTGTTAAGAGTAAGTTAATATACTATTCAAAAAATTTGGGTCGTTACAGATACCTTGGGGTAGTTTTCCAGTCATGCGACCACTTATTGAGAAGTAGGTGTAATCTATTGTAACATCCAAGGATTTGTTCAGGTTGAGTGTTCTCTATGAGTTTTAGAGGTGGAGACATCTGAGTTTTTTGGGTGATCCATACCCCTAGGGAGCTAATGATTTCCTTTAGGTAGTCACATCTGTTTTCTAAATTTAGAAGACACCACCAGATGATATGGTGGTCCTAGTGGGGAGTCTCCATTAAGGATTTGTGAGGGGATGGTGGATTATAATCACTCAAACTCGCAATGATGTTATTATCTCGTAGATATATTCTGAACATCCCTTTAGGGAAGAGTTTTTTAGCCACTTTGTGAGTGGTTCAAATCTAAGAGCTTCTACGGCTTAAATAGTGTAGCATGACTATGGATGAAATTTTAGTGAGGTTCACCATCCTCCCAAGATACTTCATGTATAAGGTTCAATATCTATTTTACAATAAAATACCTTCGAGTTGGGATTATTTTGATATATCATGTATCGGTGATACCACTTTTCATTCCCACCTATGTTTGACTTCTCAAGCGAGCCTTGGTTATGGTGATCTTTCTTGCCGAGTAGATAATAAATTTTTGGTGCTGGTTGTGGGAAAAAAAGAGATTATACCTCTAAATCTAGTAGTTCGTGGTATTATTATGGATCAAGGAATCTAAGACACTTTATTATATTATCTTAGGACATGGGGTCTATGGTTTAGGGATCTCAACCTCGTTCTAGTCACCTAGGGGAGAGGCGATGTTTCTCTTACGACGGTCGGGGATATCTCATGTTGGATTTTTTGAACCACCATGAATGTGACACCCATATATTTTTTGAAATATATTTTTTCAAAATAATTTAATCTTTTTGATATTTATCATTTCATTAAACATTAAATATAACTTGTGTTTTGTGAAATCACTAAGTTGGCTTGTGTTTCACGCAAAACCAAGTTACGATTCCACTACATGAAACACTTTGATTAGCTTACAGTACACGCAATGCTATGTTTGGATATTTTTATACACAATTATGAGTTCCTTTTATATCTTGTGTTACACACAATTCTAAGATTTAAAAAACTACAATATACTTTTAATATTGTTGTTAAAATACTATTATAATTACCACCAAGCCGTAAGATTGGATGTTATGAATAATATTAAATAAATAATTAAAATATTATCTAAACATGAATATAAATGGAATCATTTGGTTATCAATTAGTTAAAAAATGAATGTAAGAACTATTTGAGAATGAAAAATTCCTTTTCTAAGAAAACTATTTTTCTATATACAAACATCATTTTATCATAATAATTTAAATAAAATACATCTGATTAATGTTTTTAATAAATATATTACACTCATTAAATAGAATTCATAGTCATTATATAATAATAAATTAAATTTTATGAATAAAAATATGTATTTTTTTAAAAAAAGGTAATTTTACTTCCTTTTAATGGAAAATCCATTTTAAATATAATTTTTTAAAATTTTTTAATTTTAATTTGACACAATAAACATAATTTTTTAAATTTTTATACCAAAATTTACTTTCGGTGAATTTTTGGTATTTTTATGAGAATTTTCATTTTTTTATGAATAGTGAAAAACATTGATTGTTAATCCAAAACTGATTTTTCATATAATTTATTTATATAGTTAAATTATATTTTAATTAATTTTTAAAGAATAATTAGATAAATTATAAATAAATTAATATAATTTTGATCATTGAAAATGATTTCACATTGAAATTGAGCATAAAGACATTTCAAACCTTTGGCACTTTTTGCTTTAAAACCCAGTCAACACGTCCAATATGCGGGGTTAATTATAAATTAATTTCTTCCACTTCTTTGATTATAATATTGAAAATTTGATTCAATATTTTAATAATCATAATTTATAATTTATAATATGGCTAAAATATTTTTCTTACCAAAATGTTTAGTGGAAGTAATTAATATTAATTAAACTGATTGAGGTAAAAATGTTCTTAATTAATTACAAAACATAGAATATTATTTGTAAAAATGGCACTAAACATGTCTAAAAATTATTGTATGGACATATTTTGATTATTAGACCTATAAAAAATCTAAAATGGTTGATATGGATTTCTTGGCGGACAACTAAAATGTGGGGAGCACTCAAATATTTTTAAGAATACCCAATATGTCCTTCTAACCACATATAACTGGTCTCCTCACATCTTCGTATCTTCACACCTATAAAACCCTATTTCCTGGACAAACCCTAACCAAATATCCTCTCAAATTCCATTACATAATCCATGAATCCTTAACTTTTTCATAAATACAACCATGGAATCCCTTTGGTACAAACCAAAATGAGTTACCCAAGAAGAGGCAACATCCTTCCATAAGCTCTTTGATATTATTTTATTTCTCCACCACATATATTATTATTAAATTATTATATAATAACCTAAATATCATAAATTAACTCATATTGTCTTTCGAGGGTTCAATCTACACCTACACACACTTCCATCAAATGGGTGATAAAGTTGTCACTCGTGTGTACGACAGACTACCTCCTCGCAAAATAATGTCATTTGTCTTTCCTTTACCAAATCTCATGGATGGTAATGATGATGGACATATTTTTTATATGAGATATATGATGTATTTATTATTCTATAATTATTAAATAAATTAAACCTTTATTCTTTCCATTTTTTGTAAATATGATAACATCGTTTGTGGACATGTGGACTACTGCCTCCTCAAAGAGATGTGATTTTCTCACACTTTACAAGAAATGTATTAATGATGGGTTTAGTAAAATTATATCATGCATATGAAATAATTTTTCATGTTAAATTATAATATATTTATATATATATATGTATTTTACTTTCTTTCTCTTAATACAACAATAAAATGGAAACATAGTTCATGTGTATTTATGACCTACCATATTCATCAATGGTGTATTCTATTTCATATTTATATATTTTATAGATTATTGTAATTATTTAAATAATGAATATACATGATATTTAAATAAATTTTTAAATTATTTAAATAAATAAATAATGATCTACCTATGAGGATTAAGAATAATAGGTAAAAACATATATGAAAAGTAAATCAGATATTACCCGAAACGTAACATTAACATGAAATTGTTAATAAAATGTTAATATAAAGTCATAATAGAGTCATATATGGTATGATATATGATAATATGTTTATGTGGTATATATATAATAAAATTATACTTATTTTAATTTTTTTTTTGAATGTGTGTGAAGAAATTCAGGACATGAGGTAAGGGGTTTTCTCGCCTCACTTTTATTTCTATAAGACTTATGCCTTATTAACCACTCATTTAATTTGTGTGGTGTATATAATTCCCATTAATTTATTATATTTTTCATTTAATTAAATTTTATGGCTACTTACATATCCATTTTTGATATTTCTTTCATGGGGATTATGGTTTAAAATTTACAAAATCCGTGATGTAATTTTTGTCTCAATTTTCATTTTATGAGATATATGTCGTGTTATGAATCTATATTTTTTATGAGGTGTATATAATTTAATTTGACACATTATATCATTAATATAATTCTTTTAATGATATTTCAATCTTCCTTTAATATTTTTTTCCATGGGTATTATGTTTCAATGTTTCCAAAGTGGTAACAGTTTATTACTACAATATCATTGTTTATCAAGATTGTTTATGATTATGCTTCCATTGATGAAATATTATGATCAATATATCAATAATTATCATTAAGTTTTTTCCATTCTAGTTATTAATTATATCTAAAAGTAATGGTACCATTTTACAACTCTTTTGTACTTAGGATAATTTAGAAAATGTTTTTATAAAAATCCAAATTTATTTCCCTTTTCGTTCAGAAATATATGTTCTTAAAAAACCATGTTTTCTTAAAAGAATTAATAAATTTTATACTATTAACATATGTTTTTTAAAATAAATTTTTACCCATGTTTTACCTTTTAAACAAAAGGTTTATTTAAAAGGAATCTTCTTTTCCTTTTCTGATCTAGGAACTATTATAATATTTTTATGGTGCAAAAGGAATGTTCAACATGTATAGATTTATCTGCCATCACGACCATCATTTCATTGAATAATCCTTTGAAATTTTATAAGATTATTTTTTAAAGGAATTTTTTTACTAATATTATTTAAGTTCATTTTTTAAAATTGTTTTTAAAATAAGAAGGGTTTTTAAAATGTTTCCAAGATACTATTATAATTATTTAATAAACAATTATTTCAAAATTATTTCAAGATTTATTTATAATGTTTCAAATAAAAAGGTTTTCAAAAAGGTTTATAATAATATTTTATAATTTTTCATGGAATTATTTTTTTAATTTTTTTCATCATTTCATTATATGTTTATAAAGTGTTTTCAAATTAAAGGTTTTTCAAAATGTTTTCAAGATTCAATTATTAATTTATAAATCTGTTTTCAAAGGAAAAAAGTTTTAAAAATTTATTTTCTTATAAAAATAATTTTTCCAATAGGAAAATATATTTTCATAAATAAATGTTTCTAATGAAATTGAAAAACCATATTTATATGAAAATAATTTTTAAAATGTTTTTATGAAATAAATTTTCAAAGAAAATATAATTTATTTAAAAACAATTCTCTAAAAATACATCCCTATATAATATGGAATACTTAGAAATAGTTTATTCTTTACTAGAGATATGATCCAAGTTCACCATTATTATTATTTCTCTAAATGGTTTCTATTTTAGATGATTTTTTTGGGAAACCCATTTTTCTGCCACCAGTTATGGTAGGATAGAATGATTATGGTACTTGCTTCCATTCCTAGGTTATTTTATGTTGAAATTTTTATGAAACCTATATATTTTCCATAGGTTATGATATTATTATTTTTTATGATACCCATTTCATTTCATTGGTTATGATATGTTGTTTATAAAACCCTTCCCTTTTTATGGGTCATGATATGATGAATGTTTTATTATCTTATTTACCATATATGTATTATTTCATTATATGATAGGTGAGACCTATATAAATCTCTAATGAAATGGGTAAATATTTATATATCTTATGATATATAAAGGGATGTGATGAGGAATGAACATGGTTCAGTAATACATGGATGAAATGAAGAGTGAACTCAGTTTAGTTTCTTCATGGTTGGAATGATAGGTGAAATTGGTTCAATAATACATGGATGAAATGAGAAGTGAACTCGATTAGATAATATAGGGTTGGAACAAGAAGTGATCCAAGTTCAGTAATTAATTACTTGAATGTTAGGTCAACGCATTTTAGTAATACAGGGATGGAATGGGGAGTGAACCCAGTTTAGTAAAGGAATTTTTCAACTAAAATGGTCTTGGGAGTGAACCTAGATCTGTAAAGGACTTTGTCCAATAAGATGGTATTGGGTTGGAAATTCACTACAAATATGGTCTTGGGAGTGAAACTTGGAAACTAAGATGATTTGTGGGAGTGAACCCATTCCAATAATATGGCCTTAGAATTATTCATTGACTACTATGAAAATTATATTATATGTTTATATGATTTCCACAATCACATGTCTTATGATTATGTTATGATATCATGGATTATAATATTGAATTATTTATTATTAATATCTTATTTACTACCAATATTTAATCCATGAATCTTGATTATGATGTTTGATATGCATGGTATGATATTTTAATGTTAAGATCATGTTCTCATTACCTTATGCTCATGTTATGCTTACGAATAACCCATGTTTATCCTTACTGAGCATCTGATATCACCCCTTATTATATTTCCTTTATCTAGATTATGATTAAAGGTTTTAAGTAAAATTACTAAAGGGTCATATATTTAATGGAGAATTTGAAGAGTTTTCCCTCATTTAGAATATTAGGATCTTATGTTTCCAAAGACACTAAACTATTATAGTCCCCAATAATGTATTTTTCTTTATGTTCTAAATACTCAAAAAATGATATAATATCCATGTATTTTAATCCTATGTTGATATAGTCGGTATCAATTTAAATATTGAGTCAACCTTTAAAAACTCAGATAGTAAAAAATTAGTGATATCCACAGGGTTATTTTTTACGATATTTCTGGGGATGTCTCTAAGAATATGCCTATATTAAAAATTAGGTGTCATGATTTTGGAATCCTATAAGTAATTTTTCATGATTATGTGGTTTTCTCCTATGATAAGTGTTTTTCACCCTATAATTTATGGATTTATTCAATAGAGGAAACTAGAAGTAAACTAGATATCATTAAATATTTTATATGTTGATGTTATGGTCATTATGTAAATTGATTTCTTAAGTGGAAATCTTATAAAAAGAATTATAAAGGTGGTACGAGTATTGCTTATACTAATGAAGATAAAGGGACCAAAAAAGACCTGTGAAAGGTATGGGATGTTATAATTGTATTTTTTACATTAAATTTAAGAAACATCATCAGATTTATCTTTAGGAACTTGAATACATGTTTCATATTTCATATTCTAGGAAAGGCGTATTAAAGAATAAGATAATGAATCATGAGTAATGGTTTAAGAATAATGTTGAATTATTGATGTGCTTATATTTGTTAATTAAAATACTATGTTATAAGAATAATTAAATATATAAGTACTTTTAATATTAGTTTTTCATTAAGGATTGAGAAGGATATGTTGAATGGTGTAGAAGACTCATAAAAGTGATTTAATGGCATGGTGATATTAATGGGAATCACATGATTAATGGAGATATAATCCTTATGTTAAGAAAATGAATTTTGGGTAAACATATGTTGGATATTAATAAGTAAATTTAATGGTATTGATTACCTTATAACTAATTAAATATTTATTTACACGAGGTTTATTCTATCATTGATAGAGTTTATAACATTTTTCTATTGAAGGAATATATCCAAAGACATTATAATAAGGAAACATGCATGTTTTCAATGTGGATTTATGGTGATTCAGGTTATTACAATGATTCAAGAGGATACATGATGAAGGTATTCACATGTTTGGTTTTTTCCAAACACAAGATAGTTTATGACATATGAGGTATCAATGCTAAGATATTTTTGAGAAATTTAGTGACCTTGTTTCTAAATTTTTTGAATTCCAAATTTCAAATGGGTTATAAGGTTAACCATTTAGGGAATATTATATGTTAAACTTTAGATGTGGTTTATGAGACTAATGTATTATCTCCCCATATTGTATAACATGTACTATCTTTTTTTGTGATTAATAAATGAATATGGAATCACCAATAATTTTATTTATAGATCTCATGACCATATAATGCTTCAGTAATGAAAAATTCACCTATATTTCATGGAATAATAATGAATTTGAAATTAATCAAGGCACAAAAAAGGGTGGGGTTGTCCTGAAATCATGTAAGTATATATTCTCATGAAAAATCTTCACCATTAGGGAAAAAAGGGTCTTGAAATAAATTTTTTCTTGTTATCATCATTTTTTATGATATCAATGACCTCTTCAATACTTATTCAGTTTATTGTTTTTGTGATTTTTAACTTTCTCTAAATAACCCACTTTCTTTTGATGAGTGATATTTGTCAATATCTATGATTATTTATAATTTTCTTCTCTGTCTAAGTTTTCACTTTCCTCCCACGTTCTCCTATTTGGAAACATAGTTATTATTTACTTTCGTTAACCGTTAGGTTTCTAATTTTCTCTTTTAAAAGGATGTTTTAGTATTTATTTTTATGATGTGGGTTTCCATGAAAGGAACTTTATTATGTTAAACCTTTGATAACCCATATATATTTTGAGGAAATAATATTATTTTTTCGGGGGTATAATATAACAACCCAATATTTTGGGAAATATATTTTTTAAAATTAATTTAATCTTTTTTAAATTTTTTATTTCATGAAACATGAAATTTATATTGTGTTATATAAAAGCATGATATTAAGATTGTGTTTGAGACAACACAAAGTTAATATTTCACTACACACAACACTTGGACTAGATTACAGTACATGTAACACTATTTTTGTCATGTGTTACACATAATTTTGATTTCCTTTGATATCTTTCACTACACGAAATTCTATGTTTAACTGAACTACAATATACTTTTAATATTGTTATTAAAATATTATTATAGTTACCAGCTTGTCGTTGGAATGGATGTTATGAATAATATTATCTGAATCATGAAAATGTGATTTAATAAATTATATAAAATCAATCCTTTGGTTATCAATTAGTGAAAAATTAATTTATCAACTATTTGAGAATGAAATAAATTATAATAAAACATTTTTTCTATGTACAAACAACATGTTTTATTACTAAATTAAACAAAAAAACTTTTGATTAATGTATTTAATATAATTTAAATATTATATACTTAATAGAAAAATATTTTGAAACACATCCAAAATATTTTATAGGAATACGATAAGAATAAATCAAATTTTAGGAATAAAAGATGTATTTTTTTCAAAAAGGTAATTTTACTACCTTTTAATTGAGAACCCATTTTTAAAAAAATTGAAAACTTTATAATTATAATTTTAAAAAATAAAAATTATTTTCTAAATCTTATTATAAAAATTTACATGGGGTAATTTTTTTAATTTTACTAAGAAGATTCTTATTTTGATAAATAGTGAAAAACAGTGAATTTTAATTCAAAATAGATTTTTTATACAATTTAGTCATGTTGTTAAGTTATATTTTAATATTTTTTTCAAAAATAATTAGATAAATTATAATTTGATTAATACAATTTTGTTTATTTGAACCAATTTAACATTTAAATTTGATATAAAAACACTTCAAACTTTTTAAACTTTTCTATTTAAAAAATCATCATCTCATTCCATCTCCGAGATTAATTCAAAATTAATTTCTTCCACTTATGTGATTATAGTTTTGGAAAATAGACTAAATATTTGTAATTAGAAAAAATTTATAAATTCTAATAAGGTCAAATTATTTTTTAAAAAAAATATTAATGAATGCAATTGAAATGAATTACAAAGATTATGGTAAGAACGAGCTTAATTAATGACTAATATTTGAATATTATATGTAAAAATGACCCTAAACTTGTCCAAAAATAATTTGTTGTCCATATTTAAACCATTAAAACTCTAATTATATATAAGTTTCTATTTTTAATCCATTATTACAATTAAAATGCGTGGAAAACTGAAATCCTTTAAGGAATACCCAATGTGTCATCTTCCCCACTTATAAAAGGCCTCCTCACACCCCCTCTCTTAAAACCTCTCAAGCCTTTTCTCTTAACCAAAACATAACAAAATATCGTCATTAACTACCTAAATTCATCCAATATTCCATAATTTGGGTTGAAATATTACCAAGTAGTCCCTTTGGGGAAAAACAAAAGGAATTACCCAAGGAAGAGGCTACATCCTTCCACGAGCCCTTTTCTTTTATTATTTTGGACACCCCCTCATTTATTATTACATCATTATTTTATAATAACATAAGTATAATAAACATAATAATATTTTTTATTCTACATTTTTAACCTAAACCTTCACACACTCCCATAAAATGGGTGATGAACTTACCATTTGTGTGTACAACAGACTACCACCTCGTGAAACAATGTCATTCATTTTTCATTTACCACCTCTCCTAGTTAAGAATTATGATGTAAATAATATTTTTATATGATATAGATGTTATTTATGATGATATTTATTATTATTTAATTATTAAATAAAAAATTCCTTCATGATTTACATTTTGTGTATAACTTTGTTTCTGGACGTGTGGACTACTACCTCCTCAAAGCAATGTGATTGATTGACAATATTTTTGGAATGTATCAAGTATGGGTTAAGTAAAGGTATATGATATATATATATATATAAGAAATAATAATTCTACCTGAATAATAATATATATACACATATATGTCATTTACTTTCTTTCAACACGACAATAAAAAGGAAACAACTTTCATGTGTACGTACGACCTACCGTCCCCATGAATGGTGAATTCCATTTAATATTTCTATATTTTATAGTTTGTTATATATATATATAATGAATATATATTATATTTAAATAATTTTTTACATTGTTTAAATAATAAAATGATGATATAATTAATATTATCAAGAATAATAAGTCAAAACAAATACTAAAAACAAAGCAAATATTACCAAAAACATAACATTAAAATGAAATATTTAATTAAATATTAATATAATGTCACCATGAAATAATATATGGTATAATATATGATAATATGGTTATTTGGAATATTTTTAATTAACTTATATTTATTATTTATGAGTTTTGAATGTGTACAAATAAAGTCAATACTTATGGTAAGGGTTTTCTGTGTTTCACTTTTTTCTGAGACTCGTGCCTTATTCTCCAGTCATTTATTTTGTACAGTATATATTTAAAATGAATTTATTCTATGTTTATTATACTTAAATTTATGGGTATTTACATATCCATTTCATGATCTTTATTTCATGTGGTTAATGGTTCAATAGTTACCAAATCAGTAAAGTAATTTTTATATCAATTTTCCTTCTCTGAGATGCATACCATGTTATGAATCTATATTTTTATAGGGGTGTATATACTACCCTTTGACATGTTATATTATTAACATCGTTATTTTAATGATATTTTAAGATAAAATTAATGTTATTATTTCATGGGGATTATGAGTCAATGTTACCAAAGTGTAAACAATTTATTGCTACAATCTCATTGTTCATTAGGATTGTTTATGATTATGATTCCATTAATGAAATATTATGATTCATCTCTCACGAATTATCATTATGTTTCTTCTTCTATTGTTACTCATGATATTTCCTTGTAATTTTTCAATTTTTTCACTCTTTGGTACTTAAGATAATTAAGAAATCCTTTTTATGAAAATATGACTTTATTTTTCCTTTTGGTTGTAAATCATTGTTCCTAGAAAACATGTTTCCAAAAAATGTTTTTTGAAATATTATATTATAATAATATTTTCTTATAAATAATTTTTTAATGAAGTTATAAATTTAATATAAAATATTTTTAAAAAAATATTCTTGTCATTTTTCAGTTGAAGAACGTTTATAAACATTCTACAGTGCAAAAGGGATGTTTAGCTTGTAAGGATTTATCCATCATCATGACCAGAATTTATTTGAAGCTTAATTTTCATATTAAAAATATAACTTTTTTATGAAACTATTTTTCCTATTATTCTGGTCATTCATTGTTTTTAAATTGGTCGACAAAAAAATCAAAAAAAATCTCCTTTTATAATTATTCATTGAAAAATGTTTTCAAAATGTTTTCAAGTTTCTTTTATAATTTTTCAAAGATAAATATTTTCAAAATATTTTAAAACTTATTTTATAATTTTTCAAGGAAAAGGTTTCAGAAATGTTTTCAATCAATCATTATATGTTTTCAAAGTGTTTTTAAACAAAAAGTATTTTAGAAGGTTTTCAATATTTTATTATAATTCTTCAATGATATTTACTGTGAAAAAGGATTTAAAAAGGCTTTATGTTTTAAAAATAACTTTTCAATGAGAAAAATATATATTCCTTGAGAAATTTATTTAATGAAATTTCAAAGATTTATTTATAAGAAATGTATTTTTGAAATGGGTTTTTGAAATTAATTTTCAATGAAAGGATATTTTCATTAAGAAATGTTCCATATGGTCATTTATAATCCTTCTCTTTCTAAGATGACATCCTTCTAAATATTTTTTCCATTATTAGGGGTATGACCAAAGGACACCATTATTATTATATCTTTGAATGTTTTATTATTAACATGAATTGTTTTTTATGAAACCTATTTTTCTCCCATGGGTTATACCTGGATAAAATGCTTATGAAACCCACTTCCTTTCATAGATTATACTATATTTGAATGATTATGAAACTTGTATCTTTTCTATAGGTTATGATATGGGAAATGTTTATGATACCCATTTCATTTTATGGGATGTGATATGATGTTTATAAAATCCATAACTTTTTTATGGTTCACAATATGATGAATTCTTTATTATCTTGTAGCACACGTATGTATGATATCATTATGTGACATGTGGGACTTTTATCTCCCTATAATTCATTGGATAAATATTTATATATATCACTAGATAAACTAGTATTTAATGAGGATTTAACTCGATTAAATAATAATGGTATAGAATAAGAAGTAAATGCAGTTCAGTAATACCTGGCTAGAATGGGCGATGAACCTGGTTCCGTAATACAGGGTTATAATGAGGAGTGAACTAAATTTAGTAATACAAGTCTAGAACAGGAGGTCAATTTGGTTCAGTAATATAGGGATGGAATGTTATGTGAACCTCATTCAATAATAATGGTCTAGAATGAGGAGTGATCCTTGTTTAGTAATAGAGTTTTTCAACTAACATGGTCTTGGGAGTGACCATGGTTTAGTAAAGGACTTTTTCCACTTAAATGGTTTTAGGAGTGAACCTTGAATACTAAAATGGTATTGTTTGTAAACCTTGATTACTATGATGGATTGGGGAGTGAATCCATTCCACTAATATGTCCTTATCATTAATCCTTTACTACTATAGAAATCATTTTATATGTTTATGTGTCTACCACAATGACATGTCTTATGCTTATGTAATTATCTCAGGAATTATGATCATTATTTTTTTTATGATTCGTGTCTTATAAAATACAAATATTTTGGTCATGACTCTTGATTATGATATTTGATATTCATGATATGATCTTTTAATGTTAGGATCACGTTCAAATTCCCTTATGCTGATGTTATGCTTACATATCTCCCTTGTTTACCCTTTCTAAACATCTATTGTCACTCTTGTCTTAGGATTACTTTACCTAGGTTATAAAGAATTGTTTTCATATAGGCTTACTAAATGGTGAGATATTTAATATATATTTTGAAGATATTTTACCATGTTAGAATAGTTTGTTTCCAAGTTTCCAAAGACAGTAAACTATTATGGTCCTCAAGCATGTGTTTTTATAATTTGATGAATATTCATTAGAGAATAATGTAATATCCATTTATGTTAAGTCTATGTCTATATAGTGTAGCTAACATGGATATGTTCTATAGGCCACCCCAATAGAGATAGCTACAAGATAAAGGAGTTCCACATGATAACAGGCCTGGTAGAGGAGGGTGAAGGGTAGTAGTTTACATTAGATGGTTCGACCTGTTTCCACCACCACCCCCGAGTTGTCTATACTAGTCTTGGGGAGATAGAAGATAGGGGTGTGGATATATTCAGGCTATATATGACTTTAAACTAGATTATCCATGGATAATTAATGATATTATTTGTTTCCTTTCTCCAATTTCAGTAGTAATGATTGACACAGGTGTGAGCTTGTCTTTTTTTTCTACTACTTATTTGAGGTCCATCTAGAGAGATATATGGTGTTAGTGGAGCCTTGTGATAGTGATGTTTTGATTGGATTCAGACCCATATTAAATAGGGATAATTCCTCCACTGAGATGTGTTCTTGCGATGATATCCAAAACTATGCGGGAAAATTAGTGTTGCCTAATGATTATAGATTATATGTGTGGTGGATGAGTTACTTTTACTTGTGTGTTCATCAATGTTTGGTACACTGAGGTGTCAGAGTAGGCCCTGGTTGTTGTGAATAGGTGGTAAAGACAATTGATGATATTTAGGAATAAAAGTATTCTATCCTGCAATCTCTATTATGGTTTTAGGTATGGCATGTATCTTCACTACCTGAGTTGTAGTTTTAGAATAGATTCATGATCCATTTTTTCCTAAGCGTAGTCCCTATTCAAGGCCTTGGAATACCATTATATCCTTTTAACTCTAATATTATGCTTGGATGATCCAGTGGAGAGGATCATAGGTCAATAACTTATATTGGTCGTTTGACACGACTCTAGATGACATAGATCCTCATGTAGACTCTATTCATTATGGTAGAGAGTCCCTAACATTCTTTCCCCAGTATAGATAGATTTCATACCATTCGTGTTTCTTTGGATATCGTAAGTGAGTATGGAAATGATTCTAGATTATGGGATATAATTTTCCTAATTTGTTGAGATTTAATCCCAGTTAGAGTAGGAAGATATCAATTGTGGGAGGATACAAGATATCTGTTATCATTTTTCTAATACAACCCTAAAATAAGTGGTTGATATGTTTATAAAACATCATGTGATTATGGTGGAATGTTATCATGTACTTTCAGAGGATGTGTCAAGTTTACCTCCCCAAAAATTGAATGAATTTTTCTTAGACTAACACCTATAGAGTACCACCCAATATTTTCACCTACATATCGGTTGGATCTCACTATGCTTTGTGAACTGGAGGTGTAGTTGGAGGTTTGCAGAGTAATGGTGTGGTAAGACCCAGTGTGATAACTTGGAAATTCTTATGTTGTTTACCTATGAGGTGGATAAGATACTTGTGAATGGGGTCATACATCCCTTTTTTGATCAGTTTGTGTTTGTATTGTTTTTTTTTATTCTAGTTCACTATGTGTCAGAGTTTCATGTGAGATACTTGAGGGTGGATCTAAATATCCTCTGATAGTACCAGTCTAATGGGGATCTCACATAGAGTTAGTTATGTGTTTGGTAGGTCCAATTCATGGGATATGTGTTCCCATACATGGGATTGATTGTGAACCAAATATATATTTCAGGAAATTCTAGCTTGAGATGCACAAAATAGCCTAGACATAACAATAGATTCTCATTGTAAGGTTTCTTACCCATTATTATTGAGAAGGTAACAGTGAAGTTGGACCCTGTGTAGCTGACCCATGTGGGTGAGGATGGTGTAGTGTATCTTCATTAAATGGTTGTTACAAGTTTAATTTTTTAGCGAGTTAGGTAGTAATTGAGTGTGGATATTTTTTTCAAGGTCTCCCATGATGGGATTCCCACTGAATATTTTTAGGGTAGACTATTTTATAGTGGGGTGTATGTCATCATTCACTGAATTGGTGATGAAATTTTTAAAATTGTGTTATGTGGTGCTTAGGAGGATTTTTTCACTCATTATTTCTCCTAGGATAGGGGTATTAATACTGAAATACTTTTGTATAGGGTGTGTTGTCTTGCTTATGAGTTATCTCTTCATGTCTCATCTATATGTAGGTAGAGGCCGAGGAGCCCAGATGGTAGTAGAAATGAGGTGGAGACTCTGTGTTTTTCATGATTGGTATTCCTCAATCATTGATAGGTCATGAAAGTACAAATTAGATAATAGGATGGTTCACTAGGTTGGACAAATTCATACTCATTTGAGGGAATATCTTATGGGAGATCTTGGGATTCATGTGTGTGTAGAAGGCTTTGGGGTTGAGTAGTCGTTGAGCCCAGTGTTTTTACCATAGACCGATAGCCTTATATATCATACTGTTAAAATTATAGTGAAAATGATTTGGGTTTTCATGTTAGTTTGAGTTCACGTTTTGGAGACCCTATATGTAAAACCCTAATATTTAATGGTATATATTTTATGTAAATAAATATAATCTCCTTGTTAGATTAATTTTCACAAAGCACTGAGCTTAAATGAACTACAAAATATTATTATTTTAAAACAAAATTTATTACTATAATGTTGGAATGATGAGAATGAATGATATTATCTAAATTAGTAAAATATTGTTTAAACATGTTTATAAAATGCATCAATTGGTTACCAATTAATTATAAATGAAAATAAAATCCAATTGAACATAAAGGGTGTGTTGTTATAAAAAACTAATTTTATAACCACAATGGATTTTTATCATAATAAATAAAATTAATCTCTATTATTTAAATATATTAATGAGGTTTATATGTAAAATATTCAATAAAATGTTTTAAATTCATCCATTAAGTTTGATAGCCGTAAGATTTTAATAAATCGAATTATAAGCATAAAAGAAATATTTTTCTAAAAAGAAATTTTCTCGCCTTCTAATGGTGCACCTGTATTAAAACAAAATATTAAAACATTTAAAAAATTATTTGAAATAAAAAAAATATTTTTTAAATATTAATCTAAAAATTATCTTAGTGTTAAATTTTTTTATTTTTCTAAGAAGTGTCATTTTTTATGAATAGTGATAAATAATAAATTTTAATTGAAAACTAACATTTATTCTAACTAATTTCTAAGGATAATTTATTTTTTAATTATTTATAATGTATAATTATATAAATTATACATCTATTAATCCAATTTAGGCAATTCTAATCATTTTCATGTCGAATTTGGATAAAAAATATTTCAAACTTTTGAACATTTTCACATTAAACACCCACTTTCATATCTCCTTTACGGGATTAATTTTAAATATATATTTGTCTGTTTTTGAATTTAATTTAGTAAAATGTATTAAATATTTTTAAGAATAAGGTCCACATAATTATATAATTTAATTTTTATTTTTAGGTATAAAAAATTTACCACGAAAAAAACATTTTTCAACGTATATGTAAAACAATGAAATGGGTTAAATGTCAAAGGTAAAGGATTTAAATAACTAAAAAAAAATTTAAATGGGTGGTCGATCTGTTTATATTTAGTAACCCAAATTTAAAAAAATATTTATAAATATAATTCTTTGTAATTAATTCCACCTCAATGTGATTGGATTTAAATATAAAATTATTATTATTTAATACTATAAAACCACCCTTCTTCAATTATAAATACCCCCACTCACCACCCCATTTCTTTTAAAAATCCTAGAATATCTAAAAATATATTCCAAAAACTCTAATATACACTCTCCCCACATCCAAACTATTTTGACTCAACCAAATACCATTTCCATGGTCTTTAAGTTATCCTTTAAGGAGGTGATATTCAAGAGCTAATTTCCTAAAACACCTCTCTTAATTTCTTTTATTCTTCTAATTTACATTCACATACTTCTTCCATAATGTCATGATAAATAAATAATCATTTTTATACTTTATTATAATTTTTATAATGGAATATATAATATCTATTTCATTTATCATTTTCTATTATTCAATAGAATGAAACTATCACAAAAATAATGGCATTTTATCTTCTACGTGAATAATGATTTTTCATTTTCCATTACTGCCTTTATGGATGGTAATAAAATTGTTATTATTTTTAAATAATATATTAATAGTAATACTATAACATATTTCATGCTCTGTAACTAACATATACACATAATATTAAATAAAATTAAACATGTTCTTGTTATTCGGAAAAAACCGACAAAAATAAACTATCTTTTTATCATTGACATTTTATCAAATGAATAATCCTCATACGACAAACAAAAATGATATATGGGAACATTAAAACATATTTAAGATAATTAATACTATTACATTTAACTAATGTAGTTTTAATACCATTTTACAATAACATCCACAATAATACATAAATGAACCGATCATGAAACCATAAAACAATGGCACCTCAAACAATAAAAATAATGATATAAAATTAATTAATGGGTCATAAGATGATATAAAATCATCAAATATGGTGTTATAAATATTTATATAGTTTTATAAATAGTTAATAACATTTTTTAAACCATTATAGATTAGTTTAAAGTATGTAAAACTAAAGGGAAGTGTCAGATAAGGGTTTCTCGTCTCTCTTTCTCTTCTATGAGATATATGCCCTATTAACCACTTATTTCTTGTGTTTGGTGTATATACTACCATTTTATATAAATTATTATGAATATAATTATATTAATATTATTAAATTATTCATTTATTAATTATTACTTTTATTAGAAATACAATTAGACTGATTACAAAGTGGTAGGGGAATTCTTAACCAATTTCCATTCTTTAGGTTAAACTTCTTTATCATCAATTATGTCTTGACATGATTATGTGTGGGATTAATTTTTGTTATGTTATGCTCAAACTAAAATTAATTTATTTCTATTTAAATTTAATTCACATAATAGATTGATTTTATTAATTATCGCATTAAATACTTTTTATTTATAAGGAATTTTATTTTAAAAAAATAACCATTTAAAGTTTCTCTTAAAAATTACTTTTTCCTTCATGCCTGTATTTTTCTAAAATTGTTTCCTAATTTTTTTTACTATTATATTTGATTTTTATATTTATATTACTCATGTTATTTCTTTTAAAAAATGGTTAGAGAAGATTTTTTTATTGTTTTCTCTATGAGGTTCTTTATGATTTTTCTGATAAAAATAAAAAAGGAATATTTGTTTTAAATGTGTATAGAATGAGATTATTTTCCAACCATCATGAAACTATAACACCTTGAAAAATATTTTATAAAACTACTTGTTTATTTTCAATGAAAAATTTTCTCCTATAGTTTTCTGATATTTTGAGAAAAATCCAAAACAAAAACAATATTCTCCTAAATAATTATTTCAAGTGATCTTTTAGATTTACATTACATATAAGATAAAATTATTTCATGTTAGCTAATATTTAATAGGGATATTATTCAAGGATGCTATCATCATTATTTTTATGATTTTTTTATGTTTACTATGCATTGATGTTTATTAATCTTGTTTCAATTCAAGGAGTTGTTTTATGATAAAATATTTATGAAACTAATTTATTTACATGGGTTTTAATGTGATAAATGATTTATGTTCCTCTAAAACACATATGTATGATTTTAATTATATGATGGGTGTGACCTTTATCTACCTCAAATTTATTATGTAATTATGTATAAATAATGAGTAAAAATGTTATCCATGAACCTAATGAAATGATCATAATGTTATGCATGAACTTAATTAAATGTTAAAACTTTTATTTGTGAACCTGATTAAATGTTCACATATTTTATGTGTGAACCTGATTAACTATTCAAAATGTTACTCATAAACCTTATTACATGTTCACAAATTTTATTCATGAACCTCATTTCATATTCACAAATGATATGCATGAACATGATTATATGTTCACAATTTTATGTGTGAACCTAATTATATGTTCATAGTGTTATTCATAGACATATCATTCATGTCCACAAATTTATAAGTGTAACTAGATTTCGTGTACATATTTTTATACATGGTCCTAGAAATCATCTCCATACATTTATTCATGGACCTAGCTTTTAAGTCGATAAGATTATGTGTGGACCTGGTTTCATGTCCATAAGTTTATACAAGGGCCTGGTTTCATTTCCTTAAGTTAATGAGAGAATCTATTTATGTTTATATGTGTTTATCATATTATAATTTTATGTGTATTCCACAATTTCATGTTTCATGTAAATGTTACACTCACATAGATTATTCTCTTTAATTATTTTATGATTCATATATTATAAAATAACTATCTTTATTCCATGACTAAATATTTTTAAACTATGATATGGAAGGTATATTTTTTTCAAATGTTTAGTTTATATTCCCACACCCTTATGATTATGTTATGCTCATGTGATTATTTATATCTCATATTTTTACACTTATTGAGAATCTAAGCTCACCCTTCTTATATTTTGCTTTCCCCAGGTTATGAGGAATGTTGTTAAATGAACTTTGTCTAGGAGGATTTAATATTGATTATGATAATGACGTATTGTTAAAGTTGGGTATGGTGGGAGATAAAATTAAACTTTATTAGCAAGTTATTTATGTGCCCATGGCGTTAATAATTTTTCGTATTTCCTTAAAATTATTGTCCTAAAATTTATTTTGGAAAGTAAGTGATCAAATATTTCATTATAATGTTTTTTAGGAAATAATTGGTTTACATTTTTCAATATAAAATTCATAAATGTAATTTTTATGTTTTTACCACCGGATCTGGAAGTGTGGATTCTGGACTGTTATAGTTGGTATCATAGTAGTGTTTAGAAAACATTGGAGATTATAATTTTTTCGTTTGTGTTATTCTTAAGAGACATGGATATCATCATGGAATTATAATTTTCAAATTTATCATAAGTTTAATGTCTTATAAACTGCATTTTAGACTTTAGGTTTTGAAATTTTAAGGCGACTAATGGTATTTTTGTAGATATTTATTTTTGAGATAATTATGTGTTATTATATTTCAGGATGAAAAATGAACAGAATGAGATAACGTTTGAGGACAGAACATATTAAGGTTATTTTTTAAGATGTTTATCACATTTATTAAATTTCATAAGTATTATTGTAATATATTTTTAGGAAAATTACAACCCATATTATGGGTGATGAACTTTTGTGCCCTATAATATCATGGGAATAGAACCCACAACTGAAGGGAGAAAAGGGTTCATCACCTACCACTTGCCAATATGATGTCCCAATTAGTATAAAATTATTATTTTTTACTTAAAATATATGCTGGTTATAGTTTAAGTTTCCTTTGGTAAGTTATGATTTATTTATGACCAATACATTGAAAATTATATGGTGATTAAGTGATTAATGCAATTAAGTAAGGTGTTCAAGATACTGGGAACTCTATATGAATATGGTAAATAGAATATTATGGGATTTTATTTGATAAATAAAGTATGATTTATATATTTTTGGAAGAAAATATTATTTTATGAATGGATATTAAGGTTATTTATGGAATTGGTTATCATATCTCAAAGATTATGTGATTTAGAAGATTAAAGATTGGGTATTAGACATTAAGATTCATTAATGTTATTTAGTGATATATTTTAAAATTTATTTTGGAAGAATATGTGATCAAACCGTTATAATTTTTGTGTTTCAATATTAGTCTATAATTGTTTTTATGAACTTTATGGATAGTTATATATCAAATGATCTAGGTTTAAATATGGTTAGTAGTGCTAAATTTTGGAGATTAAAGTAGTTTTTCATCATATAATGCTTTATTATTTTTGTAATATTATATCTAGTTCTAACAATTTTTGTATTGGTTAATTCCTAAAGACATGAAGAATATATTTTTTATATTCTGAAGATATAAGGATCCATAGAAGTCTATTCTAGTGCTTCAATAATTAAAAAATGCACAAACATTATTTGGAGAAAATGATGAGTTTATGGTGGAAATCTAATAAAGGATGAAACTATAATTTTCTAGTGCATATATTTACTCATGTTCTTATATAGGTAAGGAAGGTAATTAATCAACTCTATGAATAGGATCTGAAACCACAACATTATTAGATTACTTTCCTTACTAGGAAATAAATAGTCTTTCAAACCATCACAGGTTTATATTTTTGTGATAGATAAATTTATAATGACCATGTTATCTATTATACTCCAAATGAACTTGATAGTTATAATTCAATTCCATGTCCATTTTTTCTCATTTTTTTAATCAAAATCCTAGTTTTGTGATCTTCACCTTTTAAATTTCATTTTTAAGTGGATGTTTTATCACCCCTTTTTAAAATATGGGTTTCAAAAAAAAGTAATTTTCAAATATCCACATTTTATTAATGTGAAATTTTAACTTTTTTTGGACATATTTTTGGGAAATTATTTATCATAATAGTTTGGTAGCTCATTGATCCCTCATAGTTTTAGGATGTGTTCCATGTATCACTCTTTAAGAAGTACTTGCTTAATCCTTCACCTGTACTAAACTTAGAGGTTGTACCACTAAAGAAAAAAACTTCCAATAAATAACTACTAGTAGAGATTCAATATCCTAGTGATAATGTTATATGAAAAAATAACACTCACCTAGTTATATTTTTGTAGTGAAACCATCATTTTTAGAAAGATGCATGGGAACACAAAGATGGTACGAGGCAGAGGTATCTTCATATTATTATATCAGAGTAATTAATTTCAAGGGAGATATTAATTTTAATGTGGGTAGAATGTAAACCCCAATATTTTAAGGTTTTTATTTTTTTTTAAAAATTTATATATTTGATAAAATACTTTTCACAAAACACTGCGCTTAAACGAACACCAAAATATTATTATTTTAAAAAATAATTTATCACCTAGTCATTAGAATAGTGAAAATGAATGATATTAACTAAATTATAAAAATATTGTTTACACTTTTTTTTAAAACTAATTCATTTATTACCAATTAATTATAAATGAAAATAAATTCCAATTGACCATAAAGAATGTCTTTTAAAAAAACTATTTTTATGCCAATAGTGGAATTTTATCTTTATAAATAAAATTAATCACTATTAGTGAAATATATTAATGAAAATTATATTTTATATATCCAATTAAATGTTTTTAAATTAATCAATTAAGTTTTATAGGCTTAATATAAGAAAAAAATATCCAATTTTAAACATAAAAAGGTATATTTTTCTAATAGTCAATTGTGCCTCCTTTTAATAGAGAACGTATTTCAAAAATAAATTTTCGAATTTAAAAAAAATTAATAATATAAACTATTTTTTAAAATATAATTTCATAATTATATTAAGGGAATTTTTTTGTATTTTTCTGAGAAGTTTCATTTTTTGATGAATAGTGGAAAATACATAATTTTAATAAAAAATTGACTTTTCATCTAAATAATTTATGTTGATTAATCGTACTTTAAATTAGTTTTAAAGTAAAATTATATCAATTATACTTATATTAACACAATTTAGGGAATTTAAATCATTTTTATCATGAATTTGGATCTAAAAACATTTCAAACTTTTGATCATTTTCACATTGAACTGCAAATCATTTTTTTCATTTTATAAAGCCAGCTTAGGGGTGTCAGGTGTCCAACATACAATGCCAAAGAAAATCAAAACAAGTAGAAACACTAATCAACACAGATTTATACATCATAATAACTGTAGTCATCACCATACCCCAAACTGGACTCCTCTTCTCTAGTAGTCGATTCCCACTCCGGGTTTCTCCAAAAAGTTGCACTTTGAACGCGATTACTATGCTGGTCCAGGGTAGCCATATTGGGTGATGTCTTCTTAATCTCGCTGCCCATATTGACTGGAAGAACCACATGGTTATTCATTTTTTAAGTGGACTTGGTCCGCATTGGATGCGGGAGATCTGAATAGTCCTTCCTTGGTCTCCTTGTTGAAGTTGCAGGAAAAGTTCCTTCACCTACAAACTCTTTCTGATTCCCATTTTGAACAATATCACTGAATGAATGGCCAACCGGGGTACTCAAGATCTTCTTTCCTTCCATATAGTTCACCTTTCCCTCCCCGGGCTATTCAACATTGCTTCCCCACCTTTGATCTGCTGTGTTATTCTCCCTCAATGGAAGACGCTCATCCTCCATAGAAATATTCTCCACAATCGTGGTATGTGTCTCCATCCCTAAAACTCCAGCCTGGAAATTTCCTGGTCTCTGATCCGTACCTTCATCTGAAGTATAGTTCTAGACCATATTGGGGGTTCTTTCTATATTCAGGACAACTTGATCCTTCCCAATTCCTTCAACAGGTTGATACTCCACAAACTCCATTCCATTCCTAGACTGTTCAATCCCCATGTCTTCAGCCTACTGATTTTCCTGGACCACCACCTCACCACCTACCTGCAATATCCTCCACCTCCATTTCTTGATCCAAAATGTCCTCAGCCAGTCCGTTAAACCTATTACTAAAAAAATAAAATGTACAACCAACGGATCCAGACCTATAGAATTCTTATCACCAGTCTTGAAAACCACCTCTTCTATGTTCAAAACCCTTTTGATCCCTTCCTGTTCTGAACTCATAACAACCATTAAACTAGAAGATTTTCCAAATTATTGCAAGGAAGCCTTACTAAACCATGTTTTCATACTCTCCAAAACCATACCAGACACATATGAGACCCTCCGTCTATCAACAGGTCCTGCCAAATTCGAGTCCCTGCCCATCTCCACGCCAGCCCCCAAGGCTTTGCCTCTATCATCATCACCAGTGATCATAGTAATGTCTTTCCCCTTACTACGATCCTCCCTCAATTGTGCTGGATGTCCACTTCATCATACCTCAACCGAGTGGCCCAGTCTCTTGCAAAAACCACAGAACTCGGTCCAGTTCTTATAGATAACCCTCTGCTTACAATGGTATTCTTCTCCAATCGTGATCCAAATGAAATAAAATGGGATTCGAGACACATAAACATCAACAAATATCTGAGGATTCAACAGATAGGAAACTACCTCAGTTCACCTATCAGAACAAAGAAATCAACCCTCCAGATTCCACAACATGCGGAAAATCGATGGATTTTCAAACGGAAACAAGAGCTTAGGAAAAATTATCCAAACCTACATGGAAGGCGAGTGGTGATTAATATAGAGGTCAAAGGACCACCTAAGAAGTAGGAATCATGATCCATTGAAGATTCTTGGAGCCCTCGAACACTCTTGAATAAGATCTGCCTCCGTCTCAAACTGAATCATAGTTTTCTTGCTATCGAGAAAACCAACCACCACTCGTTCCGGCAGATCCCATGACCCAAAGACAAAAACCGTCGAAGGCATCAACTGAGGGCCTCTATTTTTTGAATTGGGCCACCAGGGTAATATTCAACAAGCCTGAAACATCCGAAAACTCAGAAGGGGAAAGATAAAGATTTTTTACCCCATTAACTAAATTAGGAACCTTAGGGTTTAGCACAGCTTTTGGAAAGTGAGGAAGACAATCCGGGTTGGAGAAAGGCCGGAAGAACCTTGCTATATCATGCAACAATTATTCCCCCTCCCCCACCAAGAGGGGAGTAGCTGGCATGGAGGCCGTCGTAGTCACTGGAGGGGGTTTAGGAACAAGGGTTCCTCAGGAGCCTAATTAGTTTCACATTAAAACCTCACTTTATCAACTCGTCTACATGATTAATTTTAAATATAAATTTCCAAAATTTTGTGAATTTAATTTTGTAAAATATATTCCATATTCTTAATAATAATTCCAAAAATAATTTTTAACTTTAATTTAATTTTTATGTTTAAACATTTTATCATGTTTTAAAAAAAGATTTACCATTGTGTAGGTAAAAAAATGAAAAGCATTAATGTTAAAAGGTAAAGGCTTAAAATTCATAAAAAATAAAACTTTAAATGGGTGTTTGATGTTTTTATCGACCATAAATATTATTTAAAACATTAATCATAAATATATATATTTTTGTAATTAATTCCACCTAAATTTGATTTGCTTTAAATTTAAAATAATCATTATTTAATAACTTTAAACTACCCCTCCTCAAGTATAAATACGACGACTCACCACCCAATTTCTCTAAAAAATATATTAATATAATAAAATATATTTAAATCCTCACATATTCACTCTCTACATATCCATTTTTTTGCATTACCCAAGACCATTTCCTAGGTCCTTAAGGGATCCTTCAAGGGGGTGATATTCAAGAGGTGATTCTCTGGAACCACCTCTCTTAATTTCATTTTTTCTTATACTATATACTAAAATCCTTCTACAATTAAGGAATTATAACTAAATAATCATATATATACTTTATTATTATGTTTAAAATTAAATATAACATATCCATTTTGTTTATTATTTTATCTTTTTCAAATAAAGGAATCTATTTTCAAAATATTGGGCTTTACCGTCTCTGTGAATAATGATTTTTTGTTTTCTAATACTTCCATAATGGATGGTAAAAAAAGTATTTTTCATATTGAATATGATATTAGTAGTAATATTAAATCATATCTCATGTTTTATATCTAACATATAAATATATTTTGAAATAAAAGATAACTTTTTCATGATGTTCCGAAAAAACAGCTCAAATAAACCAAACATTTACTATTAATGTTTTTTCAAATGAATCATCCTCATACAAGATATAAAATTATATATGGGAACATTAATAATATTTTCATCTTATTAATACTATATCATCACACATCTGGAGTTTTAATCCCATTTCACAAGAACATCCATAATTATACACAAAGGAACTGATCATTAAACCATGAAATAAGGGCACCTGAAACCAAAAAAAATGAAAAAATATTAATGAATGGGTCCTAAGATGTTATAAAATAATCTTATAAGGTATTATAAATATTTATATAGTAATTTAATGAATTAATAGCATTATTTAAACCATTATACATAAGGTTAACGTATGAAAAACAAAAGGGAATCTTGAGGTAAGGGTTTCTTATCTCACTTTTCTTCTATGAGATATATGCCTTATTCACCAATTATTTCATATTAGTGGTGTAAATATAACCCTTTTATATATATTATAATGAATATTATTTTATTAATTTTATTAAATGGTTAATTTAAAAATTATGACTTTTATGGGGTATACATTTTAATAAATTACAATGTGGTAAGGGAATTCTTAATCCAATTTCCATTTTTGGAAAACCTTCTACTTCATCGATTATGTTGTTATATGATTATATGTTGGATAATTTTTTATTACATTTTTTTGAATTTAAATTTTTTTATGTGAATTTATAACTAATACAGATAATTGATTAATTTTATTAATACTCAAATCATTGATGTGATATTTATAATGAATTTTATTTTAAAAAATTATATTATTAATGTTTCCTATAAAACCCGCTATTCATTCCATTCCCATGTTCATCTAAAATAGTTTCCAATTTTTTTAAATCAATTTTATTATTTAAATCTATTTTTACTCATGTTTTACTTCTTATAAAATGGTATTAAAAGGATTAATTTTGTTGTTTTCTATGCGAGGTTCATTATGACTTTTTCGACAAAAAATTCGGGATGAATGTTTTTCATTAACTTTTATGAAATGAGGGGTTGTTTTCATTATCCTGAATATATAATGGCTCGATTATTTAGTTAAGATATTATAAGATTATTTTTAAATAAAAAAGTTTCTTTTTAAATTGTTTAAAAAAATTAAAAAAATTAAAAATAGAAAGGTCATTTTCCTCAATAATTATTTCATGTGATCTTTCAAATTTAAATTCTATATAAGATATCATTATTTGATGTTACTTATGATTTACTAGGGATATTATTCATGGATAATACTCTAATTATTTTTATGTTTGGTTTATTTTTATGATGGTATGATGTTTAAAAATACCATTTTTTCATGAGTTTTTTTATGATAAAATGTTTATAGAACTCATTTCTTTACATGGGTTATGATGTAGTGAATGATTTATGTTATTATGAAACACATATGTTTTATTTTAATTGTTTGATAGGTGGTACCTATATCTCCGTCAAATTCATTTAGAAATTATGTAAATTCAGGAGTAAAAATGGTATGCATTAACCTAATTACATGTTCATAAATGTTATGTGTAAACCTTGTCACATGTTCAAAATGTTATGGGTGAACCTTATTACATGTTCAAAAATTTTATCTCTGAACTATATTAAATTTTCATATGTTTTTCATGAGAGTGATTACATTTTCAGAAAATTTATGCGTGAACCGAATTATGTGTTCATAATTTTATGTGTAATCCTGATTACCTGTTCATAGTATTATACATGAACCTAGAATTGATGTCCATAAGTTTATGAATGTACCTGGATTTAAATTTAATAAGTTTATGTGTGGACCTGGAATTCAATTACTTCTGTTTAATCATGTACTTAGCTTTCATTTCTATGATATTATGTGTTTACATTCTGGTATGTCCATAGGTTTATGTGAGGCCTTCGTTTCATGTATTTAACATAATGAGTGAACCTATTTCTATTTATACAAGTTTAGAATATTATAAGTTTAATTGTATACCATAATTTAATGTTTCATTTCAATGTTACACTCGTATGGATTATTTTATTTGGTTCCTTTATGATTCTTATGTTATGAACTACTAATATTTATGCCATGACTCATGATTTTGAATCAATTACATATATGGTATATATTTTCAAATGTTATGTTTATATTCTCACTCCCATATGATTATTTATTATTTTGTAATTATTTATATCTCATAATTATACCCTTGATGATAATCTTATTACACCGTTATTATTTTTTATTTTCCACAATTTATTAGGAAAGATGTTAAATGAACTGTGCCTATAAGGATTTCACATGGATGATGTTGTAATATATTTTGAAACATTGGTATAGTGGGAGATAATGTTGATCTTCATGAGTCATTTTTTTATGAACCTATTATTTTAAGATTTTTTTTTTTAATTTTCTAAAACTCTAAATCTAAATGTTCCTTGGTTATGTAAGTGATCCAATATTTCCTTTCGGCATTGTAAATTTTGTTGTAAAAATTCAAGTCACATTTATCAGAATCAATATCCGAAATGTCATGATTATGTTTTTTAATTGGATCCAAAATATTTGATTATATGCTATTGTAATATAGTTCATCATTTTATTGATCGGATATATTGGCAAACAATGTTTATCAACATAGAATTGGTGTTAGTGGTGGTTGTCTTGGGTATGGACCATCTTGGGGTGAATTGTGAAGATTTGGATTTTAGCTGGCATGTCAGAATATCCTTGGGATTCACAAACCCTTCCTCTAGTTACTACATGGGTTAGAGAGTTGGTGTACTACTGGATCCTATGTCTGTAGTTATACTAGGTACTTGGTGTCTTCCATGTTTCATAGGTGAGGATAAATGTGAATGAATTGTCACACAATGTCGACTCAAATGAGCTGGGCAATGGGCGGGAGTTGCCTTTTGGTGGTAACTAGTGGTGTTTGTGATCTTAAAATAGGATAAAATTCCTTTTCAAGTCTATAAAAACCATTAATTTTTAAAAATATGTTTCTTTTAGTAATTTTAAATTTAAATAACTTGTGTTGCGTGCAACCATGAGTTTAAATGAAACATATAATATTATATGTCTGTTATAACCTAAAATTAAATTAGAATGAATAAATATGAACAAATAATTTATAAAATAAATATAAATATCCAACTCAAAATGAATATACTTGTAATTTCTTAGAAAATTTTCTCATAATTGTTTATAATGTCACATTCATCATCAGAAAATATGTTTTCTTCAAAAATATGTTTTTCTTCTTTTTATGAATGAATAAAAAATTTTAAAAAGTTATAGAAAATGTATTTGAAAAAATTATTCCATTTTTTGAATTCATAATTTAAAAATTATCTTAAAATTATTATTTTTTAATTTTCTAAAAAAATTTATTTTTTAAGGAATGGTGAAAATACTGATTTCTATTGAAAACTATTTTTTTAAAGTATTTAAAATGTAAAATTATGGTTTGGATTAGTTTGAAATATTAATTAGTTAATTTAAAATAATCAAATTATGGTATTTGAAAAAAAAATTATACATGAATTTATTATAAAAACAGTTCATGTCATAAAATGGAATTTTTCCAAAAAAAACTGTATTTTAGGGAATTTTAATGGTTTATTTTATATTAAATTAAGAAACATATATGATTTGAATTTTTTAAAAGGGATACCAAATTCTGATTCAATCCAAATTTATTGAAATTTTCCCTTTTTAATTCTTGGAAAATATAAATAGTAACCTTGTTAAATTTTATTACCACTATAAATGGTAAATTGGTTTATTAGCGTTAAAAAAAATTATACGGACTATAAAATGACCCTAAACCGTGACCAAATTTTATTTTATTAAAATTATTATAACATTAACACATATCGATCTAAATTAAGTTGATTAATAAACATTTTTCCATGAAAATGACTTATATAATATTAAAACCAAAGAAAGTCACAAAATGTATCTTTCTTTGTCTTAAATATCCCTTATGTGTCCACATGGGGAAAAGGGTATGCTATGAATGAATATAAAAGTAAATTTTTAACTTAATAAATAAATTTTCATGATTTTAATTTATTTTTTACTTTTTGGGCCACTTAGATGAGATAATGAAATTTATAATATTTTATTTAATAAAAATTCATCGATCTTAAATTCCTATTTTAAATAATATATTATTTTTAAAATAGTGTAAACAAAATGATATATATGAATATAAATATTGTTATAAAATAAAGAAAATTTATATCCATCATGGTATTTTATTTTTATTTTTTAGAGAAGAGATATGTATATTAAATAATTACACTACGTTGATGTGGTAAATATTTTATTAATATGATTATATAAAATAAATGTTATTAAAAATATTAAAATAAATATAATTTTAATAATCAATGTAATAAAATAATTTGATATATGATCATGAACTATTAAATATATAATAAAATATATATTTTGTGGTTTATGTTAATCTTGTTTTTTAGAAATACAAGTAATTGCTACTGTCAAAATTGACATTGATGTTATTTTATAAAAATAATATTTTATTAATTTTTTTAGAAATCATATAAAATATTTAAAAAAAATTATTAAATGGTATAAAATCTTATAAATTTATCATTTGTGGTCAAATTTACATCACATAAGTGAAAATTACAACCTTTCCAAACTGAATAATTTGTTATCATAGTTAAAATTTAAATAGGTTAACTGAGGGTTATTTAAAATGATAAGGTTTAAAATATTACTAAAAATTGTCTAAAATTTAATGGTTTATAATACTACGAACATATATCATCTTATATTTGATTCCATGAAATTTTTGAGGTATTTTGAATGATTTTGAATTTATTATAAATTAATATTTTGAGAAAATCCCAAAAGTTCCCCTTACCTCAATTATAAAAGGGCACCTCCCACATCACTTATTAAAATCACTTTTATCCTTAAATATCTACCACAAACTTCAAATTTATATTCTCAAATTACCGATAAACATTATAAAGTTTCTTTTATTATTAAAATGCCAACCCTAGTGTCCCTGACAGGATATCTCAAGAAAGTTCACCGAAGAAGAGGTAATTGTCTTTACCAACTCTTTCAAGTTTATTTCTTCTTCTATTTCCTCTTAATATGTTGTTTACATTATAATGAAATAACACTGGTATCAAATATATTCATAGTTATTATTATTATTATGAAACAAACATATTCCACATTGTATGTAGCCTACAAAAAAAAGCATCATGTGTGTGTGTGTACAGATTACTGTCTCCGCGTTGTGGTGTAATCTATTTTCATCACCACTGTATTTGTATGGGTATAATAATGGAAATAACACACACACACACACAGATATATATATATATATGATAAATGTAACATTATATTGATTCTAGAAAAATAAATTTAATATACCATCCTCTTCCTTACCATTTCATCATTGAGGGAATGATATCATCACTCGTGTGTACGTACGGCTTACCATCTCTACGAAGCGATGAAATTCATTTTGCATTCACACCATTCAAGAATGATTATATAAATATATATAATGAATATATTCTATATATATTATCTTAATATCATTATGGAGATCACAAAACCATATCCTATTCACAAGAATAGATACTTATATGAAACAACTTCTGTAGGAAAATGAAGTAGTTAAAACCCAAAAGAAGTGTAATAATGATATATTATTAAAAAAATATGAGATAATATTATATAAGAGGATCATATATTATATCATTAATATGAATATGGTTCTTGTATAAATTAATAACATTCTTTAAACCATGTTATATGATTTTTAGATAGGTACAATTGAAAATCAAACCTAAGGTAAGGGTTAATTTCACAATCTCAATATTATTCTTGATTATTTATACATATGTATCTACTGATGTATATTTCTATTCCTTGTCCATGTTTCAAAAATTCCAAAATATTTTTACTCTTATTTTACTATTTTTAATTTTATTTTAAAAAATACAAGAATTTTTACTAAACAGTTTCAAAGGAATATTTTTTCATTTTCCAAATGAAGTTCATTGTCAATTTTCCATTAAAAATATGAAAGAATATTTTTTTAATTTTTACAGTATGACTGTATTTTTCTAAACTCATGACTCCTTAATACCTTGAAGCTTCCCTTACTATATTATAACATTATTTTTAAATAAAAGGTTTTCTTTTAAAATTAGCTGTCATTTTAAGATAAAAAAATGTTTTTAAAATAGAAAGGATATTTTTCCCATGAATTATGTCAAGTAATCACGTAAAATTATTTTTTTATCTAAGATAATATTATTTGATGTTACTTATGAATTATTGAATATATTTTTAAATTTTACTATCCCAATTATTTCTATACAAGTTTTATGTTTATGATCTAATAATATTTATGAAAACCATTTATTTTTTTCATGGGTTATGTTTTAATGAAATTATATATATGAATCCCATTTCATTCCATGGGTTCTAATATAATGAATAAATTATGTTCTTGTATAATAAATATGTATAGTGTTCATTATATGACATGTGGGAGTGATATATAACTCCAATTCATTGGGTAAATATTTATATCTCATGAGATATATAGGAATGTAATGGGATGTGACCCAGGTTTTAGTAATATATGGCTAGAATGAGAAGTGAACTTAGTTTATTAATGGAATTTGTCTGCTATAATGGTCTTGAGAGAAATCCTTGACTAATATGAAAATAATTTTCTATTCTTATGTGTATTCCTAAATTTCATGTCATATGTTATGCTCCTAATAATTATGTTCTTTGATTCTTTTAAAAATTTATGTCTTATTAACATTAATGCTTTATTACATGACTCAATATCATGATCCTTCATATACAGGATATAATTTTTAAAATTTATTTTCATGTCATGGTAATATTATTATTATATTCTGATTCTTTATTACCCTTACTAAGAACCTGAGCTCACCCTTTTTTTGTTTATTTTATCTAGGATGTGAATAAAGGTATTATGTAATATGTGTCAAAAAGGGTTCTAGTTATGATGGAATTGTCGGGAGGTGATGTAGATGTTCATGAATCAATTTTTTATGTTTCCAGGTTTATAAGGACACTAAAATTATATAGTTATATAATGGTTTTATTTTTTTATTTGATTAATATCCTTCTATTTATATGTCAAATCTATGTATAAAATCAATTGACCATTATAAAGTGGTTCCCCTATATACATGTGTTGATATCATGAAAACATTATGAAGAGATCACTGGTGTGGGAACTCCAGTTGAGAGATCATTTTATCTCACTATGAGTAGTATTTATCTTTTAAAGATTGAAAGCATTAAATGTGGGGATAGTATAATGAAATTTTATTTCCCATGTAATACTTTGGAATATTTCTAGAAATATTTTTGAAGCTAGGCATTGAGTTAGAATGGAATTTCAGGGCCCAAAGATCCTCGATGATGAGATATTAAAAATATATTATATTTTATATAATGTACACATAGTTTTTTAAGAAATTTGGATTAAACCCTGATGGAAGTATCAAATCAAAAATATGATATTGTGGTTGAGTCCGGGACATAGATTTTACGCTAGGCATGAAGAATGCTTTGTCATCATCGGACACCCAGTTGGAGGTGATCATTGATAGAGTTTTAAATGGAATATTATAAATTAAATAAAATTTAATTTATAAAAATTAACACCCTAACCATAGCCATATTGATTTAATTCATGGTAGAAGTGAGGGAGTTCCTCCCATGGTTGATGAACAAACCAATGGAGAGGGGAGGTGTTGCAGGACTCTGTCCTCAATGACAATCATTATCAGATATAGGTAAAATAGGTTATGAGCATCACATTGGGCCCAATGCCTTTTTATTTCACCAAGATGTTGCAATATTTAGGATCTTTACTTTCATATCCCCATATTTTCATTTTTTTTAAATTTTTATAGACCAATAACGACTACTAGAGTTTCCATTGGGGTTGAACTATGGGTAATCGATTAAAATCAAGGGTTTATAGAGGATCAAATTGATTATTAGTTTTGAAATCCCAATCAAACATCACGTAGTGATGGAGAAAATGTCATGTGTTCTTCCCATTAAGGTTATATGAACGTCTGGAAACTACATCCCACGTACTGAGGGTATATGTCCTGTAGTAACGTGTGGTCTGGTGGACGTGGACATGGGAAGGAACGCCATGTAAGGGGACATGGATGGGTGGAAGTACATGGCCAAAACTAGGGTTTAAATGGTATGGAAGAAATTTCCATGTATAGAGTCACATTCCATGGTACATAGGAACGAGCTACTATATATAGGAATGGCCAAGGACAAGGGATTTCACTAGGCCAAGAGGTACACGTCATGTACTCAGCGTACACACTGTATAGGGTGGCATATCAAGCCAAGTAGCATATGGGTGAGGAAACACCCAGGTGATTAGATGATGTCACACACTATGTAACTAGATGTACACATCTTGAACTTTATTACTCTTTGATTACCATAAGGGGAGATGACTAATGGTCAACCTCATCAAACACATCGTGTACCCTAAGAAAGTATTCCATGTACTCCCCTCAGTGACTTGTCCCATGCCCATATCAACTATTATGTCTTAGATAGGGATATGAGATAACCCTATCCCTAGTCTTTTTTTGTGTAGAACATGATGGTTTCAATGGTTTTGGAAGTAGAGATGTTATGTGAGGTTATTCTAGTGGTATTCTTCCTATAGAAATGTTCATATCAATGTCTAGTGGGTGAAATTTCATGGGTTGTCCCTCTAAGGGTACAATGTGGAATTACATTCAGAGAATAGAGTTGTGATCCCATCTATAGGACTATTTAAAATAGTGTTTGTGTATCCCTTCAAGAATATTGGGTTGGGATTATCTATTCTATCTTTTTTTAAGGTGGATTTATGGAATCAGTGTGACCATCATGCATGGTGATTAGTCCCCTACTAAAAATTTTATTCCATATTTTTTATGAATCTCCCAGTGGCCTCGGGTGTTATCCCATATCTGTGTATCATGATTCAGAGTCATAGAAGATTTATTAGTGTCCCCCAATAGCCCAAGGTGTTATCCCCTATCTGAAGTTATGATCTATAGAGTCTCATATTAGGTTCATGGTGTCCCTCAAAAATATTGGGAGTGATACTTGATCTATGTGTTATGATACTATAAGTTCTAGTAGGGTTTTTAGAGTCCCCCATAAGTCATTGGTGGGATCCCCTATCTAATTATCATGATATACTAGGATATTCTATGATTTTCTTCATGGAAAGACTTGATGAACATGTTCTCAAGAATGAATTCCATTAGGGATAGTATGGATATGTCATCATCTTAGTGATACCTGATGATTGAGATATCTTGACTAATTGTCATCTAAATTGGTAGGGCTCATGTATTGATTAAACCCATATGAAAAATACCATTTATATTTGAGTAGAATTCCATAGTTGGAGGTTTGGCGCATACCTTTAAGAGGCTTAGAGTCTATGATGAGTATATATGGGTTATTAATGAATTCCTTGGGTTATGTATCATATTTTTATTGAAATACCATGTGGGGATTAGCTGCAAAGTCATGAATATCTAAGCTGTATAGACGGAGATTCATTTTCTCTATCACTTGGGTTACTAAACCCTTGGGCTATGGGTGGAGTGCATTGTTACCTTTCAGTGTTTATCATTTATTTTAAATTTTTTGGTGTCTACGGGGTATTTTTATACTCTCAACTGCATTGTATACTCCCATTAATTTCATTTATTATGTAGATAATAGTACTTTTGATGGAGTCCAAGGTGGACCAGGAGAAGGTGGAGTACAGTGATCTAGAAAAGTCTTGGTATGTACTAGGGGGTTCATATGATTGTAGTCCCCTAATTATAAAAAGGTTAAACTCCTTTTCATTTTTTTGGGCTTTTATTTTTCCGTTTTATTATTAATAGTAATAATTATATACTGTGATTATGGTAGATAGATGTACTCATTGATTTGGTATCAGTTTTTTTTATTATCTATGCATTGTTGCATGGAGATGGGTGTTTGTGTGTGTGTGTTCAGGTACTATAGGCTAAGGCCTCTCGTGTCTGTAATATGTGTAACACCCCAAGATTTTACATTATATTTATTTCAAATAAATTTAATTTATTAAATATATTATGGTACACACAACCCCAATATTTTAAAACATGATCATTTTTTTGATAGTATTTATGACATGCATCATAGAGCATAAACGACCCATAAAATATATTATTTAAATATGATTGTTATAACCTAACCATTGAATTGGTGTGTATGAATATGATTAAATAACGTGATAAAAAATATATAAAGTTTCTAAAAAATTTATATTTATTTATAAATTCTTAATAAATAAGCAGTCAACTTCTAATATAGATATTTTATTCGATAAATAAATTTGTTTCCTTAAAAAATGATTTTTAATTTTTTTTGAGAGAAATATTATAATTAATTTTTTGATATTTTAAAAATATTATTTTATAAAATTATTTTTTTAAATAAACATATAAATATTAACATTGGGTGAATTATTTGGATTTTTCAGAAAATATTGATTGTTTAGTGAATAGTGAAAATATCTTTTTTGGTAAAATTGTCATTTCTTTTAATAAATTAAAAAACTAAAAAGTTCCATTATTATTTTAATATTATTTTAAATTAAATTATTTATTATTTATTTATAATTCAAGATATTAATTACATTTAAATCGTCTTTATATTGTATGTTAATATATGTTTATTTTTAAGATTTAAAACACATATTTTATGAAAACTGTTTAGAAGTGCATAATGTTTCTCCATTTAAATTAATTAAAATAATAGGTAAAAGGGACAATATTAAATTAAATATATATATTATATATATTAATATATTAATTTTAATATAAATTATTATTATTAAAAGTATTATTGTTAATATAAGACCATCTTATTCCTAAAAAATACATTTATTGAAAACCCATTTTTCAGCATGTTTATGGGTTTTATTTTAAATTAAATTATTTCAATTTATTGAATTTAAATACATAAAATTAATTATATATATATATAATAATCGTAAATAAATTATATAAAATGATAAACTATATTTTTTATCATAAGTATTTGTAAAAACGGTAAAATTTATTTGCTGCAATTAAGGTTAAAACAAGATTTTTCATGTTACATGGACTTGTGTTAAAATTAATTTTACACACATACTGAATTTTATTTGGTAAATTATATTTCATGATAAGAGTATGTTGGTTCAAGTTATCTAATAATTATTAATTAATTTTAGGCTTATAGGATTAATCACCTTGGTTAACAAAACTTGTTATTGTGGTGGAAACTAAAAAGGTAAAAATAAATAAACTTGGTGGATAAGTGATAAAATGATTAAAACAAGTTTATATTTATGTTTTGAGGTTTTATATACCTTAACTTCACCGTAATATATTTTTTTCTATTTTTTAGTCACTTTTTGTGAGAGTGACTTCAAATAATTGAATAATTTTGGATATTTACAAAAAAATCACTCCTCCACAATTATAAAAGGTCACTACCTACCATCAGTTTTTAACACATATATATATCCCTTTGAATAAAAAAACACCAAAATATCGCTCCAAAACCATTATAAACATTTGAGATCTTTCGGTCTTCTAAAAATACAAATCTGAGTGTCCTTAAGGGGAGGTCCAAAGTACGTTTTTCTTGGAGAAGGTATTCGTCTTATTGAAGCTCATTATTTTTCATTAATCTTTTACAACCATAAATTATATAATAAAAATTAAAATAATATAACACCAGTATATACCATATAAAAAGATTATATTATGTTATTTTAATCATATATATTCATCTCATCTTCTATCAAATGCGAAATGAAATAGTGGATCGTGTGTACGGTAGACTACTATCACGCAAACTGATGTGACTCATTTTCAATGAACACTAATAATGGTTGTATGTAATGATGTATTTAATGTATATATATATAATAATGATATAATTATAATTATGTAATTGTAATTTCACATATATCTTATTACATTACATTTCTTTTAAAATATGATAATGTTGCTCTTATTTACGACTCACCACTTCCTCACAAAGTGATGTGATTAATTTTTAACATACAATTTAAATGAAAGTTTATAAGGACAAGTTTAATGAATATATGTGATATATAATATATGATATTTATTTGGAAGATTGATATATCACCCACTTCATTACCCTTTCACCCATTAAGAAAATGATATTGTTGCTTGTTTGTACGTATGACCTACCATCTCCACAAAGCGATGTGATCCATTCACCATGTTCCTGTTTCAATAATTATTCTAAAAATGTATCGAATGAAGCAAATTAAATCCATAAAGTTAATATAATTATGGATAATATATAACTTTATAATATTCACAAGAACTGGAATTATCATTTTAAAACATGCATGAGAAAACCAAGCTGTTAACACACAAAAAATAATAATAATGAAATATTAATAATGAAAGGTTGATAAATAAATATAAAATGATAATATTTGATAATATATATATGGTTATTTTATAAGTGTATAAAATGTCTAAATTTATTGAACATATTGCAACCTAGGCTTAACATACATGAAGAGTTATCATAAAGGGAACATAGAGCTTATAGAGGTGATTCCAAGATAGGTTTCCATTGATGACAATTCCTTTTATGAAGCTATCTCTGAGGAGGAAGAGTTGTTTAGGGCCATGTCGAAACTCAAATCAAATAGTACCTTAGGCCTCGATGGGGTTTTCTCTCTTTCTACAGGGGGTCATGAGAGGTGGTGAATGCTAATATCGTTGCAGACATCCAGGGATTCTTATGTGGATTCCATCTCCTAAGGATTGCAAGTGCTACAACTCTAGTCCTATTTCCAAAGATTAAATACTCATCCTCCATCCTTCATTACTGGATGGTGGGTATGTGTGACTTCCCTTATAATATTCATTCAACAATTATCAGTTTGAGGCTCTCCAAACATACTCCTCAGTGGGTTTCCTTAGAGATGCCTTGATTTTTGAAAGGATAGTCAATTCAAGGGGTTGTCTCCTTGGTGTAATAAATTCTTAGAGATATTAACTTCAAGACTCGAGACTCAAATATGGCTATAAAATTGGATATAAATAAGGCCTATTATAGAATCAAATGGGAATTCATCAACAGGGTGCTCTTGAGTATAGGTTTCCCTGGTTGTTCTATTGACCTCATTTGTAGATGTGTTACCTCTCCATGGTTGGTAGTGTATTTCATGGCTAAGTATCAAAAAATCTTCAATGCTACTTGGGGTGTTTAGGTAAGGTGGCTCACTTTCCCCGACCACATTCATTTTGATGCAATACACACTCATCCAACTTATCAAAAGAAGGGTTTCTACTGGGGATATTTTTCCCTTCTATAGGAAAATGAATCTTCCCTTGTTCTCTTATATAAGGTTTTCAAATGACTATATTATATTCACTAATTCTAGTAGGAGACTGGTTATTGGGATTAGAAAAACTCTAGATGAATACTATTTGGGGAGTGGTCGGGTGATTAACATATCCAAGAGTAAGATTTACATCTCTAACAAATGTGGTTAAATTCGTGTCTCCTCCATGTGCAATGTGTTGAACATGAAGAAAGGATTTTTTTTCCTTTGGAGTACATCAGCACTATGATTTCTATAGGGAGAACATGCATTAAATATTTTTTTCTCGTTTTTAAAAAGAATACAAACTGTGTGCTTTACTGGAAGAATCACTTCCTTTTCGTCAGGGTCCATATAACTATGGTCAATAACGTACTTTCAAGTATCCCAATCAACACTATGTCCTTTATCAAGGTGATGAAGGGTTTCATTGCTACCATTGATAAAATTTTGGCCAGAATTGTTTGGGATTATTTATCAGAAGAAAAAATTGGACCTCATGGATAAGGATGGAGAGTCCCATCCATGAATGTAATAGTAATGTTAGGAACCTATCGGATACCATGCAATGAAAGTATACAAATATTTATTGGGAGGTTGTGGAAGAGAGTCCTCTTTGGGGTAATATCATGTCTTAAAAATATACAGGGAATATTGATAATAGGAGTGCCCATTGATCCCCTATCTGGGATATGACTTCACCTCTCATCTCATCTCTTTTTCAACACTCTTGGTGGATCGTGGGTGAAGATAACATTCTCTTATGGTATCATAACTAGGTGGGGTCCATTCCTGGCTTCCTAGGGTTTCATGCCCCTCATATTACCTACAAGAAGGCCACTATGCATCCAACCGTTATTCATTTTTTTCCGTATGACGATCAATAGAGAGTTTTTTATCTCATTTTGATTAAATCCAAATTGTACAGATGCATGTTTACTCCCTCCTCCTAAGGGTTCATCACATCAAAAGATTTTAGGAGGATTCTTCTTCAGCAGGGGAGATATGAAAGGTGGAAAAAAATTTAGTGGTAAAATAATATTCTAAACAAGTATAGATTTTTAACATGGAGAATATATAACCATGTTATTCCTAAAAATTAAAAGGTCAAGAAGTTGGGTGTCAACTTTGCCTTCAAATTCCACTAATTCTCTAAGCCTCAAAAAGAGAATTTGAACCACCCATTTTTTATAATGAATGGGATCAGATGGTATGGAAGATATTTTGGGATTTCTTGGCACTTCATTATATGCACCATCTTGATGACACCATCCTCGAGCGATGGTTTCATGGTGAGAATGCCACAACCTCATTTTGAATACAAACTGGTGATGCATATGGAATGTCAAGAACAAGGATAGATATGAGGGAATTATCACCTCTATAAGATCTATCATTATGAAATCCAATTCCCCCCTCATTGAAGTGGTTAGAAGTATTAGCAACTGGAATGATGTGCCCTCTCTAAGATGTTTGCAGAGTAGTGCATCCTCATAAATTCCTAGAAATGGGGGGACTAGAGGATAGTGGGTGTAGTGGTATCCACCATTTTCTAGTTTCAAGATTAATTTGGACATTTCATGCAAGAAGCATACCATTCTTGGCAGAGGAGTTGTTCGGGATTATTGGGTAAGTGTCCTTCTTGCAATTTATGCTTACTATGGACAAGGGACGTCAATCCAAGCGGAAGACAAACTGATGTTCACATGCTTGCAGTTATGTGAATAGGATAATATTTCTCTCTCCCAGGTTGAGATAGACTCTATGATTGTACATGAATCCATGCATGGAAAATGTTCTACTCTATGCTCGATTTTCTACAGCATTTGAAATTTCAAATCTATTCTTGGCAACAATACTCAGGTTTTCTATACTTGGAGGGTGGGGGATAGGGTAGTAGACCATCTTGCAGCCATGGATGTTGTGAATCAAGGCCATATTGTCAGTTGCTTCCCCATATCTCTCTTTTTAAATTTGGAATGGGAGAACTTGATTAGAGGCGATAAACTTGGACACCATTACTTTAGGCCTCCCTGAGAACTATACCTTTTGGTCTTTATATAGTTCTTGTCTGGAGGTATATATTCTTTCTTAAAAAATATTTACCTATAATGGTGATGATGATGAATATTTATCACATTACAAAAATACATGCCTGAGGACCATAATAATTTAGTGTATTTCGATACTTGGAAACATAACCTTATAACATGGTGAAATGTCATAAAAATATCTAGTAAATATCTTCTCCTTTATTACTCATACTTAAAACCTTTCTTCATAACCAAGGGAAAAGAAACATAAGAAATGGGTGAGAATAGATGCTTAGTAAGGGTAAACAAGAGAGATTTGTAAGAATAACATGATCATAAGGGAATGGGAACATGGTCTTACCATTAGAAGACCATACCCTACATATATAAGATGACAACCATGATTCATAGTATAAAAATAGGTAGTTCATAATACATGAATAATAAGAAATTAAATATCATAATCTATAATATTAGAATAAAATCATAAGACATGTGATTATGGAAGACACATTGTCACAACCCGTCCACGGGGCCTGTGCCGTGACTACCATAAGCCCGCCTTTTATAGGCCAGGGGCTGCCGACTGGCACCAAGGCGTAATTCCCGGTAAAAAGGGAAGGCATTGCCTTTGTAAAGTAAACAAACACCATAGAGCAAGCATGCAGAAGTAAACACTAAGTAAAAACTGGGTACAACAGTAAGTGCGGAAAAGTAAGTGGGCAAGAATACAAACCCAAACAGAAAGTAAAGTACAACTGAAAGGGAGTACAGCAAATGAAAAGTAAAGCCGCTACGGTGAGCCATCCTATGGTACTCCCACCTAAAGGGTGGGTACAGATAGCCTCCACAGTTCTTCAGGTCCAGCCGTCCACTCCGAGTACGTCCCACCCAGTGGTCCACCTCCAGGTACCGACCTGCTCCGCAAGCCTCAACCATGATCAGTGCTGTCCGTCGTCTGCAACCAATGCAACGTAGTGCGGGCATAGCCCGTGCAGGGGTGAGTATAAGCTACTCAGTAGGGACCTCGAGACCCCCGAAGGTCTCCCAAAATCCACAAAGGATAATCCACAAAGTAAAGATACAAACACGAAGTAACATCCGACACTTCTTAGGTATATGCCCATACATATACCTAAGTCATCAATTCTCGTTCGGCTCCAACATCCAAGCCCAAGTAAAACCTAGTCCATACAGGAAAACACAACCCAATCCACACAAGAAAGCAAAATGTAATCCACGCAGGATATCAAGTCAATCTTATTGAAGATAAAGATTGAAAGTCAAGATTCATCTCACACATGTATACTTCTTCGTAAGACGATAGAGATGATCAAATATTACCACTGGTTCATCTAAGCCGTCGGACCGACATAGGATCGATAGGTACTAAACCCCGCAATGACCCAGAAAGGATCGATAGGTTACTAACCCCCACAATGACCCACACAGGACCGGACCCACACAGGATATGTAGGCGCTAGCCCACATAGGACCGCTGAGCACTAACCCACACAGGATCTGACCCACACAGGATCGGTAGCACTGATCCACGTAGGATCGCTGCGTGTTGTAATCGTCGTCGTAGAATCCACGGAGGATTTCTATACAGTCGTCATCGTCATTGCAGTCGTAGCCAGCTCTAGGGTTCCTGCACATAGCAAGATCGTTCAGGAGGGTCCACTCCACGAGCCGAGGGGCTGATACTTCAACTGACACACAGTTCAGAGTTGATGTATCCAAAAGTTTTGTATCATCAACAGGAACTCAAGGTCACAGACAGCGGGTCAATCAGACGCCTGGTCTGAGTGTTATTGGCTTTTCCGTCCGAGGGGCCCGGTTGGTTTTTAAGTCAAAACCAACCCGACCATACACCAACTGCATCCAAACCTCGAGAAAAGTAATCCAAAAGATCTGTCTCACTCATAGGAATCCATCAAAGTCGAGGGTATGTCAATCGGACGTCCGAAGCTCAACTTATGAGTGTTTTCGCTCCGAGGGCCCGGTTGGTTTCGTGTACGAACCAACCCAGCCGAACCCAAAGTATTCCGAAACATTGAGTGTAATATATCAAAACGACCATCTCGATCCAAAGATCGCATCGCTGCTGACTCTGTGTCGATCGTAGGTCGTAGCCCAAGTTATGGGCAAAAGATCGTGAGAGGTCCAGACGTGGAGTTTTCGGGCCCAGACCAACCTGGCCCGAGACCCCCTGGGTCAACCCGACCCGGGTCAGGGTCCGGCCTGCTTTGGCGCGGCCTGGCACGCTAGCCAGGTCCAGGTGGCTTGGTCGTTTCGGCCATGCGGATGGGGGGGGGGGGTGCTGCCCCCCTGTCGCGTAACCGCGGCCACCATGATGGTGGGCCACTCATGTTGGCCTACCGGGGGTCATAACCCCTGGCTCCTCCCTTGACCGGCCGGCCGGATATTGCCGCCGCGGGACCGGCGCTAGCCGGTCCCCCAGTTCCGATGTCGGCGGCCCAGAACCAGCCGTTGGTCCCTGCTCCGCCACAGCCTTGGTCCGCCTGGCGCGGCGCAATAGCACCGCCCCGCTCTGCCGCGGCCCCGCTTCGACCAGGGTGCCTTTGGGGTTCTCAGACGCGGCGCGACGGCACCGTGATCTTGTTCGATTCAACGGCGCGGCGCGATGGCACCACACATTCCTTGCCGCATGACCCCACGCGGTGCGACGACACCACGCCATCTTCGCTTCATTCCACCACAAGGTAGACAAAAGAAAAAAGGGAGGAGGGTCAGCCATGTTTGTGCGGTCCGGCCCCCTCCCGTTAACTGGTATCAAGCGGTCGAATTGTATAAGTAAAGATGATGGAAGAAATTCACGAATAGAAACACATAAATCCCATACCTCGTCTAATTCGTTGAGCAAGGGTTCGTCGCAGAAATAACTGTCTGAGAAGAAGACGTCGCGGAAGGAGAGAGTTATTGGCATCGTGTCGTTGATCTCTGAGGATCTGGAATTCTTGTCGACCTTCGTCGAAGATTGGCGTTCTTTGCATTCTTCATCGAAGAAGAAGAAGATATTCAAGCCCCTTAGCTTTTCTCCAAAAATCCTCTCAACACAACATGTCCCAACCAAAATAAAATAAGTACTTCACTTATTTTATTAACATGACTTATGTTTGAAATTCAAAAAAAAATTGAATTAATCCACTCAGTTAATTAACTCAAGTATTCTTAATAAATGGAGGGTTATGGAAGGTTAGGGAAAATGAAGGGGTGGGGTTCGTGTGGGCCCCACCACTCTCATAACCTCCCATGGAAAGTTGGGTGGTTACCCCAACTTCCACTCAAAGTTTTAACCACGTAGAATGAAATAAAAATTATAGCTCAATTTTTATTTTCAACTTCCACCATTTTTTAACAACTCCTCCCTTGTAAACGCAAATCCAGAAAAGGTGTTCCTAAGCAATTACCGGCACTGCGAATTCATCTGTGCCCTCAGAATTCAATTCTGAGAACCAATTCAAAAGTTAGAAAAACCCGCTCATTCGTTCACTGAACGTACCCGAGCTAAACTTCAGATAGAAATTTCGGGCACACCGGGCCTTGGAATCAAGTGCCATCAAAAACCGCGTTCTTGTAAAATCCCAAAGAAAATTAAGAAAAAAATTTCCTTGAATTTTATGGGTCTTTACATTACTCTCACCTCAGGGCTTTACGTCCCCATAAAGATACCTCAAAAACTAGGGGAACAAATGTGGGTATTGTGCACGCATCTGAGCTTCCCGCTCCCAAGTGCTCTCCTGAAGGATCCCGTGCTTCCATCTGATGCGCACTAGAGGAATCGACCATCGACATAGGACCCACTCCTATCGAACCTCGATCTCCACTGGGACCTCCGTAAAAGTCGCCCCAACATCAACGTCCAGCTCCCCATGGTCAATGTTGTGCGTCGGGTGGCGCACGTATCTCTTCAGATAGGATACGTGGAAGACGTCGTGCACCCGGTGCAACTGAGGTGGTAGAGCCAGACGATAAGCCACCTTGCCAATACTGCTGAGGACCTGGAATGGACCCATGAAGCGTGGATACAACTTTCCACCTCGGTCAAATCACCGTAATCAACGTCAAGGTGAGACCCACAAGAAGACGTAGTCGCCATCCTCAAACTCCAGTGGCCTCCGTCTCCTGTCAGTATAAGACTTCTGCTGGCTCTGAACTGTCCTCATCATCTCCTGGATGACCTGGACCTTCTCCGTCGTGTCCTGGACCATCTCTGGTCCCACAAATGCTGATTCCCCAGGGTCTGTCCAGCACATAGAAGATCTGCAAGGTCGGCCGTACAATGCCTCTTATGGTGCCATCCCGATGGTGGAGTGGTAGCTGTTGTTGTACGCGAACTCCACCAAGGGTAGGTAGTCCTCTAAACTGCGACCAAAGTCGAGGACACATGCACGAAGCATTTCCTTGAGAGTCTGAATGGTCCTCTCTGTCTGACCATCTGTTTGAGGGTGAAAGGCGGTACTGAGACGTAGCTGCTGCTCGAATTCCTCCTACAACCCCTTCCAAAGCCAGGAAGTAAATCAAGCATCTCGATCGGAGATGATAGATGATGGCACACCATGAAGTCGTACAATCTATAGAACGTAAAGACGTCCCAAGATCTCCACTGAGCCCTACTCTCTGATGGGTAAGAAGTGAGCCGACTTGGTGAGTCGGTCGACAATCACCCAAATGGAGTCGTGACCTCTGGAATTGCTTGGAAGTCCAGTCACAGAAGTCCATAGATATGTCATCCCACTTCCACTCCGGGACCTCCTAGGGTTGTACCAAGCCTGCTGGTACCTGGTGCTCTGCCTTCACCTGTTGGCAGGTGAGGAATCGAGAAACGAACTCTGCCACAACCTTCTTCATGCCCATCCACTAGTGATGTCGTCTGACATCCTGGTACATCTTCACCACTCCAGGATGTACCGCTAAATGGGTTGTGTGAAACTCTATCAGCACCTCCTCCCGTAAAGAAACTGGTACCAAGGTACATCCTCTAAAAAGGACGCTGTGCTCTCCTCATAATGAGAAACCATCAGGTGCCTTTCCTGAGGATATCTGCGAACGTCACGTCTCACAGTCAGCGTCCCCATGTTGTGCCTCTCTGACCCGCTGCAGTAGTGGAGGAGTGACTGTGATTGACTGAAGAAAGGCTGCTCCATCTCTATCCACGAAGGATGTCTGCAAAGCAGCTAGCTGCTCTGTCGCCTCCCCAAGTAGATGAATACCCATCCTCATGCTGAGAGCATCGGCTATCAAGTTCCCCTCTCCAAAAGTATAGACTATCTCAAAGTCATTGTCTAGGGGGAAATCAATCCGTTGTCGCTGTCTCAGGTTCAGGTCCTTCTGCGAGAAGATGTACCTGAGACTCTGGTGGTCAGAATAGACTATAAAGCCCTCGCCCATCAGATAGTGTCTCCACATCTTCAGAGAGAAGACCACTGCTGCTAACTCCAGGTCATGGCTAGCGTAGTTCTACTCATGATGCCTCAACTGACATGATCTGTCAGCGATCATGGCCCACTCCTACATCAGGACACATCCGAGTCCGGTCCCTGATTCATCGCAGTAAACTACATACCCAACTCCCTCCTCCGGTAGCATCAAGATAGGCGCGCTGGTCAATCTCTGTCTCAGCTTCTAGAAGCTCTGTTGACATCTGTCTGACCACATAAAGGGTCTCCCATTCTTCGTCAAAGCTGAGAGTGGTGCCGCAACTCTGGAGAAGTCTAGCACAAATCTCCGGTAGTATCCATCTAGGCCCAAGAAACTCTGCACCTCCAGCATGCTCCTAGGTGGATCCCAAGCTCAGAGATGACGTGTCCCAAGAAGTGGACCTCGCATATATAGAACTGACACTTCGAGAGCTTTCCATAAAGCCGGTGCTCTCGGAGTATGTCTAGTACAACCCGCAAGTGGTAGGCATGCTCCTCCTCAGTCGTCGAGTAAATCAAAATGTCGTCGATGAAGACCACAACCAATCGATCAAGGTATGGCTGAAATATCTTGTTCATGAGAGCCATGAACCCTTCTGGAGCATTGGTTATGCCGAATGGCATAACCAAGAACTCATAGTGGCCATACCAACATCTGAAGGCCGTCTTCTGCACGTCCTCATCCAGAACTTTGAGATGATGATAGCCTTATCTAAGGTCTATATTTGAGAACCACTATACTCCCTTGAGCTGATTGAAGAGGTCATCAATCCTCGGTAATAGATACTTATTCCTCACTATCACCTGGTTCAGGCGACGATAGTCGACAAAATGTCGTAAGCTCCCGTCCGCCTTCTTGGAGAACAATATCGGGGAAGCCCAGGGTGAAACACTGGGTCAGATGAATCCCTTGCCATGCAAGTCCTCCAACTATACTCGTAGCTCTCAGAGCTTAGTAGGGGCCATCTGATATGCTGCAGTGGATATCGGGGCTATCCTGGGGTACAGATCAATATAAAAGTCTACCTCTCTGCGAGGGGGTAGTCTTGGAACGTCGTCAGAGAAAATGTCTGCATACTGATCCACCACTGCAGGAAAACCAGGATTCTGCGTGTAAAATGCTTCTAGGATGAGGCTAGCCAACTGATGAGTGATGGGATGTCCTCTCCTCTGTAAGATTTCATCCTATGCTGTGAAGGCTCCCTTCTCACCGGTGGAGGTGAACCTGCTCCCGTCGGTGCGTACACACAACACCTTGCGCCTAATACAGTTGATCTGATCATGGACTGTAGATAACCAATCAATGCCCAATATGACGTCGTAAGGCCTTGATGCCGCTACAAGAAGATCCCAGCTGAAGCTCTCACCTCCTAGAATAAGCTCACACTGCCGGCACCAGTGCGTAATCGTTGAGTCTGCTCCCGTAGGAGTCTCTAGCTGTAAGGATCAAGCCAATGGCTCTGTCAGAATCTCCGAGCATCGAAAAAGGGCAGCAGCTATGAAAGAATGACTCGCTCCTATGTCTATAAGAACTGCAGCAAGGGTGGAATAGACATAGATAGTACCTCGAATCATCTCGGGCACGTCGTGGTCGTAGGCCTCCGCTGCCTGAAGTTGTGCATGTCTCTGCCTGCCAGCACCCTGTGGTCGGGGTGGACCTCCTGGGGGTGTTGGTGGTAGAGCCTCAAAGCATCTCCCACAACCTGTTGCTCGGCCAGATCCTCTGCCTCATCCGCCTGCTCCCTGAGGATCACCACGGTTGACCCTATGCCTCTACCTGGGTGGTCCCTCAACCGTCTGCTACTCCTCAGTATGGCGGGTCGGGCAGTCACGAGCCATGTGGCCCTGCACGCCACATGCGTAGCACTGTCTGCCTCTCGAAAGACTGGCTCCATGATGTGTGCCCCAAACCTCTAAGCCAGTGTCCTGAAGTCTTCTCCCTGAGGGTCTGGTCTACCTGGACCCATGAGTCATCCATCGACTGCCTGCTATAGAAGACTCTGCTACGTGCCGCCCTGCGGTAGGTCTCGCTGCTGATGTAGGCTCAGCATGGAATCTCTCGATCAGAATGGCTCGCTGTTGTACCCCATCCTTTGTCAGAATGCTGAGGGAGATCAGTGATGTGTTGATCTCATGCCTCAATCCCTTCTCAATGGTCTGGGCCCATAATAATGGGTCTCATACCATGTTCGTCGAATAGCGCAAGAGATCGGTAAATCTCGTTGAGTACTGGTCGACCGTCAAGCTGCCATGCCTTAGCTGTAGAATCTCATGGATGTGCACCGCACGGAGGGTGGCTGGGACAAACTCTGAGCGGAAGAGGCTCTCAAAGTCCGTCCAGAGAAGAGATGCCTCATCGTTCACCTAGAGCATCATGTTCCACCATCTGCCTCCTACCACGTGCAGGAGGTTCGCTGTGAGGATCACTATGAGGTCTGCTGGTGTCCTCTCTAACCTAACAACTCGTACAACTGCCTCTAGCCAATCCTCTACAACCTGAGGGTCCATCTCCCCGCGGAACCTGGGCGGTCACTGATGCTGAAACCTGTTCAGTTCACTAAGGCGACGTGCATCATCAGCGGCTGGGGCTGGTAGCATCGGTGGCTCGGCGGGTAGAGGTACCACTGGTGCCTCTGCTGTTAAAGGGCACTGTATCGAGGCCTCGTCGCTCAGTGGGCTGTCGTCATGCACAACGGTCTGAACCCTAGCTGGCTGCCATCGTGGGGCTGTCCTGAAAATTAATGGGTGCGCCACGGTCAAACAGTATACCTGGTGAGCTGATATAAAGTAATCACAATGAAAACATGAAACACACATGTAATCAATGTTTTTGTGCATTAAGTCGTAAATCAGAAGTCAAGGTCCTGGTGTATGGATATGTCAGCCGCTGCACCAACACTGGACTCCCTGGATAGATAACCACACTCAATAATCTTAACACTATTGCTTCACATAGAAAAATATCAGAGTCCTGAGTTCTGCAGTAGAACCGAACTCCTCTGCTACTAATTAGTCACGACCAGTTCTTGGGGCCCATGTCGTGACTACCCCAAGCCCGCCTTCCATAGGCTAGGGGCTGGCGACTAGCACAAAGGCGTAATTCCTGGTAAAAAGGGAAGGCATTGACTTTGTAAAGTATAAAAACACCACAGAACAAGCAAGAAGAAGTAAACACTAAGTAAAAACTAGGTACAACAGTATGTGCGGAAAAGTAAGTGGTCCAGAATACAAACCCAAACTGAAAGTAAACTACAACTGAAAGGGAGTACAACAACTGAAAAGTAAATCCGCTATGGTGAGCCATCCTCTGGTACTCCCACATGAAGGGTGTGTACAGATAGCCTCCACAGCTCCTCAGGTCCAGCCGTCCGCTCCGAGTACATCCCGCCCAGTGGTCCACCTCCAGGTACCGACCTTCTCCGCAAGCCTCAACCATGATCAGCGATGTCCGTCGTTTGCAACCAACACAACGTAGTGTGGGCATAGCCCGTGGAGGGGTGAGTATAAGCTACTCAGTAGGGACCCCGAGACCCCCAAAGGTCTCCTAGAATCCACAAAGGATAATCCACAGAGGAAATATACAAACACGAAGTAACATCCGACACTTCATAGGTATATGCCCATACATATAACTAAGTCATCAATTCTCGTTCGTCTCTAACATCCGAGCCCAAGTACAACCCAGTCCACATAGGAAAACAAAACCCAATCCACACAGGAAAGAAAAACGTAATCCACACAGGATATCAAGTCAATCTTATCGAAGATAAGGATTGAAAGTCAAGATTCAGCTCACAGAGGTATACTTTTTCGTAAGACGATGGAGATGATCAAATATTGCCACTGATTCATGTAAGCCGTCAGACCCACACAGGATCGATATGTACTAACCCCCGCAATGACCCACAAAGGATCGATAGGTAACTAACCCCCGTAATGACCCACACAGGATGGGAACCACACAGGATATGTAGTCGCTGGCCCACAAAGGACCGCTGAGTGCTGACCCACACAGGATTTGACACATAAGGGATCAGTAGCACTGATCCACGTAGGATCGCTGAGTGCTGTAGTCGTCACCGTCGAATCCACGAAGGATTTCTGTACAGTTGTCATCGTCGTCGTAGTCACAACCAGCTCTAGGGTTCCTGCACACAGCAAACTTGTTCGGGAGGGACCGCTCCACGAGCCGAGAGGCTGATACATCAACTGACACATAGTCCGGAGTTGATGTATTCAAATGTTTTGTATCGTCAACAAGAACTCAACGTCACAAACGGTGCGTCAATCGGACACCCGGTTTGAGAGTTATTGGCTTTTCCGTCCCATGGGCCCGGTTGGTTTTTCAGTCAAAACCAACCCAACCGTACTCCAAATGCGTCCAAACCTCGAGCAAAGTATGCCAAAAGGTATGTCTCACTTAGAGTAATCCATCAAAGTCTATGGTACGTCAATCGGACGTCTGGAGATCAAGTTATGAGTGTTTCCGCTCCGAGGACCCGGCTGGTTTCGTGTACGAACCAACCCGTCCAAACTGAAAGTTCTCTGAAACCTCGAGTGTAATATATCGAAACGACAGTCTTGATCCAAGGATTTCATCTCCGCTGACGGTGCGTCGATCGGAGGTCCACAGCCCATGTTATGGTCCAAAGACCGTGAGAGGTCCGGAAGTGGGTGTTTCGGGCCCGAGACCGACCCGGCCCGAGACCCCCTGGTCGACCCGACCCGGGTCTGGGTCCGGCCCACTTGGGCGTGGCCCGGCCCGGCCCGGCCTGGGCGGCCTGTCCCGGCATGGGCAGCAGGCCCGGTGCGCTGGCTAGGGCTAGGTGGCTTGTCCGTTTCGGCCGAGCAGATGGGGGGGGGGGGGGGCTGCCCCACAATCTCGTAACCGCGACCCCCATGATGGGGGGCTGCTCATGCTGGCCAGCCGGGGGTCGTAACCCCCGACTCCTCCCTTGACCGGCCGACCTGCTCTGGCTGGCCAGTTGTTGCCGCCACGGTACCGGTGCTGGTCGGTCCCTACTACGCCGCGACCTATGGCCGCGGCCTTGGTCCGCCTGGCACGGCGCGATGGCGCCGCGCCCCTCCGCCGCGGCCCCGCTCTAGTCGCGGTGCCTTCAGGTTTCTCCGACACGGAGTGACGGCGTCGCGATCTTGTTCGATTCAACGGTGTGGCACGACGGCGCCACACATTCTTTGTCGCATGACCCCGCGCGGTGCGATGGCATCGCGCCATCCTCGTTTCATTCCACCACAAGGTAGACAAGAGAAAAGTGGAGGAGGGTCCGCCGTGTTTGTGCGGTCCGACACCCTCCCGTTAATAGGTAACAAGCGGTCCAATTGTATGAGGAATGATAACAGAAGAAATTCATGAATAAAAACACATAAATCCCCTACCTCGCCGAATTCGTTGGGAAAGGGTTCATCGCTGAAATAACCGTCACAGAAGAAGACGTCATGGAAGGAGAGAGTCGTTGGTGTCGCGTCATCGATCTCCGAGGATCCGGCGTTCTTGTCGACCTTTGTCGGAGGTCAGCGTTCTTCACGTTCTTCGTCGAAGAAGAAGAAGATCTTCAAGCCCCTTAGCTTTTCTCCAAAAATCCTCTCAATGCAACAAGTCCCAACCAAAATAAAATAAGTACTTCACTTGTTTTATTAACATGACTTGTGTTTGAAATTCAAAAAAAATTGAATTAATCCACTCAATTAATTAACTCAAGTTTTCTTAATAAATGGAGGGTTATGGAAGGTTAGGGGAAATGAAGGGGTGGGGTTCGTGTGGGCCCCACGACTCTCTTAACCTCCCATGGGAAGTTGGGTGGTTACCCCAACTTCCACTCAATGGTTTAACCACTTCGAAAGAAATAAAAATTATAGCTCAATTTTTATTTCCAACTTCCACCATTTTTTAACAACTCCTCCCATGTAAACGAAACTCCAGAAAAGGTGTTCCTAAGCAATTACCGGTGCTGCAAATTCATTGGTGCCCTCGGAATTTGATTCCGAGCACCGGTTCAAAAGTTAAAAAAACCCGCTCGTTCGTTCACTGAATGTGCCTGAGCTAAACTTTGGATAGAAATTCCGGGCACACCGGGCCTCGAAATCAAGTTCCGTCAGAAATCGCGTTCTTGTAAAATCCCAAAGAAAAATAAGAAAACTTTTCCCTTGAATTTTATGGGTCTTTACACATAGAAACATATAAAATTATTTCCATAGTAGTCAAGGATTAATTCCAATGTTATCTTAGTGGAATTGGTTCACTCCCAAAACCAAATTAGTAGTTGTGGTTTAATCACAATATCATATTAGTTAAAAAGGTTCACTCCCAATACCATCTAAGTGGATAAATTGCTTTATTGAACAGGGTTCTCTTTCTATTCCATCCCAATATTACTGAACTCCATTCCCCTCCCATTTCATACCTATATTATTGAATGGATATCACCTCCCATTATTTCCCTCTATTTCTGATCCAAGTTCACTCCTCCTTTTATCCATGTATTATTGAACCGGTTTAACCTCCCTTTCCAGTTCTGTATTAGTGAACCAAGTTCAATCATCGTTCTAGCCCTATATTACTTTACTGAGTTCCCTCCTCATTCCTTCCCTTTCTATATCATGAGATATATAAATATTTACCCAATTAATTTTAGGTAGATAAAGGTCTCATCCATAACATAATGAAATCAAAAATATGGTTTATACAAGATCATAAAAAATTCATCATATCATAACCCATAAAAAGTGATGGGTATAATAAGCATCATATCACAACCCATGAAATGAAATTGATATCATAAAAATTTCATTATATAATAACATATATAAAATATATAGGTTTCATAATAATTTCAAAAAAATAATAACCCATTGAAGGAAATTGGTTTCATAAGGATTTTATCCTTGTATAACTCGTGGGAGAGAATTGAGTTTCATAAACATTTTGTCATCTAAAAGATAAACCATCCAAAGAAATAATTAGAATAGTGTAATTAGATCACATTTCCTATAAATAAAAAACTATTTCT